>JAPVLV010000005.1:20085416-20738333 GCA_029168935.1 Oxyria digyna
TCGATCTCCTCGGATGGGACATAGCTCCAGGTATGATCGCCAACACAGTCCGGACCCTAATTGCAAGGCGGGCAACACGATCGACTTTCTGTGGGATCGTCATCGACCGAATCCCTGAAGAACTCATTCAAAGCATCTTCTTCATCGTGGTTGGGGAGGTTTTCAGAGATGGAAAAGGATTGAGGATCAACAGAGACCGGTGAGCTCGGGTTTGAGACAGATAGGGACACTCGTCCAGTGGACAAACTAGGTGTTCCACTCTTAGTGAAGCTTTGAGATGGGCGAGTATGGCTATCGCTATCCATCCGAGGAATCAAAGAGGAAGAAAGATGAAGAAAGAGGCGACTGTGGAGGCGAGAAATAGAGGCGAGAAATGGAGCTAGGGTTTCGGGAGAGAAATGGAGGCGAGAAAGAGAAGTAATGGAGAGCATTAGATGCAGATGGGGTTTTATCGGGTAAATTAGGGTTAGATTATGGGCTGGGATTTGGGCTGAGATTTGGGCTGGGTTTTGGGCTAGAGTAGGATTATGGGTTGGGTAGATTAGGATTATCAGAAATAGATTAGTAGGTTAATTATTGTTTTAAAAAAAATGAAATACTTAGACATGGTAAAGGTTAATTAAGAAATTGGATATTTAAAAATGAAAGAAGTTTAATGGAGATGAAGGTGGTTGATGAATTAATGATGAAAATTAAATGGAGAAGATGATGTAGATGGTTGATTTGATTGATAAAGTGTTGTAAAGATATGAATAAAATAAAATTGAGTAAGGGTATAATAGGAAGAAATATATGGATATAAATAGACATGTTGCAAACATTTCGAGACGCCAAATACGGTAATGTTGCAAACATTAAGGGACGGAGGGAGTATGATTGACCCCCTTGCTAATAGAAGAAAAAAAGTGTTGTATTTCTTTTTTGAGCTCTAGTTTTTTTTTTATTTATGTCTCACTACTCTATCAATTTTTTTTCTCCTAGTGTTTGAGTTTGTTCTTCCAAAAGTTATAGGGTGATTTCTATAGCATACCTCTTTACTATGTCTATGGCCGGTTAATCCAAGATGTTCACATTGTATATTTATTTAGTCTTCGTGCATATACATGATGGATTGTAATTATTTGAATAGAGGACAGGTTTTAGTTGAAATTCATTGTGTTTTCAGTGACAATAGATCATGATAAACACAGAGCGTAGTGTTTTGTTATTCATGAGTACCATTTTTGAAAATTGTAAATCAACACTAATATTCATGTTTTAATTAGGTGATATTCAGGATAAAAGTCTTGGGATTGTTGAGAAAGATTCAAGAAAAAGCTCAAATCCAATATGAGACATAATATTCACGATTTTGCATGACAATGTTCATGTATCTAGGAGATGATATTCATGTTTTTAAGTTATGATATTGATATCTATATGAAATTACATAATAGCATACTAGATTCACACAAAAAAGACAATTATGAAGAACCAAATGGTGATATTCAGATTGTACTTGATTCATATTCAAAAAACATTATCGATTATGATTTACATATTTACGAATGCAATGACTGAATACGCAAGTAAATAAAACTGAATATCAGGTTAACAAACCTAAATACGACTACATTGATTAATATAGTTTTCATATGTCATAAAATAAACTTGAATATTAACTAAATAAACATGAACAAATAATCGTAAAAGATTGAATAGAGGCACACACATATGAGAATGCGATTAGTGCATATATAATATAGGTAAATAAAGTTAAATATCAACCTTAGCAAACCCGAATATGATTCAGGTAAATAAAGTTGAATATCAATATTAATAAACTCGAATACATTCAGCAGTTTAGAGAAAAGAGGTGATCCTTAATTTAGGAGCAATTTTCGGACTCTCTCTTCAATCTTCACATATTTCCCTTTTTTAATTAATTTTTTTAATTGATTTTTTTAATTCAAAAAACCAACTATCAACCGGCCATTCCCTATAATTAAGGTTGCTAATTTATTTTCTTTATTTTCTACTTTTAAATCAAGCCATCCAATTTATCCAATCCGACGCTCCTAATTTATCCACTCGTTACACCATAAAACTCGTTACACCGAAACCGGCCTCTATTTATACATATATTAAAACTGAGCGGTGTTTGACACATGTCGTCCTTACGTTCAATTTGCCTAGTGTCCAAGCCCGCCCGGATAGAGGGCCGGGCGGGCCGGCCCGAGTTTGGCCAGGAGTAGCCTTGATTGATGTACCTTATTTCAGGATGTGATGCACCTAATTATAAAATTGATGATTTATGTGCCTAATGCATAAAAATAGGTGTTTCATGCACTTTTCCTCAGTCAACGGTGCACTTATTTTGTTTTTTCATGTTCGTCAGGAAGTGGAAGTCAAAGGGTGCCTAGTATTATATCAGTTTCTCCAAGTATTAATGTTGACTATATCATTCCAGACTGAAATGATTCATTGAAACCATATCTTTGTCAGCTTTTCCCAACTCTTCATGATGTCATCACCTTTTATGAAGCTTATGCACTGGCATGTGGTTTTACTGTTCGATGTTGTTCGACCAAGAGAGATAAGAAAAGTGTACCACCATTTGTTCTCTGGAAGTACCTTTGTTGTAACAGAGAAGGATATAAAGTTGTATTCCCATATTCTGAGTTCAACCATGTTGTCCATACAGATGGAGATGTTGTCTAAAGGAGGGGAATATCTAATATATATGGATGTGAAGCTAAGCTTTGGCTCAAGTATGAAGGTATGGATGGTTACCGCATTACGAAACTGGAGTATAGTCACACGCATTCTATGTTGGAGTTGTCCCATATGGTATTTTCAAAAGGAAAGAGGCAAGTTACTTCATTCCATCAAGAACTCATGATGAACTGTATTAAATCCAATATTGGTGTCAATAAGAGTTTCAAAGTGTATAAGAATCTAGTTGGTTTGTATGCTAACGTAGGCGCCACTGTTGTTGACTTTAAGAACTTTATGAGGGGTTTGAACTCATACATGAAAGGAAGTGATGCTCAAATGATCATCAATGACTTTTTTCAGAAGAAAGAATGTTGCAGTGCATAATACTTTGATTATATTCTCAACAAGGAGGGCCAGCTGTGTCGGTTGTTTTGGTGTAATCCTATAAATCACAAGAGTTTCTCTTATTTTGGTGAAGTCGTGTCGGCTGATGCTACATACCAATTAATCAAGTAAATCATATGTACTCTTACTTATTCATGCACTTATGTTTAGTCATCCATGCACATATCCTCTACAACTCATGCACCTTTTATTTACCAATGATGCACATTTTTCTTTTACTACTTATGCACCTATTCTATACCACTGGTGCACCTATCCTCTACTAGTGATGCACATATCCTCTACTAGTGATACACCTATCCTATACCACTTATACACCAAATGCTTAACTCTTGTACTTCTTTATTGAAGATATAATATGGTCTTTGTACCATTTACTAGAGTGGATAATCATAAATTATCTATTACATTCGTTGTTGCTATGCTTTTGCATGAAGATATTGAGTCTTATGTGTGATTATTTGAGAATTTCAATAAGGCGATGGGGGCATGAACCACATGTCATTATCACTGATCAAGCTGCGTCTGTCAAGCCTGCTGTTGAACGAGTGTTTTCTCATTCTGTCCATCGGTTGTGCATGTGGCATATAATTATGAAGGTTTCTAGCAAGGTTAATTCCTTCCAGATTCAAATCCTTCTTTTTTTGATGCGTTCCAAAAGAAGTTCAAGAATATTGTTTGAGTTGATAAACTTACTCCTATTGAATTTGAAAATGAGTGGTTTTCGGTTCTTGGAGAATATGGTTTGGAAGGGCACGAATGCTAGGAGTAATGTTTGAACTACGATGTTATTGGATCCTAGATTTTTACCAACATGTGAGAATGTCATTCTTATTGAGGACAGCATCAAGGTCTGAGAATCAAAACAATTTTTATGGAAATTTTTTAGGTTCTCAATCAAGCCTTGTGCTTTTCATGATGCAGTATAACAGTTCCATTGATTCTCAGTGGTATAGTCAGAAGAAGTGTGATATGGATTCTTGTACTTCCACTCCACGTATGAAGACGCCTTATCAGCATGAAAGGAACCTCGCAACCATCTACACTGTCAATGCCTTTTATGATGTCCAAGAAGCGTTTGTAAGTGGTTCTTATAACTGCACCCTTGATGAACTGCGAAAAGAGATTGATATCCATCACTTTAGGGTTCAAGATGAATTTGGTAGAATCTGTGATGTACAACATATTGTTGCAAGGAATGAGTATGTTTGTTCTTGCTACAATTTCCTTAAATTGGGGTTTCCTTCCCGACACATTTTCTTTGCCTTAAAGAATTTCCATGTAACTAATTTAACACTCGCTGGAACAAGCAAGCTATTTTACAACCAATTTTTGAAGTAGACGGTGCAGTGTATGATGCTAGTGTTGAAATTGATGAAAGGAAGCGGATGCTGGCGGAAGTGATGACAAAAATGTATTCTTGTGTTGACATTGTTGGTGATGACATGGATTGAAAGAGTTTTTAGCTATTTTAAAGTATCAAAAGGCTGCATTCACAAGATCTGAAGTAGTTGATCCTTCTTCCTTAACACCATCTAGAAACTATAAGTTTGAGAAATTTGTAGGCCCGTTACCTGATCAAGTAAATATTCATCTTCCTGAATTGGCAAAGAACAACTTCAAGAAGAGGCGGTGACACCGAAGCTAGGGATTCCCAGTGTGGGAAGATGCAATTCCTTGGCTAGCTTCTCTGAAATAAAGTTGTGGGTAGAGCCACTATCCACCATAATCAGTATGGTTCTAGCTTTGAGCACTCCTTGAGGCTTCAAAGTTGTTTATTGTGATTGGCCCGTAATTTGGTGGAATTATATTGCTGCTTCTTCTCCCCCAACGAGTGCATACATTTGGGCTTCATCTGATGCCTGGACATGAATTTCATCTTCAACTTCACATTCCATATCCGAGAAAGTGGGTTTGCACTGATGACCAAGGGAGAATTTGTCGCCACATCGATAGCATAAGCCTCTCTCACGGCGTAGCAGTCGTTCGTGCTCCCATGGTTTGGTTTGTACTGGTAATTGTGCTTGTGGTCCATTTGAAGGCAGATTAGGTTGATTAGGAGGTTGCTCAGAATTTGCATGGCAACGATGATAGAGATAATGATTGAGGTTGGGCTTATTTGCGTGGGAGGTTGGTTTTGGGCCTTGAGTTTGACCCAATTTAGACTCAAATTCTAGGGCTAAAGAAGCAGCTTTGCAAACTGAACGTGGTTTATGGATTCTCACCTCAGATTTGAGCTGTTCTTTCAACCCTGATATGAAAGCTCCTAAAAGAGCAGTTTGTGGCCAATTCGTAACCGTAGCTGCACGCCTCGCAAATTCTAGACGATACTCAGCGACAATTCCTACCTGCTTGATGGAACACAACAACTCATCCGGATTCTGAAATTCTGGTGGCCCATAATTCTCCTGGAAGACTCATATGAGATCCTCCCAAATCATGATTACTCCTTTGTCGTTGACCCATGCGTACAGATCTAATGCATCTCCCTCCAAATGCTTAGGAGCTAACCTTCATTTCCTCTGGAACCTCAAAGTAGCGGAAGTATTTTCCAGCCTTCAAAACACAACCTCTAGGGTCGCCGCCATCAAATTTTGGGAAATCAATTTTGGCTCGGTGTCACCGCTGCTGAGAGAAGCCTCTCCAGCCTTCATCTTCTGCGTGTGGGTCGTCCCACCAAGGTGGTCGTGTTCTTCCAGCGGGTGGGGCATTCTGTCTTTGGTTGCCTCAAAGCTCTCCTCGATGAGAGGTTTCAGCCAACCCTTCCTGGTAAGCCGTCTGATTGTTGGAATGGGTTTGAGATTCCAACGACGCCACCTTCAGCGCCAACCCATCCAGTTGTTCAAGCTGTGACGCAATTGCTGCCAGTTGCTGGGAAATGTCGATTTGGGTTGGGTTTTGGGTTGCGTTTCGGGTTTGGTTTTGTGGAGGTGAAGGAGGTGGTGGTGGGTTTTGGGATTGTGACTTTGGTTTGTCCATTAGAACCGGTGTGACTCTGATACCAAATTGATAATAATCACTCTTAAACTAATGATTAGCAAAGAGGAAACCACTGGAAATAGATATCTGATTTGTATTTCAAAAATATGTCTTCACCATACATCAAACTTAAGCTTAAATAGTAAGTAAATGGAAGATGAACTGACTTTGTAATTAAGAGGGGGGCTGAACTTGACTCTTTAAAGAATGATGAATAAGATACACGCTTCGTCCAACGACATTACTAGTCATTCCTTGATAGTTGAGGATGCGTTTGTATGAACACTCCAGTTGACATTGTCTCGAGCTTGAACCTGTTGTGTTAATTATTGAAAGGGATCCCATGTGGTTTTGCTTTTGCCTAGCTAGGAATACCATTATTTAACTGATACCATCACGCTGATTGAGGTGAATGAGATTTCACTAACATACGTAAGTGGCCCAACAGAAGATGATAATACTACATATGAGCAAAAGATTTAGAATTCTGCAAGCAACACTTGCTTGATTGTTCTTGTTTGACTTTTATATGGGTAATACGAAAGTTAATAGCTGAAATGACCTTCCATCTACTAAAATGGACCATCATTGCTTCGATACTACTCTAACAAGAGAAGGTTTGTTGATAATCTGATCCTCCCGCTGATGGGGGCATCTTCTTCCAGCTCCAAATTCAATCATCAAACTTCTTTAATTTGTATTCTCTTTTTACTCAACAATGAAAACAAAGATTAAACAATACTTAATCCATACGTTGTAGTGTCACGGAGTGGTGCTGAACTTCATTCTACTGTTTTTTTTTTAAATCTATCTCTAAGATTCTTATACATATATGTGTTTTATTTATTTATGCCACTATTGTCCCACTTTATTCCGCAAATTGGTGCGAAACATGACCTCCATATCCTTGAAGGAAGGTTGACATTGAATAATTTGGCTGTTCCGAGCAACACGAAATTCTAAGTAAATCTGATCTGATGGAGGAAGAAACTCAAGCAAATTCTCAGGTAGCAGTCACGGAGGTTGCTCAGTTCATTAAGGTATATTTCCATTTCCATGCTTTATCAAGCTATTATTGCAAACATAATAACATCCTCATTCTAGATACATGATTATTTAGTTAGTATGTTTGAATTGCAAAATTTATAGTCGATCGTATAATGTACTGTACCATCATCTGATTCTTCTCAGAATTAAGTCAGCAGCACTCGCAGTTGATAAGACTTGTTGTTAGATTCCCTCTTTAATTGTATATGTTTATCTGCTTATTACAGTACATTCCGTTGAATTCTGTCTTATTGTCTTTTTAGTTTCAGTGTGTATCAAATCTCTGACTATTTACACCTTCTTGATTGAGTATTCATTGCTCAAACTCAAAACTTGAAACAAACTGACTTTAAACAAACATAATATGGACATATTTGCCATTTTGCAGCAGGAACACAATGGAAAGAAAGAAGAGGAAGACACTTCATTGGACGGAGAATTTGTCAAAGTTGAGAAAGAAACATTTGACATGAAGGGTAATTCTGTTGCTGAAGCAAATCTTGTTGAGAGCGAGGTACGATCTGTTACAGGCCCTACTGATTCTTCACCCAGCAAGGAACTAATGGATGTTCAGCAGAAGGCGACACAAGTTGATATTGAATTGGATAAAGTAACAAAAGCATTGAAGGAATCTGCACTTGACAACGCTCATCTCAAGAATCAATTTTCGTCTGCCAACGAGAAGTTGGAGCAAATGGCAAACCGTGAGGAGAAGCTGAGTGCAGAGTTGAAGTCCAAGCATATGGAGCTTTCAGGGATAAAGGAAGTATTTCAGCATCTCGATGCTGAACACAAAAGTTCAAAGCAGAAAATGGAGGAGTTAGAGCGAGCCTTACAGTCTTCTGTATCAGATGCTAAGAAGTTTGAGGAGCTTCATATGAAGAGTGCTTCACAGCTTCAATCTGAGGCCAAGATGACAGCTTCTCTTCAAGATGAACTGAAAAGCCTCTATGAGAAGATTGTGGTGAATGAGAAAGTTGAAGCATCGGTAAAGAGTAAAATCGTCGAACTTGAGGAAAAGGATAGTCTTATAGATGAGATGCACAAGGAACTTGAAGTGGTGAGAACTTCAGAACGCCAGCTGAAAGAAAATATGACGGCACTAGAGTCTATTCTTTCTGCTACACAAAATAATTATCAAGTAGAAGCTTCTAATCTAGATGAAATTCAGCTGATGCTTAGCAAGGAAATGTCAGCAAGGGAATCACTTGAAGCTTCATTCAAGTCGAAGGACGAATTGCTTAATAAAGTAGCAGCTGAAAAGGAAGGTCTTGAGATGAAACTAAAACGATCAGAGGCAGAGTTTGGCCAAGCAGATGCACTTTCTGCTGAAGTTATTATAAAGAACGCAGAACTCGAACACAAGTTGAAGTCCCTTGAAGAACTTTTGACTGAATCCCAGTCTTCGGAAGCTTCCAAGATACAAAAGAATCTTGAGCTTGAAGACTTAATAAAAGCTGCCAACTTTTCTGCAGAAGAAAGAAGATTGCAGTTGCAGGATCGTGAAGCTAAACTGGAACGGTTAGAGTTGAAGAACAAGGAGCTTGCGACTGAAAAGGAACAGATGAATATCCATATGCAGGAGGATGGAAAAAAGGTATCTGAGTTGGAATCTGCATTAGAGCAATTGAAAGAACAAAAGAAGGTTTATTATGAAGATCAGCTAGTGGAAGCAGCTAGCAAAGCAGCAGCTCTGTTGGAAGAGTTGAATCAAGCCTCCAAAAAAGGGGCTTATCTTGAAAGTTCAAATGAAGAACTCAAAAAGATGATGGAAGAATCTAAGGATAGAGCTTCCCAGTCACTTTCTGAGAATGAACTCTTATCTATGACAAATTCACAACTCAAATGCAAGCTGGACGAACTCCAGCAGTTTTTGGAGGCTTCTGGTGCTGAAAAGGAAGAAGATGCTCGGAAACTAACTGCTCACATGAATACCATAACAGAAGTTGCTGAATCCAAAAATGTTGAACTAGATCATACTCTTGTCAAAGTGCGAGAGCAGGAGAATATGATTGAGTCATTGAAAGCCAAGTTGGAACAACTCGAGACTCATACGGGGGCATTAGCTGAAGCAAACATGAATCTGAACGAGGAATTATCAGGGTCGGAGTCCAAACTGAAGCATCTCCAATCCAAGTTATCTGCAGCTGTTGCAGAGAAAGATGACGCAGTTAAAAAATTAAACTCTGAGAGGCTGAGGCTTCAGACTGAGGTGATTCTATTCTCAATTCTATTATTATGAATATATTTTCAGTATAGAAAATCACTTTAGTTATTCACATATTGCCTGCTACAATGATGAATGATGAAGATGTCGTCAGTGATGGAGCAAACACAATATCTGAGAGAAACCAACGTGGCTGTTGAAAACGACTTACATATGTTGATATCTCAGCTAGAGGTGAAGCTGAAAGAATGCCAAGAAAGCAATGAAGCATTCAAATCGGAGTTGGAAAATCTGAGAGTTGAAGCAGCCCAGAAATCGGGTTTGCAAGCTAGAGTTAAGGAACTTGAAGAAAAGCTTCTTGTGACTGAAGCTGGTCGAACAAAAGAGGTCCGCATATGAAATCCTGATCATAAAACTACTAATCTTGACTAGAGCAAGCAATAATAGATTGATTAACACTGAATTAATTGATTTTGATAACCTTATTAGCAGCAGTTGTCATCTTTGATGTCATTACAGGGAGATGATGATGATGCAGAAGTAAGAAGCCGGGGACCAAACTTGTCTTCACCAACTCCAAGATCTGCCTCAACAATTCAAGCTCCCTCCTCTCTGCACAACCACAATTTCAAGGTGGTGCTCGCAGCAGCTCTTCTCTCTATTATAATTGGATTCATCGTAGCTAAAAGATAGTGAGCTTGAATGTGGCTTTATTATCAAAATTGTGACATCATACTCGGTTTTCTTGGTTTATGTCATCTTCGTGTTGGTTCCAGCTTAATTGGTTGGTCTTGGACTCTTGGTTGTTGTTGTTGGAGATCATACTTGGATTCACCCTAACTATAAAACTTATGATATGATGGGAAAAGATGATTTACTCATTCTGATTGATATGTACTTATACAATTACAATAGAGAAGCAGAATAAAAAACCCTAGTAAGATATGATTTACAAGATCAATTCTAACCATAAAGATATTAGAAGATATTCACAAGATAATAAATCCTGAGTTACTAAGGTAACTTAACAGCCCCCCACAAGCTCAACGGTGAGGTCGAACAAGAAGACGTTGCCGTAGAGATTGAAAACGAGCAGTCCCGACAGCATTTGTAAAAATGTCAGCTACTTGATCGAGTGAGCGGATATGTCGTACATCGAGTTCACCCGCTTGAACCTGTTCCCTGACAAAATGACAATCAAGTTTGATGTGTTTGGATCGATGATGGAACACAGGATTTGCTGTCATGTAACTGGCACTGAGATTGTCACATAGCAATATTGGTGGACCAGTGAGCGGAGCGCCCATTTCATCTATGAGTTGTCGAATCCAGATGAGTTCTGCAGCAGCAAATGCAATGGCGCGGTATTCCGCTTCAGAACTGGACCGAGATACAAAATTTTGTTTGCAGGACAACCAACTGATTAAATTTCCTCCATAATAAACAGAGAAACCATGCTGCGATCTGCTGTCATCGGGATCAGATAACCAACCTGCATCAGTGAATGTGACTAGGCGAGAATCTGTGGATTTGCCGAAGACAAGACCTGATGTGGTGGTGCCTTTGAGGTATCGTAGGATGCGTTTGACAGCAGCCCAGTGAAGATGTGTTGGACGGTGCATGAATTGACAAACTCTGTTGACAGCGTATGAAATTTCCGGCCTAGTAATTGTGACATACTGCAGTGCGCCAACAGTACTCCTATAGAGACGTGTGTCAGCCATTAGATCTCCCTTTTGCTCAAGCCGTGATCCAGGTTCAGCTGGAGAGGCAATAGGTTTTGCTTCAGCCATTTTGTAGCGTTCCAGAATTTCACAAATATATTTTCGTTGGGAAAGCAAGATGCCTTTGCTGCTACGGTGAACTTCAACACCAAGGAAAACATTCAGTGCTCCAAGGTCTTTGAGGGAGAAGGCACTATTGAGATGTTGAATGAATTCTTCAATGAATTTGTTGTCTGATCTGGTGATGATTAAATCATCGACGTAAACAAGAACATAAGTGACTGCTGAACTTTGTCGCTTGATGAAGAGGGATGTATCGGACTGACAGGAACGAAAACCACTTGCGAGCAGGGATTGCTGAAGTTTATGGAACCAGGCTCGTGGTGCCTATTTGAGTCTGTATAGTGCTTTGCGCAGTCGGCAGACATGAGACAGATTGTCAGGAGCAACGAACCCTTGTGGTTGATCCATATAAACAGTTTCGTCAAGATCGCCATTGAGAAAAGCATTGTTGATGCCAACTTGACGAAGAGGCCATCCAAGAGTTACTGCAATACTGAGGACAATGCGAATGGTTGTCGGTTTGACGACTGGACGGAACGTGTCAAAGTAGTCAACACCCTCCTCTTGATGAAATCCTGTGGCTACGAGACGAGCTTTGTAGCGCTCTATGGAACCGTCTGCTTTCCTCTTAATCGTGTATATCCACTTACACCCAACAATGTTAGTTCCATGAGACCGGGGAACTAAGTCCCAAGTCCTATTACGCATAAGGGCATCATATTCTAACTGCATTGCATTTTTCCAATTTGGATCTTTTGTAGCTTGTATGAACAATTTTGGTTCTGTTGGCAGTGAGGAATCAATTAGAGATGGATATTTGCTGGTATTGAAAGTTTTGGGTTTGAGATTACCAGTATGGGAGTGGGTCACCATAGTATGATCGGAATCCGAGGCAGGACGAAAATAAGAAGGAGCTCCTGGATATGGTTCCATCGGCGGTGGAGAGGGGGACGATTAAGAATTCTGAGGGGAGGGAGACGACGCTTAAGTTTGTGGTGAGGGAGACAACTCTGAAGTTTGTGGTGAGGGAGACGACGCTGAAGTTTGTGGTGAGGGAGACAACTCTGAAGTTTGTGGTGAGGGAGACGACTCAGAGGTTTCTGGAAGAGAGATTGTTGGATTGAGGGGTGGAAGAGGTGCCAGAGATGGTGGTGCGGAAGGTGGTTGATGTGGAGGTGGCGGTGGCGGTGTTTGTGCTGTAGGCATGATGATTTCCGCTTCCTGTAACACATGAAGAGGAATAACAGTGCTATCATCTGAAGTAGAATTAGTTGGAGAACTATGAGCAGAGTAAGGAAAACTGGTTTCATCAAATATGACATGACGAGCAATGTAAACCTTAGATGTAGGTACATGAAAACAGACGTACCCTTTGTGTTTAGGACTGTAACCTAGGAAGATGCATGGGGTGGACCGAAATTCCAACTTATTTTGAGTGTATGGACGAATGAAGGAAAAGCATAGACAACCAAATGATTTTAAGAATCCATAGTCAGGTTTACTTTTGTATAGTCGTTCAAAAGGTGATTCAAAATCGAGATTTGGTGTGATGGTTCTGTTATTGAGGTAAACGACAGTGTGAAAGGCGTTTTCCTAGAATTTTATAGGTAAATTGGAATGAGCTAAGAGTGCTAAACCTTTTTCGATGATGGTTCGATTAAGTCGCTCAGCTGAACCGTTTTGTTCGGGTGTGTAGGGACATGAGACTCGATGAATGATTCCATGAGTATCAAGGAATCGAGAGACAGGTCTGTATTCCCCGCCCCAGTCGGTTTGGACAGCTTTGATTTTGGTGTTGAACTGCGTTTCAATCATTTGTTTGAACAACAAGAAGACTGAAAAAACTTGAGATTTATTAGACAAGAAATAAATCCAAATGAATTTAGTACAATCATCAATGAAGGAAACAAAATAGCGATGACCATTTATTGAATTTGAAGACGCGGGACCCCATACATCTGAATGAATTAAAGCAAAGGGTGTCGTTGTAAATTTTGTTCGACTAGGTAGTGGGTGACGATGACTCTTTCCTAGTTGACAAGAGCTACAAACAGACAACAATTTATTGGAAGTAATAGGCAAAACAGATTGAGACACTAAACGACGCAAAATAGACTCATGAGGATGCGCCAGACGATGATGCCAACACTGCAAGGAAGTGCGTTCACCAAGAAAGACGCAGGGACACGTGGACGAAGACAGCTGAGAAACAGAGGACGGAAGCCGATAGAGACCATTTTCAAGAGTTCCTCTTAGTAGCGTCTGGCCCTGTAGATTCTTCACAAAGCAACAATTTGAGTGAAATTCAACATAAAGATTATTATCTCTTGTTAGTTTAGAGATAGAAAGCAGGTTCTTTTGTATCTGAGGTACAAACAGTACGTTTTGCAGTTTAATGGGCTTTGACGAAGAATGTGCAGCAGATAAAACAGAATGACCTAAATGTGAAATAGGAATTGAGTTACCGTTTGCAACGACGACTCCGTCATTGCCGTCATAGGGATGATTGACGGAGAGACGACCAAAGTCGTTGGTCATGTGATGAGTTGTGCCTGTGTCAGCTACCCATGGATCATAGAGAGAGGACGGCGATGGAGTAGTAGCCGTATACGCTGCTGTTGGTGGTGCAGAGGGCTGTGGAGATGGTGCCTGCTGAGAGTTGGAATTCGGAGGGCGGCGAGTTGCTGGAAATTCAGAGGTGTTGTGACGTTGATAACAATTTTTCGCCTCATGACCCATTCAATTGCAGATCTGACATTTTGGCCGAGAGTTTTCCTGTTCAGCAGCACCATTGTTGTTTCTTGAGCGCCGACCGCGACCACGTCCTGCCATATTCACTTAAGGTGGAGGAGATGGTGCAGCGAGTACTTGAGTTTCTTCTTGGAGACGTTGTTCCTCTTGGAGAAGGAGGTTCAACAGTTCGTCAGAAGATATTTCATGTTGCTGCATAGATAGGGCAGCACGGAAAGAACCGTAAGAAGACCCGAGGCCGTAGATGATGTAGGCGACAAGGTCAGCGTCTGGGACGACGATGAGACACTCCAGGAGACTGTCAGCGAGGGCTCGCTTTTTCTCAAAATATTTGAGGATTGAGAGAGAACCTTTCAACAGTGGTTGGAGTTGTTGACGAAGATGCATCTGACGTGACTTGGTTTGAGCGTGAAACATACGCTCGAGGATGGACCAAGCATCGTGTGCAGTGACAGCGCGAGCCACTAACCCTAGAAGAGGGGTAGTGAGAGTCGAGCGGATCCAAAGGAGAACCAACCGATCCTTACAAATCCAGGATAAGTAGTCTGGATTAGGGGCGGTTGTTATGGGAGAGGCTTCAGTTGCAGGAACTGTAATAGTCTTAGATGGAGCCGATGTGAGATCTAGGCATGTCGCCAGATCGTAGGCTTCAAGGGCAGAACGAACAATGCCACTCCAGAGTGAGTAGTTGGTGCGGTCAAGCTTGATACTAATGTTCGGAAAGTGGAACATGTTGTTGCTTGGACCGGCTGCCATGGCTAAAATTTGAGGAGAATTTCCGAGGTTGTCCATGGATTGGGATCGTGTTTAGGCTGATACCATGTAAAACTTATGATATGATGGGAAAAGATGATTTACTCATTCTCATTGATCTGTACTTATAGAATTACAATAGAGAAGCAGAATAAAAAACCCTAGGAAGATATGATTTACAAAATCAATTCTAACCATAAAGATATTAGAAGATATTCACAAGATAAACAATCCTGAGTTACTAAGGTAAGTTAACGGAGAAAAATTGTTAGCACCTCTCATGTGTCAGTTGTTTTAGCTTTCCTTTTGTAATTTTTCATGGTAATTTTGTTGGTGTGCATTTTCTGCTTGTATGTTGAGCCATGTCTTTCTTTTTCTTTTTTTTTCTTTTCTTTTTTTTGATAAAGGCTAAAACCAGAGTCTTACCTAAAACCAGGTAACAACGCCTGACCATCCTTGCGGATGATCCTAAAAAAGTCAGAGTAAGCACCTAGCAGACTCGACTGAAGGAAGATAGGTGTCATTGTCCTGATATATAAATCAGATAATACTTCGTCCTGATTACAGGACAACACAATTTTTAGAAAATGCATATTTATTTATGGCTTAGCCAAAAAACCAGCGGCTTTATTTGCTTCTCTGAAACAATGGAAAACTTGGAAATTTTCAAATGATTTTAATATATGTTTAATATCTTGAATTATGCTTCGAATCTCCCAAGGTATCTTCCAAATATCTTTAATAGAGTTTATCACCGTAAGATTATCTCCTTCTAAAATAACATTTTTACACTTCATTTTGAGAGCCAGTTGAACTGCATATAGAGCCCCTAATGCCTCTGTCATAAGAGGTGATGGTGAATGAACTTTTTTGTGAAACAAATCAATAGTTGTACCCATATTATTTCTAGCAATACATCCAATATAAGAATTACTAGTTGATTGGAATGATCCATCAAAATTAAATTTGATCCAATCATTTGGTGGCGTTTTCCATGTCTTATTCTGTATTTTATGTCTTTGTTTAAGATTTTTCATTTTTGGTCCCTTTAGATTATTATAAGATGCTTCCCAAAACTCATATTGTTCAAAGGCTATTCTACTAGGCTCCTTTGCTGAGTTTGTATTCTTTTGAAATACTATTGAATTTCTATTAATTCATAAAGCATACCATAAAAATATTATAGATTCTAATTTATGTTTATCTGTTTTCCAAGTGTTGATTAAATGAGTCAACCTTTCATGAAAAGTTCCCCCGTTATGATTTTGAATATTGAATTTGAAATTCAAGAATCCTTCAAATTTTTGTGTTTGAATAATAGTGTGATGACATTCAAATAATATGTGTTCCCTCGATTCTATTTGATTATTACATAAGGGACATTGGGAAGGAACTCTATTATAATATTTATTAAGTTTTTCCGTAGTTGGTAGGTTATCGGAGATTAATTTCCACAAAAAATTTAAGTATCTTGGTTGTAATTTCAAATCCCAGAGCCAAGAATAAATATCGTTTGTTGAATAATTTTTTGCCTTGATATTAAACTTTCTTGCTGAAGCAGTAGTAAATTTTCCAGATTTATCCGGAGTCCATACTACCCTGTCTTCTATATTAGTTTTAGGGATATAAACACATATAATTTTTGGAATTATGTGGCTTGGTAAAACCTCGTTCAATTTCGCTATATCCCATTCCTTAGTTTGTGTAATGAATTCTGAAGCTTTAGAATTAATATTGTAATTAGCAGGATTAAAAAATTCTCTAAGATTTGTATCTGGTATCCAATTGTCTGTCCAAAAATTTATGTTGTTCCCATTACCAAATTCCCACCCAATACCTTTTTGGAATTGTTCTCTAAGATGTAAGAGTCTTGAAAATTGTCAAGATTGTTTATTTTTCTTTTTAAATGTGAATAGGTTATTATTTTGTAAGTACTTTTGATAGATAATTTGAACCCATATATTATTCCGTTCTGTCACAATTTTCCATAATAATTTTTGTTGAAGCGCATTATTTAAGTCTTCTGCTTTATGTAGTCCCAACCTGCCACTTTCTTTCGGTCTACAATTATTATCCCACGAAGTAATTGCACGGTATCCAGGATTACTATTATTCCAAAAGAAGTCCTTAGCTACTTTATCAAGTTTCTCGCAAATACCTTTAGGAAGCGAGAAACACTGCATGAAATGATTTGTTTTAGATAGGATGTTGGATTGTATAAGAATTGTTCTACCTGCTTGAGAAATCGTATTTGCCTTCCATCTAGATAATTGTTTTCGCATTCCTTGTACTGCATATTGAAAGCAATCATTTTTAACTCTGCCCCTTACTATTGGTATACCTAAATATTTCTCCATAGATGTAGTTGGTTTCAGATTAAGTATTGATGCTAAAGCTTGTCTCTGTTCATTTGAAATATTAGGTGTAGTCTGGAAGGAACTTTTATGGTAGTTTATTGCGAGTCCCGAAAGGTCAGTAAATTTTTGCAGTACTCTTTTAATGTAATTCATGTTGTTTAAATTTGCATTAGAAAATATGATAATATCATCTACAAAGCATAGAAACGGTATACGTGTTCCATTCCTAGTAATTTGTATACCAACTCTATGATTTGTTTTTTCTGCTTCTAGTTGTAGCGTCCGTGCTAGGTATTCCATAACCAAGATAAATATAAACGGTGCAATGGGATCACCCTGACGTAATCCACATTTCGGTTGGAATGTTGGTCCAGGCTCATTATTGACCAATACAGAGAATGAAGCAGAGGTTATACAGGTCATTATTTGGTCTATCCATTGTCTACTAAACCGAAAGGAGGTAAGAATTTTAATTATAAAAGGCCACCGCACTTTGTCGTAGGCCTTTTCCATATCCAACTTTAAAGTCATCCATCCTCTTTTACCCTTTTTCTTCTGGTGAAAGGAATGAAATATTTCATGAGATATTAAAATATTATCAAAAATTGATTTGTCTTGTACAAAAGCCGCTTGACAAGGATGAATTAATTTTGGAAGGATTTTTTGTAATCTATTTGACATTAATTTTGTTATTGCTTTATAAATTGTGCAGCATAAACTAATTGGTCTGTAGTGATTGATAGATACTGGATTATCTATTTTTGGTATTAAAGTAACAAAAGATTGAGTACAATCTTTTAATATTCTTCCAGAATGAAAGAATGCTTGAATTGTTTGAAATATTGATTTCCCCACAATAGGCCAATAATGTTGATAAAACTCTGCATTAAAACCATCTCGTCCCGGTGTTTTATTATGGGGTAGTTCAAAAATAACATTTTTAATTTCTGTATGCGACGGTTGTTGCATTAACATGATGTTTTCATCCTCAGAGATAAGAGCTGGTATTAGTTGAAAGTTAATGTCAGATAAATTTGTTGTATGAAGAGGTTGATATCTAGATTGTAAATCATTTGTGATGGCTAATTTTATATCTTCAGTTTTATAGTATATTATTTTGTTTAATGTTTCATAAGAATTGATTTTTTGCTTATAGGTTCTGACTTTAACGACTGTTTGAAAATATTTTGTATTCTTGTCCATATCTTTAAAATTCTTGATCTTAGCTCTTTGCTTCCAGTATGTATGTTGAAATTCAAGTAATTTATTATACTTTGTGACAAACCTATTGTATAAAGGAATTTTATGTACCATACCTTGTTGAAAACATTCTGTTTGCAGGGTTTGAAGTTTAGTTTCTGTTATTTTGAGTTGTTCCTGAACGTTATTACTATTTCTCTTGGACCAGTTTTTTGTTTCATTTTTTAGTCTTTTTTGTCTCATAAAGAGTTTATACATGGCGGAACCTGAATATTGAAAATAGCAAATTCTGTGTACTAACTTTTTGTAAGATTCATTTTGCAGCCAAGTATTATCAAATCTGAAAGGATAATTTTTTATATATATATTATTACCCAATTATAAGGTAATACAGCAGTGGTCAGAAGTAGTAAATGAGAGATGCGTTAGAATAATATTACTATAATAATTGATAATATTTGGATGGATTAGTGCCCGATCAAGTCTTTCTAAAATAGTTGAATTTTTATTTCTATTACTTCTTTTCCACGTAAATGGGTAACCGTGATAATTTTGGTTTAAAAGTCCATGTTGGGTCATAAAAGAATTGAGTCTAGTAAATCTAATACTTGTAGGTATTTCCCCGCCTTGCTTATCTTCAGCTTGAAGAATATCATTGAAATCGCCGATAATAATTGGTGGGTTTTCAAATTCTTCAATAAGATGAGAAATGAAATTCCAAAAGTCCGTCTTCAAATGTTCTTTACTTGGTGCATAAATGAATATAATGATAAATTTAGAGTCCAACTCCTCATATTTTAGAATTATTGTATTCATTCCAGTGAAAATTATGTTGCAAAATTCAGTTTTTTGAAAATGTGAACAGAGAAGCCACAAGCCCCCCTTTGTGCCATCCGCACGGGATACAAAAATACTTTTGAAGCCCATCTTATTAATAAACTGGATACTAGGTATCTCATTATTTTTTGTTTCTGCCAAACAGAAAGATCAATATTATGAGCTCGTTTAATATATGATAATTCTGTCCAGAAATGTGGTCACCGAACCCCCTACAATTCCAATAAGCGATTTTCATTTTATAACTTGTTTATAAAATAGTAGAACCTTGTATATTGGATAATTCATGGTACAGTAATTTGTGTCATGATAATCCACATGCTTAACCTTTTGGATATTATGTTGCCAACTTCTATGAGAAAAGTAGTAACGTTAATGATAAGAAGAACAACCATTTTTATATTTCCTAAGCCTAAAAAAGTCTATAATTGTATATATGTGATCTTTTTTACAATGGTATCCATGCTGAATTTTATACCTGTAAAATCCATTGTACCAAATCCGAGTTCTTATATCCATAGGATTACATCTACAAATCATATTTTGACTATCAATACAAAAATCTAGATTATCATAATTTTGGACATTCTTAGCATAAACAGAGCCGACAAATACACTTATTTTATTGTATTTGTGAATTATGTCAGAACCTATATTGTTAAATGTATTCCCTACAGAAAGGCTAAGATAAATTGAAAGAAGATTGTAGGAAGTGAAACAAACAGTACTGATGTTTAGTTCAAAGTAGTTTTTTAAGTCAAGAAAACAAACATAATTGGCTCCTAATAAATTCCTCCTATTGCACCAATCTCCGAAATCATACAGATGACTGTTTAGGCATATCTTTAATCTTAGGCTTAATTTTGGGACATTAAAAATCTGCACTACTTCAGTTCCATCCAAACCCCATTCATAAACTAAAAACATCAGCATAGAGTAGTTGTATCCATTCATAATCCTGATCACATACACATTACAACAATTATACTTAAGGGAGAGTTCTGCAACATAGTCATACCAGCAAAATATCATAAAAGGCTTCCTGCTTACAAGATCAACCATAAGTGTAGGAAGTAACCTTACAAAGCTAAAACTATTGTAAAGAATTCTATAAGTATCAGAGTAATTAGTCATGAGGTTACTGAAATTTGACAGGATTACAGAGATAGCTTCCAAATTGTAATATATGTAGTTTAAGATCCAAAATCTACTTATAACACAAGGAAAAAGACAAAGACAACAGAAACATCCAATATGATTCTTAATACTGTAACCAGCAGAAATGGGATAGGATATGCAAGCAAACTCATCAATATTATTATCCTCTATGTAATCAGTCCAAATAATAAAAATACAATATAAACTTTTCTTATAATAGCACAGAAAACGCCTCTTACAAATGATCAACTGCAAATTGTTTGAGTTATAGCTATGACATGAATGAATTTTGTCAATTGTTCTGATGAACGCATAATGCAAATAATAACCACTGTTGTTATCTCTTTTGTCAAAACAGGAAGAGGTATAAGTCATAAAGGAACAACCAAATTTTAAATGGATAAGTTTATAAATCATAATGTAATTGTTCTGATGAAACTTGTTTAGAGCAGAGTCAATTTTATGAAGACAATACTTACCCATATAATACATGTGCCAAAGTCGAAGAGGAACAAGAGTATCATTATCAAAATATTCAATTCTGTGATCATGTTTGTAGTCAAAAGTATAGTCGAAGTTATATACAGAATTGTATTCAAGATTTGTAAGGAGTATAAAGGGGAAAGAAGAGAGAGACCTGCCTATATCATGTCCCAGCCATGATCGGAAGAACCCTTGCCTCAAATCAGTTGTCAGTGGAAGAAAGGCATTGTGATCAACATTGTAATCGAAATTGTAGCCAAAGTTGTAGTCTAAATTGTAATCAATCTTGTTCACAGTATTGGTAGGGAGGAGCGAGGGAAAAAGAAAGAAACTTACCTGGATCATATCTCAGACCTGGTCTAAAGAAACCTAGCCTCAAATCGGTTATCAGTGGAAGAAAAACATTGTGATCAACATTGTAATTGAAATTGTAACCAAAGGTGTAATCTGAGTTGTAATCAATATTGTTTACTAATTTGGTAGGGAGGAGAGAAGTAAAAAAGGAGATAAACTTACCATGATCATGTCTCAGACATGATCGGAAGAGCCCTTGCCTCAAATCAGTTGTCAGTAGAAGAAAAACATTGTGATCAACATTGTAATCGAAATTGTAGCCAAAGTTGTAGTCTAAATTGTAATCAATCTTGTTCACAGTATTGGTAGGGAGGAGCGAGGGAAAAAGAAAGAAACTTACCTGGATCATATCTCAGACCTGGTCTAAAGAAACCTAGCCTCAAATCGGTTATCAGTGGAAGAAAAACATTGTGATCAACATTGTAATCGAAATTGTAACCAAAGGTGTAATCTGAGTTGTAATCAATATTGTTTACTAATTTGGTAGGGAGGAGAGAAGTAAAAAAGGAGATAAACTTACCATGATCATGTCTCAGACATGATCGGAAGAGCCCTTGCCTCAAATCAGTTGTCAGTGGAAGAAAAACATTGTGATCATCATTGTAATCGAAATTGTAGCCAAAGGGGTAGTCTGAATTGTAATCGAAATTGTTTACGAGATTGGTAGGGAGGAGAGAAGGAAAAGAGAGGAGAAACTTACCTGGATCATGTCTAAGACATGATCCGAGGGCACCCCGCCTCAAGGCGGTTGTCGGTGGGGGATGAGGCAACGTGGAAGAAAACAGTGTGGAGAGAGAAAATAAGAGAGAGGTGGGAGGTTTTTCAGTCCTAATTCTCTGCTGAGCTATGTCTTTCAAAGTTGAAACAACCATATGTATTTTATTAAGCTAAGACGACAAACAACCATATATGTTATATAAAATAGACCAATATATTAAGTTGTACAATTAGGACTCATACACTGTTACTCTTCCTTAATTATATCATACCTCACAAATTTTCTTGTTATTAAACTTTTCTTTTCTTCGTCATTTTAAATGAGAAAACTTTCTGATTAAAAAGGTAAGAAGAGAAAACTTCTCCATAGCAACAATGATGAATATGCATGCTACTGAGTCCATTTGCATCCTCCATAATACATATAGTATGTTCAGTCACCCACGTGTCATGGGTTGCTAGTGGATCCATTTGAATCCTCCATAATGCATATGGTATTGTTCAGCCACCCACTTCCTTAATATGCATGCTAAGATCAACATCCTATTGTTAAATCTCCGCATCTCCTTTAACTTTCTTTCCATGGACCATTTCCAAATGGAGGAAACTGTTGTAATAAACCTCATTTTAAATAAGGGTATTTAGTCAAATTACACATGATTTGTGGGGCCAGAGTGCAAGAGAGAACTCTAAATAGCTCTGTTTTAATATATATATATAGGGAGAGAGGTGAGTTCTGGTGTAACGAGTATTGTGGTGTAACGAGTATTTATCCTTAATGGTATTGAGGTTTGAAAAGGTTGATATTCAACTTTATATAGATTTAAGTTATATATGCACTAATCACATTCTCATATGCTTGTGGCTCTATTCAATCTTTTATGCTATTTGTTCATGTTTGTTTAGTTGAATATCTACCCTATATTGATATAGGTAAATTAAGTTGAATATCAACCTTAACAAACCCGAATACCATTGAGGGTGAATACTCGTTACACCGTAAGAGGCTGTTACACCGGAACTTAAATATATATATATATATAGGGTTAGGATCTGGTGAGAACGGATTCGTAGGTGAGAACGAATATGAGCCGTCCATCACGGAGCGCGCATCATCGTTGAGGAGGAGAGAAAAAGTGTTTACGCGCGTCTCGGCCTTCTAAACGGGCGCGTCCAAACACGCGCGTGTCTGAAAAATTTCCTTCTTCTCAAACCCGATAGAAATTGGGGAAGGCGATTTCGACAGCGAAATTTTATTCCTTCTTCGATCAAATCACAATCAAAATTAGGTAACCCTAAAGCAAAAAGCACGACGAAGAACTCCAATTCCAGCAATGGCGTCGACATCAACTGTAACAAATCTACAACAAGAGCATAATACAAATTCAACTGTAGCTAACCAGGAAGAAACCCTAGGTCCCAATTCGACTACGTCTGAGAGTTTAAACCCTAATTCGACACATCAAGAAGAAGAAACAGGTATTAATAATGAATTTTAACTTATTTTCGATATCAAAATTGAAATTCTGAATAGAATTTATGGAATTCCAGATTTCAACCCTATGAAAATCTTAATTGAAAATCCTAAGTTGCTTTGCTGTTGTTGAAAATCTGAATTGAAAATCCTAAGTTGCATTCAGATTGCTTTGTTGTTGATAGGATTACGATTAAATTATGCATATTAGGAAATTGGCTTCTGCATACTATGAGAATATGAATTGTATATAGAGAAATATTCATAAGGAGTACTGATACTTGATATTCCTGAGTTGGGTGCACTTTGTTTTGCTAATGAATGATCTGAGATTCTGAATTGCATATAGAGGAAGTTTCATTTTGAGAGAAACATGTGCTTTAGGATTTGGAGATTTACAATATATATAAATCTTGCTGCAGAAAACAATGAAATTCAGATTTCTCAAGGGGGCACAACATATTACATCCCAGTATGAAGAACTGAAATGAAACCAGTGGTTGGACAAGTATTTGACAACACAGAGCAAGTAGGCGAATTCTATGATAATTATGCAAAAGAGTGTGGTTTTGAAGTGAGGAAAAGCACAAACAAAAAGATAGATGGGAAAACAGTATGGAAGTACCTCTTATGTAATAGAGAAGGACAAAAAAGAGTTTCACCAGTCATGGCAGTAACACCTATTATAACCAAAGTAAAGAGACGAAGAGTGACAAATCGGGCTGGATGCAGGGCAAGGATAACTTTGAAAGGGACTGAGGAAGGGAAGTTCAAGATAAAAGGATTCGTAGAACGACACACGCACCCGATGATGACTGAAAGAGAACAGCAGTTTGCCAAATCCAACCGAAATATAGGAGCTTTTGAAGCTGATTTCATTATAAATTGTGGAAATGCAAATATTGGGGCAACAAAGGGATACCGAATCTACAAAGAGCTAGTACGATCATATGGCGCTATAGGAGCTAGCGTAACAGATTTTAAAAATCTGAAGAGAGATCTAAATTCATATTTGGAAGGCTTTGATGGGCAAATGATAATAGATAAACTGAAGAAGAAGAAAGAAGTATGCGATGCATTCTACTTCGACTATTTTGTGGACAAGGAAGGACAACTAGAGAGACTGTTTTGGGCAGATCCTATAAGTAGAAAAGGTTTCTCATTCTTTGGAGATGTTGTTACAGCAGACGCAACTTACAACAAAAACAGGTAATATTTTTCATGTCTAAATTCAGATCTTATTAATGAGAATATGTTTGATGTGACTTTGAAAATAATAATTTGAATTGCATACAGAGAAGTTGGCTTTTGAATATAATGAAATCAGATGTGAATATAGAAAACTAGGTATTTGATAAATTTGATTTAGATGAATACATTTCAAATGAAATTCTGGATTGCATACAAGGACATTTACATTTTAATAAAAAAACTTTTGAATTGCAGCTGATCATATGAATGAGCATATGAATGAGCATCTGATTTGCATATGAATAGCTTAGGATATGAATAGAATGAGAATTACATTTGCATATAGTGGATTTGAAGAATGAGATAACATTCTGAGTTGCATGCAGGTATAATATGGTATTTATACCATTTACAGGAGTAGATAATCACAGGAAATCAGTGACATTTGCAGCTGCTTTGATGTTGAAAGAGAACACAGAATCCTACGTGTGGTTATTTGACAACTTCAAAAAGGCGATGGGCCACGAGCCATACATCATACTGACTGACCAAGATCCTGCAGTAATTCAAGCTGTTGAACAAGTATTTGAGAATGCAATGCATCGATTCTGTATGTGGCATATCATGTTCAAGCTGTCAGACAAGATAGAAAGCAGAATTTACAACACCTTAGAATTCAAACAAGAAATCAATGCTCTAGTTTGGAATAAAGACATCACAAAATTAGAGTTTGAGGATGGTTGGAGGGATTTTATAGAAAAATATGAATTACAAGACAACGACTGGCTGAGGAGAATGTTTGACTTAAGGAGATACTGGATACCTGCATTCTTCAATGATATAAGGATAGGAGGCATGCTCAGAACAACATCAAGGTCAGAGAGCCAAAATAGCTTCTTTGGAAGATTCCTTGGGCAATCCTCTTCATTAATCCAGTTCAATAGCCAGTTTGAAAGTGCATTGGATCAACAGAGACATGAACAACACAAGCTTGCTGCATCATCATCAACAAGCAAAGCCAACATGAAAACAGATTGGGTTGTTGAAAAGGCATGTTCCAAAGTCTACACAATCTCGATATTTTATGAAGTACAACAGTCTATCTACAACTCAATCTACAAGTAGCAAAATATGAGATTGAACAAGAGAACAACAAAAGGTACACAGTCACAGATTTAGATAATGTTGATTTATGTTGCACATGCAACAAATTTATGCGAGTTGGCTTGCCTTGCCAACACATGTTTGTGGTTATACGGAACAAGGGGCTTAAGGAAGTGCCAGAGAAGTATATTCAGAAGCGTTGGACAAAAGAAGCTTCATTACAGCCAGTATTCAACATTGATGGTTTGTTGTATAAAGAAAGTGCTGAAACAGAGGAGAACAAAGCAACAATGATACAACTCTTGGGAGAAATGCACAGTTGCATAAATTTGATTGAAAGCAAGCCAGAACACATGAAGGAGCTGGACACAATAAAACAAAAGAAGGAATATTTTGCATAACAGATGGGTGCAAGCTCAAGTGGATCATCCTTCACTGTGGATTTTGAAAAATATGTAGGACCAACTCCAGCTGAGGTTCAAGTGTTACCACCAAAACAAGCAAAAAACAAGGGGACAAGAAGAGGACAAATGATAAGCCAAAAAGAGTTGGGCATTCAAACAGCTGCAAAGAAAAAGAGAGGTTGTGGAATATGTGGTCAGTATGGACATAACAGGACAACATGTGGAGATAGAGAAGGTAACAAATTAATTCAATAATTTTTAATACATTAACTCACTTTCCATATACACATTTTAATGTAAGACTAAATAGTTTTACTTGATCTTTCTATGCAGATTAAATGAAATCATAGAAGAAACAACTGGATGAAGGCATGCAAGATATATAGATTCCTATGGCATATTATAGATACTGGTTCTTATTACATGGAGTGTAATCATACTGTTTGGAAACTTATTGCTTAAAAAAAAATTCAAACTAGCTAATATGGTTGTTTTCAAATATTAATATGCCTACCATCTTGGAAAACATCATATGCAAAACGGAAAAAATTAATATGCATTACTAAACCATAAATCTACATAAAATTCATATGCAAATCACAATTTAAAGTAGACTATGTAAGTATAGGCCTCATATGCAAACCACAAAATTAATGTTTTCATTAAAGATATGCCTTATATGCAATCAAGATGAAACCACATATTCAATCTACATAAACTTCATATGCAACTCAAAATGAAACTCATATGCAAATCACAATTTAAAGTAGACTATGTACGTATAGGCCTCATATGTAAACCACAAATCATAAAGTTTAATCTAGATATGCTTCATATGCAATCAAGATAAACTACATATGTAACTCAAATAAAACTCATATGCAAACCACCAAATTAATGTTTTCATTAAAGATATGCCTCATATGAAATCAAGATGAAACCACATATGCAATCTACATAAACTTCATATGCAAATCTCAAAATCATATAAAGTAGACTATGTAAGTATAGGCCTCATATGTAAAACCTCAAATCATAAAGTTTAATCTAGATATGCTTCATATGCAATCAAGATAAACTACATATGCAACTCACAATGTAACTCATATGCAAACCACAAATCATTTAAAGTAGACTATGTAAGTATAGGCCACCTATGTAAATCACAAATCATAAAGTTTAATATACATATGCCTCATATGCAATCAAGATGAAACCACATATGCAATCTACATAATCTTCATATACAACTCAAAATGAATCTCATATGCAAGTCACAATTTAAAGTAGACTATGTAAGTATAGGCCTCATATGTAAACCACAAATCATAAAATTTAATCTAGATATGCCTCATATGTAATCAAGATGAAACCACATATGCAATCTACATAAACTTCATATGCAAATCACAATTTAAAGTAGACTATATAAGTATAGGCCTCATATGTAAAACCACAAATCATAAAGTTTAATCTAGATATGCCTTATATGCAATCAAGATGAAACCACATATGCAATCTACATAAACTTTATATGCAAATCACAAAATCATTTAAATTAGACTATGTAAGTATAGGCCTCATATGTAAAACCACAAATCATAAAATTTAATCTAGATATGCTTCATATGCAATCAAGATAAACTACATATGCAACTCACAATGAAACTCATATGCAAACCACAAATCATTTAAAGTAGACTATGTAAGTATAGGCCACATATGTAAACCACAAATCATAAAGTTTAATCTACATATGCCTCATATGCAATCAAGATGAAACCACATATGCCATCTACATAAACTTCAAATGCAAATCACAAAATTAATGTTTTTCATTAAAGATATGCCTCATATGCAATCGAGATGAAACCGCATATGCCATCTACATAAACTTCATATGCAAATCACAAATCATTTAAAGTAGACTATGTAAGTATATGCCTCATATGTAGACCACAAATCATAAAGTTTAATCTAGATAAACCTTGTATACAACTTAATATATCTCATATGCCAAACACAAAACATAAGTTTTCAATCTAGATAGGCTTTATATGCAATCTAAATAAACCTCAAATGAAGACAAGGAATAAATGATATGCTCAAATACAATCTACAAAAAGTTTACAATACAAATTTAAAGACAAAACACATATGCAAAACGAAATACATTTCAAATGCAAACTACAAATGCAAATTCTGTGAGGACAATATCCTCTTCCAAGGTCATGTTGATGCAGGATTGTACAAGTTGTCTTCTGATGTGCCCATTGGTTCGTTTCGACTACCTCAAGCCCACCGGTCATGTTGATGCAGGATTGTACAAGTTGTCTTCTGATGTACCCATTGGTTCGTTTCCACTACCTCAAGCCCACCTGTCATCTTCCTCTGTCGCTGCTCTGTGGCAACCCAACATCTGCACGACCCAACTTGTCTTTTCTGCACTCTTCCTAAAAATGCCTGTTGGCTTTTCTGATTTTAAATGTTTAGCTTGTTCTTAGACCTATATAAGGTATTATTCAGACATATGACCAGAGATTAAGTAGGAATAGTGGAGCTTTATTTCCGATTTCTCATTAAAGCTTTAAAGACAACAAATCAATAGGATGCTATCCAGATTTCCCTTATATGCAATGCAGATAAAGCGCCATATTTAAACCAAGTAATAATCAAATTGAAATTACAAACCAAAATAAACTTCAATCCAGATCTCTAAATTGCAAACCAAAATAAAACAAAATAAACAACACATACAAACCAAGTTTTGTTGCAAACCTACTATTCAAAGGGAAACATAAAGGATCTATAAACATTAATAAAGATGAAAAAGAAGCCAGAAAAAGAAGCTGGATTCATATTCACAAGTGCAAGCATCACAAAAGTCTATATCATCATCACTCTCCATGCAATAGTCATATCTCAGCCATGGGTTCTTCCTTTGACATGGAACATGATCCTTCTCAAGGATAAGTTCTTTGAATAGAGGACATTGATGAAACACCCAAAGATAACGAACAGATTCACGAAATTTTATTCGACATTCAACAATCTTACTTCTGAGTGAAGCCTTGACAAATTTGATGTGATCCATTCCCTTCTCTACATTTCCAGAAACACTGGACAGTAAGATAACACCCAAGAGATATCTTGCTTGCATATGACCTAAATTAGCAGCCCTTTCAAGCATTTCCAGTCCTTGGTCATAGTTGAAATCACGAAAGAAATGATCCTGCATACAAAAGACAACACAAGTAACAAAAAAAAAATTGTGCCATTAAATTATCAGGGTTTTGAAAGATATTTACAAAAACTTATGTAATAATAAAAAACTTACAAATCCCTTTCGATATATGGCACCAGCATTATCGTTGTCAATGCATAGATGGAAGAAAACACCAGCAACAACCTTCTGGGCTTGAGAAAGATTATCAGTATCGAAATCTTCAACATTAACTTGGGAAAGAACATGTTTCTCCTGCCAATTTTTTTCAAGCGACTTGCAACTAAAAATTAATAACCACCACAAAAAAAAAGAATATGATCAGTGTGATAGCAACAAAACTAAGAAAGGTATGAAATCGAAAAATCACTTCGCATGCAATCTAGAAAACACTTCGAATGCAAAACACAAAAACACTAAGTGTTTACCTCATTATGCAATTAAAGTAGTTGGGAAGAGAATCGGAACCAACTCTCGAAACAATTTCAGTAATCAGATTGTTTGGAAGAGACAAAAAAAGACTTTGACAAGAAAGATCGTTAGATGAAGAACACTTTTGTCTTTTTTCCATTTTTCAGAGGATGAAGATGAAGAAAACCGAAACCCTATCGGTATAAGATGAAGAAGAAGAAGAAGATGAGAAAACTGAAGAGTCACACGGGGAAGTGAAATGAATTGACAAGAGACATCCGGTCATTTATAAGGGATTAAAATGGTCTGATTGGTAACTGCTATAATGACGGTTGGAAAATGTGCCTGTAACACACAAAAAAACAAAGAAAAAAACGAAAAGTAACACATAAGTTAAGTAGAATACGAAGTAGTTGTATCAGATATTATTTGACAAGACTTGGCAATTAATTATATTTTAATTAAATATAAGGGACAAATATCAACCACATAAAAACCATAAATCCCAAAAAGGAAGAAAGCAAATTTAACACATAAAAAGTAGAAATAAAACCCGACCTCAACATTGGATATAAATACAAAGAAAGTAGGGCAAACTAGCTTGGAGAACTGCATTCAAATACATCTCATAAAGGGAGTTCGTGAGAAACCAACAAAAATCTTCAAGGATTCAGCTCTCAAGCAAGGAAAGGCAGTGCAACAAGAAACACTTTGAGTTGTTATTTTGTTATGAAAACTTTATATTGGTGTGACTATGTAGTAGTTGTGTTGCAACTAAGAAACACTTTGGTGACTAGGAGATCCACATTTTGGAATCAAAATTATGGAAACTCATTACGTGTTTAAGAATTGCATAACCAAATATTTGCATTTGTTATATTTTGTACATAAGAAATTAAAACAGGGATGACTCTGGAAGCAACTAGGTTGCTTCAAATAGATGCACACATGTGTTCCTGGGAAATGCATATCAGGTGCATCCAGATATACATGAAAATTTTACAAGACATTCACATATGCAAGTTTGTTAAAATTGATTTCTTTTATGATGTACAAGTTGTTTGAATGATCAACAAATAGTAAACAAACAAGAAAATAGAAAAAACGAACAGAAAAGAAGCAGTACTAAAAACAGTATGTATGCAAGAAACAACTGATTCATAAGAAATCATGAAAACACATATCCAGTTCAAAATATGACTTCATATGCAATCCTGAAACACCATAAAATGAAATTCAAAAGTGAAGACAAGTGTCTGCAGATCTACTTAGACGGTTCAGACAGCAACAACTAGAGAGTTAGAGAAAGTTGATGCATAGTTTCACAGTTACAGTTTTCATTCCAAATCTAACTTCACAGAGGAGATACACTTTCCTTGTACAATGTTCGCCATCTTCTGGTCATTTGGAGGACATGTGTTGATAATCTTGTTCAGGTACCTGATCTTCAAGGTGGTAATATGGCTTGCATTGTTGTTAATCAGTCTGTACTTCCAATCCTTTAAGCCAGATCCCATGTATGTGTCCATGTTGTACATGGAAAAGAAGGCCAAATCTTTGTTTTCTATCCCTCCATAAATGGGAAGACGAGGCTTTGAAATTTCTATCTTCGAAATCATTTCAGATTCGGTAGGCAAACTTAAATGTTTGAAGTATAGTGCAAAAACAGTTTTCTAAAAAAGAATAACAAATAGAAGTTAGAAAAAACTCTTGAAAAAATAAAAAATACAATCAAAATATCTTACCAGTTGTTCAGCAAAGCAGGTGTGATTGAAACAGACGACGTTCTTTGGCATTAGCTTTCACATCTGGATAAATATGTCTTTCCAACCATGAAGATTTTCTTGTCTCGCTAATTCTAGGAGCTCTTATTGCTGCCATGTTATCACGAAACCTATCATTTAAGCTTTGAGGAGGACGCATTGTGTGCTGAGAAGGAAAATTTCCTCCAGTTGACTGAAAAATAAAATAAAATATTAGACAACATAAAAAATGAATCAAAAATATGATAAGTGTAACTTGAATCAAATACCCTAGTAGCTCGATGATATGGTTTTGGGGCAACAGGATTTATAGAATTTGATGCAGGTTGAGACATTGTATGAAAAGGAACCTGAGGCATACACTATAAAAACATTAATAAATAGAATATATAAAACCAAAGAGAAAACTACACAGGGTCTAATAATTAAAAGCAACTATTACCTGAACAGTAAAAGCTGGTGGGATTGTGCAAAACTGGAAAGCAGAAGGGCTTAATCCCATATTTATTGGTGCAAGATCTGATTTTTCAGAATCATACACTGATTTTGTAGAAACAAATGATGAAGAAACAGTGGAAGCCGGTGCACAAATTTCTAAAGGAGGGATGTCCAGTAATACTGTAATAGGATCATTAATGGAATTACCTTCACCATTAAGAGTAAAACGGGGACTGCGGCGAGGAACCAAACCACTGAACCTAGGCATTATATTCTTCGTCTCCTTATCTTTAGCATCTGCAAATACAACAAAGAAAAATCAATAAGGTAAGCAATTCATAAATAAAGTAGGCTAAAATTAATTAACTAAACTTTTCATACCAACAAGTAAGGAAACATTAGATATTGCTTCTGTAGAAGGTAGAGATGCCATTGAACATTTATCAATTGTTAAATCAATAACATTTGTTTCAAGTCCACTGTTACTTGGATCAGATTGTTCACAATCTTCCACTGTACCCACAGCTACTACATATTGTTCAAGAGACGATGCTACTGCAGATTGTCCAAGAGTGGATGCTACTGCAGATTGTTCCACTGGAACTTCTGAATCTCCACCTTCTGAAGAAATAACTGGTACATCTGAAACTTCAGATTCTCCAAGATTGACAGAGGTTGGGGATGATAGAGCTTGACCCATTGAAACATCAAAAACATTAGTTGGTTGCTCAAGTGGAACTTCAAAAGAATCATTGACAGCATCGTGAAAAACTGTGTCATTAAAAGAATTACTGGGACCGACATCTGTAATGGAAAGAAACAGAATAAAAATCAGGAATAAATACATATGAAACAATATAATAGATGAAAAAGTAATGAAGAAGAAAGATGAAACACCAGTAGGCATGGGTACATGCTCTGTAACTTTCTTCTCAGCAGCAATAACTTTCTCTACTTCTTCAATCATATCAAAGACAATCGGATCAGACCAAAAGCGCTCATCACTGTCATCTAAATTTCCAGAAGCATCAACATCATCTCCAACGACAGTTGTTGGAAGTTTTATCTTCAAAAGCCGAGTGCATTCTTCATTGACTTTCTTGAAGAAAGTATTCTGAGCATGTTCTACTGGAGCAATTTCAATGTTGTTGTAGAATTCACGAATATTGTTAGCAATTTGACGAACAACATTATATTGCTGAAGAACAAAATCCTGAAAACAAGAACAAAGATACTTAGATTATAAAATCAAGGCAAAATAGGGATAACAACTAAAAAAAATATAAAACAAAAACATACATGAATGGTTCCATCACCAAGACACTCTTTAGGAATGGGGCAAGAAGTTTCTGGTTGCAATGGAGGCTGAGTAGTTTCTGGTTGCAAAGCAGGCTCAGAAACAGGTAGAATTTCGCCCTTCCCAAACGCACCAACAAGCATCTCATCAGCCTCTCTGGATTTCAACATTGAAGTTGTCCACACTTTGATCAGAGGAAGATCCCTTGGAACAGGTTTGTTGAGAACCATAACTCTATCAACATAACACAGCTACAAAAATGCAAATAAATTATGAAATTAATATAGGAATCATTTATAGGCAATAAATAAGTATTTAAATCAGAAATCACTAAGTATGCAATTCGGGAAACCATACCAAAAGAAATAGCACTGGACCTCTAAACTCGGACTTAGAGCAAAGCGACCACTGCACCTTATGTTTAATGGCCAAATCGAAGATTAATTGGCACCAGTTATAGTCTTTGATCTTCGAAATATCATCCAACAAATCCAATGGTCTCATGCTCATGACTCCACAACCTTGGCTTTCAATCACTAAAGTGTAAAACAGCATAACGAAGTTCCTTTTGAACATATCATCACCAGCATTAGAATCCACAATTTTCTTGCATATTTTTGAGGGCTTCAAAGTTGTACTGTTGGAAGGCTCCCGATATTGTGCCCTAAACTCAGCTAATAAGTTAAAATTGTGAACTCTACTTGGAAGAACTATTGGAACACCACAGTCAGGAAGCCCAAAAACCCTTTTGACATCTGCAACTACTAGAGGTATTTCTTTACCTAAAGAACTCAATTTCAGAGAACAGTCCCCAGCTTCAAAACTCTGAACAACAAAGTGAGATAGATTTCTAGGCAAAGTTTGAATGTTCCAGTCAAGGATGCTACCAAATCCAATATCAATAACAACCTTCTTCTGATCTTTAGACAACTTTTTAAGAGCAATAAACAAAGCTTTGGGGGAGTTCCTAGAAGAGAGGGTATCAAAATGAGACTTCATGGCGCCCATAACTTTTTTCCTAACAACAGTGCGACCATCGTGAGATATGAGAGCTGGCTGCTGGTTATGAGCTAGATATCTGCTTATATCCAATGCTCTCTTCAACTCAGGATCTTCATCTGAATCAGAACTGTTATCAGGTGAATCTGCAAATGTCACTTTAGCTTTTCCTTTACCCATAATTGCATCCTTAGCAGCTGTTTTTCTGGGAACTTTAAGCCTAGGATTATTCGTAATAACAATGCCAGCCTCCTTATCCTTACATGGCTTTTGCAACTTAGGAGAAGAAACAACAGGAACTTGAGGAGGAGAGGGTATTGACTCCTGAGAAACTGATGCTTTGAGAAGATTAAGCCTATGACTACTCCTAATAACTATGGCACTCTGCAAGTTGGGAGAAGAGAGACCAGTAACAGGAGGAGAAGGAGAAGGAGAAGGTACAGCATTGATGTTGTTGTGTTCATCTTGAAATGCAGACTTGGCAAGTTTAGAATTCAATATACTTGCAGGAGTGCAGCTACTCTTCCGTTTCCCTAAAATGTAACTTCTTCCTGCAAAGATAAAGACATAACATTATGAAAAGAATATACATTCCAGATAAGCATCAAAGGAATACAGATAAACAACAAATGATAGAAAGAAACACTGAAATGCAAACCACAAAGACTTCATACGGAAAAACCACAACAAAAAACTTCAAACATCAGTTAGGATGTTAATAGCATCTAATAATTAACTACCAATTGAGGAAGCACTTCATATACAAAACACAAGTCACTTCATATGAAAACATAGGAATACAAATACACCACAAAATCAAAGAAACAAATGAAATGCAAACCCAAATGACTTCATATGAAAACACCAAAAAAAACTTCAAACATCACTTAGACTGAAATAAAGCATCCTAGTCATTAACTACCAATAGAGGGAAAACATAAAATGTTGTAATAGCATAAACAGAACAAAACTCACTTCATATGCACACAACAAGTCACATTATATGAGATCACAAAACACTTACAAAAAAACCACAAAGAAATAGTGAATAATGTAATCACATGCATACAACAAATAGAGTAAAAAACAAATTTAGGAAGCTGCAATAAACAGAACACAAAATTAGGGTTTATAAAAAGTAAGTTGAAATTTAAAATACAAGTATTCGACAAAAATAATACCAATTACAGAAGTTTAAGAGAAAAACAAACAAATAAACTAAACTTAATAAACAAACCTGAAGGAGATTTTTTCTCATCGGAAGCTTTGGAATCAGAAGACATGGTAAAGAGACTGGTATGGAGATAGAACAAAAAAAAACTATCGGAATGAAGAGAAAACGAAGAGAGAATGAGATATGAAGGAGGGGAGCTGGGAAAAAGGAAAAAATGAGCTTGAGAAGGATATCAACAATGACGATTAAGGAGCGAAATTTGGTCGGAAGAAGAGTGAAAGGGGAGAGCTGATGAAAAAAGAAAGGGAAGCAGGATTTATAAAAGGCGTGTGGGCGCGTGTTAATGAAATCCACGTTATAACGTGGACCGTTGGATGAGAAGGATCAGACGGCTGAGAATCGTTCTCACGATAAGGCCGGTTCTCTCCTAACAAACCGTTCTCACCTGAACCGGTTTCTATATATTTATATAGATTTAAGCTCCTGAGAAACCACCTCTTATGGTGAAACGGAGTTAACGATCTATAGACGTTGGATCAGGATTGACTTATAATTTTCAATAATATAAAAACTTTAATCCCGATGTATCTCCCTAAATCCCGCATGTCAATTTGCCCTCTCTCTCCTCCCTTACACACGCTCTCTCTCGAATCTCTGAAATCTCTCGCATCGCTGCCATCGGATACCACTGGCCTTCCATTGTCTCCGATTACACAGGCGCCGCTTACAACCGCCTTCATCGTCTCCAATTCATTAAACGTGTTGACCAAAATACCCTCGGATTTGGTGAAGCTCTGGAAAAAGTAGACCATCTCGGAATAGGCCGGCAAGGGCTCGGACATCTCTGTGGCGGATACGGACAGCATCGCAGGGATCTAGATCCACAGATCAGGCTCATCCTTGAACACCCTCCCACTGAATCTCCTATCAATTTCAGGCATGTGAAGGTACGCCGCGAGCGCGGCTGTGCCAGAGGTGAAGAAGTAGTACACAGGCATCTCGATGGGGAGCGCCGTGCTGCTGAACATGTCGATGATTAGGGCTCGGATGTTGGTTCGGTCAGATTAGATGTCTTTGAGAGCGGAGGAGATGTAAGGGGATGAGAGGCGAATGGACTCGAAGACGATGGTTGTGCGACTGCGGGTGGGGGAGGATGGAGATGGAGGGGGAGGAGCTAATGATTTTGTCGATGGCGGATTTGGTGGTTGGAGTTGTGAACGGGTCCGAGGCGTAGACAGTGGCGAAGCTAGAATTTTTTCGAAGGAGGGGCGACTTTTAAACCAATATAATATTAATATTTCTCAATGCGTCTTTTTAGTTAACGATTTTATCATAAAGTTTATACATATTAAGGCATAAAAATACTCAATTCTTCTGTCACTAAAATTTGTAATCGTTTAAAATTATTTTTTATTGAAGATTTATTTCACCAATCATTAATTTATATAAATAAAATATCAATTATCTCAAGCACCCACCACTTAATGTAGTGACGTGTATTTGTGGACTATTTCATAAACTAACTTAATATGTTATAAAAAACTTAGGCTGCTAAAAAAAAGCTTCAAATTTGGATGGACTTTAAATTTGGATGGACTTTAAATTTGGATGGGCTTTTACTCTAAAGCTACCTGAATTTAAAATAAATAATCACCCCAGCCCAATTTAATGGAACAACACACAAAAAACCTATCGTCTTCTTCCTCTTCCCTATTCGCCTCTATCTGTAAATCAAGGAGGTGCTGAACTCCATTTTTTTCGGCTTGTATACCCATAATAGGAGGTTCTCGGAGGTCAAGGGGGCACGGCCGCCCACTCAAGCGCCCCCCTGTCTCCCCCACTGGGCGTAGATGACAATCAGGGAGATCTAGCGCAAGTAATTTGTTTACTACGGAGTATCATTCATGCTTTTAATCTCTCCATTTTCACTTCATCAAGCTCGATTTTTCTGATTATCCCCCTGTTTTTTATCTCCATGAAGTTTACCCTATTGGAACACTCTTCAAGTTAGTAACTTTTGGTGTCTATTAATCATCTTGTGTATGAAAATGGTGATTTCTTTGATGATGTTTTTGTTTAATCCCGAATAGGGATTCATTCTTATCTCAATGTAGGCATCTCCTGAACTTTTAACATTCCAAAATCAGATTGTTGTGGTCCAACTTATAGCTTTACTTTGACATATTTGACCATCTGAGGTGTTAAAAAATATTTAAGGGCTATTTTGATAAGTGCAAACTACTTGTGCAATGCTTGTCAGAAGTTGTACTAGATAGTAGGTTTTACTTTTGATGAGCAACGATTTGGTGAATATTAAGGATTTAGTGCATATAGTTGCAGAATTGGTGCATATTTATATAGATTTAGTGCATTTCTGTCATGAGAAACCCAATGCTTTATGTGTCAGTCTTAAGCGTCAATAACACATTGAGTACCGAATAATAATAATTCTCCATAAAACCATCATCTTAAACATCAAAAACATCGTCTGAGGAAGAACACATATGTTCATCATTTGGGTTATTGGGCATATTTGAACTTGTGTTGTGCATAACAAGTAAAAAGGTGTACATTGAGGAAGAATTTATCACATCATCAATTGGGTTCTTCTGCATACCTGAATCAATTTTGTGCATATCAATGAACAGTCAGTGCACATCCGTTAACATCAATTGCATATCAAATAAATCAGATTGCATAACAGCAAAAAAACTTAGGGGCGAAAGCCAGCATAACTACGATTATGAACTGCATATTGATTTATTGTTATCGCATATCATAATGAAACCAAAGCGACTCATAGTAAAATTCAACAGGGCATGCGATTTGAGAGGCGATAAACATTGATAGCAAATCAACACATCTAGTGCATATCATGTAAATCCGATTGCATAGCAGTGAAAAAAATCGCATATGACAACTTAATTACTGCATAACAGTTTTGTGCATATCAATGGGCAGTTAGTGCACATCCGTTAACAAAAATTGCATATCCAATAATCGCAAAATGAAACCCTAGAGACCCATATTAAAATCAACACATCTAGGGCATATTATTTGAGAGGCGACAAACAATGATAGCAATTTAACACATATATTGCATATCATGTAAATATTATTGCATAGCAGTGAAAAAAAAACGCATATGACAACTTAATTAATGCATAACGCATCAAAATTCGAAACCCTAAATAGCTACTGCATAACGAGGATGCGGAATTGTATATCAGCAAATGGAATATGCATATCGTTTATGCAAGTTCGCATATCAGAATTAAACCCTAGGAAACTCTAGCGAGTTCGCATAACGGCGAATAGGTTGTTCAATTACATCAAACCCTAGTGAATTTTAATGAATCTAATACATCAAAGTCAAATTAAATCAAACCCTAGTCACATAAGGTCTCCCTTTGTTGATCATACGATTTGAGAGGGAAAAAAATTGAAAGTCGTTCAACAATGCATATCTAGTAAATCCGATTGCATAACATCGAAAAAGAAACGCATACGACAACTGAACTAATGCATAACTTCTAAAAATTCAAAACCCTAAAATGCTACTGCATAACGTCGAATAGAATATGCATATCGTTTTAGCGAGTTCGCATATCAAAATTAAACCCTAACGAACCCTAGCAAACCCTAGCGAGTTCGCATAGGTTGTTCAATTACATCAAACCCTAGTGAATTTTAATGAATCTAATACATCAAAGTCAAGTAAATCAAACTCTAGTAACATAAGGTCCCCTTTGTTGATCATACAATTTGAGAGGGAAAAAAATTGAAAGTCGTTCAACAATGCATATCTAGTAAAAAAATATTGCATAATGTCGAACTAGCATCGCATACGACAACTTAACAACTGCATAACGGCTAAAAATCGTAACCCTAATTAGCTACTGCATAACGAGCATGCGGAACTGCATATCGAATTTACGAATTCACATATCAGAATGAAACATCATGAATCTAACCTTCTTCCATGGAGATTTGTGTGTTGTTTTATCAATCAAACAAGATATGGATCAACATCAGGAGAAGAACGCAATTACTCAAGCCTCTGTAACAGAGAAAATCGTGACAGAGAGAAGAGAGAGAAGATCGTGAATTATGGAAAAAAGAAGAGAGAGAAGCGTTAATTAAGGATGATTTTATTGGTATTTTTTTTATTTTCTTTTATTCTAATTCTTTTAATCTTAGCCCTCCATCTACTTCTCATCCAACGTCTATAGATCGTTAACACCGTTTTACCATAAAAGTGGTCTTACCGGAGCGTCCCTCTCTCTCTCTCTCTATTATATATATAGAGGAACGCTCCGGTAAGACCATTCTTATAGTAAAAGGGAGTTGACGAGTATAGAGCGTTGGATGAGAACTAGATGGAAGGCTGAGATTAAATGCAATATAATAAAAGGAAAATAGCAAAATATTACCAAATATATCATCCTAATTTTACGCTTCTCTATCTCTTTCACGATCTTCTCTCTCTCTCTTCAAGCCCAAATCACGATCTTCTCTCTCTCTTCTTTCTTCTCTCTCGATCTTCCCCCTTACAGACAACTTCTCTTGCGTTTTTCTCCTTGGCAATTCCATATCTTGTTTGATTCATACATCAACACACAAATCTCCATGGAAAAAGGTTAGTTTCAAGTTTTTTCATTCTGATATGCAAATTCGTAAAATAGATATGCTATTCCGCAACCTCGTTATGCAGTAGCTACGTTAGGGTTTCACATGATATATGTTATGCATAAATTAAGTTGTCGTATGCGTTTCCGTTTTGTCGTTATGCAATCAGATTTACTAGATATGCACTAGCTCTGTTGTTAAGTTCTCGTTAGGGTTTAATAAAGGGTTACGATTTTTAGGGTTATGCTTGTTCAATCACTGTTTACGTTATGCTAATTAGGGTTACGATTTACCTATCATCAAATGTTTACTTTATGATAATTAGGGTTACGATTTTTAGAGTGAACTTTTTACGTTAGGGTTTAATTCTGAATTGTTATTGTTATGCTAATTAGGGTTACGATTTACCTATCCTGATATGTTTACGTTATGCTAGTTAGGGTTATGAATTTTAGGTGTTATGCAGGTGTTAAGTTGTCGTATGCGATGTTTTTTCGACGTTATGCAAAAAAATTCCTAGATATTGGATATGCAATTGTTGTTTACGGATGTGCACTAACTGCCCATTGATATGCAAAGTACTGCCTCAGTTATGCAGAAGACCCCAATTGATGACGATGTGATCAATTCCTCGATCCTTAGACGATAATGTTGATTGTATCTCAGATGATGATGATGAAGCATTATATGGTATCGAATGTGTTTTTGACGCGAAAGACAGAAACGAAAAGTTTTGGGTTCCTCATTGTCCCGATGACATGAAACGAAAAATTGGAAAATCCTTCAATTCCTTGTTGGAAGGTGCAACAAGTATGCAAATCTTGACAGCAGAAACTGCAAAGAAATGCTTTAGTTCTTTAATATGATTTTTCTCTTAGATATGTTGGAATTAGTGTTAAGTTTTATTTTAGGAATAATCTCGCTTGAGTTTACATGGATTTATTTCAATAATTTGATACGTATGCAACTTTTACATACTGATATGCAAGCAATTCACGTAGTTATGCAACAATTTGCTATAGGTATATATGAACAGTAGAGATATGCGTAGATATGCAATTCATAAACAAATATATGCACCAAGTCCGGTGGTGATATGCATAAATTCCGTGGAGATATGCAGATAATCTGCAACATATAGATTTACCTTAGATAAGGTAAATCTATATGTTGCAGCGATATGCACCAAATCTTTAGCGATATGCACCAAATCCGTAGCGATATGCACCAAATAGTTGTTCATCAAATTCATCATATTAAGATTGCACTTCAAAAACACTACATTCAATTTGCATAACGAAAAGTAGTGTGCATATCACACACAAACAATTGAATATGAACACATTATATGTGAATAATATACTCATGCAAATACATATCATATATATTGTTTTTTTTTTTTGACATTTACACATACTAAACCCATTAAAGAAAATAAAATACAAGAATGCTCATATCAACACATACATATACAATACAAATCAGTAAGTTGTTTTGCATATCAACAAGACTATATTAGACATTAATAAAAGCGAGTGCATATCCGTGTTGCAAATCAAAATGGCCTAAAAATTTCTACAATTACACAAATTCCAATCAAAATGAAAACCGGCAAGGGAGAAGAGTGCTCATATCTTCTCCGCTTTAATGCACCTAATTGATGCAGCTGCAAAATCACCATCAATTTGCTTAGAAACAATCAAATCATTAAGGAGATAGATATATAACAATCTCTAAAACAAACAACTAAGCACTTAATTATCCTTCCTTATGGAAAACTACAAATAGAAATCATATATTAAGCTTGAGAAAGTAATTAGATCTCTGGCCACTTACTTGGCTTGGAAACATATGCATATCAATTAATGCAGAATACACACATCATATAAATTGCATAACAATACATGAAGAGTGCATATCAATTCATACACAATGCATACCAATTCATTCTAGATGCATTAATTTGCTTCTAATCATATTAAAATATATCATCGAAATCACCATTAATTTGCTTAAAAGAAATAAACCATTTAAGTGAAAATGAAACAATCTAAGCAATGAGATCATTGAACATTATCTACGTTACTTTAGAAAACCTAAAAAACAAAGTTTTTTACAAAATTCATGTAATGATGAAGGTAGAAGTAGTACGACCAATTCAAGGAAGAAGCAACTCACTCTGAAGATTATGGATAAAATTGAGGGATCTCTGTATCATATGGGTTTCAAGGCTTCCATGAAAGTCATGAGATATGATGCATCCTCTCATATTTGGCTTTCTCCAGTGATTTGTTCCATTCTGTGGATCTTAATGTCCAAGATGGGGGGAGAAGTTGGCTCGAGCGGTGGAAATTAGAGGTGTAACAGTAGCTTCAATGGAGACGGTGAAATTTTGAGAGAGAGAGAGGGGGGGGGGAAGAAAAATACGTTGAATCTGAGAGTGGACTGATTTAGGGTTAGTGAATCCCCCTAATTAAGGATAATTATTTCTGATTTTTTGATTTTTAATTTTTTCTTCTTCAAATAAATCTGGTCCATTCATTTATATTTGATCCAACGTTTATAAATCGTTAACCTGGTTGTACTCTAAGAGCTGGTTTCTCAGGAGCTTAAATCTATATATATATTTAAGTTCTGGTGTAACAGCCTCTTACGGTGTAACGAGTATCCACCCTCAATGGTATTCGGGTTTGTTAAGGTTGATATTCAACTTAATTTACCTATATCAATATAGGGTAGATATTCAACTAAATAAACATGAATAAATAGCATAAAATATTGAATAGAGGCACAAGCATATGAGAATGCGATTAGTGCATATATAACCTAAATCTACATAAAGTTGAATATCAACATTAACAAACCCGAATATCATTGAAGGTAAATACTCGTTACACCACAATACTCGTTTCACCGGAACTCACCTCTCTCTCTCTCTCTCTCTCTCTCTCTCTCTCTCTCTCTCTCTCTCTCTCTCTCTCTCTCTCTCTCTCTCTCTCTCTCTCTCTCTCTCTCTCTCTCTCTCTCTCTCTCTCTCTCTCTCTCTCTCTCTCTCTCTCTCTCTCTCTATATATATATATATATATATATATATAGATCTTCAATCTCCAACATTCAAATTAAATCTCTATCTTTCAAAAAGTTGGTTCACATTTTGATTTATTTTCCGATTTAAATATAAAAGGAGACACCCTAATTTCTTTTTTTCTTCTTCAAACAAATAGAGTTTTCCTTGTTGTTCATCTCCTGCATCTTCATTCTTCCTTCATCATACCACCTCCCTTTTGTGTTTTTTTTTGCATAATCGAGACTCAAACTCCAATTTCTTTCTTGTTTGATCAATTGAGCCCTCGTTCGCCGTCTCTTATTGACAAAATCATATTTTCGTCCTCTTTGTATTGCTCGATGCACCAGGAGTCAAATGTTCACCATTTATTCATCTCCGTCCTCTATTCCATCACATTCATCTTCCTCGTTGTTTCCCTGGGAGAGTTGTAGTCGCCATCCTCCACTCTTAGTTGTTCGTTTACGGGAAGTTTCTCCTCGTTCTTCAATGATGGAAATATATGGATCTTATGGAAGGGGGCGGTGGGCGATTATGCTTTGGACATAAAGATTAATTTTAGTCCCGAAATTGAATCAAAATATGGATTTCTAAGGTCCAACTCATGGAATTCTTCATTCTTGCACCATATAAGTATGTCAAGGTTTAGTACTGTAATATTAATGAATGGGATTTGGGACAAGAGGGGGAAATTGGAACAAAGAAAGGGTTTTGATTTGGAGGGTAAAAAAGTAATTTTATATCATAATTACTATTCACTAAGGCAAGCTTGCCATTTAAGTAGTAAAAGATAGCTTCTATTTACCGCCTACCGTGACTGCTATTTAACGCCTAGTCTCGTGCGTCACGTATGGAATAAATTCATACGTTGCGTATCGATTGCAACATTTCAAAAAAACAAATTCATGTCATGTATGGATTATGTCTATACGTGACGTGTTGACAATGTCAATACGTGACGTATGAGTGTAATCCATATATGTAATTATATTCAATGTATTTGTAGTTATGTGTGCAAAATAATTCATTTTCAGTGTCGTTTTTAAGACGATGAATCCCAATTCGGCAAAAACGTCGTTGAAACTTAGTCGGAACGAAATGAAACTTTGTTTCAATCCTTATAATGCCTATTTGATCATGTGTGTAACTTCAAATTTCAATGTTTAATTATGACTCATACACTGTTACACTTCCTTAATTATATCATACCTCCCAAATTTTCTTGCTATTAAACTTTTCTTTTCTTCGTCATTTTAAATGGGAAAACTTTCTGATTAAAAAGGTAAGAAGAGAAAACTTCTCCATAGAAACAATGATGAATATGCATCCTACTGAGTCCATTTGAATCCTCCATAATACATATGGTATAAATGTTCAGTCACCCACGTGTCATGGGTTGCTAGTGGATCCATTTGAATCCTCCATAATCCATATTGTATTGTTCAGTCACCCACTTCCTTAATATGCATGCTAAGATCATCATCCTATTGTTAAATCTCCGCATCTCCTTTAACTTTCTTTCCATGGACTATTTCCAAATGGAGGAAACTGTTGTAATAAACCTCATAAAAAATAAGGGTATTTTGGTAATTCGTCAATTTATTTCTAATAAAAGAATATTTTCCACAATTATATTATTAATTATGTGATGGAATAAAAACTCGTTACATAAAGTTGTACAAGTGTGTAATGTCACACATGAATGAAACTTATGATTATTAAGTGTAGATTTTTTAAATTAAATTAACAAATTAGTGTTGAGATTTAAATATGCTTAAAATAAATATGAAAATATCGATGAAATAATCTTAACCTAAGTTACACCTTGTTAACTAACTTTTGGTCTTAAATTAATTATTATAAGTCGTTTATATGATTTGGGTAAATTTTGTAATTTCTTAAAATTAAATAAGGGTGTATGTGCCATAAATCTAAATGTTTGGGGTTGTTTTTGTAATTACTTGAAAATAGATTAACACCCCAACTCAATCCTATGTATATATCCTCTTCCTCGAGAACAGATTGAAGCCTTAAATCCCAAAATCAAATATCCTCAAATTTAATTTGTAATTAACTAACTTAAATCTTCAATCTCCAACATTCAAATTAAACTAGTGTAGTGCACGTGCCATGCAGGGGAATATGCTTATAAAATTAATTAATAGTATTTTAATAATCGATTTTGACATATTTTATATATAATTTATATTATTTTGTATTACTACGACCTCAATAAGTTTTTATGTTAAGTAAGTTTTTTTTCAAAATTATGCACTTGTAAAATACTAGTTAACTATTAACTTTTCAATAGATAAATAAAATATTTAGACAATTCAAGATATTAAACATAACAAATAGTAGTGTGACACTTTATTAATAATTATAAAAATTTTATTGGTTGTTTAATTTTTAAAATTAATAATTATTTATAAAATATAGACGGCTAACAACATGTGCTAAAATCACTCTTAAATCTCAAAAAGTCTCAGCTTTAATATATAAGATAGATTTTTATTGGTTGTTTAATTTTTAAAATTAATAATTATTTATAAAAAATAGACGCCTAACAACACCTGCTAAAATCACTCTCAAGGCTCAAAAAGTCTCAGCTTTAATATATAAGATAGATCTATCTTTCAAAAAGTTGGTTCACATTTTGATTGATTTTCCGTTTGAAATACAAAAGGAGACACCCTAATTTCTTTTTTTCTTCTTCAAACAAATAGAGTTTTCCTTGTTGTTCATCTCTTGCATTTTCATTCTTCCTTCGCCATCCCACCTCCCTTTTGTGGTTTCTCTGCATAACCGAGGCTCAAACTCCAATTTCTCTTTCTTGTTTGATCAACCGAGTCCTCGTTCGTCCTCTCTTATTGACGAAACTAGATTTTCGTCCTCTTTGTATTGCTCGATGCACCAGGAGTCAAATGTTCACCATTAATTCATCTCCGTCCTTTATTCCATTGCATTCATCGTCCTTGTTGTTTCCCTGGGAGAGATGTAGCCGCCGTCCTCCACTCTGAGTTGTTCGTTTACGGGAACTTTCTCCTCGTTCCTCAATGATTGAAATATATGGATTTTATGGAAGGGGGCGGTGGGCGATTATGCTTTAGACATAAAGATTAATTTTAGTCCCGAAATTGAATCAGAATATGGATTTCTAATTCTTCATTCTTGCACCGTATAAGTATTTCAAGGTTTAGTACTGTATATTCATGAATGGGATTTGGGACAAGAGGGGGAAATTGGAACAAAGAAAGGGTTTTGATTTGGAGGGTAAAAAAGTAATTTTATATAAGAGTTACTACTCACTAAGGCAAACTTGCCATTTAAGTAGTAAAATATAGTTTCTATATACCGACCACCCTAATTGCTATTTACCGCCCAGTCTTGTGCGTCACGTATGGAATAAATTCATACGTCGCGTATCGATTGCAACATTTCAAAAAAAAAAAAGTCGACGTCACGTATGGATTATGTCTATACGTGACGTGTTGACAGTGTCCATACGGGACGTATGAGTGTAATCCATACGTCACGTATGGACCTACATATGTTAATTGAGATATATGGAATTATATTCAATGTATTTGTATTATGTGTGCAAAATAACTCATTTACAGTGTCGTTTTAAGGCGATAAAGCCCAATTCAGCAAAAACGTCGTCGAAACTTTGTCGGAATGGAATGAAACTTGGTTTCAATCCTTATAATGCCTATTTGATCGTGTGTGTAACTTCAAATCAAGATTTCTTTCTTTTGAAGTGAAACCTAGTTTGAAAACCGAACGATGTCGCAATATGTATGGCGCACCATATAACAAAGAAATATAATAAGGTTTAGCACATTTCAACATAACAACAAATAAAAACATTCTAAAGAAAAGTAGTTGTTGCAAGATATATAATAAGGTTCAACACTTTCAAAGTAGTTCTAAACAAAAATTCAAATGAACAATCAAACAAAGAAAGTCGATAAATTCTGAAAAGAAAGATCTAACGACGAGGGTTCAACGACTTGAAGAGCTTCCTGTATTGTTGTGGGGGTAAACCCAACCTTTTTGGTTTAGTTGATAATTTTCCTCTCTCCCTTTTACGTTCATGCTGCTCTCGTTTGCATTGCTCCTGAAACTTCCGCTCTCGTTCACGATGCTCCTGCTCGCGCTGCATCTTCATATCTTGAACCTCGTCAAGACTTTTCACCATGGTCGCCTGGATTCCCTCTAGCGTATCGGTCAAATGTGCAAGATTGTCTGCCGTGCTAGACGCCGTACTATTATCAGATTCTTGATCAAAATATAGGACATCTCTATAATCACAAACATAACCGAATCGTCGTTACATACTCAAAGAAATTCATAATCTATCCAAACAACAACAATGCTTTTAATCATAATATTCTGAAACAAAAAACACAATTCAATCTGTATATCATCAAATATAATCACAAACTACAGAAAACAACTTTAGGAATAGGCAATTCCATACGTGGTGTGTGGATACCATCCATACGTGACGTATGGACACAATCCACACGTCACGTGTGGAATTTCCTATTCGTGAAGTTATTTTATGCAGTTCCACATAATCATGAAACCCTAAAAACAACATTTTTTTCATGCATTCAACAGTTTCTCATTAATTTCATTAAAACCATATCAAATTTCAACACCCTAGTTCAACACCCTAATTCACAAAACCATAATTCAATATCAAAACCCTAATTACACTATCTACAAATAAGAATATCAAATTCAACAAGAAATTCTCAACAAAGTTTACAATCCATCCATACAATACAAGTTAAATCCTTTCTAATCATGTAATTAACATACACATTGGATTTCGAAGTAAATATCATCAAAACAACATCAAAACCTCATATATACATCAATATCATACCATAACAATGAAATCTTAATGTTTACATACCTTATATGCAAAGACTTGTTGAAAATGGTTGAATTTTGAGCAAATCGATGCGTTAGGGGTGTGTTGCGTCGTGGGAGATAAGGAGGAAGAAAACAAAATGGTAGGGTTTCGATGTTGGGCCTTATATAGGCAAAACAATCCATACGTCGCGTGTGGATTGTGTCTGTGCGTCACGTATGGAATTAACAATCTTTATTGCTTATGTAATCCATTTCAATGTTTTCAATGTATTTGTAGTTATGTGTGCAAAATACTTCATTTTCAATGTTGTTTTTAAAGGCTTTAAAGCCACAATTCGACATAACGTCGTCGAAACTTTGTCGGAATTGAATGAAACTTGTTTTCAATGCCTATTAGAGATATTTAACCATGTAGGTAACTCCCAATCAAAACCTTTTAATTTGCAAGTAATATCTTCTTTGTAAACATCAAACTACTCATCACTCTTTAACTTGTTGCAATATGTATGGTCAACAACATTGATGTTTTATTATGTTTGAAAAAATTATACACAATAGTGTTATTAGGCATATGAAGTCCCAATAAGGTCTCGCTCACACAAAACGGGACTCGAAACTATGCGTAAACGATAAAAGGCCTTAAATGTGCTTGAGGTCCAATTTGGCAAAACAACGCCCGAACGATGTCCGAATGAAATGAAACTTGTTTTCAATGCCTATTAGGGATATTTAACCATGTGAGTAACTACCAATCACAACTTTTAACTTTTAAAGTAGTGTCTCCTTTGTAAAAAACATACTAGTTGTAACTCTCTAACTTGTCGCAATATGTATGGTCTACAACATCGACGTTGATTATTGTTGAAAAAATTATAAAACTTACTCTTATTAGGATTATTAAGTAGCAACAAGGTATCACTCACACAAAATGAGGCACGTAAACGCTAAATGGCCTTAAGGCCCAATTGGGCGAAATGACACTCAAACGATGTCCGAATGAAATGAAACTTCTTTTCAATGCCTATTAGGGATATTAACCATGTGGGTAAATCCCAATTACAACAACTAACTTGTAAAGTAGCATATCCTTTGTTTGGAATTCTTACTAGTCGTAACTCTCTAAGTTGTGGCAATATGTAATTTGATTTTATACTATACACATAAGTGTTACTAAGCATATAAACTTCATATGCCCTTCTACACGTCACGCATGGAATAAAACCACATGTCAAGCACGGACACATTCCTTACATGACGTATGGATACAAACCATGCGTGACGTATGAAAATTCTTTTCAGAACTTAGGCCTACAGGAACGTCTTGTCTCACACCAAACTGTAATAACTCTATTAATATTTTAAGCATTTATGGAACACCTACTAATACCCTATTATCTATCTTTCTTTCCATATTCAAAATCTGAAACCCATTAAATTCCATTGTTGAACAAACTTGATGTCCAAATACACCATTTTATCCCAAAGAAGCTCATTCCATATGGAGAATGAAGAGGATTGCACCAAGGAAAGAGGTGAAGAAGAAGCTTTTTCATGTTATAATCTTAATGAGGTAACATTCTTTCTAGAAAATTAAATTTTAAAGTGTTATTTTGTTTTAGGGTTTGATTCAATTAGGTTTTATGGGATTCACATGTTAAATGTATTAGTTGTATGACAAAAGATGTTGATTTGTTGATTTATGTTAACTTTAGTGATTATGATGTTTGAAATGTATTAGAATATTGATTTTTAAAGAGTTATTTTGTTGTAGGGTTTGATATAGTTAGGTTTTATGGGATTCACTTGTTAAATGTATTAGTTGTATGACAAAAGATGTTGATTTGTGGATTTATGTAGCTTTAGTGATTATGATGTTTGAGATGTTAATGAAACACGAATTTAGTATCAGAAACATACATACAATCCAGTATTTTGTGTGTGATATAGAGTGTATATCCACACGTCACGTGTGGAATGTGTCCATACGTCACATATGGATTGCAACCATGCATGACGTATGGAGCTTCCATTCAGAAGCTTAACTGGTTTGTTTTCTTTGTGTTTCTGCATAGATGAACTTCTCTGTGTTTACTGAATTAAACAACATAACTCTTAATTAGTACACACAACCTCCGCCATACATCAACGACATATCTTCCTTTGATTTGGGTATTCAAGATATATTTCAACCTCAATACGGGACCAAAAATGCAACAACATGGGAACAACCACAATTGCAGTTTGGTGATATCAACACTGGATCTTTTGGAACCGGTTACGAATACACGCAATGGGCTTCACATTTGGTGAGGCCAATTTCAGACACAAGTAGCTTATATATGTTTCATCCTTTGCATACTGCACCACAATTCGATATTCCAGTAGAACAAGAACAATATGTCTATGTGGATTACTCAAAGGTAGGGCTGTACAGAATTGGCCCGGACCGGAATAACCCGGACCGGACCGACACTATTCCGGTCCGGTCCCCGGTCCACAATATTTCCTTATTCCGGTTCCGGTCCGGTCCAAAACCCGGAAAAGACCGGTTGGACCGGACCATACCGGTTTTGTATATTTTAATATTTTTTTATATAAATAATATATATAATAGTATTAAAAGTTATATTATTAAGAAAAATAAATTAATAAAATATTAAACTATACAATATATTAATTAAAATATAAATAAAATTATTTTGTAAGGGATTTTTGCAGAAAACCACCCGCTATATATCGGTTTTTGCAGGTAACCACCCGCTATAACGGTATTTATAATTAACCACCCAAATTGCTAAACTTTCTTACATTCAACTACCCCTTGACAGAATCCGTCATCATTTTCGTTAACAAAGTGAAATGACAATTTTACCCTTATACTTTTAAAACACAGTCAAACAAATTAAAGGGTAAAATGGTTAATCAGTAAATCATTTTTAAAGTAAAAAAAATAAAAAATAAAAAAGATCTCGTGCTCTGCATCAGAGCATCTTCTTCAACATCAATCGAGTTCCTTTTCTTCAGAGGGTTTTCTTCTTGAAGTGAATCTGATCTTCCTGCCATTACAGAACATGGTCCGATACGGGATAGAGTGAAGAGGACAAGGACCAAGATCGGATCCATGAGATTCGAGTGCGATTCAGACCAAGCCAGATTCCATTTCTTTGATGAGGCTTTGGGTGGAGATGGAGAGCTCGAGGAGGAGCGAAGGCTTGGATTCCTTGCAAGAGAGACGGTAGATTTAGACGCAGAACCAGACATGGGAGCGGCGATGGCCGAAGAAAGTGCAGATGACCATGGATTTGGAAGGACGAGGAGGGATGTGGCTTGAAACTCTGTCGTTTGAGGGGGAGGAGGTTGATGAGGCATTGTCGTCTGTGGCATCTCTTAGGGAGGTGCTGAGGCGTTTCTTGGAGGTGGTGGTGGGGGCGGATGAGGAGGAAGGGGTCAAATAGGGGAGGAGTCGCCGGAGAGAGTAATGGAGCTTAGTCATGCTTAATCAAGATTAGGGTAATGGATGAACCAGGAAAAAGGGGATTTGGGATTTGTAATTTGGGTGGGGAAGAGGGTGAATAAAACAAGTTTTATTTATTTTTTGCTTCAAAAAATAATTTAGTGATTAACCATTTTACCCTTCAATTTGATTGATTGTGTTTTAAGAGTATAAGGTTAAAATTGTCATTTCACTTTGTTAACGAAAATGATGACGGATACTGTCAAAGGGTGGTTGATTGTAAGAAAAATTAACAATTTGGGTGGTTAATTATAAATACCCTTATAACGGGTGGTTACCTGCAAAAACCGACATATAGCGGGTGGTTTCGTGCAAAAATCCCTTTTTAATTATTAAAATAATATAAAATAGAAGAAATAGAAATTCCGGTCTAAACCGGTACAAGACCGGACCGGTCCGGTCTTCGGTCCAAGGTTTCAAAAATTCCGGTCCAGCCGGTCTGGACCGGATGTACAACCCTACTCAGAGGTGTTTACAAACGAATTGGTATTCACCTCTAGAGAAGAGGGAGTGAGATGGGCAATAAAGATTGCAGAAGCCAATAAGTTACTTTTGCGTAGTCCATGGAAGGAGTAGAGCACCTGATCCAACTTAACACATTCTGGAAAACTTCAGCTTATCTGTGATAGAGGACTAGAGAATTACTCAAAAATTAACGGTTTGAAAAAAAAACATCAAGACGAAGAAATATAGATGTTGGTTCGCATTAAAGCTTCTAGAGTCGCCTAGAGGGGCTTGGAGACTTACTGTAGTTAAGCTGATAGGGTGAAGCAGGAGATGACATTTGGGCCTTTAAGCCCATCTGTGTGGCTCAACTCTCCTTGGTCTTAACCCATCTCAGCAATCCATACTTAATTTCCTGATAGGGTTCTCCCTTCCTCGGTGTACTGAGAAGTGAATCCTCTTGAGACACTTCTTCTCCGCCATTGTTGTTCTTCTCTTGAGCTTCAAGGGGCTCTTGCTTGTGTGAACCTTGGAGACCATTTATGTGGTTGTTCAAGCTTTGAAGAACTCTTGTTCCTTCCGAGAGCTTGATCAGCTCACTTAGCTTAAGAGTTATCCTTACATTTCTGATCTACTCTCATTGCCCTTTTAGTTCACCTTGTAGTTGTGGTATTCCAGTTAAGGCCTGATCTTAATATATATATTTATTTTGTTTTTGCTTCCGCTCTACTCTTTTGTGTATCTTCATATAGTTCGTTCATTCGCTCTCTTTCATTTGTTTTCAATGATTAATGCTCTTAAACCAAGAGATCGGCCTTATGTGCACTTTGCTAGTATATCGTCTCACTCTTTCATTATAGTATATGGATCACTGAATCTGGAGCCACTAAACATATGACTTTTAAGAAGAGTTTACTGCGAAATGTTAGGCATTTACAGAAATATTGTCTTGTCTCTCTTCGTAATGGTATCCCAGTCATAGTTAAGTTTTGTGGGGATGTGTATGTTGATGAGAGTTTTTATTTGAAGAATGTATTCTTTGTATAAAGTTTCACATACAACTTGCTCTCTAATAAGAGATTGTGTTAAGCTTTCTTGAGAGGTGTTTGTTCACTCATAGCTGATGTTTGATGCATGCCCCTTGTGTGAAGAAGCCTCTGGTGATTGATAAGGCTTATGGAGGACTTTACTTTTTTGATCAAGCTTCAAGAGCAAGTCAAGACACTGTGAATAAAGCTTCCTGCAATAGTGTTGGTTGCGAAGGATCTAGTTCTATGGCCTATGATAGACTAGGAGATTTACCAGATCACTTATTGTTCAGTTGTTTCCATCTCTTGCAAAAACAAATTGTCAAGCCTTTTAAGGTTGCTTGTGATGTGTGTCACAAAGCCGGGAAAAGTAGATTGTCTTTCCTAAGTCACAGAGATAATCTACTCATGTTCCAGAAGCCGAGGGCATTATATTTTAATGAATACAAAAGAAGGAAATCAAGACTCTATGAGTCTATGGGAAAACCATTTTGTGCCCAGGCTGTGAAGCCTCCAGCCATGTCAGTGATATTTGTATATCCCTGCGAGTGAAAAAAAAAACATAATTCACTCATTGAATCATTTGTAGTAAGTAAGCACATAATGTTTCAAGATATCTATCATGTTAGTATATACTATGTATGTAGAAGCTTAAAGTTGTAATCCCCTATTTGAAATTGAAAGTAAGAGAGGCTAGCTAGAAGACCCACCACATTGTTGATAATTAATTTAATGACTAACAACTAGAAAATAAGGAGTGTATTTTTCATCATTAAGGATCTTCTGGTCCAATATGATAGTCCATTTCATGGTCCATTCATTTTGATTGGTTCAAATAAGTATTTTTCTTTTACTTTTTCAAAATTAAATAGTTATATAAAAAAATTTTATATCAATTTAACTAATCACAACAACTAAACTATAAAATGGACTATCATAATGGACTAGAGAACCTTTACCTATTTTTCATAGATCCGTGTTTGGACAATGACAAGATTGTTCATTTTCTCCACAAACACCACCAAGCATAATTTGTTTGGACATGAAAGAATCTTCTATTTTTTTAATTATAAAAGAATTTAATCCCTTGAGTTATAGTTTCTTGATCAGACCTAGCACATGGATAAATTTATGGATGCAGTCCTGGTGAGAACAATTTTTAAAATGAGAACGTGCGAATGACTAATGTGCATCAATATATACTTAAATGTGCATCAAAATATACTTAAATGTGCATCAAAAATTTTGATGCACATCCTTTGAAAAGTGATGCACATATACAATTTTTACCTGAATGTTCTTTAGTTTCTCAATAAATGTTCTTTAAAAAATGAATTTTCTTCAAATTTTTGATGTTTTTAAGTTTGTCAACGAATGTGCACCAAATTAGTACTAAATGTGCATCAGTTTACTACTAATGTGCATCATTCTCATTTTTGTATTTTTAATAACGCAAAAAATGATTAAGTTTGTCAACGAATGTGCACCAAATTAGTACTAAATGTGCATCAGTTTACTACTAATGTGCATCATTCTCATTTTTGTATTTTTAATAACGCAAAAAATGATGTTTAGTTTCTCAATAAATGTTCTTTAAAAAATGAATGTTCTTCAAATTTTTGATGTTTTTCAAATTTTTGATGTTTTCAAGTTTGTCAACGAATGTGCACCAAATTAATACTAAATGTGCACCAGTTTACTACTAATGTGTATCATTCTCATTTTTCGTATTTTTAAAAGTTATTTTCACCCGACACTTTTCCTAAATTTATATTCCTAAATTTATACTAGAGAAAACAGACCTTAGATTATACTTCTAACCTTTTTCTATATCCTGTGATACAAGTATAAATTCTAGTATCCTTGAAATATAATACAGAAGTAGTAACCATAGAAGGCCGTTTAACCCCGCATCCGGATTTTTATAACTGGCACCCGGTCTTGGGCGCATCCCGGGTGCGTCCAAAACTATTTTTCAAAAACCCGATTCAGTTTTTGGGCGCATCTTGGATGCGCCCAACTTAAACCGGAATTTTAGCCATTTTGACGGCAAAAAAAAAAAAAAAAAACCGGATTTTTGGACGCACTCAAGATGCGCCCAAGACCGGATGCCAGTTATAAAAAATCGGGTGCGGGGTTTTTCCCCGCCATAGAATGTGGGAGCCTTGGACGATGTACTTACATCAGATTGAAGATCATCGGCTGCCATAAGTGATCTCTTTCCACTCTGGCAACCCTACAAATAAGAAAAACTAACAGCATAAGAAAGTATGAAGTAATTAACATAAGAATATGTATAAGTTTAGTCAAGCAAATAAGTAGAACATTTAAGTACCCAAACTCACCACTATTATGTGATCATCTTTATTGAAATGCACCGATATCTCTTCAAGAAACTTCGGGCTTTTTGTCATACCTGTATCAGAAATCAATAGAAACCCCAGAAGTCACAACTTAGTGTATGTGCTGAAGTGATTTGGACGAGTTCTTGATTGGACTTTTAATTAATCCCGCACCCAACTAGAACATTTAGTCTTGCTATGAACGAGTTCTTCGCTTTCAGAAAATTGCTTCGGCAGATTAATTACACTCTTATTAATCTTGTTCCTAAAGGGTCCAACACCTTTCATGCTAGTGACTACCACCCCATCTCTTGTTGCACCACTCTTTATATATACTAAGCTTCTTGCTAATAGGCTTAAAGTACTGATTAAGAAATATAGGTGGAAAAACTCGTCTGCTAGATGTGCTCTTAAATTTGATTTTAGAAAGGCTTTTGATTCGCTTGAATGGTCATTTGTCTATAACTGCATGCGTTCCTTAGGCTTCCTTGACCGCTTCATCCAATTGATTAAGTGTTACATCTCTACAACTTAATTCTTTTTCCATCTCAGTCAATGGTTCTCTTGAAGGGTTCGTTAAGGGTAAGCGTGACATTCGAAAGGCGATCCTCTTTCCCCCTACTTATTCACCATCGTTATGGAATTCTTCTCGCGCATGACTATGCCACTTGCTTTCGACCCTGCTTTCTCCTTCCACCCTAGGTACAACTCTCTTAGTTTACTCATCTTGGTTATGCGGATGATCTGCTAATCTTTTGTAAAGGGGACATAGGTTTCGTAATGGCAGTCAAAGGCCTATATCATAGGTTTGGTGATATGTCGGGTTTGTAGATAAATTCTATAAAGACTAGCATTTACTTTGGGGGTGATTATGATGATTGAAAATATGATAATCTTCAGAGTTCTTGGTGTGTCAGCGGGTTCCGGCAAGACAAGAAATTGTGATTTTGATCCCCTTATTAATCAGATGACTTCCAAGGTTAATTTCTCTTCAAATACATGGTAATAAAAATAACTTCTCTATAGAAGAATTGGTTGCAAAGTTCGAGAGAACTATTGCGGTTCAGAACCACAAGACGGCTACAAGAGAGAGCGTCAAGGGTCAAACCATTTCCCTCAAGATCGAAAGGGCTTTTGATCTCTCTCAAGTAGAAGATGTTGATGAAGATGGTGATAAAGACATAAAATCATCACAAGAGCTTTCAAGAAAGTGTGGAAATGGAATAAACGTTCCGGTGAAGGGAAAAAATGAGACAAGGATATATAAAAATCCATATGCTATCATTGTCAAAAGAAGGGAAACTTCACAAGAAACTGCTTCAAGAAGAAGAGAAGCCCCTACTCGAGAGAAGAAAGCTAACTTCACAAGAAACTGCTTCAAGAAGAAGAGAAGCTATGCTTGCCACGTACATTGGATAACTCTGACAACGAGGACGAGGAAGGTCCCAAAAGGCATGTGGTTTGTCTCATGGCAAAATGTGCTTTCACTAAGGTAGTTGATTATGACATATCTCTAAGTTAAGATACAAAACCATTGATCAACTTATTGAGATTATTACAAAACTCGGTGAATAGAATTGTGTTTTAAGCAAATAACTTGAAAGAAAAAAGGACACAATTGCTAATATGATTGATGATAATAAAAGATGGGCAAATAAATTAGGCCGTTTAACCCCGCACCCATTTTTTTTTTTTTGAACCGGGTCATTCTTGGGCGCACCCTGGCTGCGCCGAAGAAAAAAAAAAAAAAAAAAATTTTGCTGTCAAAAGTTTAAAAAATCTGGTTGAGGTTGGGCGCACCCTGGATGCTCCCAAAACTGAACCTGATTTTTTTTTAAAATGTTTTGGACGCATCCGGGTTGCGCCCAATGCGGGTGCCCGTTATAAAAAAGTGGGTGCGGGGTTTTTCTCCGATAAATTAGCATAATCTGAGGTTGTCACATATACCAAAGTTGATCATTGTATTCCTTGTATAGATCTAGAAGACATTGTCGGTTCCCTAAGATATACTATAACTAACCTTGAGAATAAAAAATTATATATGTGTTGTTGTAACGAGGTCTTAGAAGATGAACTTAGGAACTTAATAAGGAATGAAAAGAATAAGAAAAAGACCTGAATAGATGAGATTGAAAATGACAATGGTAAGAATTTGGGGTATGATATCAGAGAAAGTTCTTCTGTTGGAAAAACCAAACCCCCATGTAAAAGGAAATATATATGAGAAAACCTCAAAAGAGAATGATCACAAAAACTCTAACAAAAGGTGTAAGGCTTGTTGGACCCGGGTAAATACAGGCCCAAAACCCATTATGAAAGGGCCCATTATCATTCTCTTAGGTCATAAAAGGAAAGTGTATATAAGCATGAGAAAAAAGATAGACAGGGGACGGATGAAAGAGGGAAGGAATGGGGTGAAGTGAGCAGTGAAAGCTGGGAAATGGAGCTTGAAAAGGATATTCATCTGAGAGGGGAGAAGAATAGGAGAGGGACAACTTCAACCTCAACCTTCATCTCCCCATCCTTCTTCATCTACCATTAATGGCAGAAATGGAGCTAGCTCGTCGTGGTTATCGCCTCACTCGAGCGGAAGGCGGGTCGGGGCTGTTCAATCACCGCCGATTTCCGACCGAGCCATGGTCCAGTTCGTCAGCCCAGCTCGATCTCCGCAATCCCCTGCCCGAGCTTAACCCTCGATCCCTAATCTTCGATGAAGCATGACTACCACTAAAGCCTCACTCGGTTAATATTGTTAAACATTTACTTCTTCTCTTGACTTTAGATCAATATCTATTACTGTGATGTTTGTTATCTCTTCACCATGGGATTTGATCGTTGATTGATGTTGGTGTTATGCTTAAGATCTTCCTATCATTTGATGAATTTGGCCATTAATGATGCCCTTGCTGGATTGATGGTGAAACATTAGCGGGGTGTGAATACCTTTAGCCCCTTGTTGTTTTAATGGTTAGCTAGTAATACTCTTCACCGATTTGTGCCACTTGTGATCTCCACTTTCTTCCTTTGATGCCTAAACTGTTTTGCAAGCTTGGTTATAGATGTGATCAGTGATTAATTATCATCAATGATTAATTATCATCAATGATTAATTATCTTGCCTCTTATGACATTATTCATGTTTGGTTAATACACCACTCGTTGCATTACTAGTTGTTTGATGTGCATGTTTGATGATCAAGAATGTCAAATCCCTCCTAAGGTAGGTTATTCGAGTACAAACGCTTAGACTGTGACTCTATATACTTGCTCGTCTGTCTAATACAACATTTATATGATTACTAACTTGAGCGTCGGAGTGCCCTTCCCGGAGAGCCTCACCTCCGGGTTTGGCTTTTGCAGGAAACTTGGAGAATGAGATTCCACCTAGAAGCAAGAGAGAACATTTCAAAACTAGTCACGAGGTCCGCCTCTGAGAGAGAAACATGAGATTCGAAGATAAGCATTCTGCTTAGAAGCAAGAAGTCTAGATAGCTCGCGAGTAGAAGAAAAGATAAAGGTTCGGGAATCCGTAGTGTTGCCGGTTTCCCTTCCGTTGGAACGAGGTTCCAACAAATCCGAGTTCCAACAAGGCTAAACCTAAAAAGAACAAACAATGGTATGTTAGTCCAAAGGCTTACAACATGTGTCTTAAACAACTCCAATATGATAAACATGTAAACATTGATTTTCAATAGAGAATCAATAACAAAACCATATGGTCAGGTGAAAGTAAGAATGCAGACCTCAAGTGTTATAGATTCAGTTGGTAATGTGGTCAAGCATGTCATTACTAACAAGATCGTAGTGTTAAAAATCAAGGAGGTACGGATATATGAAACGTATGGAAACCAACCTAGGTTGAAATCTATGACAAAAAACAAAAAGACTAAGAAGAGGTCCAAAAAACTGAATCTAGTATTGATGCTGTGTTTATTGTTTTGTTTGGTTTTCCTAAACGGAGTAAGCAAACGCTTTCTTGGGTTCGTAAACACTAATCTCTTATTTCGGTATAAGGTGATGGATTGTCCTTGACACAAAGAGAGCGCATGCTCAAGGTACGTGATTTTACCTTGTCTGCGAAGAGTCACAACATCTTGATTGAGGATCAAATTATACCTGTAGTCTGGGTGCTATTCTTTACAATTGATGAAATGAAGATGCGGAATTTGGTGGTGATTGTGACTACAAGATTGATGAAGACGAAGCAGGATGAAATCTTACGGAGCAAGCTATCGTCTGAATGAAGTTGATGTTTAATCAAGGAGCAAGCTCTACAAGATTGAAGAGACGTCTGATTCAGAGAGGAGGAGTTTTTCCTCAACTAATTCTAAATATAAATTAACGTCACCCAACAAATGATTACATAAGGTTTTTTATATATGAGAGCTTTCAGGAAAGCTCTCAAGCTATCCGAGGAAGCTAGGGTCGACCCTTACTATCCAAAGAAAAGATCACAACCGAAAATGTAATGCAACAGTATTAAAGATGAAAGACCGAATATTGACATTGGTTGTGTGTCTCTGAGCAGCACGTGAGACTCTAGGCAAAAAATCAAGAGCATCACCTCTAGTTCCCTGAAAATGGAGAAGGCAAAAGCAATAAAACTGTAACTATTATCAATGCACTTAATTCACACTTCTTCTTCTTCTTCCTAGACACAACGTTAGAAATAGCAGCTCTAGGGACAAAAGCGTCCACTCGAGCACATGTGAATGGAGAAACACTTGTAACATCCAAACAAACATCCTTTCCTTTGTCCCAGCAATAGACAAGGAGTTCCTCTGGCCGAAGGTTATTCCCTTAAAGTAGAAAAAAACCCAAGGGGCACCTCTTTTCGCACCTCAACACCAGCCGGATTACAGATATCACCCAAAACATTCCAGAACAAGTTATGTCGATAATTTAAGCCAATATCATTGTTGCAATGCACGACATGATCCCCAAAACAATCCGTGATTTTTGAAGAGCAGGAAGGGCAAGTAAAATGAACGGGATACAACAGAATTGCAAGGCGATAACAAAGAACACACAACCTTGGGTGCATCGTTTGTCCCAACCCATCAATTGGAATCGTTCGCAAGAAATCCAATGAATGCGTTGAACAATTGCTAATAAGGATAGCCTTCTCACGAGAACTAGGGTCTCACGTGCTACTCAGAGACACGCAACCAATATGTTAATATTCGGTCTTTCATCTTTTAGAGATTGAGCTTTGCTTTGAACAAGGATGTTGAAGCTCAGTTAGTTGCTAGACTCCCATCCAACTTTTTGTAATTATCAAAAGTCAGCAAAAATTATATATGAATAAAAGATAATATGAAATAGATGTAAATGGAAATATAAAAAGTCTAGATAACTTCATAAACTAGAAATGATGCTAACTTGGTGATAGAAATCAATATAACTAGTCTATAGTGTTTGTAGGTGATGATGATGCTGCAATCGGTATGCCGACTGTAGGGAGACAAATGATAGATTCTGCAATTGCTATAAATGTCATGGATGTCGCCTGTGCATGACACGACCTTGGCCTGCTAGGAGTTTGGTCACTAGTGACTGAGTTGATTCTTGAATAGCCTTTGCTCTGGAGCGCGTAATGCGACATGTATGTCTGACACTCATAGCATCTTCCTCCTCTGCAAATTTTATGGGAGGCATAGTCATATCAGTACGGTTTGCGTCTTGGGTATATGATACGTCTTTCTGACCATGTCAAGGTTGATAATGAGTTTGGTGGATAACCTTAAGTTTGATATGTTGAGTGTGGCTCAATTGTGCCAAAGTAGAAAGAACATGGCTATCTTTACCATTGATGATTTCCATGTTGAAAGTGCAAGTACATGGAAGGTTCTCTTGAAAGGAATATGTGAGAACAAGGTGTACAAAGTGGATCCCTCTTACATCTCCGAAGAGGATATATGCGTACCATCAGGAATATGTAAGTACTTGGTACATTGGTAAATGTTATTCTCAAAGTTTTTAAAAGTACATTGGTAAATAAAAACAACAGTAGAAGAAATTCAGAAAATATTTTAAAAATTCTCAGAATTTTGAGTTTTTCATTGCTTCATAGAAGCAAACAGAACGGCCAATGCTTTAGCAAATGAAAACATAAGCATCAACTGAATAAATATACACTAGCGGTTACAAATAGATCTACGATACCTCATGTGCATATCAGGATGGCTGGTGATGAAATGATCTAACCTTACTCTTACGCCTAGTAGTTAGCGTTTCTTCAATCATTTGTGTTAATGATATGAGTTTGCTATCCACTTTGAAAAGACCCGAGTCTAGGCTAACTAAAATAAAATTAGTACACTAAATAATAGCACAACAAGAGAAGTGAGAGAGTTATTAAACTGATAAGAACAGATTCGAAAACCAAAGCATTAGCAGCCTTGTACGTTGTTTAATTTGCGCTTGCCCATAAAATCACTCACTTAATACTCGAAGGTGATAATGTCACAATTATTAATGCTATTATAATAATTTGGCAAATTCCTTGGGAAATCCGTACTATTATTGCGATATTCACTCTCTTCTACAAAAAATTCATGATGTTCGTGTTTATCACATTTTCCGGGAAGCAAGTTTTGCAGCAGACTTTCTAAATAAGGAATGTGTAGATGCCAATTTCTTAATTTCTATCATTCCGTTGGCACAAGCTACCACTGTTGGAATATGGACCTAAGGAACTCTGGTTCCTCAATAGGTTCCTTTCCTCTAATCCTCTATGTTTTGAAGATGACAATCTCAGCATATACTATGGTATAGTTTATCTTGATATTTCAGATGAAAAGATTGAAGATTTGAAGCTGATTAAGTATTAAGGGAAGCCACAGGGAACTGCGTTACATCCGTGTTACTCCTAACCCTAGCGTGGGCGGCGAGCCGAGAAGATCTTCAAGAAGATCTTTTCCTTGTTAGGATATTGCTATAGTTAGTTGTAATCGGTCAATGTAATATTTAGAAGATCTCGAGTTAATTAGGTTAACTTGAAAGCCATAGAGATTATCATTAATTAGGAAAGAAGTTTGACGTATAATATATTCTTGGAATATCTTTATACGGTAGACTTCCCTCTATTTATATGATGATCTTTATGTTCTTAGACGTATGTATTTTGACGGAGCTTGAAGTGCATCATACTATGAGAAGAGAGAAGTTGTTCTTCCAAAAGGACGTCAAGTAAGTTCACTGATATTATCATCTGAGAGTTTCTGATAGGTACTAGGTTAGTACTTAGCAATAAGTTTGTAATCTCGTTCTTCTCTAAACTCACTGATTGAATATACAAGTAGACCTTTTCAATCCTCGAAAGAGGGGTGGTTTTCATCCAAAGATAACTATTTGGTTATCTAGGGTTTCCACCTTAAGTAATTGCGTTGATAACTTGTTCTATTACTTCCGTTGTGCCTAGGAACTGGACAACTCTTTGTCACAGTTCCCTTGATACTAACATACAGATCCTACAATTGGTATCAGAGCTAAAGCTCTAGATTGTGTGTTACTCACAGGTTATCAACATGTCTCGTCAAAGCGAACCAGAACTAGGTATCTCAACAAACAAACCATACTTGTTGAAACTTAGTCAATTTCAATGGTGGGAGGAACAGATGATTGGTTTCTTCCAAACAAATGACATGATATGCTGGAAAATTGTTGAGCATGGAAACTACGAAGTCCCAAAGGATCTGGCTGATCACAAGTCAGAACTTGACTTCAAGCGCTGGACCACTGAACAATTTTCTCAACAAGAGAAGAATGCTAAAGCTAGACAATACATTATGAATGCCCTCTCCAAGTCTGATCAGGATAAGGTAATGGGCATCGACAATGCAAAAGATATGTGGAAAGCTCTTGAAACTTTCAACCTAGGAAGTGAGGATCTCCAAAATAGCAGAAAGTTCGATCTACAAGGAGAATATCATAAATTCAAGATGCTTGAAACTGAAAACGTCTCTGCCTATCATGGTCGTCTGGAGATACTCTGCAACAAACTTTGTGCTTGTGGAGTAAAGCTTGAGGAATGGTCAAAATCCATGGTGTTTATCAATGGATTAAACTCAAAATTTGTTGTTACTCAAGACATCATGCTTCAGACCCCTTCCATTAGGGAACTCCCATTAGAGGAACTCGTTGGCCAAGCTCAACGCCATGAGGATAAAATGAAGGGAAATGAGAAAAGCTCCACTGAAGCTGGCATTGCTCTAACCCTAACCAAAGTCCTGCAAAGACTCTCCACTGGAGCTGACTCTGATGATGATGACGATGAAATGACTGCCTTACTAACAAGCACGGTAAGGAAATTTCATTAAGGAAATTTCTCCATAAATGAAAATCGAAAGGAAAAGAGGGAACTAAGATGCTATCAATGTGATCAACTAGGGCAACGTGCTAGAGACTGTCCTAAGAATGAAGAAAAACCCAAAGAGGAAGAAGCTCCTGCTAAGAAAAAGGCCCTGGTCGCAACGACCACTTGGGGTGATAGTGACTCTGACAAGGAACTGGATCTAAATCCTTCAAAGCTCTACTTCATGACAGTCTCGAAATCAGAAGCAATATGGGGAGACAATGACTCTGAGGATGACATGACCAAAGTATGTCTCATGGCTCAACCTGAAAATGAGTCACCAACTATTGAGGTATCTTCCTTCTCTGAATTATCTGAAACTCTTCTGAAATATGATAAGAAACAACTGGTCAAACTTATCAAATCCTTGAGCAAAGAAAATAGTAACCTTTTAGGAAGACTTGCTTAAAATGAGGAAGAAATCTCTATGCTATCTGATGAAAGTGAAGCTTGGTGCAAGAAATATGAAAATGCTATCATATCTGATAAAATCACTACTTGTCCTACCTGTGATTTGCATGAAAAACTGAACTTAGGAAACAGTTCCTCTTCACAACCTTCCGAATCCATATTGCAAACCATTATTGAGAAACTTGACTCTCTTATTGAATGTATTCATGAGAAAATTGTTACTCAGACCGTTTTTGTTAAACCTAGTAGAGGCCTAGGCTATACCTCATGATGTGTCTGACCCTCCTTGTGACTCTCATACCAACTTTGATGAAATAACCAAAAATCTTGAGGCCAAAAATGAAAGACTTGACTTAGCTCTTCAAACCTCAAATAGCAAAAATGAATATTTGGAACAAAGAATCAAAGTGATTGAAAGTTCCTCTACGAAGGAACCGCCCTGTGCCCCATACTTTAGTCCTCACATTCACGACATGTATAAAAATATGGGAAAAGGTACACCTAGAAATACCCCCAGGAAAAGGTTGATCTAGGTAAGAAGAAATCTCACTACAAAACTCAAGATACGTATCGGTGGATTCCCACTAATCGTGTTTGCTGGCACTGTGAGAACCAAGGACAACTTATATATGATTGTGAGAAAAAGAGGAAACAGAAGGAAAAGGCTTCTAGAAAATTCAGACATGGAAAGACTCAAATCAATGACATTAATGACCCTCAATACTATACCTCAAATGAGAATGTTAGAGACATTAATTCCAAAACTCAGAAAAATGTCAGAACTGCCCAACGAGGGAACTATAAGACTAACTTACCCAGAAAAGCTTGGTTGGACTGGGTTCGTAAAAACTAATGTTTTTCCTTGCAGGATGAATGAAAAATGTTGTTAAGTGGTACATAGACAGCGGTGCATCATGCCATATGACAGGTAATAAAAAGAAACTTCATTCACTTCAGAGATACAACGGAGAAAAGATTTCCTTCGTTGACAAGAAGAAAGGAGCAATACTGGGAACTGGAACTGTTGATCTTTCTGAAAACATTAAGGTAAGTGATGTTCATCTTGTCGATAATCTTGGTTTTGATCTAATCAGTGTGTCACAGCTGTGTGACCAAGGAGGGAACAATGTCCTATTTACTCCCTCTGAGTGTTTTGTAATTCACCTAGAGTCTCAGAAGACTCTCGTTAAAGGTAAGAGATTCAATAATGTCTACATCGTCGACCATAGCTACTCTCCTCAAGAAAAGCTCTGCCTTGCCACAATGACGAATAAATCCACCTTGTGGCATCAACGACTTGGTCATGCAAGTCTAAATCTCATTCATAAACTTCAAAGAAAGGAACTGGTCCACGGTCTACCTTCCATCAAGGTAGATGAATCTGATTTCTATTCTGAATGTGTTCGAGGCAAACAGGTACGTAGTTCCTTTAAACCTAAAACCATCATAAGTACCTCCAAACCTTTGGAACTGATCCATATGGATCTCTGTGGTCCTATGCGTACTCAAAGTATTGGAGGTAACAGATTCATTCTTGTGATTGTAGATGACTTCTCGAGATATACGTGGACTATTTTCATAAAATCTAAAGACGTTGTGTTTGATATATTCTGTGAAACAGTTCCCACTCTCGAAATGTCACTGGGACACAAAATTAAGGATATTCGCTATGATCACAGAACCGAATTCCAAAATGCAAAGTTCCTAACCTTTTGCAGGGAAATTGCAGGGAAAAGGGGATTACTCACAACTTTTCTGCGCCTAGAACCCCCCAACAAAATGGAGTAGTTGAAAGAAAGAATAGGACACTTGAAGATATGGCTCGTACTATGCTCATCTCAGCAGGCCTCCCTCAAAGATTTTGGGCTGAGGTTGTCAACACTACATGCTACATTCTAAACAGAGCCATGCTTCGCTCCCAGATTGAGAAGACTTCATATGAACTCCTTCATGGTAGAGTTCCCAACATATCTCATCTCAAGGTCTTTGGGTGCAAGTGTTTCGTCCACAACAACAGCAAAACTCCCATTGGAAAGTTTGATCCCAGGAGTGATGAAGGGATCATTTTGGGATATATTCCAAACAGCAAAGCCTTCAAAGTGTTCAACACGAGGACATCCAAGTTTGAAGAATCTATTCACGTTGTCTTCAATGAATCTGCTTTTCATGTGTCTTCACAAGTACTTCCCACAGGTGACAATAATGCTGATGAAGAAGAGGACCTTTTTGCTCCAAGTTCCTCTTTACTACCTGAATTCACCTTGGATCCTACCGGAATCGTGAATGAGCACCCTGAGGAAACTCCTACTCCCAACAATTCTGGACCAAGTTCCCCTGTGCAAAATGAAGAATCTCCTCCCATTGCTCCCGGTTCCTCTGATTCAGCTCAAGATTCTCCGTCAGCGGACCTAGATTCAAATGAGAACGATGTCAACACGGTTCCTCGGGATGAACCATCTTCATCATCCATTCCGGTGGTTAACTACAAATACAAGGGCTCTCATCCAGTTGATCAGATTCTCTCTCCTTTTGACAAGACAGGTCCCTCCACTAGATCCTCATTGAATAACTTATGTGCCTTCATTGCGTTCCTCTCTGTTCTTGAGCCTAAGAACTACAAGGAAGCCCTCAATGATGCGGACTGGGTGCATGCCATGCATGAGGAACTTCATCAATTTGAAAGGAACAAAGTTTGGCGGTTGGTTCCTCGTCCTTCAGACAGAACTATCGTTGGAACTAAATGGATCTTTCGAAACAAACTTGACGACTCGGGCATGGTCACCAGAAATAAAGCACGACTTGTCGCCCAAGGGTATTGTCAACAAGAAGGTATTGATTATGATGAGACCTTTTCCCCAGTTGCTCGAATGGAAGCCATTCGTCTCATGATCGCCTTTGCTACTCACAAAGGTTTTAAGCTATTCCAAATGGATGTCAAGACTGCATTCTTAAATGGATTTCTTCAAGATGAAGTATATGTCAAGCAGCCCCTGGCTTTGAGGACAAAAGCAGACCTGATCATGTATACTTCCTCGACAAAGCTCTCTATGGACTCAAACAAGCACCACGAGCGTGGTATGACAGGTTAGCTCAGTTCCTGATATCCAATGGATACAAAAGAGGTTTGATTGATAAAACTCTCTTTCTTCTTGAACAAAATGAAGACATCCTGGTTGTCCAGGTTTATGTCGATGATATTATCTTTGGTTCCACTAACCTGTCCCTTGTAGAGAAGTTCAAGGATCTCATGAGCAGTGAATTCGAAATGAGTATGATTGGGGAACTCACATTCTTTCTGGGACTGCAAATAAATCAACTTCCCACAGGAACCCAAATCCATCAGCAAAAGTATGTCAAAGAACTCCTGGCCAGATTTCAGATGAGCTCTTCAAAGCCATTCTCCACTCCAATCTCTCCAACCACCAAACTGACGTTGGTTCCCACAGACATCAAGGTAGATCAATCTCTCTACAGGCAAATGATTGGTTCCCTTCTATACCTGACTGTTAGTCGCCCAGATATCATGTACTCCGTGTGCTTGTGTGCACGATTCCAAGCAGATCCAAGAGTCAAACATTTGGCTTCCGTCAAGCGTATCCTTAGGTATCTCAAGGGAACTGAGAATTTGTGCCTATGGTATCCTAAAAGTGATGATTTTGAAATATTATCCTACACTGATGCTGACTATGCAGGATATCTCAAGAACAGGAAAAGTACCTCAGGGATAGCTCAGTTCCTTGGTCCATGCCTGGTGTCATGGGCATCTAAAAAGCAATCCTCCATTTCCCTCTCCACCACTGAGTCGGAATACATCGCATCTGCAACTTGTTGTGCAAATCTTCTATGGCTCAAGCAACAACTTGCTGACTTTGGTAAGTCCTATGGTCCTCTAAAAATTATTTGTGATAACACTAGCACCATTAGTATATCTAAGAATCCTGTCTTTCACTCTAAGTCTAAACATATAGACATAAGGCACCATTTTCTTAGAGATAATGTGGAAAAGGGTATCATTCTCATGGAACACTGTCGTACTGAGGACCAAATTGCTAACATATTCACTAAAGCCCTAAACAGAGAACCTTTCAAATACTTTAGGTTACTCCTGGGTATGATTGCCATAGAATAAGGGTATTGAGTTCCCTTGTATATTTCCCTGTCGTGACTAGAAAATGATTGATTGATGTTTTTGGTTCCTTGCATGCTTACATGATTCTTGATTCTATAGTCATATTCATCATAAATGTGTTATCATCTTCGTGACGTGCATAATAGACGGACTTTGCTTTCACTCATGATTAATTGACAAAATCGTACTTCTTTGATCATAAAATAATCAATCGGATCTATTTGAACCCTCATTATAAGCTGAAATGAAGATTGATTATAGGCCCTCCATAGCTTTGCTTACATAAACAGTTCCTATGATCCTTCTTATTTTAGCACCACTCTGGAACTTGTTTATGTTTGTGCAAAAATTGGCCCTCCCTAATTTCATTGTTTGGATGTGTACTCTTGATTTATTTTATTACCTATTACTTAAATGCATCCAAACTCATCCCTGCCAACTACTGAAACAAAACTGTGATAGGAACTCCAAAGTCTCTTATCTGTCGTTTGCTTCTATTCCTCGGGAATACGCGCAACCGACTGACACGCTGCTTTTGAGTTTAGTTCCTTGTGCCGATGTAACAGGGCAATGATGGCTTATTTTGTGGTGAAAATTTATGGTAAAAATGTGAACGTTGGAGCTGCCATGATTATGGAAATTTTGGACGAATTCTTTGGGATTTTGTGACCGTTTGAACAACGGTAATTGGGGAAGGATTTTATGATGATTTTTTTGAACGTTTGAAGGATTTTATGGTGATCATGCGCAAGGAAATCTATTTAAGGGACGGCATAACCGTACTTTCCCTCCCCTGCTCTAATCTTCCTCTCGCCTCCTCTCAGAATCTTCTCAAACCCTAACTCTCAAACTCTCATACTCTCCAATGGCCGCACAAAACTCACCCATGACTCTCACCGACGAACAGATGGCACTGTTCAAGGCCTTCATGCTACAGGTGGAGAAGGAAACTCCATCGTCCTCCGCCTTGCCTTCGGAGGAAGTCAAACCAGTCGATCTTCCCACATCCTCTTCCACTCCACTGCCCTCCTCCAAACCAGCCTCGCCACCCAAAAACAACACACCCTCCCCCGACCCCATAGTTATGGCCATCATCCCATACATCTCTCCCTCCACATCTCCGGCTAAATCTCCTCCTCCTCCAGAGAGCTCCACAAAACCTGCCCCCAACCCTGTCAAAAGTGACTACTCCACTCACTCCCCCACCAAATCCCAGCAGCATTCCTCACCCCACTCCATGGGCAATCCCTTTCAACCTCTCAGCGTCCCTGAACCAGAAAGGGTAGGCAACGCTTTCCTCAAGCGCCTTAGGGAAGAGGTTGATGATGACGAACCGATCATCACCAAGACCACCACTCACGGTGGTCGACAAGCAAAGAAAATCAAACCCAACTCTGTCGCCGCTCGCACCAGATCTGCTAAGCCGACGGTCTCCTCCTCCAGCTCTCTCGCCACCGCCACCACTTCTCTCAAACCGGAATTTGCTGAGAGGAGAATCTTAGGTCCTCTGTTTGTGGACCCCGAGCTCTGGAACTCAGAACTGAGTGAAGTTGACACCTTCTGCTCCCTCTTGACTTCCCAAGGCTGGGAATCCTTGTTCTCCGCCCCTCAGAGCGTCAATGAAGAAGTAATTCGGTCCTTCTACTCTTCTATGTCCTTCGTTCAAGTATCAGAAGTTGAGGATCCCCAGGATATAGTAGTCAACATTCGGGGGAAGCTGTACAAGATCACCACAGAGATGATCTCCTCGGTTCTTGGCATTCCAACAGGAACTGAGTTCTTTGCTATCCACAAAAAGCATTGGCCCACAAAGAAAAGAGATTATGCCAAGTCCGTGTTTGGGAACTCGAACCTCAAGGAACTCAATACCAGGTTCCTCTCCTTGTCTATCAAGCTGCTCCATGCCTTCCTCATCAACAACGTTGTTCCTCGCCAGAAAAAGAGGAGTATTGTTCTCATTGTTGATGTCGTCTTCATGGATAAGATTGTCTCTGGGGAGTTCCTCGACCTGCCTAAGATCATTGTGCATCACATGCAGGCATGCCACAGCCATCCATCCCACTCCCTGTCGTTCCCTACAATCATCAAGGCTCTTTTTGAGAGACTTGACATTTACCAGGTAGCAGATGGAGAGACGTTGTTCTCCCACAAGATGGATGGCTCCTACATCAACAGTCTCAAGGTGGAAGAGACTGTCACAAAGAAGTCCAGGCCCTCCAGAAATATACCTGCTCGACTCGCTCCTGCAGATGACCAAGAGGAGGCCACCTCAGAGATTGTTGAGGAACTGCGAGAGATTTCGGCTGCTGTTCGTGACCTCAGCTCTGCTTTCTTCAAGCTCGTCGAAGCTCTCACTGCCACGAGAGGATAGGGTTCCTCTAGCAGTTCGTCCGATGTAGTTGGCATAGAATTCCCCTAGGGTTCCCCAGCTCATCAATCCTTTTGTTCTATCTGCTTCATGATTTTTTTTGTGATTGTCTGTCTGAGTCGCGATTGTCTTTGGGCTCATGAATGAAAAATAATAATATTTTGGTGTTCTATGATTTGTGAGTCTTGTTTATTCATGTTTAGCATCATTGTTCCTTATATTATCTTCATATCTTTTCGATGATGTCAAAAGGGGGAATATACTCTGAAATCTTGGAACCAATAGGACTGATATCATGTTTAGGGGGAACTTGTTAGAAAATTCAAAGGTTAAGAGGGAACTATTTGAAGCGTTTGGTCTCAGTATCTTTGTCCTAAGTCTCATATTCAAAATTGCCTATTGCCTCTGTGATTACACTTATATGAGTTTGTCATCATCAAAAAGGGGGAAATTGTTGGAATAAGGACCTAAGGAACTCTGGTTCCTCAATAGGTTTTGTTCCTCTATTCCTCTATGTTTTGAAGATGACAACCTCAGCATATACTATGGTATAGTTTATCTTGATATTTCAGATGAAAAGATTGAAGATTTGAAGCTGATTAAGTATTAAGGGAAGCCACAGGGAACTGCGTTACATCCGTGTTACTCCTAACCCTAGCGTGGGCGGCGAGCCGAGAAGATCTTCAAGAAGATGTTTTCCTTGTTAGGATATTGCTAAAGTTAGTTGTAATCGATCAATGTAATATTTAGAAGATCTCGAGTTAATTAGGTTAACTTGAAAGACATAGAGATTATCATTAATTAGGAAAGAAGTTTGACGTATAATATATTCTTGGAATATCTTTATACGGTTGACTTCCCTCTATTTATATGATGATCTTTATGTTCTTAGACGTATGTATTTTGACGGAGCTTGAAGTGCATCAGACTAAGAGAAGAGAGAAGTTGTTCTTGTAAAAGAACATCAAGTCAGTTCACTGGTATTATCATCTGAAAGTTTCTGATAGGAACTAGGTTAGTACTTAGCAATAAGTTTGTAATCTCGTTCTTCTCTAAACTCACTGATTGAATATACAAGTAGACATTTTCAATCTTCGAAAGATGAGTGGTTTTCATCCAAAGATAACTATTTGGTTATCTAAGGTTTCCACCTTAAGTAATTGCGTTGATAACTTGTTCTATTACTTTCGCTGTGCCTACGAACTGGACAACTCTTTGTCACAGTTCCCTTGATACTAACAGATCCTACAACCACATTAGTTGATGTTTATATTAGAAACCTTAGACAAGATTTATTCTCGTTAGTTTTAGTGACGTGCTTTTACAATTTTTTTGAATCATCCATTAAGATGACATCTGGTTAATGATAGAGTTCCGGTTCTTGCTTAGTAAAGAAAAAGAGAAAAAAAGAAGCTAGAGGGAAAAGTATATAAATATAATAAATTGATGAATAATGTAGCCCACGTCTATGATGAGAGTAACGTGGTGAGCACATTCATTTTGCGTCAACACATTACAACAATCCTAGCCTCCTCCAATTTTTGGTTGTGTAGGTACATGATAAGATGTGTGTCTGAATTTGTAGGTGTGAGAGATTAAGAAAATCAAGGTATGAAACTGGACGCATTGCTGTGCAGCTGCAATGAGAGCAGAATGAAGGGAAAAACAGGGAGCAGCAAGAGAGGATGTTACCGGAGGAAGATGGGCATTTCTACGAAGCGAGGAGGAGGAGGAGGAGGAGGAGCTGGCGTGGTGACGTCGGTCCCTCCTCGTGGGTGGTTCGGTGTTGTGAGGATCAAGAAGTTGCTGGTGAAGACGAAGCTCACCCCACACAACAACAAGAACATAATCATTATCCACAACAACACCAGCATTGCCAGCAATGACGAGGATAATCGTGTTAGCTCATGCCTTGAACCCCCACCAACCTCCAATATTATTATTATTAAGGACAAGGATGGTAAGCCTGGTGATGATAGTACTATGCTAAGGAATGAGGGACAGATTGATCTCAAGGAAAACCCAGATGATTGTGTTGTTGCTACTGAATTAGGTGGCGGCCAAGAGGAAAAACTGAACAAATCTGAGGATGATGATGTTCATATGGAAAAGTGTTCATTAATGTTGGGTGATGTGGATTCAAAGGCTGCTGCTGATGTAAGTGAAAGAAAGCAAGATGAGAAAGAGATGGAGGCAGCAATCAGGATTCAGACTGCCTTCAGAAGCCATCTTGTATGTTCAAAATTCAAACCTAACTTGTTCTAATTTGAGTTGTTATATATGTGAACTAATAAGGGGTGAAATGAAATGGCAGGCAAGGAGGGCATTGAGAGGACTAAAGAGCTTAGTGAGGCTACAAGCAGTGGTTAGAGGGGTGGTGGTGAGGAGGCAGGCACGCATGGCCTTACACTGTATGCGTGCTCTTATTCGACTCGGGGATCGAGTGAGAACCAGGCAAATGCTGCTCACCCATCACCAATGACCACTCTTTTCTGAACCCAACTACATCTTCAAGTCTAGCTAAGCTAGCCTACAAGGGCCTCTTCTTGTCTCTTCAACATCCAACATGCTTAACCTAATGTCTTCAATTTACTTTCAATGTTGTTGCTATGTACAAAACGATTTCATACTGCAATCAAGTAGAGAAGACAAGTGAGCTCTATACTACTTTTGGCTCTCTTTTATGCTTTATTATTATGGGAATCTCTGCACCTTTCTCCTAATGCGCAATTGCGCTTATCGTTGTTTCTCCGTCCCCACAAAGTTTGTGTTTTCCCTGGACCCATCACAATTTCACAAGGTAATAGTGTCACCCACGTTCTGGCTGTCCAAGTGTCACAGGTTATCACTCTTTTACACTTGTGGGAGAGTGTAATAGTATAGTCCTACATCGTAAGTTGAGACTAATCTAACTTAAATATATAAACTCATTGATTACTCCTTTTATTGTCAATAGTTTTAAGATGAAATTCTCGTGCACTAATGGAATGAGCCTAATACGCAAGTAACGTTGTTCTAATATACAGTTGCAGTACTTATCGTGATTTTCACAGGCCTACAAGGTCAGTGTTTTCCCGGTCTACGTATTTTCACACTTTAGCATGCAAAACTGTCTATATGTTATTTCAAGGATTTTAAAATCTCCACAAAAATGATCACATCTGCAAGCTTTATAAACACAAGGGCTTGCTAGTATTTGTTGCAATTTCGTTTTAAGCTTAATTAGCGATTGCATCTATCATGACATGGATAGGAAGCAAGGCCGTTTCCGACATTTTAGAGACTCTGTTATAACACTTATATATTCGAAGTGTATATATTATCTTGATGATTTATAATGAAAACAAAATGCAAATTTCAAATACCATGATATATTACTCAATTTTATCACATTACAAGTTGATTTACTATTTGAGATTTGAAAAAAAGTCATCAGAATTTATAAATATAGAATTATACCTGAAATTGAAGCAAACAATCAAAATCGTTGAAGAATGATCGATGAAAGCAGGAATAGCCAAAGAAGTAGAGAATCAAGAATCGAAATGTCGAAAGTCCTTGCTTAAGTTTAATGAGAAATAATTTTAATTGTAGATGAGGGATGAATGAATAGGAAAATTGTTACTATATATTAATAATGGATGTAACATTTATTTTTTGATATTCTTACATTTGTACTCTTCCTTTGCAATCCTAAGGCATTGACCTTTATAAAGTTGAGAGCGAAAGAAAGACTGCGTCCCTAGAAGCTCGAAAGTCAGAAAGACCGCGTCCCTAGAAGCTCGAAAGTCAGAAAGATCGCGTCTCTTGACGCTATATAAAGACCACGCCAAAGAGAGTGTAAGATCGAAATCATTTTCCTCAAGTTCGCGAGAGTAAAAGCAATTCTCCAAAAAAAGAGCAACACAAGAAGTTGCAGTCAAAACACCAATGCAAAAGTATTCCAAGTAAGATAGTTGGGTGTTAAAAAAAGCATCCCCCAACACCATAGTGAAGAGCGCCAGAGAGTTAGACGCAACAAGGAAAGAGTCGTGAGAAGTAACACGATCCGTGGGTCGAGGGGCCTACGAGATCGCCAAAGGAGTGGACGTTATGTGTACTTAGAATGCCACTCACCTCAAAGAAATACCACCATGGATTGTTATCTAGTTGAAGTGCTTATTTACTAAGCTATGCATGTTAGTTTTTAACAAGATCACGTCATCGTCATAGCGTCAAACTGACAAGGGATCGCGTCGACTAGGGGTAGCTTTAGAGCATCATCATGTCGAGCCATCATGAGTAATTAAGTGCATAAGTGTATTTTCTCTCCCAACGTGATTTTCATGATGAGTGATTTTAATTCCATTACTTGTTGAGTGTGTATTCCAGAGAACGCGTTTGACGTATCCCTCGCCACGTCCGTCTGCGCGCCAAGGCCGCGGTAAAATATCGCGTCGGGGAGGAGCTTCGCCAAGGCGCCGCTAAAGAGATTCATCAACATGTCTTGGCGTCTGCCAAACCGTCGGCCGGAACCGATGTCACTCAATGCTAGTCTTTGCGACGTGTGGAAGCTATCGTGAGAGATGAAAGTCTGGTATATCTGGGTGTAGCGCTCGGATCTACGTAGGTGCATTGAAACCCCTGATCTGGCTACACTTACGCGGTTGAACAAAAAATAGAGCCTTATCTGGTACAGCGTAGGTGCACTTCTTCATATAAACACGGCCCGACACGTACCCTCAAAGCCAACAAGGTTTATGGCTATTGCCACGATACTTCTCCAGCCTTATTCGCCATTAACATGTACATGTAGCCTAGGCTCCTACGTGTTCCGAACACGTCCCTCTGAGCATCATGAGCCACAAACAATTTACCAAAGTGAGGCGTCCTCTGGGGTCGTTGCCCAGGCCCACACGTATGACATTATACGAATAATATGATTCGTCGACTAAAAGTGTTCGACGTCGCACCACGAAACATGGGTGTAAGAGGATATTCACCATAACAACATAAGGGTGAAAGTGTCACAAGACTGACAGAGACATCCTCCACTCGCGAGAGGACATAGAGGAAATGTTGTGTCCAACACCATGTAAGCCGGCAAAAATCAAAGTATGACACCGCCAGGTAGACCACTCGTCCATAGTCGACGTTAAAACACAGCGCGTTCTACACGCTTTCATATGTAACCGGGGTAAATACTTTGCGTTCCAATCGGCCTTAGTCGCCATAAGATCAGCCTTAGACGCCATATCGCCACCAAAAAGGCCTCAAACGCTTGAATAAGCCAGGCCGTAACTCGAACCACATTCGCAGGAGTAAGAAAAGCAAGTAAGCATGCAATAATAGCATCTAAGCAAAATAAGAAAGACCCAACGCGTTCATAAAGCTAAGATACACGCAAGCGATAAAAGCCGACCAAAAAGAAAAAAGAACGTCGCGTAGAGTGAACGCCTAGAGATCATGAGCAATAAGTCTTTGGCAACTCCAACTTAGCCAACAAGAAGCCTAAGTCAAACCTACCAAAAGGGGATAGGATCAGCCAAGAAAGAAAAGATGCAAGGGGTTGCGAGCTAGTAAATGAGCCAAAGAGGTAAATTCTCTTATCTTACTCCATGTCAATTTTTAAAAATTTTAAGTACACCCCATTCCATAAAAGCACGCAAGTAGAATACGATCAGAGGTTATCGTAAAGTATAGAGTTCCGTTATGAGAGATTGAGACCAAGCAAAGCACATGAGAAAGATGAGATAAATAAGGCGATAGTCAAGACCGTAAGTATAGTGAAAGATTCCAAGCGCACTTGACCTCACTGAGTTACGCAATGAAGGTTGCAAAGTATGTTGAGATTTGTGTTAAAAGACGGTAAGCCCGACCTAGAAATTTTCGAAAGATCGTGACAAAGGCATCGCGACAAGTCCACCAGTCACCGAACGCGCCCAGCGATGCTATCTCCGAACACATCCAGCGACACTATCTCTGAATGCGTCCCGTAAACGCTATCTACAAACGGGTCCAGCGACGCTATCTTCGAACACATTCAACGGAGTTCACGTCACTAGATGACCAACGAATATGTAAGAGCAACATATTTCAGCAAGAGTTGGGCAATGTTTGTGTCGATCTCATTCCGAACACACAAGAAACATGATGTCCACACTAAAATCGACACAAGGGGATAGTATAGCCCCAAAAGAAAATCTAGTCAAGGGGTTGTAAGTTGAAAACCCATTAGTACAACAAGAGTTCTAGAACATCAAGCTACATTTAAAGATGAAGATAAAATCAAAGTTCATCAACACCACAAAGAGGACAAGTTTCGAAGGAACGAAGATGACAAAAGACAGAAAGACTGTGTAGACATCTTCACCCTCCGCTAGTCACGCTAACGTGATCGTCGCGTTCAAGAAAAAGAACCATCTAGAAACAAAGTTCAAGAGTGGGAAGTGCAAGAAGAGAACCCACATGCAGAGATTACAAGATAAGTCTTATTGAAATATCGCTCGATGTAGTCTCCAAAGCATCCCTTGATGCAATAATCAAGACGTCCTCCCAGACGCTATCCATCAACGCGTCCCATGACGCCATCGAAGAAGCAATCCTTAGACGTTTCAAGGGGTCCTAAGTATGTTAGGACAAACAACAACAATACTTCATCAAGAAAGGAGATAAAAACATCACAAAGAAATCTCCTAAAGAATTAAACATGCTCTAGTCGAGAGAAGAATTAGCACAGCTGCAAGCACTACGAGGTAAACTCTCTAAACCAAGATCTTTCCATTTCTTTAATTATTATGAGATGTCATGAGAAGTAGCAATAAGCCAATTTGTTGGCAAAACATAATCAAATCTGTAAATACAGAATGGGCAAGACATGAGGGAGAGAATGAAGAAGACACGACAAGAAAAAGCTTACACATGACCACACAGCAGAGAGCGGAGCAGAAAAAATGGTGAACAACAGAGAGCGGAGCAGAAACAATGGCGAAGAAACAAAGGGAAGGAGCAAGCTATAGTGGAGCAGAAACAATGGTGAACAGAGAAAGGGATGAAGCTTGTGTTTTAGCGCGTTAATGTGTAATGGTTTGAGCCAACCAGCTGGACAAGAATAGGTACCAGGTTAAAACTGAGATCGGATGAAACAGGTAGCAGGTGAACTAGAATTAAGTGAAACAAGTAGGAGGTGAAACAAGTGTAACAGTAATAAGTTGATTAAGTTGTTTACCTTTTTCTTTTGCCTTTTCCTTTATGTAATTATATCTCTTTTTCTATTTACAATTTCCAAAACAAAATGTAAAATCAAGCAAAAAGAATGGCAGAATTAACAACGTTTTAATAGTTTTGCTATACTTTTCAAAAGTTGACATTTACTCAAATCATTTGTGACAACGTGATAATTTTTGCAATTTCTTCAATTTTGTGTGTGTTGATGACACTAATTTGTGTTGATGACAGTAATCTGTGTTGATGACAGTTTCAGTCGATGACAATTCTAGTTGGTGATTGTTTTGGCTGATACAATTTGGGATGATGACAGTTTGACATTTTTCGTCATATTTGATTACAATTTTGTCATCAAGACTATTAATACTCTTTATTCTTTTCTTGTTGGGTTGAAAAATGACAAAAAACAACTATAAGCACCACTTATTAAGTATCATCACGACCGATTAAGTGTCATCACAACTAATTAAAGTTTCATCCAAACTTTACAAAATTATCGTCGTCAAAAACTCAAAATTAAAATATCATTCAAACTTTACAAAACTGTCATCGTAGCTAATTAAGTGTCATCACGACAGATTATAACTCTAATCATAATTAATTAAAACCACTAATGAAATTATCATCCACATTATTAAATCAATGAGAAAAAAAATCAAATTTACTCTTACAAAAGTGTCATCAAGCTATGACAAAGCTGAATGGAAGAAAAAAAAACACAATTTTTAAGTTTTTCACAAGAAAATAAATGCACAGTTCTCCTAAGTTCAACAATTTACCGCGAAAATGATGCATTGTAGTGGTAAATGATAATTATGGTGGAGAGTTATACTCCATTATACGTACTCAAGCTCCTAGCTCGCCACCAGACGGACAAGATTTTCGCTAGGCTCCCACTTCTTTCAATCAAATATGGAATCGATTTATAGGACGAGGTTGAGATTTGTGGCGAACCAGAAGCGGAGGAGAAGTTGTCGTCGTTTTGGAAGACGTTGACCTAGTTTGACACGAACAATGGCGGAGGATTCTCAGTTCCTCCTTACTATGCCTAGGCGATTTTCCCGAAGCAGGACAACACGGCGGAGCCGCCGACTCAAACACAAACGGCTAGAGACGTCCATGCCGTCATGTGGAGGTTCCGTCACATCTACCACAGAACGCCTCATCGCCATCTTCTTACCACCGGATGGAGCTTCTTCGTCTCGCAGAAGAAGCTTATCGCATGAGATTTCGTCGTCTTCCTCCGCCACAAAAACAGAGACATCTTAATCGGAATACGCCGCACTCGGCGCGGGGAGATGGATATGATGTCGCTGATTTTGAAGGAGAAGGAGGGATGAAGGAGGTAGCTATGGCGTTGGAGATGGCGGGAAGAGGCTTAGGCTATCAGCAATGCTAGAGTCAGGTTACATAACACATTTTTCACATTTTTCTCCTTTTCACATAATCAATGTAAGTGATCTCATGAAATATCTCACTTTTTCACTACAATGAAGGTTACATAACGAGAGTTACATATCTACATATTTATCTATTAAACATATATTTATGACGAGGGAAATACTGTCTTAGGGTTTGAGACATTATTTCCCTCGAAGACAGGGAGAGAATATCTATATATATATAAATATTAAAGGAGAATGAATTACAGCTCTCCCCTTAATTTTAGTTTTATCTATCCTATGTGGCATTTTGTGGTTAACCCTGTAAAATTAAATCATTAATAATTTTTATTTTAAAAAATTCTCAATAAAAAATAATAGTTAGTTACCAATTTTGTAGGCTTCAACTTTAATCCAAAAATCTATAATTTTTTGTGTGTTTTGTAATCTGATTTATAGTAAATGATCAATACTCCACTTTTTTCGGTTTGTTTATATTGCAAACCGTATTAATATATTAGTACAATCAGGGGCGGACCTACATAGAGACCACTGACATTGAAAAATGAACGAAATTTTAGATCTTTTCGATACGAGTCCATGCATATAAAATTCATCAAAATCGGACATCGTTTGACCCCTGAAAACCCTAAAATACGAAACCTTACAGATTGCAAACCACGTCGCCGCAATACAAGACTAGATGATCAAGATGACGTGTTCTGAACTATTTGAGGTCAGGGACGCAACACGAGGTCTTCTTATTTAAGTTCCTTACACGTTTTTCCATGTGTTGTTTCATTTTGAAGCGTCACATACAACTTTTTTTTCATGTGTTGTTTAATTTTCAGTAGTCACAAGATAAAAGAATATTTTTATTGAATTGATCTTTGTAAAAGATTCTACTAGAATTTTTTTTGTTGAACTGTGTTGTGTAGAATGTTGAGGTGATGTATATATTTTATTTTTGTATGCTTGATCTTTGATGCGAATAGTATTGAGATGGTTATTAGCTTTGATTGTGTATTCGTTTGATTAGAATTATGTTAAATTCTTATCCAATAAAAAAAAATTAGCGGAACATGTCCCACTAACTTAAAATTCTGGGTCGGTCACTGAGTACAATTATATCTCGATCGAGAAAAGCAATGTCATTTCAAAATAACATCATTTTAACTCAATTACGATTTGTGTATAAAGTTATAATGTGGGGACTTGCGGATTAGATTTGAAAGAGGTTTGTTTTGTTTTATTTTGTTTTTTGGTCGGAAGAGGTTAGTTTTGTTCATCCAAATAAAAAGGTTTATGTTTTTGATAGTCAGAGGATCGAAGGGTTCTTCTGTCGTGGAAGCATGGAAGATGAATGAAGCCATTGACTAAGCTCTTTAGCTTTTCAGTCGCTCGCACAACCTGTTTCTGTAAAAGGAGTGAATGGCGGAGGACTTGTTTTCTCCCCACAAGGTATTCTTCTCATCCATGGCTGCTGCTGCTGTTTTTCTTTGCTTTCTGCTTCTGGGTCTAGCTCCCACCTTGCTCTTTTGCAATCGGTAATTCAGTTTGATTCCACTTTGTTGGAAACTAAACCTTGTGCCAACATTCTGCAAAATTGCTGTGTTTGACTTTCATTTTCATAAGGCTGAGAAGGTTAGGGCTGCTGATTTAAGACTTCTGGATGGATACAATGTTTTCTTAGAATTTGCAATTGCATTGGAAATTGATTCTTTGATTGATTGTTCACTTGCTGAAATCTAAGGAGCTGAAGTGTGTGCGGGATGCGATTTTCATAAAACCACCGAAGCCATCTCCTTTGGTGTTAAGGCTCACAGTGCTGGTGATTGTCACAATCTGCGGAGTATACATCTGTTCATTCTGTCTACAGCAAATAACAACTCAAACTAAATCTAATGTCGAAGTTATTGAAAGACCCAGATCGGTATCCCTTCATCTGCATTACCCACATCCACAGACCTTCAACAGGTCTCTTCTGGGCTATTTCTAGCTTCGATTTTGTATCTATTTTTTGTTGATTTACTTAACGGGCTACTCTGTTGCTTCCTACCAGGGCTGAATGTGAGGGCAATCCAGTCCGCTTCTTTGTCATTGTATCGATGCAGAGATCTGGGAGTGGGTGGTTTGAAACCTTGTTGAATAGTCACATAAATGTTAGCTCAAATGGGGAGATCTTCTCTGTTAAGGATAGGAGGGACAATTTATCGTCTATTTTTCGGACTCTTGATAGTGTGTACAACTTGGACTGGTTTACCAGCGCTTCCAAGAATGAATGCTCTGCAGCTGTTGGCTTCAAGTGGATGCTTAACCAGGTGAAATAATCATTGATCTTAATTAGTATTTCTCATTTTTCTATAATCTCTGTCAGTCAGTGTAAGGCATCAAGAGTTCGTTTCGATAATAAACTGATCCATACTTCTGAAAACAAACTTTCAACTTCTTGGATTAGATGGTTTAGTTCTAGTATCTGAACCTTCTGATTAAAGAGATCTTTGTTGTCTAAAGTCTTTCGTAGTATTCATGATTGTAAAATGATGGTTGTTAAACAATGTCATTAACTCTTGTTGAATTTGTTTCTACTGACTTTCGCCTGATTGGGATTTGACTTGTAGCCAAAATTTGTTTTCAGTTTATTGATTTTGTCAAAAGGCAATCAGCCTTTTTTTCTGATATTGTAGGCACCAAATTATTTTGAAGAGAGAATACTGGCATAAAAATATACTAATCTTCTTTTTCTGCCTTGGTGCAGGGTTTGATGGACTACCATGAACAAGTTGTAGAGTACTTTAACACAAGGGACGTATCCATTGTCTTCCTCTTCCGCCGAAATTTGCTTCGTAGGATGGTTTCACTTCTTGCTAACTCGTATGATCAACGTGCTAAGCAATTAAATGGAACTCACAAATCTCACGTGCATACTCTAGGGGAGGTTACTTCCTTGCAGCTCCTTTCTTACCGTAAATAATACCAAAAAACGAGAGAGGAATACTCAGCATTATTTCTGATGTTCCTTGAATATTAACCTTTTTATTTTTTTTATCCTTGTAGGCTCAGACCCTTCTGAAATACAAGCCAATCATCAACTCCTCCTCCTTAATATCGGATTTGAGAGAAATGGAGTTGACAGCTGCCAGGGCCTTGGGTTACTTTAATAGCATCCGTCATATGATTGTGTACTACGAGGATCTTGTCAAGAACACTACTGTAAGAGTTATGGTCATTTTGCAGTGTTCTACAAAGAGTCTCACACTCCACCCATTGTCAATTGATTTGGGTGCCTCAGTACGCGTAATTGACCTATCACACTCTAACATTAATTTGTCTTAATTGATGTAGAAACTGTTGGATTTCCAGGACTTCTTGGGCCTGCCTCGTATGGAGCTAACAAGCCGTCAGGTCAAGATCCACCAGGGCCCCATGCGAGAACATATTCGAAACTGGAATGATGTGATCAGAACCCTCAATGGAACTGCTTACTGGAGCCTCCTCCAAGCTGACGACTAAGTACTAACCATACAAAAATTCAACAATGGAACCTGGCTTCATGCAATTTCAAGAAAAGACAATCCTCGTAATCTCAGCTTCAAGTACTACAATTTCCTTAACATTGACGGAGCTTGTGCTGGAACCGGTCACACAAGTGGACTGCAACACCTCGTTGCTCTTGTTAGTTTATATTGTGTATAGTGCATCACTTTTGTTGTCTTGTGAAGTTACGTTGGTTGCTTCCTCCAGGGTTGCTTGGGGGAATTTTGATGATTTTTTATGGTCAATGCTATTCAACGCCCATCTCAAAAAAAAATTTATCGGCTAGGTATCCTTACGTCGCCCAATGATTAATTTTCATCCTTGCGTGAGGATATAATAATCCTTATGTCACGTAAGTAATCCTTTCGCGGCGTAGGGATTTTCTTCCTATAAAAAGACTTTGGGTGAAATCCTAATCATTTTCACAGCCTCTTTAACATTGTTTACGTCGCTCTCACACCAGCTAGTGATGGCTCCCGGTCCAGTCCCGGTTTCGGTCCGGTCCGGTTCAATCCGGTTATAGACCGGTTCCGGTTCGAAACCGGAACCGGCCGGTTCGGGCTGAACCGGACCGGTTTTTTATTAAAAAAAACAAAACAAAACCGGCGGTTTTGTTTTTAAAAAATAATTTTATAAATTTATAAAACTGAAAAAAAACCTAAAAAAATGTAAACATAATTTTTAAACTTAAAAAAAATGATTATAAAAAAACGCTATTAAAAAGAATGTTTTGTCATTTTTTTTAAGTTTAAAAATTATGTTTAAAAAACATAACAAAAAACTTTTAAAAAAAAACTTAAAAAAAATGATTATAAAAAAACGCTATTAAAAAAGAATGTTTTGTCATTTTTTTTAAGTTTAAAAATTATGTTTAAAAAACTTTAAAAAAATGATTATAAAAAAACGCTATTAAAAAGAATGTTTTACAAAACATTCTTTTTAATAGCGTTTTTTTATAATCATTTAAGTTTTTTAAATTAAATATGAAGGAACAAAAAAATTAAAAAAATTGGGTTTGCACTTAACAGTGACTTACTTGTTAAGTTGCCTACGTATCCTCTCGGGTTAGAGGAATCAAATCCCACGTAGTTCTTTACCTTTTTTCAAAACCCGTTACCTAAGTCGAATCTTCGGCGGATGAATCGGTGCGTATCGTAGTAGAATCTCCAATCCACTCGTCTTCCGATGACTCGATAATGTTACGTTGTTGCCTAATTGCGGCTCTCTTCCAATCGCAAACACAACATTGCGCCTCCAATGACTCCGGTGCCAAATTTGATCTCTTCCTCGTTAAAGTGTTGCCTCCTGCACTAAAAGTTTGTTCCACCGCCACGGTTGAAGCGGGGACGACAAGAACTTGAGCCGCAATCTTCGCAAGCGTTGGAAACATGCTCCTATGATCCTTCCACCACTTCAAAACATCTAAAGTTTCACAACTAACAAACTCAAAGTTGGTGTTAAGATAGTTATCAATTTCCGCATTCGTGTTTGTAACTCTTGGTCTTTTACTAAAATACTTAGCTCCAAAGGCCCCCAAGCTAGTAGAGCTCGAAGAAGCCGGAGGTAATTGTGAAGTAGTCGGAGAATCACAAAAATGAGTAAATAAAGTTTCAATGTTTGTTCTAGTTCTAGAAACCATACCTAAAATATCTTCTAGTTCACCTTCGGCTAAAATATATGCATAATCGTCATTTAAAAGAGCGTGTAAACCGGATAATTTAAGTCTAGGATCTAAAACACAAGCAACAAGAAAACAATCGGGAATATATCTATAGTAGAGCAACCACTTACTCCTCATGCTTGCAACGGATTCCTCAATGCCGGGAATTTTAGCTCCCTCACTTAAACCACACATAACATTACAAGCTTCCAAGACAAAAACATTACTACTTGGTGTATAAACATGACTAAATCTTTTTGTTGCGTCATTAAAACATTTTAAAAATGTTGCAATACTTTGACATATATCCCAACCTGATTCGCTAAAATAGAAAGGAGAGCCAGAAAGGTTTTGAGAAACAAAAGACGTTAAAACTTGTTTATATTGTATACATTCACATAGTAATATGTAAGTAGAGTTCCATCGGGTACCCACATCTTTTGAAAAACGTTTTGGGTGCACCCCGTTAGTTTTACAAAAGGTCATCCAATCTCTTGTAACTTTAGGATGCCCCCAAATATACTTAATAACGTTCTTAATTGGCTCAAAATGAAAACTCATAGCACGTAAACCATCTTGAACACATAAGTTTAAAATATGACAAGCACATCGAATATGAAAAAATTTCCCACCAAATATAGGTTGACACATTTCTTGTAAATCTCTAATAGATGCGGTGTTAGCAGATGCATTGTCGAATCCAATTGAAAAAACTCTATTAAGTAGTCTATATTCTTCTAAAATTGCACGAATCATAGCAATATTTTGTGCGGTATGTGAATCATCAAAGACTCTAAATGCCAATAAACGTTTTTGCATTGTAAAATGATGATCTACAAAATGACATGTAACACCCATGTAAGAATGGGTTTGAGTATTATCACTCCATATATCACTGCAAATAGAAACATGCATATCATTTTGCGAAAAATAAGAAACTAATTCGGCCTTGCTGCTTTTATAAGCCTTAATTACATTTTTCTTAATCACTTTCCTAGATACGGATTTAAAAGCGGGTTGTGTATGATCTTTAATATACTCATTAAATCCTACATTTTCACTAAATCGAAATGCTAAATGATCAACACAAATAGCTTCGGCTAATGCTACACTATTAGCTTCATGATCAAAACGAAATAAAGGGTTACCGCTAGTAGAAGATGCAAATCCGCCGGAAATTTGTGTTTGTCCCCCTAGCATTCCCATCTCGGCGACGTGTTTGTGCTCCATGTGTCGTTGAAGGGTTCCATATCCTCCACTTTTCTTCCATTGGAATGTCGCCTCGCAAAAGTTACAAGAAACAATAATTAGATCGGGATCATAATCCTCGGCCTCGAGTTCCTCGAGATCGGGTTCTAATTTAGTAAACCACTTTACAAAAATAGGAGATGTTAGTTTCCGGGATTGGTTCCAGGAGGACCCGGACCTCCCCCCCCCTCCCCCTACCCCTAGCCGGCCTCGAACCGCTAGCTTGCCCTTGAGGCCTAGCGGTCCTACCCCTACCGGACCTAACTTGGGAGGTGGGAGTGGGAACCGAGGGATAAGAAGTGACATTATCACTCTCTTGGGTGTCAAAATGTTCCGCTATAATATGATTAAGAACAATGATTAAAAGCAATTAAAACAATTAAAACAATAAAACAATAAAACTTAGAACAATATAATAATGTGATTAAAAATGTAAAAGCAATAAAATATTGAAAGACAAAAGCTAATTAAAAGGAAGAGATTAAGAGAGATTGTTGATGGAATTTGAGAGATTATAAGATTGAGATTTGAGAAAGAGAAGAGAGATTGTTGTTGTTGGATGTGTGATTTGAAGATTGTATGGTATGGTATTTATAGGGGTTTGATATGGGTTATTTTAATATTAAAAAATTAATTTTTTTTTTTTAATTTCCTAACGGCTAATTTGGCTAAATAGCCGTTAGGACCGCCGGTTAACCGGCAAACGGCTAGTTTTCTAGCCGTTGGAACCGGAGGTTCTTTATTTTATTTTATTTTTTACAAAACCGGCGGTTCCGGTTAACCGCCGGTAAGTAATCCTTTCGCGGCGTAGGGATTTTCTTCCTATAAAAAGACTTTGGGTGAAATCCTAGTCATTTTCACAGTCTCCTTAACATTGTTTACGTCGCTCTCACACCAGCAAACACTTCATCCTCAAAATCAAGTTCATTGCCATCTAAAGGTTAGTAAACATCATTATTTCATTGATATGGTATGATATTGAAGTGAATATGATATTTTGATTGTTTTTTGATGATATGTAGTTCGAAATTAAAAAGATTATGTCAATTACGTGATTAGAAGAAAGCATGAAATTGAACTTGTTTGGATGAATTATGAATTTATTGAGTATGTATTGATGATTTGCTATTATTATAATTAAATTGTATAATTAGATATTTGATATTGGTTTTTTAATTTTATGGATTGAATGAGTTGAATTGATAGTATATTTTGTTAAAACAATTGATGCAGTGTTGGAACTGAAATATGGACTCCATTTTTTTACTGCATATGAAGCTTTAGTGTAAGGATGTGATGAACCGTACGCAACGTAAGGATGTGCATTTTGAAACAGAATGCACATCCTTACACTTAAACTTAAGCTTTATATGTATTTTTTTCCAGAATATTATGATTAATGATGTTTTTAGTAGAACGTTGATTAAAAGCATGTAAAGTTGTTATTTGGATTGATTATGAATTTCATTGAGTATGTAATGATGATTTGGTTATGTTTGTGATTATAAAGATGTCCTATTCTGATCAAGAATCTGATAATGATACGGCGTTTAGCAAATCAGACAACTTTGTGCACTTGACTGATATGCTTGAGGGAATCCAGAAGACCATGGCGGCAAGTCTTGATGAAGTTCAAGATATGAAGATGAAGCGTGAATAGGAGCATCGCAACGAGAGCGTCGGGATCAGGAGGAGCAGCAGGAACGGGACCGGCTCAACCGTATAAGGGAGAGAGGGAAATCCTCCACTAAACCCATCAAGGTTGGGAACGTACGTCAATACAGGAAACTATTCAGGCCGTTGAACCCTCGTCGTTAGATTTCTTTTGAGAATTTACCAACCTTCTTTGTTTGATTTTTCATTTGATTAATGGAGTTGGAACACCTACTTGTTTTTTTTAGACGGTTTGTTTTGTTGTTATGTTGCAAAGTGTTCAACCTTATTATATTTCCTTATTATATGGTTCAGTAAATATTACATGTATTTGCCAACACTATAACCTATTACGTTCAATTAAAGTCATTAGACAAACGATGTTTCAATGAATATTACAAGTATTTGACCATGTGATGCAGGGATAAGCCGTTGTTGCCTAATATAGACACCAAACCTCGAACAGAAACTCGAACAGAGAAGATATGCGGAATTAGAATGAGATGAAAGAAGGATAAGTCGAATGATAGGCCAATTGGAACCAAATAAAACAACGATAAAACCCTTGAACTTAAGAACAAGAACCTTACCAAATGATGAAGAAACCCCAATGGATTACAACCAAACACAATGGCTATGGTAGGCCAAGGCACCTGGAGGATGCTCTATGGAGTCCTGATAGCACCAACCTTGTGGAGGATATTGACACACACAATTACAATTAGGGTGAGTTCAACAACAATGCACAGGAGGCACTCTGCTCACAACAACTCTCTTTTGGGAGGAAAAACGATAAACGTTGTATTCAATAATCAAGTCTGGGAACCTAAAACAATAACTAGGGCAAACCTTATATAGGGTTCATAAGGGTGCCAATTAAAAGAAATAAAACCAATAAAAGTATTTCCTAAAAATGACTTAAACCGAATTAAAGAAATAATCCCGCAAAATAACACAAAAGCTCGCAACAAGTTGAATGTAGGGCGGCGGTCGCCGTATGGGAGACGGCGATCGTCATACATTGGGCAGCGATCGCTGCCCATAGGCGGGGGTCGCTGTTCTTGCTTCGTAGCTAAGCTCGTATTTTCAATTAGCAGCGGGCGCCGCTTCCTTGTCGCCCGGATTTGGCTCGTCTCGAACTCTAACTTCGAGAATCATCTTCCATGGTGTTTCCAAGGGTTCCTCTGTAATGCTAAGATCTTTAGATAGAAAGAAAGCCACTAACTTGTCTAGCTCTTGTTGGACCTCCTTTGCACTCGAGCGAGTCAACGCTCCTTCAAACTCAGGAGCCACCGGTGTTGGTTGATGCTCAGATGATCCTTCATCACCATATGGGTAAGGAATTGCATTTTGTACATTTAAACTCGAAATCAATCAAACATTACAACATTAGAAATACATTTGAAACGCGAAATTAAACAAACATTAAAACATCGATGTTTGATTATTTTGATGAAATTATACAAAATAGTCTTATTAGTCATTTAAACCCAAATTCCGAAATAACGCTAGTCATCCTTACGTGACGTAAGGATGGGAAATCCTTACGCGACGTAAGGATGGAAAATCCTTGCGCGACGTAAGGATGGAAAATCCTTGCGCGACGTAAGGATGGAAAATCCTTGCGCGACGTAAGGATTGTCTGCCTATAAAAGGACTTCGGGTGAAACCCTAGTCATTTTCACAATATCTCCATAATGTTTTATGGTGCCGTCACACAAGCAGCATCTTCTTCCTCCATTTTTTGTCATTTTTCTTCAATTTCAACCTCATATTCAAGTTCATTGCCATCAAAAGATTAGTAAAATCATCCTTTCATTGTTATGGTATGATATTGAAGTGAATATGATATTTTTATTATTTTTTTATACAAAGGGGCAAATTGTCAAGATAAGGCACACCAAGAAGATGGCAGTGCACAAAGCTTAGACTGGGTGAGGGGGCTTCAAGTTGGGGATGTAGTTGACGACAACTAAAACTTAGACTGGATGAGGGGGAGGCACCTACCTTCTCCCTCCTCTTCTCTCCCCTTTCTCCCTCGTCGCCTTTTTCTTCTGCCCCACCTACTCCTCCTCCTACCCGCCATTGTCGCCCGCTTCTTCCGCTCCCGCCTCCAAGTGCGGCTTCCACCACCTACTTGCCTCCTCCCTCCTCAGCTTCTTCTACTTTCCTTTTTCTACTTGGATATTAGAGAGAAAGAGAACATAGGAGTAAGATATTTAGTAAGAGTGGTGTTTTCTCTGAGATTTGATTAGGGGGAGTGAATAAAATAGAAAGAATTTGACGAGAGAAAGTTGTTGAGTAAAATTGAAAGAAAGAGAAAGCGAGAGAGGAAATAATTTGGGTTTGTTGGGTTAGGGTTTGAGTTTGAGTTATTGTATTGGAATGATTAATAGGCTGAGTATTTTTTGAATGGGTTAGGTTAATTGGATTAAGGAGATTTAGTATTTTAATTAATCAAAATAATAGACTTATGTATTGATTCAGTTAAAATTATTGGTTTTATGTAGAAATGTTTAATGGTTGAGTTATGTAAAAATGGTGAAAATTGATGAAGGAGGAGAGGAGAAAAATAAGGTAAATTGTTAATTTGATAGATAAAGTATTGTGTAAAGTTATAAGGTTTTGGTAAATAAAGAAATTGAATAAGGGTATTATTGTAAGGAAGTAGTAGATAGAAAAGGGAATAGGACAAACAAAAGGGGATGTCTGAAAAGAAAACAAGACAAACAAATAAGGACGGAGTAGTACGGAGTATTATGATTATACAATATTATTCTAAATTAGTGTTTGTCTCGTACGACGTACGGATAATGATATGATTTATTAATCAATAAAAATTTATTCATAACTTAGAGTTCCTGCTATCCATATAGAAGATGACAGGTTGTTGACATAAGTAACCTATTAGTCCTAATAAACTAATTCCCACAAGACATATAGTAGCCGAAATGAAATAATTATTAGGAGGGACCATGAATCCAATTGAGGCTTAATTAGACATTGATGGAAATAAATTCAATCAAAATCATTCATTTATAGAAACAAATTCGTAAATCTCTAACAAATAAAATTAGGAGGTAGAAGTTGTAGGGCTTGAAGAAAAGTCAATCAAACGATAATAGTGAACATGCATATCTTCGTTTGAAGAGAGGAACACGAACAATAGTAGAAGAGAGAGTGGCGAAACCGAGTCCATAACACATGGTAAACCAAGTGTTAAGATGAATAGACCCCTTTTTAGTGTAAGCCTTGACATCAAACTGAAATTTGGAGTTAGTGGAATACATACAATATATGATTCATTAGATAAATTAACAGATTCATTGAAATTAATTTTGTACCATCTTTCCGGTGGGGGAATACATAGTCTATGTTTCCTCAACTTTCTATTTCTTACTGTTGGCATCTTTGGATGTATGGGTCGCAGTTTGCCATTGTTTGAAGTGAAAAAATGCAATATCTACAAGATCGTGACTGTTATTATAATCTCTTCTAAAAAATTTATTGTTCTTGTAATTCCAAAGTTTAAACAAAAGAAACAGCACGGCCTCAATTTTAGTAACAAAACTTTTGAACTTGTTAATTAAAGTATGAAGTGTTTGGGTAAAAGAAAGGTAAAGAGGTATTGAAAATTGCATTCCCAGAAGGCGTTGATACTTAAGAAGGCCTTGTTGTGCTTGGGGACAGTGGAAGAATAAATGTTCAATATTTTCTGTGAAGTTATTACAAAAGGAACAAGAGGATGGAACTCTATGAAAATGCCGGTTTAATCGCTCTGTAGTGGGCAAAATGTCGGAGATCGTTTTCCACGTGAAATTTTTAATTTTAGCTGGTATCCGTAATTTTCATAACCAGTCATATAAATCATCAGATTTGTTAATGTTATTTGATGTTGTAAGCATACGAGTAGAAGCCATAGTGAATTCCCCATTAGAACTTAAATTCCAAACGACTTGATCTTGAGTATTGGGTTCTGGAATGTAAATGGCTATGATACAATCGACAATTATGTGGCCGAAGGAAGTGTTGCAATCGATGGATATCCCAGGTACGCTGGTCAATTATGAAATTACAAACTTTGTCAGTAATGTTGGAGAGATTAGAGTTAAACAAAGGCTTTAGGTCAATATCATTTAGCCAATTGTCAGTCCAAAAATTTACACGAGTTTCATCTTGTATCACACAAGTTAACCCTTGTTGAAACATATTTCTCAGATGTAGAAGTCTAGAAAATTGCCATGATTGTTGCTTATATTTCTTTTTATAATCAAGCAACGAATTTGTTTTAAGATATTTTTGAGCTATAAGATTAACCCAAAGGTTATCTTTATCCGTCATTATATTCCATAGTAATTTCTTTTGGAAGGCATTGTTCAAATGAATCAAATCCTCTGCTTTGTATAGGCCCAACCCTCCTTCGCTTTTTGGGAGACAAATCTTCTCCCAAGATGTAAGAGGATGATAATTTTGGCTATCCTTATTCCTAAAGAAGTCATTATTAATTTTATCAAATTTCCTACAAACATTATTTGGTAATGAAAAACACTGCATTAAATGATTAGCTTTGAATAAGAGGTTAGCCTGAATAAGAATAGCTATGCCGACCTGTGATATTGAGTTGGCTTTCCATTTTAAAAGTTGTTTTATCATGCTTTGAGCCGCACAATCAAGTATCCACTCTTGACTCTTCCACGAACAATGGGTATCCCAAGATACTTTTCCATTACATTAGTGGTTTGTAAATTCAAAACTGCAGATAGATATTCTTTTTGTTGAGTAGTTATATTTGACGATGTTTTGGAATGAATTCTTATGATAATTAATAGAGAGTCCTGATAATGTTGTAAATGTTTGTAATAAATACTTAATGTATGTCATATTTGTCATATTTGCATTTGCAAAAATGAGTGTATCATCTGCAAAGCAAAGAAAAGAGATACACATTTCAAATTGACAAACTTGAATACCATCTCTATGTTGACGTTTTCTACTTCTTTTTGCAATGTTCTTGCCAAAAATTTCATTGCAATGATAAATAAGAACGGAGATATGGGGTCACCTTGTCTTAATCCACAGTTTGGTTTAAATGTAGGTCCTAGTTCATTATTTATCAAGACTGAAAAGGAAGCTGAAGAGATACATGACATAAGTCTTTGGATCCAAACGTGATGAAAACCAAAATTTTCTAGAATCTTAGTAAGAAAAGGCCATTATAACTTGTCATATGCTTTCTCCATGTCTAGTTTAAGTGTCAACCATACACACTTACCTTTTTTACGTTGGTGGAATGAATGAAAATTGATCCATCCACTTCATGAGATATCAAAATATTGTACAAAATTGAGCGATCTTTTACAAAGGCACATTGACAGGGGTGAATAATTTTTGGATGAATTCCTTGTAACCTATTGGCCATAAGTTTTGTAATAATTCTTATATATTGTAATACACACACTAATAAGTCTGAAATGATTAATTGATACTGGATTATCAATTTTAGGAATTAATGTAATAAATGATTGAGCACAGTTTGACAACATATTACCAGAATGAAAGAAGGCTTGAACTGCTCTAACAACATAATCACTAACAATCGGCCAATATTATTGATAAAATTCTGCATTATAACCCTCTGGACCAATGTTTTATTATGTGGTAATTCAAAAAGAACATTTTTAATTTCTAAGGGAGTGGGCCGCTTAATTAGATTCTTATTATCGTCATCAGTTATCAGTAATTAGATTCTTATTATCGTCATCAGTCATTAGATTCTTATTCTCGTCATCAGTAATCAATTTTGGAATAATTTGGAGATCGTTCTCTGTTGTGTTATATGAACATCGAGGGAGAAATCGGGATTGGAGGTCATTAGTTATATGATGTTTAATATCATTATGGTCGTAATATTTATTATTATCTAAATCTTGGTAATAATTGATCTTTTGTTTAAAAGTACGAATTTTGAATGTGTTTTTAAAGTGCTTAGTATTTTTGTCTATTTCCTAAATATGTTTAATTTTAGCTCTCTGTTTCCAAAATGTGTGTTGAAAATCTAACAGTTGATTGTATTTCGTTAAGTGGCTTAGATATTTGCTATGAACAATAGTATTATTGAGTGATGAGTTAATATGATTTTGCAAGAAAAGAAGAGTGTCTTCAGTTTTTTTTAATTGATCTAAAACATTATTATTATGTTTCCTAAGCCATTCCCTATTATGTTGTTTGAGTTTTTTCTTTTTCGTAAAAATTTTAAACATATTAGATCCGAAGAAACGAAAGTTCCCTATTTTATTTACTAGATTACCATAATCTTGATTTTGTAACCAAGCATTTTCAGTTCGAAAAGGATAATTTCGATAACTATTATTAATACCTAGTTGTAACACAATACAACTATGATCAGAAGTAGTAAATGGTAAATGATTCAAGGTAATATTTTCATAATAGTTAAGGATTGTTGGATATAAAAGTCCACGGTCAAATCTTTCATAAGTATTGTCTAAGGTTGTGTCAAACTTCCTCCAAGTAAAAGGGAAACCTATAGAATTTTGTGAAATTAACACATGTTGATAGACCAAAGTATTAAGACGAGATAATCGACTCATTTTGAGAATAATTCCTCCTTGGTTATCTTCAACAGACATAATGTCATTATAATCTTCAATAAGAATAAGAGGGTCATGTTGATCATGGAGAAAGTGAGATACTAATTGCCAGAATTCATTCTTGTCATTTTTTCTACTTGGGGCATATATAAATATGATAATATAAGATTTGTCAAAAGATTTATATTCTATCACAATGATATTGTGATTATGGAAAATAGTGGAGATATACCTACTACTAATTGTGTTTGTTAAAAGAAGCCAGAGACCACCTCTAGATCCTTGTGACGATGAAATTATAATATTTTTAAATCTAATTTTAGCTAAGAATTGATTTGATGGGGCATCATTATTTTTGGTTTCAACTACACGGAATAAGTGGAACAAGAAAATATTATAGAAAGGGAAAAACCCTGAAAGGAAAAACGCTCCCTTTTCAACTCCTTTCTTTCCCTTCGACTTCAACCGTCTTTGGCAAAAAAACCTAGTTGCAAATCTCCTCGTTCAAGCCTCCCTAGCATGGTTTCTAGCCGTTCATGTGCACCAAGAGAGCCCATCACACCCATCAAAGCACCTACATGGGTCCCATGTCCCGGCGAGTTGCAAACCCGTTATGTGTCCCAAATGGTTGTACTCACAAATCTCATATCCTAGGTCTGTAATCCATCGTTGGACCTTGGTTTTTCGGATCTGACGTTTCTCGCTTTCAATTCAGAGATTCAGGAGTTTCCCCTTCCATTTCGGGTGTATGAACAGGCCGCCTTCGAGAATCAATCTGAGTCAACCTCACCATTACAACGATGTGCTCGGATCTGGGGCTAGTCATTTACTGTATATCCCCTTGGTCCAAGCAAATGGGGTGGTGCGAAGCAACCAAGGCTGGTTTGGAAGCAAGGCTTCTTCTGTTTCCTTCTTTTAGTGTCGTCTGAGGCCTCCAGCTTGGGAGAAGATTTTGGCCAAACCAAGATGGAGCTCATATAGATCTGAGAATTTGATGGCGTATTTGGAGATTAGATATGCATGCATGCCCGGATCTCTCAAAAATCAAGGTAAGTCTCTCTCTCTCTCTCTCTCTCTCTCTCTCTCTCTCTCTCTCTCTCTCTCTCTCTCTCTAATTTCTTCATCCTCTCTGACAAACCCCTTATGTGGATGGTTGAAAGGCTAGATCGATTCCTCTTTTCTGAGTTGGGTTTATCCCAAACTAGATCTGTCTATTTATCCGTGCGTATCAATCCTATGTTGAGGTGGTTCTTGCCAGATCGATGGATTGTGACCCGACCTCTGGCCTTATGACCCAAATCTTGACTCATTATCATGATATGATACTCTGGTTAACAAAATTGTGTACAACTGTTATTCATGTGAAATACTATTTGCTTTTGGATAACCAATTGGATTTGATTATCACATACATGCTTGAATATAACTTTATTTATTGGTGGATTAGGTTTATCCTGTATACAAAACACTTTGATTTATTATTGGTTTGACCTAAGATCTGGTGATCTGATGAGTAATGTCTTGGACTCTCTGGGTGACAGATTGGACATCTTGTATCGTACTCAGTTTCTCTTCTCTCGACTATGTGGGATAGGTGATTCTGACACTATTTCTAATTGCCAAGTTGGAATTTATAATGGATTGATGTTTAACCTGTCTATTGATAATAAGATTTCGGACATGGTTTTGTCTTCCTCACATCCTTCGATAACAAGACTAGAAATTCTTAATATAGATTGGTATCTTTGGCTTTGCCCTAATATTTCATGTACTTTTGACTCTATATTTCTAGAATATTGACTTGTTGGAATTGTTGTTGAATCCATAATTTTTTTGGACACTGATAATAGAATTTTGGACTTGGACATGGGTTCCTGGCAGTCTTTGCCTTCCACATCCAAAATTGTTGTCAAAGAACAAGGAAATACTAATAATCTATGTCATTGGGTCTTTAAATTGCATACCTTGTGTTTTTATCAAATGCTAATGATATGACCATTAGACCTACCCAGTATGCTCTCTCAAATATAGAACATTTTGCACTTGCATATCTTGTTTGGCTTACTGATATATTAATGTTGTAATAAAACTTGACAGTTTGATCCACATGCTAGCCCATATACTCATTTTTGTTTCCTCGAAGGAATTCTCAATAATATCTTACTTCCAATGGTTTCCTCCCCTTGACGATTCTACCTGCTACGCTTATATCCTCGTTTCAGTTTCTGTAACATTATATCATAGTAGCATTAGCTATCTGAACATTTTGATTATTCCTTCCCGTAAAGACTTGTTCATTTTGCCTCATAACTTCATTGTTTTCTTCACTATGTCTCAAAACCTACATACCATATTTTGGATCGGTGTGACTCACGTAAAAATCCATGTTTTTTATTACAACAATCGTATTAACTAGATTACTAGATATACCATTGAGTATAATGAGTTTATCTTTGTATTTGAATATGCTTATAATTGGATTATTTTGACTGCTAATATCTACAAACATCAATTTATTCCTCTTGCTCATAATCAAAACTTGTTCTTACGCCCCTTGTCTGCTTAATGATTCATATTACGCTCACAACTTGTATAAAAACTCATTTTAATAGTATATATTAACAAACCAAGATTATTGACAACACATTCTTTTACAATGGTTTTCCATTCCTATTTTGGTTTATTATGAATATAGGATATTGGAACATCCGAGGTTCGCGTTGTAAAGACTTAATTACAGAGATCACATATATTAAAAAGAAAAATAAATTAGATATCCTATGTTTATCTGAAACTAAGGTTGATAATCCTCCCTCTAATAGCGTCATTAAAAGGATGAGTTTTGACAATATTGTTTTTCTTTCCTCTTTCGGGCTCAAGGGTGGTATGTGGCTCCTCTATAAACAATCTTGTACTACTAAATCCCTCTCCCTGAACCATTATCATTCTAACATTATTTGCATGGATTACCATATTAATAATATAAATATACTTCTTCTCTTTATTTATGCCCCTTCCAAGGATATAGACAAAGATCATTTCTGGGATCTTCTTAATCAAACTATAGTCTCTTTAAACCTCCCGACTATCATCATTGGAGACTTTAATGAATTACTAACTCCTTCCGATAAAATCCGAGGCTTGCCCCCTCCCTTCTCGTTTTCAGAGGATGCAAAATCGTATCTTCGAGCTTGATCTTGTAGACTCCAAATTTTCAAGTTTCCCCTTTACTTGGAGGAATTCCCAGAATATGTTCAATAACATATTAGAACGATTGGATCGAGTACTCGTCCATATCTCTCTTATATCTTTGTTCCCTAATTGAACAACTCATCACCACCCTTTCTCTTCTTCGGATCATGCACTTATTACATTCTCACTAGGGTCTTCTAACTCCCCGATCCGATTACCTTTTTGATATGAACCAATCTGGTCTTCCAACTCCTCATTTGTTAACCTTGTAAACAAAGTGTGGAAATATAAGGTCCATGGGTCGCTTATGTTTCGCTTTCATCACAAACTCAAATTGCTTACAAGATACTCTAGATCCCGGGCCAGATTAAATGTGGCAACAACTTTAACCAACTTAGTTTGGTTGAGACTAAACTTCAACAACTCATTTATACTTCTTGAATGATCCTACCAATGATAGAATTATTCGTCAAATTAGTAACCACTCTAAAAATACTCCTCCTTACTCCAATATCAAACTGCATTTTGGCATCGTAGAGCTAAGACTAAACATATTAAGGAATGTGATCGCAATTCCAAATATTTCCACTCCATCGGTAAGATGAAAACTTTCAAGCAATCTATGCTTCGATTCTGTACTAAGGATGGGCTTGTCCTTCATGACCATGACAACATTACCACGGAAATTACTAAGGAACAAGCCCACCGTTTCCATCATAATGGAGCTAGTGGTATCTCTGACAAGGAATTGGACATCATTCCTAACCTTGTCAACTTACAAGACAATAATTACCTCACGAAACCTCCTACGGAAGCAGAAATCTGCGCTGCAGTTTTTGATCAACCGCCAGATAAAACCCCGGGCCGTGATGGTTTCCCCATAGAGTTCTACCAAAAGCATTGGAAGGCTATTAAGTCTTCACTCCATATAGCCATTAAAGCTTTTTCCACTCTCAACAAATGCTATCTTCTATCAACCACTCCTTTATAGCCCTTATTCCTGAAATTGATTCTCCTACTACTATTAATCATTATAGACATATTAGTCTATGTAATTCATCCTACAAAATCATCACTAAAATTATGGCAAATAGAATCAAACATATTCTCGAAAAAATTATCTCGCCCTTCCAAGGTGCCTTCGTTGAAGGACTATTTATTCAAGATGATATTCTAGTGGCCCATGAAATTTTCCACTCCTTTCATAGAAACAAGGAAAAAGCGTATGATAAGTTAGATTGGGACTTCGTGGCTAAAATCCTTCGGAAATTTGGATTTTGTCAAAAATGGATTAATCTAAACAGAGCGTGTCTTCATACAGCCTCATACTCTGTCTTCATTAATAATCAGTCGGGTCCTGAATTCAAGCCCAACTGTGGAATTAGACAAGGGGATCCTTTGGCGCCGACTCTTTTTGTTATTGCAATGGAATTCCTCCTACGCAAACTTCAACTTGAATCCAGTAGTTCTACTCCACATGCGGATTTAAACTGACTCGCAACGGTAATCCTATCCCTCTTCTCACTTTAGCTGATGACACAATTATTTTGGCTAATGCTACTACCGACAATATTTCCTTTATTAAAAATTTCCTATATGCTTTGTCAAAACAAAGTGGTTTATATATTAACTATCACAAAAGTTCTATACAATTCTTTAACAATATATCCTCTCAGTTTGCTAAAACTTTGGCGGCAAATATGAATATTCCTCTAACCTCCAAAATGGAGAAGTATTTAGGTATTCCTATTCTTCAAGGCCGAGTTTGTAATGATGTATTTGATGATGCCATATTTGCCTTTAAAAAACAAAGATCCAAATGGAAAGCAGACTCCCTTTCTTAGGCTGCTAGAGTTTCCTTATCCAATCTAATTTGGTTTCTCAAGTTAATTACTTAATACAAAGCTTTCTCTTCCCTAAAGGTGTTTGTGAGAAAATTTATGATATAAGCAAAGATTCTTCTGGAACAAAAAGAACTCGTTCAGTCATTCTCTCCTTCACTAGAACAACATTTGCAAACCAAAATGTCTTGGTGGTTTGGGTATCAGATCGGCTTGGGACAATTAACTGTGCTCTTCAAATGAAACTCCTAATCTAACAATATTTGGGTTTCTTTGATCAAAGAAAAATACTTCCCGAACTCATATTTTCTTGCTATAGAGAGAAAATCAAACTAATCTTGGCAATTTAGCAGACTCCTTATTCTTCTTGAAGGTTTTAAGAAAGGCATATCCAGGCAATTAGGGGATGGTAAGTCTATTTCTTTCTGGACGGATAATTGGATCCCTAACTATGCTATCTCTCAGTTTCGTACTCCTTTTAGTCTGCCCCATAAAGTCTCAGAATTTATCACCGACAACAAACAATGGGGTACTAGTAAACTCTCTCTCATTCTTCCTAACCACATTATTGAAAATATTGTTCAAATTAGGATTCCTAGCTATCTCTCCCATAGAGGATAAGATTATTTGGACCTCCGCGGTAAATGGTATTTTTTCGGTTAAATCAGCTTTTCGACAAATCCGACCCTTGGCCACCCTTACTATCGATCTGAATCTCTTCTGGAAAAGTAAGGTTCCCCCTAAAGTCCAGAATTTTTTGTGGAAGGCTTTCTCAGACTGTCTCCCTACTATAGATAGGCTGAACAAACACTCTGCAGTCTTTGTAATAATATTGGTGAAGATAAATGCAATTTGTTCTTTAAATTGTCCTTTTACTAATGATGTTTTTAATAATCTCAATATTTTGGGGGATTTTAAATTCACTTTTTTTCCTGCACAAGACTTTGAGACCTCTTTTACCATCTTTTGTAAGTATAATACTTACTCATAATTGGTTTTTTTTTTTTTTGCTTGGTGGACCTTATGGAATTATAGAAATAAACTTATCTTCCGATCCAATATATTCTATCCCTACTCCTATTAAGCCTTGTGATATAGCGAAAACTGCTTTATTCCACTATCTGGAATGGAAAAAGGCTAACATAGATACAACTTCTACTGACACAAGCTCCCGGAGGAAGAAAACCCGAAAGAAAATCCGGTGGAAGAAGCCCCAACCTCTTTTTTAAACACACTTGTGATGGCTCCAAGAGAGTAAATTTTAATTCTTTTATTTGGTTTGTTATTCGAGACTCTGAAGGACGCACCTCCTTCGTTGAACATCTTCATATCCCTTTTCCCCCGGTTATTATCTCTAAAGAAATGGCTGTCCTGGAAGGTGTTAGGGCAACCATCCGACTTAATATTAAAAACTTGATTATTGAGAGTGATAACCTCTTGGTCATTCACACTATCAATAGAACATCTCCCCCCCCCCCCATGAGAAATCTGAACTATAATCCTTGATATAAAATCGCTATTTAATCATTTTGATTGTTGCAGGTTTAATTTTATTTGTTTTTTAAGAAGCCAAAAAAGTTGTTGACTTCCTTACCTCCAAATATATAAATATTGAGGAACTTCGCTCCTTCATCTGGAATTGGAACGCATCTTCCACAACAGAAGAGATCTTGACTCTTCAAAGTCTCCTACAATCAAGAGACTCACAAATATCTATATAACTACTAAAACAAAACACATTTCTCCCACCCTAGCTATGCCACATGGAATACTCTTTATTCAGGCCATCCATTTGTCGCAATTCTATTGGTCACAATATTTTACAATTAATTGTAATTTTCTTAAAAAATTGATTAAATTTGGAAAAATTATGTACAAAAATATCACAAAAAGATTGCTTAAGATCTTCCGAATTACAAAAATATTTTATGTGTTAATCTTTGTAGATTTTTCCCTCCCAATATCCTATTATGATATTTTACAGCTTTATAATTTTATTTTTATGATATAGCATATCACAAAAAGATTGATTTCTTAATAAATAAGGGAAAAAGTTATATTAGTCTGCTAGGGTAGTAATTTAAATTATATAGTTTTATAAATGTTGAAATCAATTTATTTAAGTTTGTTAAAATTTGGCCTATGATAATTTGATCAAATACGATTTTTTTGTATAAAACCTCATTTATATTCGTTGTTTATTATATTTAAAATTTTAAAACTTAATCATATATCAATATCATTTCAAGCTATGAACTTATTTTCATAGAAAATTATACATAATACATGATATTACTAATTAATTGTATTGAATTATATAAACCGCACATAACACAGTCACTAGGCTGGTATTTCATTTAAAAGATTTATTCAAGATGATCCACGAAGATATTTAGCTTTTGCGATTCTTATGTGATTTTTGTATAAATGAAATTTGGGTCCAAAAGTTGAGTGGAGCAAAATTGCAGGCAAGGCAAGAGTATAGGGAAGACGAAGCGGATTCCTACGGTACTAAAATAAATAAAAAAGAGAGGAAACTAAACCTAAAACCCTAAAGCGGCGGTGCCTCAACTCTACTTCTGATTCCGACTGTCTTCTTGCCCGCTACCGGAGGAAGATTCTCGGTAGTCCTTTCTCTTCATCTCGATATACTCTTCGCCTTTGCGTCATCCAGTTTCAGTCTCCCTTACCTCGATATCTCATGGAAAATTATCACTCTTTTTCTGTTTGAGTGCAATTTTCCTTATTCCTTCTCTTAAAACAGTTTTATCGCCGGCTTTACAGTATTGAGCCAAGTGGATTTGCTTTATTCTGCTCTAAATTTTTTAATGTCATAATTTGTTTAATTTATGTCTAAAATTGAACTTATCATGTTCGTCTGTATATAGCGTTTTAAGCTTGTGGATTTTTTAGGTGTAGAGCTGAGTGGAGAAAAAGACGATGCCAGATTACCAGGAAGATGCTGATGGTTACGAGCTGTCACCCCAGGTCCAGGGAAATAATCATGGCAGCTTAGATGATCACAATGACACAAAATCAAGGGTATGCTATTGCACTTCTTTCAATGTGAATGGCATTTTCAATTATTCAAATCGGTCAAAGGGTTCCAGTCTTCATGGAACTTTATATGGATTTTCGAACTGATAGTCTTTCACAATCACTTTATGGAAATTGCAAACCATTTATCTGTAACGAATAAGAATTGAGTAGAAATTCCAAGGACAGGTATTAATGGTTCCCTACTTTATAATTTTTTCTTTGACAAGAAATATTTTCCAAACATAAAGTTTTGCACTAGTTTAACAATAAAAGGAAATCTATCACCGAATTCTGTAGAAAAGTAAGAAATATATCACTTGTATAATAATTTCTTGGTTCTGTTTGTATTTGTTTGTTCTTGTGAGATCTCAGATTTCTACATTATTTTGGCCGCAAAGTACCATATTGGTTTTCTAAGATCACTCGAGCTTATTTGTCCTAGGAGTATTTTTAAGTGAACGTTTATGGTAGGACCTTAATTCATTTCTTTCCTTGGACATTGAAATTTTCTCATGCTTATTATTCATGAAACGACATTGATGTGTTGCACGATTGGCTTCAGTCCTCTCGTGATTATGAACGTGGGTCCTCTAAAAGCAGGGATGGTGAGAAGATTCGGGACAAGGATAGGGAACGAGATAGGGATAGAGACAGGGACAAAGCAAGAGATGGAGGAGGTCGAGATAGAGATACGGAGCGAGACAGAGGCAAACATAGGGAGAGGGATCGAGATGTAGATCGTGATCATCATAGAGACAGACATAGGGAAAGAAGTGATAGACGAGGCAGGGATAAAGATGATGACGATGATAAATATAGAAGTCGAGACTCTGAAAGGTAGTGGGATTATTTCACTTCTTAGTGCCAAGACACAATTTTTTTGTTTTTATTTTTACTGAATGCCCCATATTTTAGTGCCGTTTATGCTGGAGAAGCCAGTACTATTATAACAATAGCTGTATGAGTGACCTAATCGATTGTTATGATTAAAAGTACAGAGTGCTTTTTTTTTTGGTTCTTTCTGAATATATGAACTTGTTACTATCACATGTGAACTTAAAGTTGGCTTTACTGGTTGTGCACTTGTGCTGATTGCTTTTTAAAACAAAATACATATTTGATATATCTATTGAATTGCTTAATCAGCTCCTAGATAAGAAGAAAATTGGGTTGTTGGTATTATCCCGAGAAACAACAGTATTCTTTGTTTGGCTCACTGTTATCCCAGTCAAGTTGTACTTTTTACCGTCAGCTAAAGAAAAACTTCACTAAGGATAAGTGGTATATGTAAAAGACATTATACCTGAACATGTATGTCTTACGGAACTCGTGATGTGAATTTTTATACTGGACATAGTGCTCACGGCTATCCTCTTTCAACATTTATTATCTTGTTTATTTTCCCTTCCTTTTGATCATCAGACTCTTTAATGTACTAGTTTTTTCCCTCTACCTCCTTGTCCTCTCTTACTAGGAAAGGAGAATGTACCTTGGTTGAATGTGTGATTCTCTTTCCTTCCTCATGTTTTTTGAATTGAGATTACCGGTTCATTTGAGTAGACCAAGCTATGTTCTTTCTTTGCTATCTATGATACTTTGTATTGGTCTTTGTAGCTTTCTTTCTCCACTTTTTTTGGATGCATGGAACCATTTTTAGCTGTCTGTAAAATCAGTACCTGAAGTTTATATGTAAGCCAAGAGAAGTTTGCACTAGTGTACTGGATGCTATTGGGTGGCCGTAGATGATTTCTTTTGAATTTCAATAATACTAAAGCATTCACTCCTAACAGTTTCGAAGCATGGAGTGTATTTACTTACTAATTTCCTTTACCAAGTTTCTTGTGAGGAGGGTTTTATGATTTTCAAACTCTTTCTTCAGGCGCAGGGATTATGACCATGATAGGGATGATAGACGTAGACACAGGTCCAGATCTCCTTCAAAAGGAAGATCTGGCCTCGGGTCAAGATCACGATCCCCTTCTCAGTCTAAAAGGTGTGTATATGTGGTACCAATCTTACTTTTGCTCTTTCTATCTTCTGTTACATGATAAATCAGTGCTGCTTTTAGAGCGAGTCATCTTGAGTTTGATCTAAAAAAATCATATAAAATGCATTCCTTGAAGAGTATACCCTTGGTTAAGCCATAATACGTCACTAAGGACCATTATAATCTTATTTGGAGCATTTTGTTTCTGTTTCTTTTTGTCTTTTGATACAGTTTGTTAAGGGAATCTCATGCCATTATGATGTCCATGATTCCAATGTCAATCAGATTATTAAACTATACTGAATGGGCTCGTGGAAGTTTCAAATCTTCTTTTGTTCGTTTTCACTATTGTATAGTTATATAAAACTTATGATATTAGACTGTTCCAGACTTCCAGTCAAGTGAACCAAGAGTGCCCACCTGTCAAGTGTCACCCGAATGACATATTGAGAACCATATTGCCTTGTATTGAAAATGCCTGAAGTCAGCACATCAATGATGTATTTAAAAAATAATATTTTTCTTCTTCCTCATAAAACTTTAGCGCAATTCAGTGCAGAAAACTTAATGAATTGATTCAGGTTTGAGATGATAAAAAACAATCTTACGTGGTGCAAAGCTAACCTCATTTCTTGCTGAGATTATTAAGAGGAAAATGAAACCACAGGTAAAGAAATTATTAAGAGGAAAATGCCAAACAGAGTGACATCAAACCTGAATATTTATGTCCATTAGCTATCGTAAGGAAAACTGCTAAATCAATCCCTGGAATTTGAAAATTGTCACTGCAGAGAAAATACTCTGGTGTACTATATATCATATCAGAAAGAGCAACGACATTGAATCCCAATTTTGGTAGAATAATGGAGTTTTAATACTAAGCAGATCTTCTGCTGCATGAGAATTTTAGCATACTGGTATAAAAACTGTTTTTACATTTTAGTAGCTGCATGAGATATCCCTTTTCCAGTTGTTAATCTGAAAAACTGCATGTTTATAGCAGAAGGGTAAGCGGTTTTGACATGGCACCTCCTGCTTCTGCAATGATGACAACAGCTGCAGGTACTTAACTATCTGTTTATTTGGTAAACTCTTGATCACCATGTCTTCATTGGTTCACTATAGTGTGATATTTTCATACAGATCTTACTGTATTATTTTGGTAAGCTGTTTGATCCATATACTTGATTGATAATTGATAATATATCTGGAACTGAGGATTTTGGTTTGTGTTTGTTTTTGGTGTTTGTTTCTGTTTGTGTCTTTTCTTTTGCATAAGAAGGCAATGTTGGGCCTTTTGCCCCATTCTGCTGACATTGGGCGTGAGCCGAGTTCTGTAGCTTATAAGTACAAGGAGGATTCAATGCACCAGTTCGTCTTCAACCGGAATCTATTGCCTTTTTGGGTAGTCTTGTGATATTTCTTCCAGTACTTGGATCAAATATATTTTCAGTTAGCCACTTTCCATTGTTGAAGTTAAGAAACAGCAAAACACAAAAGCCTATTTAATATGCTTTTCTTAGTAAATATTTCTAAAATTTTTATATAAAATTAAGGGTATTGAAGGTTCCATTATGTATAATTGTAGCCTTGGTAGGCCTTTCCTTTTTTCTTTTGTATGTTTGTTTGCCCTTTCCACTTTTCTATAGTTCTCTAAGAGGCAATGCCTGTAAAATAGCTTTTGCAGGCCAGATACCTGGAACAACTCCACCACCAGCTATCACTGGAATGTTTCCAAACATGTTCAATGCGATCACTCCTGGACAGGTCAATTACCTACTTTTTTCTTTTCAACGTCATAGTCAATGATATCCTGACACAGACTGTGTTGTGCTTGTCCAAGGGCAGCAGCTAGGAGCTCTTCCTGTTATGCCAGTGCAAGCAATGACTCAACAGGCATCCTAGCTCGCTCTTACATTTGCTCCATTTGTGATTATATGCACTCTTCGCTTTCTTCATAACAACATTTGTCTTGACAGGCTACTAGACATGCACGGCGAGTTTATGTTGGCGGACTGCCTCCAACAGCAAATGAACAGGTTTTCATCCCTTCTGTGTCAGCCTCGGTGTGATTTTGTATGCAGCTTAGCAGTATGTACCTGCATGCATTGTGTTTACCATGAATTTTTGTGGAGCAATTCTATGATGCAATGCAATATGAGAAGTTTCTGTTGCTTATAGAAATCCTCAGTGAGCTGCTACTAAGGGCTGGTATATATGCACATCTGGCCCTTTCCTAAGCTTAGCATTGTAGCATTTGAAACTTTATGCCGTTCTTTTGTTATTCTAAAAAGTATATACACCGGTCAAACATTTAATGACTGTGATGCTACTAACTTTGTTTAATAATGATTTGTGTGTAAAATTGGAAACCTGGAAATTATATAGCTCAATTTGGAATTCCATGTAGACGAGCATTGACCTTGTATCTGAACTTGTCGGTTCTACTGATTCGAATGATATCTGTCAAAGTAAAAAACAACATGCAATTCTGTTGTGTCATATTTGAGTTGAATGCCGCACTCCACATGAGAGCTTGTATGGTTGAAACATTTTTTTCTTCTTAATGTATTCCACTTGCAGTTTTATACATATGTTATCATAGGATCTTGCAGTTCTAAAAGTTATATTGTAATATATTTTGCCGGATGATTTTACTAGCTTAGTGTTTTATGTTATGCCTGATTTTTATATTTCACGTCTTTCATGGATGAGGTATCCGTATCACTGTCTGACAAATTAAAATGTTTTTGTGACAGTCTGTTGCAACCTTTTTCAGTCATGTTATGGCTGCAATAGGAGGAAACACTGCTGGTCCAGGTTTGAATAGAAGTGATTACTCGTGCCCCCGGTGAAAGTGCATATGAACTAATATGTTTCCTTTGATATGCAGGGGATGCCGTTGTCAATGTCTACATCAATCATGAAAAGAAGTTTGCTTTTGTGGAAATGAGATCTGTTGAAGAAGCCAGTAATGCAATGGCAGTGGATGGTATCATATTTGAGGTTTGTAATGTTTAAATATATCTCATTGATAAGAGCTTGTTTATGGCAGCATACATTTGTTTTTTGTTTTTTTTGTTTACTTCTGAATGGAACTTTGTACAACAGGGTGGACCAGTTAAAGTGAGAAGACCTAGTGATTACAACCCTTCACTTGCTGCAACGTTGGGCCCTAGCCAGCCGAATCCTAATCTGAACTTGGGTGCTGTTGGGCTGACCCTTGGTTCGGCTGGTGGGCTTGAGGGTCCAGACCGTATATTTGTTGGTGGGCTTCCGTACTACTTCACGGAGGCTCAGATAAGAGAACTGCTTGAATCTTTTGGGTGTCTTCGTGGATTTGATCTTGTGAAGGATAGAGAGACCGGGAACTCGAAAGGCTACGCATTTTGTGTTTACCAGGATCCGAGTGTGACAGACATCGCTTGTGCAGCTTTGAATGGAATCAAAATGGGTGATAAGACTCTGACTGTTAGACGGGCAAACCAGGGAACTACTCAAGCGAAGCCCGAGCAAGAGAATGTCCTGCTGCATGCGCAGCAGCAGATTGCATTGCAGGTTGAATCATGCTGCCTGCTACTTATGAATTCAAATTTAAACATATTACTACTGTGTATCTTATCGAACTATCTATCTATATCTTGTGTATTTTTTTCAGAGGCTTCTGTTACAGCCGGTAGCACAACCCACTAAAGTTGTGTGCTTGAGTAATGTTGTAGTTGCGGATGAGCTGAATGATGATGGAGAGTACGAAGACATAGTGGTTGACATGGAGGAAGAGGGTAAAAAGTTTGGTAAGTGAAATGATTGATGAGCTTATGATTGATTAGCTTCTGTTGTCCATTTCTCCATGTTCTCTTGTTAATTTTATTATTGTTGAATCCTGCAGGAGCTTTGGTGAAGGTAGTTATCCCAAGACCAAGATTGGATGGAGAGGCGTCCCCTGGTGTTGGAAAGGTTTGTTGTATATTATTATTATCCTATGAGGAGGATAGTTGAGCGTGAAGTAGCAGCATAAAAAGCTTTTTGTTGTTTCCGTTTTAGGTGTTTCTGGAGTATTCAGACGTAGATGGTTCTGCAAAAGCACGCACAGGAATGAATGGGAGGAAGTTTGGTGGGAATCAAGTTGTAGCTGTCTACTATTCAGAAGAAAAGTTCGCCCAAGGAGACTACGATGCCTGAAGAAGAAGCATTCTGAATGAAATTATTATAGACTTCAGCTACTACTTTTTAGCTTCATTTTTTTTCTAGTTTCTTTCTGGAGGTTGGTTTGTCTTTTTCAGTACTCGACCCCATCTCATTAACCAAGCAAGCAAGCAAGCATACTTCAGATTTGAGGGATTATTTCTTTATTGTTATTTTATACATACCTCTTTATTTTTATAGCAGGTTTGGATAATATTAACTGAATTAGGGATTGCTAGCCACTTAGGTTAAACTCCCGAATGAAAAGTTCAACTCTCGTTTGGATAAGTTGTATGCATATCATCTGCCTCGTCTCATTTGAGGGCTCACTGACCTGACTTTTTTTTTCCTCCAAAATATCGGTCTTTAAGAGTCAGTTACAGTGAGACTTTAGACTCACTACATCTCATCTATGGAAACCATTTCGATCCGACCAAAAATGATGAATTGAATCTTCGAAGAATTTTTCATAATCAAACGTTTCTTCTTCTTCCTCCTTTTCTGCATCAGTTTTTTAGCTGTTTTGATCATGCACTTCACTTTGTTGTCTTCTCTCAATGCATCTGACAAATCTCTATACATGGCAAATTTCCACCATTGAGTTTGCAAACATTATGTTCTTGCTTGTGAACCTTGTCAACCATCTTTGTTAATATATTAAAATCAAATTAAACATTAGTAAATGAGTAGAATCAATTAGTCACAAAAAAGATTACTAAACTTTGAACATTTTCTATATTCAAATAATGAACCTACCTTTTCATATGAATGAACCAGCTAGTACATATTAATGAACCATAAACCAAAACTAACTGATCTTAAGTAATGAATGTCAAAAACCTTATAAACCTACTGTTTCATTCTAACGAACCGCAAGTCCAATCAACTTGGACTAACTGTTTTTATAGTGATGAACCTGCATTACAAAACATCTAGAACCTACTACTACTCCAAGCTCATAAATCTAAAACACATGCAACTAATCTTTTTATTTTAACAAACCATAAGCGCAAACAACTTGAACCAACTGTGTTTCATATTTTTTTTTGGTGAAAGAGAGGCAGCACTCTCTAGAATTTTATTGAATAACGAAATAGCTAGTTAACAACTAAACGGGGCATAGCTAGACCCCTTACATCATCTGACAAAATAGACCTAACAATACTAGGAGTATGTTGAAAGAAATGAAAATCTAAATTGAGCAAGTATGCATAGTTCGCTAATCCGTCTGCAAGACGATTCGCCTCCCTATACACATGAGTAACCCCAACTATCCAGTCCCTAGTAAAAAAATCATGGCACATGTGTACCAGGAAAGAGAGAGGGTGTGAATCAACAACCCCTGTCTTGAGCAACCCCACCACCAATTCAGAATCAACCTCCACCCTGACTATGCAAAATCCCAACTCCCAGGCAATATGACATAGTAAACTCCCCAAAGTTCCGCTGCAGGAGCCGTGCAAATCCCGATATTAAGGGCAAAACCTCCTCTCCATTCCCCATTCACACCTCTAATAACCTCAGCTGCCGCTGCAAGACCCGGATTGCCTTTCGAAGCACCATCCGTATTAAGAGTAACCCAATCATCCTGGGGGCGAGACCACTTAATTAATCTTTCACTTCTCCCTCTATTCCCCAGCAGCCCCTTGGTCTTCAAATTACCGGCAAAATATTCAGAAGCCATTTTCTTGACAAATTCCACTTTGTCCCTCGTGTAAATAACCCCGTTAAAAATATGATCATTCCGCCACTTCCAGGCCCACCAAATTACAGTGGCAAACATGTTCGGCCAGATGGATCCATCACTATCCCCCTGATTCTCATCCAAATTCACGAAAACCCACTGAAGCAGCTCTTGAGCAAAAAATTCAAGCAGCCTCCTCGGTTCAACAATCTTTTTCCAAATTCTAGTAATAGGTGGACAATCTCTACGTAAGTGCAGCAGACCCTCCTCCCCTTGCCCACAAATACCGCAGATCGCCTCCGAGAACAGGTGACGCCAGTGCCTTTCCTTGTTCGTAAGCACCCGCTGGTGGACCGTCAACCAGGTAAAAACCCTAATCCTTTCAGGCACACCAAGCTTCCAAATCTTGCCAAACAATTTCTCATTTGAGGCCTTATTTCCACATCAGCAGCGAGCAATTTGTAGGCTGAACTCACCGAGTACTTGTCGTCGGTAGTCAGAGCCCAAGAGAGTCTATCAATTGAGCCCGGGATGCCGTCAAGGGCTGCTACAACAAGTTGAAGTCGCTGCTATTCATCCAGTAGTAGCCTCCATCCCAATTTACCTATCATCGCCCGATTCATAAGCTTAGGATTGCGAATACCTACACCTCCTTTGTCTTTCGGCTTACAAAGAGTATTCCAAGAAATAAGATGCATTCTCCTCTTATCAGCAGAACTACCCCAAACAAAACATCGACTAGTCTTGTCGAGAGCCTTAATAGTACTGGCTGGGAGAATGATAGAGCCCATCGAGTGAATGGGAATAGCCGACAAAACTACTTTTGTCAAAGTGATTCTACCTGCTAGACTAAGGCATCGACTCTTCCAGCCAGCAAGACGAGCCGTCACTCTCTCCATAGTCGAGAGAAAAGTATCTTTGTTGATTCTCTTCTGTAGAATAGGCATACCCAAATATCTGCCGAGATCTCTAGTGCAAGCAATGCCACTCTCCGCACTAATTCTAGCACTAACATCTCTATCGACATTGTCTGAGAAATAGATTTTAGACTTGGCAAGACTAACCTTCTGACCGGAAGCCAAGCAGAAATCTAATAAGATCTTTCTCATAATTCGTATCTGAGCAGTCGAGGCCTCCGCAAATAAAATCAAATCATCAGTGAAACACACATGGGTTTACTGAGGTCCGGATCTTGAAAGCTTAATCGGCTTCCATTCCTTGTTACTAACAGAACTATCAATAAGATGGCACAGTCTCTCCATACATAGAACAAAGAGGTAGGGAGAGAGTGGGTCACCTTGACGCAGGCCCCTCTACGGGACAAATTCCTCAGTGCACTCCCCATTCCAAACAATTCTCATACCGAGAGATCTGACGCAGGTCATAATCCACTTGATCCACTCCTCCGAGAAGCCCGCAACCCCTAAAGTATCTTCCAAGAAATCCCACCGAATTCTGTCATACGCCTTCTCCAGATCAAGTTTAAGTAACATCCACCCTCTTTTACCCTTCTTGCGTTTCATAGAGTGAACCGCCTCCTGAACAATCACAATATTATCCGTACTCAACCTTCCATGAATAAAGCTACTCTGAGCAGGGCCAATAAGCTTAGAAATCACGTTCTTCATACGTTTCACCAGTGATTTAGTAATAGCTTTGATGATAACATTGCAAAGACTAATCGGCCTGAATTGTTCAATCTTATCCGGTTTATTCACTTTAGGAATTAATACGAGCAGGGCGTCATTCAGAGCAGGCGGGAGCAAGCCACTCGTAAAGAATTCCATGATGAATTTAATAGCAGATTCCCCCACCGTATCCCAACATTTCTGGTAAAAGATAGGCTGGAACCCATCCGGGCCCAGAGATTTGTAAGCTCCCATCTGCAAAAACGCCTCCTTAATCTCAAAATAGGTGAAAGGGCTATTAAGATCTCTATTATCCGTCTCAGATAGGGCCTTGAAACCCGTTCTCGGTAAAGTAGAGGAGCTCATGTCAGTCTGATCTAGTAAAACCAACTTCTTAAAGTACTCCCTAGCCAACATCTCGAGTCTAGCTGGGTCAGACTCCCAGTTGCCATCCTCTTTTCGAAGAGCCTCAATGTGATTTCTGCGTCTCCGAATAACAGTAGACGTATGGAAGAAAGTAGTATTACGGTCACCTAACCCGACCCACTTCTCTCTCGACTTCTGGAACCACAAGGTCTCCTCTTGTTCCAAAATCACTTCTAAATCTTTCTGAAGTTTCTCCTCTTCCTCTAACAGATCCTCATTTATACCTTCATCAATAAGATTCTGAACCACTTGCAGTCGGTTAACCATCTCATCCTTTCTAACTTGGATCCTCTCGCAAATTTTCCTATTCCACTTCTTGAGGGTGGTACTCATAATTTTTAAAGCATCAGGAGTCGACAAATTAGGGTCCCAGGACGCCCTGATAAGCTCCTTAAACCCCGGATGAGTAATCCAGCTCGCCATGAATCTAAAAGGTCGACGAGAAGGGTCACATACACGATTCGTCTTTAGCTGTAAATAAAGCGGAGCATGGTCATAACACATGAAGGGAAGATGCGTAACCGAAGCCTCCTGCCATTCCATACGACCCTGTGCATTACAGAAAACCCTATCCAGCCTCTTCTGAATTTTGTTCTCCATCTGTTTACCCCTAATCCAAGTGAATCTGTTACCTCTGAAACCCAAATCAATTAACCCCATCTCATTAATCCAGTTCCCGAACTCAATGGAATCCGCCGAAAGCCTGCCATTACCACCCTCTCTTTCATCCAATCTAACAATAGTATTAAAGTCGCCTCCAAGAAAAACAGGTTCATCAATCAAACTCAACCTGCATTTCAATTCACCCCAAAGACCGCTACGACGAGCCGGAGTAGGGGCAACATAAATAATCACAAGATGAAATCTATCTGTATCAGATTCAAAGAGAGCATGAATGTACTGAGTATCCGACCCTAAAATCGTAACACTGGGGGAGCAATCTTTCCAGAGAAGCCACACTCCCCCACCGCATCCACACGAAAATTGTTAGGGTATCCAATATTTCTACAAATTCTCTCGGCATTAGACCCTGCAGCATGCGTCTCAAAAAGCCCGAGAACATCAGATTCATATTTCTTAGCCAAGTAGCGGATCGAGCGTGTGAAGTTAGGTTTATTTGCCCCCCGACAATTCCAAAGAGTGCAATTCATGGGAAACCAATAAAGGGGAAGAAAAGTCGGGGAAAACCGTTAGGCTTCTAGATCAACACCATTATCAAAACAATCCAGCTGATACCTCTTAGCATCCCGCCTACCTTGCTCATAAGCTTCCATAAGTCTACTCTGCATTTCTTCTTCAATATCCTGCAGTTTGCTAATGTCAACTTCAGAATTGTTATTCGTAGGAGTACCCAAAATAACCACTTCCCTGCCCAGATCAGATTCACTCTCACGTCCCAGGTTTCTGTCATCCAATCTCAGCCTCTTCCCAGTACCCTTCAATTCACTGGACGCAATTCCAGTTTTAGTCCCCATGTTTTCTTTTCCCGAAGGCCCATCATTGAATTTATTACCCCGCCCAGATTTGGAGATATTGGGCTTAACTAATTTGTTCTGGCCCGAATCCGTTCCAGCCTTAAAGACTGCAATCTCAGTAGTCACATTCACTTTCTTACTGGGGCCCAACACAACTGCCTTCGAATTTTTCTCAGAACCCTTAGCAGCAATAGCCTCCTTTCCCGAAACAACCTTATTTCCCAGAGTCACATTCTTTTCCTGATTCGTGGAGATATTCACGATCTCGTTTCTTCCCTTATCTCCCTTACTTTCCTTCTGCAGGCCAGCAAATCTATTTTTCACCATGATTGTTGGGGGATTATTGGCTTGATCTTCCGAGATCTTCGCTTTCCCCTTCCTCCGAACCGTCTGCCATTGATGCCCCATCCAGCTCCCCACAGTTTTAACTTCTCCGGTGACCGGCGCAACATCCTCCACCTCTACTTGTGAGTTTGTCGCAACCGCCACTGGTTTATCATTGATGGTCCCAGGATTGGACTTGTTGTTTTCTCCTACCATGGTCTCCTCTTTTGTGCGGGTAGGAAAATTCGCAATAAGGTGACCATACTTCCCGCAATTATAACAAATTGCAGACATACCTTCATAGGTGACGTAATACCTGACTCCATTCACAACCACCGTCCCCTTTAATTTCTGCTTCAAGTTAACCTCCACGCAAACTCTAGCGAACCTTCCCCGCTCAAAATTTAGAGTAGTCATGTCCACTCTTAATGGCTTCCCAACTCCCGCTGCAATCCCTAGAAGAATTTGTTTCTGGTAAAAGATCATAGGTATGTTAGCAATCCTGATCCACACCGGAGTAGTAACAATATCATCAACTGCGGGATCAAAATCCGGTGACCAATCCTTAACAAGAACATAATTACCAAACACCCTTCATGGACCTCCCGTGAGAACTCTAGCATAATCAATTTCGGACCCAAATCTGACCAGGAAAAACCTACGTGGAAGGTCAAGAATATTCATCGTACCTTGAGGTTTCCAGATCTCACGTAGTTTTCGTTCAAGAGTACGAAGATCCACAACTTTGCTCAGAACTTTCACAAAGGCACAGTTACTCCATAGTCCTTCCATAGCGCTAATCACCTCCTGCACTATAGTAACCTCCACTTCTCCCTCCTTTCCATTAGGTTTAGATAGAGACATCCTCGATGCAACGAATTCATCATCAAGCACTCTTTCCGGGAATGACATACCACCTCTTCTCCCCTGGCCACTCTTTCCGCCCATGAAGCCTTAGGATCCGGAGGATCCCCCATGACTTCATCTCTAACATCTCCTTCAGCCATGGCATCATCTTGTTCTTGAGTTTCCGGCACCCGTTGAGAGCTTTTTTCCATCTCTTTGTGTTTCATATTGATGAACCTTTATATCAAACAACAAGAACCTACTTGCTCAAGCTCATGAACCTAAAACCACATGCACCTAATATGTTTATTTCTAACAAACCAGAAGTGCAAACCACTTTTACCAACTTTTTCATATTGATGAACCTGGATTACGAACATCAAGAACCCACAAGTCAAAGCTCATGAACCTATAAAACCATGCACCTAATACGATTATTTTATCGAACCATAAGTGCAAACAACTTGAACCAACTGCTTTTTTATATTGATGAACTTGGATTACAAACAACAAGAACCTACTAGTCAAAGCTCGTGAACCTATAACACCATGCACCTAATCTTTCTCTTAAGTTCTCATTTGTTAAACCCAAGGAGACAGGGCTAGATTTTGAATTTTTCCTTCCAGTTTCATGAATATTGTCCACATAAAGTAGCTGGTTTTTTATATGCAAAAAAATTAACACACATTGTTAGTATAAATATTTTTTTCAAATAAATTATATGATCACAATTTTACAAAATCCACTCTTGTCTTTGTTCTTCCATCCCCCTATTCTCAGTTTTAATGTGTCCACAATAAACTCACACCAGATTATGCTCTCAACATCTTCAAATTATTCAACCATCAACGACTGAAGTACGGTGCCTTTTCCGAGATAAGTCCACCATATCACTTAAGAACAAAACAAGGAAATATCGAATGAACCAGGACTCGTCTTTTGTTGACAACTTTGAATGTGCAACATGAGATGGACGTACTTCCGCTGTTCTCAAGAAAGTTTTCCATTCCTTTACTCTCTTCTTGTCTTTTTCATCTTCACCTCCTCTAACAAAGGATACACCACCATTTGTAATACTCAAGATTCTTTGAACTTCATTTGCATTTACATTGATCAAAGTTTGGTCATCCAATAATATTCCACTCTGCTCTACATCAAATTGATTTGCAAGCCAACTTCCAAGTTCTTTTAGTATCGTCGTCAACTTTAATTCCAGAATGCTCCCAAATCCTATTTTCTTTGTTAGTTCTTTCTTCTACTCTTTCAAACTCTCTACCGATGTAACTAGTAAACGAGGTACAATCCTTGTTTTGAAATTAGTTGGTTCATTTAGTAGTTTCTTCAAGGTCTTCTTGGCTCCTCTTGTGTTTGTAACTTTGATCTCTTTATTTTTTGGTTCAACAACTTGAATTACTGCATTTCTTTTCCTTGTTGAAATTCTTCTATTCTCTGCCGTACATGTTTTTTTGGCTTGGCCTGTGGCTTTGATATCCTTTTCCTCTTCTTATTTGCATTTGATGAACCTTCTTCTTCACATTTGCTCTCATCTTTTGTGCTATGTTCTATGTTTTCTGAAATTTGCTAATCAAATATTGTTTTCTATGATGATTCTTGTTTCTCATCATCAATCTCTTCAGGCTCCTTTCTCTTGCGTGGGCTTGTTCGAGTTACTATATTTTCTGTTTTATGTTGTGTAAGTTTGAATCTAACCACATGTGTTTTTTTTCGTGTTCCCTTCATCTGTTCATGTATTAATAAAAAACAACAAGTTATATTCATTGTTGGTTCACATGCAGTTTGAAAAATAAATGTATGTACCTCTGGTTATAATCTAATGAACCTACATTCATCCAAGTCATGAACCTTAATGCATAAGTACAGATTCTTACAGAAACAACTCTTCATAAAATAGTCGTGAACTTCCCTAAGAGTAATGAACCTTCTAATATAATATTATGAACCTCATGTATAAGATCTTGAACTTTAGAAAACTAGGTGGCCATCGTGTGCGCGCACGCACGCGGTGTTGATGACCATTCAATTTGCAGTGAAACACTTATATTTGAGAATAAGCTTGAAATTTGTTCCCTAATGAAGGGATCATGCTCGTCTTTCTCAGGGTCTATTCTTCAACTGGAGTCTTTCTTTTTCCTCTTGGTCTTTTTCAGTTTGTTTACCGATTCACTTGACTGTGATCAAGTTTCCTCCACGAATTATCTCTTTTTTTGTTTGCAAAATCGTGTTCTCTCCCATTGAAATACTTTTTTAGTGAAAATGTCTTTAACTTATTATCAGATGATTTCTTTTGAAGAATACCAAATATTATAACAATGACACACTCACAAGCATGCAGTTCATCTATTTACTCTAAGTTGGTTCTTTTGTTTTTTTATCCTCTACGGCTCTACCTATGGTTGGACATAAGACTTGGACATAATATTAGAGTGTGGGTTTGAATTGAAGAAGTGTACTTTTGTGCAATTAAATGAATCTTATATAAATAAGGATTCATGAAGCATACCATTTCCAGGTTGCGGGATGAGTGTTTGTAGCGAAATTACCAACGAGATGATAACTAAGCAATTGTAGGGAAAAGATCAAAGAATATAGTATAATCTCAACACTCAAGAATGATATAGGACGAGATAAGAATTTAGGGTTTGAAGCTTGAACTTAGTATTACTCATATGGTGGCTGAATGATTACAAAGTAGACGTTAGCCTCTTTTTATAGGCTAACCCTAGTTTTATCTTTAAGGAAACAAGATCTTATCTCTTCCTTCTATCTAATGACGATATAACAATAAGGTAACAAGATATTCTTTACCGTATCTTTTACCAATTACAACAATATAATAAGAAATAGGATAATATCTACTCGGCCGACCTAATCTTCAAGGAGAACGAGACCTTTGTCGTGTCTCGTTACGTCGACGATATCCTCCTTTCTTCTCGTCACGTCGACGTGATAATCCTACGCGTAGCTGGTCACACGTTCCTTACTCGTCGTATTTTTAGGCACAAACAATACCCCTAAGGCGTCTTACAGGGCTTAACATCTAGTAGAGCTGGAAGACACCTTCTTTCTTCAAGGAATACGTCTTCTTTATACTAGGAACGCGTTGATGATTGCGTCACTTGAAATTTTAATATCGCCACAGAGCTTCGATCATCATTTTCCTTCAATCATTTCTATGTGACAGACGGGAAGCTTCGCTATCTGTGCCGGCAACTCTCACCCGTAACGGCTAGTTATCCCAACGGCTATAATGTCGTTGGAGTCTCTTCCGTGTTTCTCCCGATCTCTTCGGCTATATAAGGAGAAGATTTATTTTCTTCCTACCTCTTCTACAACTCTCTTATTCTGAATACTCCTTGCTTTCTCATCTACTCACGCTCAACAGATTATTTGCTCCTTCTCTCTTTTCCCAAATTTCTTCTTCACTTATTCCTTGATTCTTAAAATGGCTTCTTTCACCGTGCCAAAGAACATCTTGAAGGGATCTGACTGTAAGTCTTCGGAGGCGCGTAGCGTCGAGAGGCTAAGGTCGCTAGTGAATCTTGGTCCTGAAGTGAAGATCGAGATACCCCCTCAAGGGATGTCTGCCGACGCATACCGCCCGGGATGGATAGCGGTATATGAATATCCTTTTCTCACTGGTCATCGGTTTCCCTTCTCACCATTGACGAAAGCGTTCATGCTTACGATAGGAGTGGTTGTAGGATAGCTTCTGCCGAGCGTCTGGAGGATTTTGGGCGCTCTGGACGATGTGACAGCGAAGCATGGCGTCGAGATTGTTGTCGATGATCTTGCCCATTCCTTGAACATCCAGACTAGAACGGTCGGGAGAGTACGTCTTAAATCAAGACCTAAAGCGGCTAAGATCGCCATTGAGGGAAGTCAGGCTGATCGTTATTGGGCCAACTTCTTCTACTTTGTAAACAAATCGACTCTTGGTGAAGAGTGCTCTTGGCTTATCGAGTTTTGGAATCCTGCGAGTGAGTTCACCCTTTTTTTCTTTCGAATCTTTACTATGCATGTCATCAGTCGTCGATGTTTTACTTACATGGGATCTTGTCTTATACTTTTTTGCAGTTAACACAAATGCTATCGCGGCGAGGCGAGAGACCAAGAAGGTCATTGACAGACTCCTCGAGATTCCTGAGAGTGATCGAACTTTTCATGGACACGACGGGGAGGGTCATCGCATCGCTTCTACGGCTCTAATAGGTAACGCGTTTGCGTTCCTCTATCTTGTTCTCTTTTCTCTTTCGCTTTAAGGGTCTTAACCTCTTCTTTCTTTGTCGTTCTTTAGTATCTGCAGATGTTTCTCGCGTTCGTAGCGGAGGAAAATCTGCATCCGCTCTTATCGCGTCGCGGAAAAGGAGTTGTATCGGAGAGGAAACTGCTTCTGAGGCTCCTATCCACATCACGCCTATGATTTCACTCGTCTCATCTTCATCTCCTTCTTCAATTCCGGCGAAGAAGTCACGCAAGGGCAAGGAGAAGGTTGTTGAGAAATTGGAATTTGACTTCGAGACTGTTGACGACTTCATGGGAGTTATCTTTCGTGTCATCGCATCTGGGAGGACGTTTCTTCCCGCTATGAAGGGGCTTCAAAATCCTCCAACGCTTGATTACTATTTGCTAATGGAAACGGAGGATGTGATGGGAGAGGCTCTTGCTACGCAATGGCAGGTAGGTTTTCTCACTTTTTGCGCCGAGTTTCTTATCTTTGATTTGATTCTGACTTCTTTTTCTCTGTTCTTTTAGGCGTTTCAATCTTCATTATGCATCTGGGGACGCTTTTCCGATTTTGTTGATCGGATGAAGGCCATGGAAGACAAGCAATCAGCCGACGAGGTGAAGATCAAAGAGCTTAACGCGACGATTGAGACGTCGCGTAAGGCGGAGAGGGAGGCTCAAGAGAAGGTCACGACGACACTCAAACTTCACGACGAGCTTGCCAAGCAAGTCGAGGACTCGAAGGCAAAAATTGCTGCTTTGGAGGACGAGATAGCTAGGACGGAGAAGAAGCATGCCTCGGAGCTCAAGGAAGTGAAGTTTTATTGGTCTTGGCTTTCTCGCGTGGAGGTCATTGAGCAATACGGTGCTGGTCAGTATCATGGTTGGGACCCAGTAAAAGAGCGTAGGGAGTTCGAGGAGGCGTTCGCGGAGCTTCCTGAAGGCGTCGAGGAGGGCCCTTCGCCCTTGAATCCTCCAGCGGATCCTCACATCATGGAGGAGGATGCTCCTCACCTTAATGAGGTTGATCCTAACGAAGGCGTCGAAGACGGAGAGGATGTTGACGAAGAAGTCATCGTAGAAGACTCTGAAGGTGAGGACGAGGACGAACACGAATACGAGGATGCGGATGGTTCTTCGTCGAGCTCTTCTGAAGGCGAGAGTGAATCTTCGTGATTTTTTTGGAATCGTCTTTCCCTTGGGCTCTTTGTAAATTTCCTTTTGCTTTTGTTTGCGTATCGCCGATCTTCGGGGCGTTTTCTTGTAAAAACTTTTGTTCTTGCCCTCTTGATGGGTCTCTATAATATAGCTCTTTGATTCCTGGATCTTTTACGCTTTGAGTATGTCGTTACGTCTAGACATGTTCTTCTTGGCGACAGTGTTTCTTCTCGTACGAGTTCGTCGTTGCTTATGCAATGGTGTTGTTGTTTTTGGTTTGATTATTTGGGCATAACCCTACCCCTTTTGGTAGGTTTTACTTAGGCTCCCTGCGGACTAAGTTAGAGCTATCAAAGACTCTTGGGCTTGCTTTGCTTGCTATATCCTGCACTTTGTTTCTTGCGTCGTTCGCGTTATTTTTCGCGTCGGAGACGTTTCTTGCTCTTTCTCTAGTTTTGATGTCTTATATGCTATATTTTGCTCCGCGTACGTGTAGAACTTATTTCCTTTTGACTTGAACTTCCGTGACTTCTTACTCGTATCTTGTTTTGTGAGTGCGTAGGCTTTGTCCTTGGCTTTTCGCTTTTGCTACTTTATCTTTAGGGTGTAGTTTTCTACCCCTGGTATGATACTTTGTTCGTAATGAACGTGTTAGGGAGGTTTACTCACTCGATAAGATGGTACGGTCATTGCGGTTGCTTTTGTTACGTTGCCGGCTTATATGAAGGTTGGGTCCAGCATTTCCTCCGAACCCGAAGCGAGTGGCGGACATAGGTCAGCGTGTGATTTTATCAGCTCGTGACGTTACCCCTTACTTTAAGGTGGATCATTTGCCACACGCTAGCGTTATGTCGACGTCGAACTCTTTTAATCGACGGGCCTATTGATCGTGTAGCATCCGATTTCTCGATTGTTTGGACTTACGATACCGGTGGACGCCTCCCAACCGGTTTGGCGTTTTGCCCGTGGATTCATGACTCTCAGAGGGGCCGTGGAAGGCGCGAGTACGCGTTCCTGGAGAGTGGTTGTGGCAATAGGTTTCCCTTCTTTGCTCAGCGGAGCCGTGCGGGAAATGTATCTTTGACCGAAGTTAAAGCTTGAAACAATAGAACAAATCTAGTAAGTATGAATAAGTATAGACTGATAGACATGTTTTCAAGAAACAAATCTATTTAAAAAAAATAACAAGCACGATTTGAATATTGCTTCATTTTTCATATAAATTGTTGGAGGAGTCTATGTTGTGATCCCTGCATTTCTTTCGACTTCTATAGATATGTTTATTTATGTAGAATTTTTTGTTGAGGGGTAAGATTTCATGAAATTTTAAGCATTTATGATTTTTTAATTGGTCATAAAAATGATGCTTAAAGGAAGAGAAGACAAGATTTACATACTATTAAGTCTTGTGGTTCTCTCCTATATTCTTAGTTCATGAACCATTCACATATAACGTGATTTGTCTGCTAAGAAATATATATACCTTCTTTTGTTACAAAATATAATTGGTGGTGATTAAAATTACCCTAATTACCCATGATTTAAGACATTGATTCGATCCGATCCGAAAGTTTATACTCATATATATATTGATCATCATCCACTCTCAATTTGCTAACTAATTAAATAAGGCACTAACATGTTTTTTGCAAGGGATTAACTACCTATATATATACCTAATATGGAGGATGCATTATATACACGTAGCATATGTATATATATTGCTGACGGATGATCTTAGCTTCAGATTATGTGGACGGGCAAATCCATTCATAAGTTGATGAAGGATCAATGTCAATATGTAATCCATGCATTAACGTGGGTGAACGGCTAAAATTTGTAACGGTGGCAATTTAAGGTCGTTGACTTGACTACTAAAATAAATGATTTCAAACGTGGGAGAAAGGACTAAAGTTGTACATAAGCAACGAGGGACGCAAGGAGAAAGAGGTCGGGGACTCTTCCAAAACAAGCACACAAAAACCCTCAAAAGTCACGAAGGGAAAGATCTCAAAAGGAGGCTGACCGAGAGCAAGTTCGAGGAAAAGATTAACATAGGGTATATATATCCCTCTCCTCAATCATGTTCTCCGATATGCTAATCAACCATATCTTGTCTTGGATTGAGCAAGAAGATGTCCACCGGAGTTGGTTCGAAACTTTAAGTTTCACCATAACAAGAAGACTCGAAGAAAGGATTCTAATGGATCCAAAGCCACTATATACAAAACCAAAACGGATTTGTTTCTCATGACGATTCAAGATGTTTCGTTGGGATCCTCTCAAAATCGAAACGGATATGTTTCCTATATAAATTCATGATGTTTTGCTAAGGCGAAACAAATTGTTTCTCATGGCGATTCAAGATGTTTTGTTGGGATCATTCCTCATACCGAAACGGATATGTTTCTCATGTTGATTCATGATGTTTTACCAAATTGAAACGTGTTCGTTTCACAAATCGAAACAAAGTGTTTCTCATGTAGATCCATGATTGTTGTGCTTATGCAGAACAAATTGATTCTCATGAAGATTCATAATGTTTTGTCAAACTCGAAACGTGCTCGTTTCTCAAATTGAAACAAAATGTTTCTCATATAGATTCATGATGTTTTATCAAAACCGAAACGGGTTCGGGTCTCATACCGAAACGGGTTCGTTTCTCATACCGAAACGGGTTCGTTTCTCATACCGAAACGGGTTCGTTTCTCATACCGAAACGGGTTCGTTTCTCATACCGAAACGGGTTCGTTTCTCATACCGAAACGGGTTCGTTTCTCATACCGAAACGGGTTCGTTTCTCAAATCGAAACGGGTCGTTTCTCATACCGAAACGGGTTGGTTTCTCATATCGAAACGGGTTGATTTCTCATACCCAAACGGGTTCATTTCTTATACCAAAACGGGTTCGTTTCTCATACCGCAACGGGTTCGTTTCTCATACCGCAACGGGTTCGTTTCTCATAACGAAGCGGGTTCGTTTCTCATAACGAAGCGGGTTCGTTTCTCATAACGAAGCGGGTTCATTTCTCATATCCAAACGGACCTATAACCAAACAAAAGTCACAAGTCGGATTGATTGTGGAGGTGATACATATACATATAGATGATCTTATGGGTTAATGAATATACGTACACCGCCACTTAATTTGTGTGATCATGGTTATATGTGACCGCCAAATTATGATCTATGGAAACGTTATATATGTTGGAAATGACTTTAAATTGGCAAACAAAAATGGCCTATATGCAAGGAGACTTGTGTGGATAGTGCAAAATCGACTCATAAGATATAAGTATAAGATGTGACTGAAGATATAACATTAAGGTCCGCTATATAAGTATGGGTCGTTATATGAAATGGTTCTTTTTTGAACTACGGGGATTTGATTCCACTATATACATACATGGATACGTAGGACGTTCGTTACAAAAATATAAAAGAGTAACGAATTCAATCACATATCCAAAGTTAAGAACAAAAACAAAAACGTTCTTTTTCTAGAACTACGTAGACTTGATTCTGTATTAAACGGATATGTAGGAAATTCGATATTAAATCATTTATATATACATCGGATTCAGTCACACCAAAATTAAAACTATGTTTCAATAAAACTTGAAATTGAAACTAAATTGTTCGTTAAGAACTACGTATCATTTGATCCCTTTTAAAATGATACGTAAGAAACTCGATACAAGGTCAACACCCGTCGAGTTCAATCGCCTCAAAATAAAAATGAACTAAAAATATAAATAGTGAAAAGTTTAGACAACCCTTCCTAAAAGGTGGGTTTAATCTCTTTCACGGCGTACAAATCACTCTGAACTACGTAAGGCTTGATCCTTCTAAATTCAATTTGAACCATGTTATATATACATGCATGCGGCATGACATCGAACCATATTATATAATATGGTTCAAAACCGAAACGGGTTCGTTTCTCATACCGAAACGGGTTCGTTTCTCATACCGAAACGGGTTCGTTTCTCATACCGAAACGGGTTCGTTTCTCATACCGAAACGGGTTCGTTTCTCATACCGAAACGGGTTCGTTTCTCATACCGAAACGGGTTCGTTTCTCATACCGAAACGGGTCGTTTCTCATACCGAAACGGGTCGTTTCTCATACCGAAACGGGTCGTTTCTCATACCGAAACGGGTCGTTTCTCATACCGAAACGGGTTCGTTTCTCATAGCAAATGAAAATGAAAATGCACAAGTTTTAAAGTTTATGAGGCCATACAAATGATTGTAGTGAGAACTAATGATATTGAATTGTAGCAAAGTAAACTTACATGTCACCAAGTACTATGAACATGGATTACTATGTAAAGTATTCCATTTATAAGCTTGGTATCCAAAAGCCCCATCCACACATAAACATTAGCATGCAAGTAAGCCACTAGATCGATTTGAGAATTTGAAATTAAGTAAACAAAATAACAAATCAGAGTCTTTAAAAACGCGGGGTCTATACGCACTACATTTTGAAAATTTTTGAACTACATTTTCGTACGCCCAAAATTGGCGTACATTGCAATTTCTCGAGTATACGTATGCGTATACGCTAAAAAAATTGAAAATATGGGCGTACGCAGCGGATATAAAAATCCACCTCGCTTTCTTCTTCCTCCTCTCGTCGTATCAGTGAAACACTGTTCATCCGTAACCTATTTGTCGCCGCCGTCCAATCTTCTCCCATTTCACTCGTTTTCTTCCCCAAATCTATCCTATTCGACTCGTTTTTCTCATACAATCCAAATCCCTCAATCAATTTCATCAATTTCACTCGGAATCATGCAATCCGAAGAAATGGGGAAAAACTCGAAATCCACTCCGGCGACGGTGGAGGCTGCGGCGGTTTCGTCTGTTCTCCCTCCCGTCCGTATATGTGCTGGTGGCGCAAGAGTCCGAGGTGGAGTCGTTGCGGCTGGGCGGAAGACGAATCCGGCGAAAAAGAAAAGGGCCCGTGGTGGTGGAGCTGCGGTGGCTCCTGAGGTGGTCGGTGGCGCTGGCGTGGGGTCTGGCGGTGGAGGGGAGGAGGTTGGTGGCGCCGGCAAGGTGGCTGGAGGTGAAGCAGGTGGAGCTCGTGGTGGCCGGGGTCGGGGCGGTGCGGAAAAACGGGCCCGTTTGAAATCGCCGGAAAAGACGCTCTCGGTCCACGAGGTACGTTAATATTTTTTTAATTAGTCGTTATTTATCGTTTAGCGTGAAACGTTATTCGATAAATAACGATTAAAAAAATATTTATTAATGAAATATGAATTATTTGTTATTTATTAATTAGTCGTTATTTATCGTTTAGCGTGAAACGTTATTTGATAAATAACGACTAAAAATAAAATAATAATAAATAATATTTATTAATATAATATTAGTTAGTCGTTATTTATCGTTTAACGTTTCACGTTATTTGATAAATAACGATTAAAACGAAATTTTTTATTATTAAATAACATTTATTAATATAATATTAGTTAGTCGTTATTTGTCGTTTAGGTAAAAGAAAATAATATTATATTAATAAATAATATTTATTAATATAATATTAATTGGTCGTTATTTATCGTTTAACGATCGATAAATAACGATTTAAAGAAAAAGATTAATTATTAAATAATATTTATTAATATAATATTAGTTAGTCGTTATTTATCGTGTAGCTAAAAGAAAATAATATTATATTAATAAATAATATTTATTAATATAATATTAATTGGTCGTTATTTATCGTATAGCTATTAATAAATAATATTGTATTAAGAAATAATATAATATTAATTAGTCGTTATTTATCGTTTTACGTTATTCGATAAATAACGATTTAAAGAAAATGATTTATTATTAAATAATATTTATTAATATAATAATAATTAGTCGTTATTTATCGTTTCACGTTATTCGATAAATAACGACTAAAAGAAAAATATTTAATATTAAATAATATTTATTAATATAATATTAATAGTAATTAATACATTATTAAATATTTAAAAGAAAAACGTCAAATAATATAAAATAATAATTCGTAAATATGAAAATAGGCTTTAGAGAGGGCTATTACTCCGGCGGGTTGTTCTGTTAGAAAGAAGAAGAAGGGCCCTCGTCACCCTAGCGCACGTGGGATCACAGCTTCCCGACGTCGTGGATCTCCTCCAGACATTCCAGGAGTGCATATAGGAGATACAGGGAAAGCTCTGATGGATGATTTGGATGTTAGTGAGACGGAGGAGTTTTCAGAGGAATTGACGGAGGCAACCGAGGTTGCAGATCAGCCAGAGGTTGCAGATCAGCCAGAGGTTGCAGATCAGCCAGATGTAGATCTAGGAGATTTGGAGGCGTAGATGCATGCTGATTACTATGAGGGATCACCTGTGCGTGAGCCATCTCCAGTTGGATCATTGTCTCCTTCTGCAGAGGATCATCAGCAGGAGATTGAGGAGCTTGTTCATGATTTCGATCAGGATCAGCCAGACCTGCAGGAGCCCATTCAGGACCCTGTTCAGGAGCCTGTTCAGCACATTGATCCGGGCTTAGCTGTACCGGTTCCAGGGGATGCAGATTATGTGGGGCATCCTGGAGATCCTCTTAGTTCACGGCTTTTGGTGGATTACAGCACCCACATTGCTCCGGTGATATGGACTGAGACGTCGTCTCTTGCAGAGCGTATTGAGCATGACCCGACTTATGTGATACCGCCCTCATCGAAGGTATGCGTTGTTTCCTAAATGAATTTGTGAGGTAAAACGATCCACACGCTATTCTAATTCATTAATTTCTCTTTCATACATCAGTTGAAGAGGGTGTTGGATATATACACCCGCAAGGACTTCTTCAGGGAGTATGATAGGCATAAATCTAATGTGCCTGGGTCATGGTGGCAGCTCGTTGAGCGGAGCCACTTACATGTCCTTGCAGATCCCCGACTCGAGTACAACAACATCGATCCGATTCTGATTTCTGCATTTGTGGAGCGTTGGTATCCAGAAACCAACACGTTTCACTTTGCATTTGGTGAGATTGCTCCTACCTTGTTAGACGTGCTGAAGATTCTGGAGCTTCCGATCCATGGACGAGCTGTCAGATCTGCTGAGGCAGACATAGATGGGTTTGTGCATCCTCATGTGCAACGGATGTTCGGGTTTGCTACGATCGAGGAGGCTGCTGCACTATGCTTATGTACGTAGAGTTTATTTTATTATTTATATTTGATTCCATTTTTTAGTTGATTCAATTAAATATTTATAATCCGTGATAAATTATCAGATGGGGGTTTGAACATCCACGGCAAGAGAGGCATCACCACGATCCACACCCGACTATTACAGATGTTTGATATACGGGACAGGTAAATTATCGTATATTATAAGAATTTCTCATAATTTCTCGATTAACGTTACTAATTCATTTTTTGTTATTAATTGCAGGACTCCTCAGCAAGAGAGTGATATTGCTTCGCTCTACTTGTTGTCCCTGTTAGGCAGTACGACATTTGTAGACAAGTCTCGGATGAAGGTGAAGCACAAATACCTTAGCATCCTCGTAGATCACAATGAGACAGGGTCCTATGCTTGGGGGACAGCCGTCTTGGCTGAACTGTACAGACAGTTGGGTCAGGCCTCCCGTGCTCAATCCAAGGGGTTTGCTGGTTGTCCGCTCCTGCTGAAGGTAGTATTCGTTTAATGTTTGTTTGTTTTTTCGTGTATATTTTGCTTATGGTGACAGTATAAGAAATTCTGGTATTTGTAGGCTTGGATATGGGCGTATTTCCATGGTCTTCGGGGTCATGCTACGCAGGACTTGGCATCCATGAATGCCTCGGCGGCGGCTATCCGGGAAAACAGCAAAGTCAAGTACCATAAGGATCCTCCTCGACTAGTTTCCCTCAGACTGGTCCTTGACCAGATCACATATGCAGAGGTAAGTACTATTTAATGAGTAATTTCATCATATGTTATGCAATTATTATTTTTAAAAATACGTTTGTCATTTTTAAAAAACATAGGTTCAGTGGAACCCCTGGGGCAAGTTGGATCTCAACAACCCCCAGTATAGGTTAGGTCTATTTCGGGGGCCTGTAGAGTCCTTTGAGGTCAGGGAGTCGCACCATCCTGACCGATGTCTGCGACAGTTCGGGTATGTGCAAGGCATACCCGAACCGCCGATTACACCACCTACTGCGATCAGAAATGATTCTGCATCGGGGTACACTGTCACATTCAGGGATGAGGACTGCACTTGGGCCCCAGAGACCCTGCCGGATCGATTGATCACCTTAGACGAGCAGGATCGAAGAGGACTTCGAGAGTATGCATGGGATTGCAAGGATGGATATCTGACATGGTTTAATGCCATGTCACATCCTTATGTTGATTCCAGATCACCCAGGCAGGACCCACGTGCACCGTTTGACCACTGTGCGGAGCACATACAGATACCTGCGACAGCCTCTGTAGTTGTGGTACGTATTTTAGTCAATATCGCTGAAGTTATAATTATAATCTATTTTATTCTACTTATATTTACATTTTGAAAATGTAGCGGGGCAACATACTCGCCTCTGAGATATCTAGTTTCCTACGTGCATATGGTGACACTCTGTCTGCAGGACAAGCGAGGATGATGAGGGGGTGGATCAGCATATGGACTAGTGATGTAGTACTAGAGGAGGATGGGCCTGTGCAATGATATGTTTGTGTTCAGTATTATATTTTGGATGTTTGTGTGATGTATATTTTGTTGTCGGTATTATATTTTGGATGTCGTAGTTTTCATGGATTTATATATTATTAGGATTTTCCAACTTAAAACGGGCTAAGACGAGAATTCGTGCGCAAACCGATGAAAACCGACTTAAAACGGGCCAAGACGAGAAATGACACGGAAACCGAGGAAAAATGACTTAAAACGGGCTAAAACGAGAATTCGTGCGAAAACCGACTTAAAACGGGCCAAGACGAGAAATGACACGGAAACCGAGGAAAAATGACTTAAAACGGGCTAAGACGAGAATTCGTGCGAAAACCGATGAAAACCGACTTAAAACGGGCCAAGACGAGAAATGACACGGAAACCGAGGAAAACCTAGCTAGGGTATAGGGTTTAGGGTATAGGGTTTGGAGAGTGGTTAGTGGATAGTGGATAGTGAATGTGGATAGTTGTGTTTCAAAATGGATAGTTTGGGCCCAGTTCGTTTAAACGCCTTATAACGCTGAAACTCAAAATTTCGAAATTGTAACATGATAGAAAATGAAGTCTTTATTCGTTATCAATTCTCGGAATCGAAAAAAAATCAACGAAAACGTCAACGGGCCTAATAAGGCCAAATTGAGATTTGGTGAGGCCCATTACCTAAAAACGACATAAAACGGGTTAATAAGACCTTAAACATTGAAAAACTTGAAATGTAAAAGTTGTATTTGAGCATTACCAATATGACGGTTTCGTTTTTATAATAAAATAACAAAATGAACACTTCGAAATATCTAAACAGTCACTTTCACCTAGTTACGAGTTAATCTCAAGTATATAAGTCGTATAGTTTTACTAATATGTGTGTGATATCAATTCGTTACTCAAATAAACTTTACATAAAACTTTCATTAAATGTTATGAAACACTCAAATACTTCAAAATAATAACATTTCACATCTTCGTGTTGTCCATATTGCTTGATTAGTAAAACTATACGACTTATATACTTGAGATTAACTCGTAACTAGGTGAAAGTGACTGTTTAGATATTTCGAAGTGTTCATTTTGTTATTTTATTATAAAAACGAAACCGTCATATTGGTAATGCTCAAATACAACTTTTACATTTCAAGTTTTTCAATGTTTAAGGTCTTATTAACCCGTTTTATGTCGTTTTTAGGTAATGGGCCTCACCAAATCTCAATTCGGCCTTATTAGGCCCGTTGACGTTTTCGTTGATTTTTTTTCGATTCCGAGAATTGATAACGAATAAAGACTTCATTTTCTATCATGTTACAATTTCGAAATTTTGAGTTTCAGCGTTATAAGGCGTTTAAACGAACTGGGCCCAAACTATCCATTTCAAACATCATATCTCAAGTTTTTACTATATACCCCTTCCTTTTCAAATTTTTCAAGTATTTTTTGGCTAAATACCCCTTGTATCATGAAAACTATTTCTTTTTTCTAAATACCCTTTTCGTGTCATTTTTCGTTGTACGTCCCTCCATAAACTCGATTTTCGTTTCGTTTTTCGTTTCAATCGCGTTTTACTCGCTTTTCGCACCGTTTTTCGTTTCAATCCCGTTTTACTCGATTTTCGCGCCGTTTTTCGTTTCAATCCCGTTTTACTCGATTTTCGCGCCGTTTTTCGTTTCAATCCCGTTTTACTCGATTTTCGCGCCGTTTTTCGTTTCAACCACGTTTTACTCGATTTTCGCACCGTTTTTCGTTTCAATCCCGTTTTACTCGATTTTCGCGTCGTTTTTCGTTTCAATCCCGTTTTACTCGATTTTCGCGCCGTTTTTCGTTTCAACCACGTTTTACTCGATTTTCGCGCCGTTTTTCGTTTTAATCCCGTTTTACTCGATTTTCGCGCCGTTTTTTGTTTTAAACCCTTGTAGTGAATTCAGAATTTGTTTCATTTAACCCATCTAAAACATTAAACACATCCGAATTCACTACAGATCAAAATCTATACTACCATAATTAATGCGATAGTCCTTCCATTGCTGCATCCTCAGCGCAAACCCGCGATCCAATCCATTCGCACTAGGATCCTTGAACATGCGCCAAACTCCAGGTACAGATGGTACGGGACAGTCTTCTCTAAGGCACACCTAAATTACAAAACATAAATACCATGTTAAGCATTAAGAAAATTGAGTGAAAAGCACAAATACTTTAGTGAAAATCATACCGGTATGTAGTGGTTTGCTAAGCCCACACGAGCCATTGCATAAATTTTAAAACCATGACTGGAGCTTTGTTGATACACCTTCATCGGTAAGCACAAATATGATCGGACTTTGGATAAGTATATCAAACCAACCTGAAACTTAGTGACAAATGCTAATCCAATCATGGGCATACTCATCCAGTATCTTTCAGGACATGGTGATCTGCTATAGTTGACCTCTTGAACAAGAGCGTCGAAGTTGTTTGCCAAATCCGGGCGTAGTCTGGTCATGACTCGTCTGTAGATATCACTGTTCTCTAACAGCTCCGTAGTCAGTTCCATGCGAATGTGAGGATATTCTTGTTGGTGATGCCCCAACAACATGGCTAGTGACCGATATCCACAGTGGCCATCCGCCCTTACGTCTTGTGCATCTACAATGTATGGAAACATGAAGAGATCAACATTGTCAACCCCGAAGTCTACCCCACATTTCGTCATTGCTGGCTGAGGGAACTCATCTGTAAGAGTGCAACCTGATAATCCGAACCCCTCTCCACCAGTGCCACTTGAATGACCAAACGCCTCTGCCGCAGTGCACCCAACAACTTCAAACTCCCTCATTATAGTAGGCTCGTTGAAAGTAGGTTGTGCCGCCGTTGATTTTCCCTTTCCCTTTCCTCTAACCGTCTTATTCTTCACCTTCGCAACATCATTTTTCTCTAATTCTTCCCTTGCGTACTCAAACGCGCTCATCTCTCTCTCGGTTCCCCACTTCTTTCCTACCGCTCCTCTTGGTCTGCCAGGATCCTTGATTCCCGTCGGCTCCAACGCAAGACTTTGATGTGGATACTCCAACATTGTGTACAAGTCCGCTATCTGAGACCACTGACTTTCAGGAAGTTCCCCCTTTTGCCATCTATCGTTGAGCTCAATGAATCTCAACTCCCGCATGATCTGAGGTACACCAATCTCTACCTCCCCGTTATCAAGTTCAATCCTATCCCATTGTAGCTGCCTCCAGAATCTGTGAATCTGATTAAGCTTGAATGGCTTCTTCTGAATAATATGTTGCACCATCTCGTGGATGCACGGTAGGCCCTGACATTCTCGCATCCAGTAATCTTCGCAATGTTCCTCATAATTATTCGCCTTTATATCCTCTCATATATCCCACAACTTATGCAACGCTCTATCAGACACATTATGGAATAGATGCCGAAATATCAATTTCACTTGTGGATTCATTCGTCTGAAAACCCCGGGTGTCTTGATCTGATCCTCTTCCATGGTGGCCCTCACCTTCACAATCTGGCCCTCGATGGCTGCATGGATCCTCACAACCATTCGATTAAAACCGCCTATACTTGAACCGACTATTTTCTTCAACACCTTATGCATTCCCTCAACCCTATGTTTTATTCATTCAATGTCGCGTTTAAGTAAAACAACTATTACATAATAAACTAATAAATAAATCGGAAACGTTTAAGTAAGTTAAAAAAAATTACCTGTTTGAGGTCCTCGTGAAGAAGTGAAGATTGTGTTCCGTCCATGCGCAAACAATGTTTGTCTTGTAAGGGATAAGCCACACCTTTTCAATGTATCTGACGACGCCGCTTCTCCAAGATGTTCTCAATCCTAGCAGTCTTTCCTCGTATTGTTCCTCCGTTCTTGATAGAAAAAGTCTCCATACTTGCGAGCACAACCTTTTCACCGATTCCTTATTTTTCAAAATTCTTGTAGCGTTTACCTCGATGTTGTGCCTGATATGAACCCAGCACAAGAGGTGTTGAACCGGAAGATCTTTGAACACATATTTGATTGCAGTGATGAGAGCTAGTTCTCGATCGGTCATTATTGCAGTCGGCATTACTCCGGCATCCTCAAACAACTTTCTAAGCCTCCGAATTATCCACAAGTAGTGCATTGTTTCCTCCTTACCCGTGAATGCATATGCAATGTTGAATGTCTTATGCGTGCAAGTGAAACCGACAATCTCCACAAGAGGCATTTTATACCTGCATAATATATTTAAATAATGAAGGAAGAGGCATATGCAATATATTTAAACAAAATTTTTTTGATATACAACTATTATGTACCTATTCGTCTTGTATGTGGCGTCAATAACCATGACGTACGGAAACATCTTCAACAAGTGCAACGAGTCTTGATGGGCAAAAAACAAGATTTCCACCTCGTTTGATTTCTTCTTGCAGAGGGGATGCACTACATAGTTGCGCTCCTTCAAAAACTTCAAGGTCCATTGTGTAACAGTCAAATCTCCACGATCCTCAAAATGCATCTTCTGAATAAAGTTGGCGATTTGTTTTGTGGATGTTGTATTCCCTGGAAAGGCCGCACTCAACTGAGTAGCAATAACAGACGGCGTAGTCAAGCTGTTCGCACATACCGTCACAAATTTCACCTCGTTCGGCGTCATTCGACCCATGTACGGATGGCCAATGAAGCTAGTGGAAAGCTTATGATTGTGTTGTCCGTATTTTACCTTCACATACCATCCATCTCTCGCATCCCTCGCCCTGAACCTATATCCTCGGATCTCAAACTTGCAATCCGACTTCTTATCCCTACTATCCCGCTCTGTATTAACAACCTCCTCTGTTTCGCCATCCTCTCTTTTCTTTTTCCCTGATCTATACACTCCAGCATGCGAGCACATTATTTTCATTTGACGCTCATTGCTATGGCGAGTCACTAATACCATCATAAGTTGTCTACCAATACTCTGAACCCAACGCCTCAAGTGTTCCTTAGTAGGAAACGTTTCTTCGGTATCAAACGAATCATAGTAATCCATACCCTATAATTAATAAAAACTACCATATTTATCACAACTAAAACTTAAAACTACGAGTCCACATCAATCTAAATTATCACTTCTACAAATTATTTGCAACTAAATAACGTAAATAAATACGAAACGATTCTAATTAATTACTAACCGAAAAATCTCCGGCGTCGAAGTCTCCTCCTTCTTCGTCGGTATCGTCGTCCCACATCCCGTCGTCGGGTTCACTAAAATACTCTTTCTCATCCACGATCGCATCGTCTTCGTCACTCTCATGCTCGTTCTCTTCAACATACTCGTTCTCTTCACCGCTCGCATACTCAATCTCCGTCACATATTCAAACTCCTCACCATCACTCAAATTTGTAACTCTCCTATTTGACATTTTTTACTTCAACATCCATCCGAAGTTCCTACATTTATACACATACTACATCTCCAACGGTCATATTCTGAAAAAATAGCCAATGGGATAAAAACAACTGTTATAAAAAAATACCTCAACGGTCACTTCTGAATTTGGACAAATAGCCGTTACACCAAATTTTTAACTCGTACGCCCATGTAAAAAATTGTATTTCACAACGGCTATTTTCAAACGGTTATATTATTAAAATTTATACTGTACGCCGGTTTTGGGCGTACGCCCATTTTGGGCGTATACATACGACCGTATTCTGTATTTTGCCTCACAATCGATGTTGGAATTTTGCACTGTCCGCTTAAAACAAGCGTACGCCTATTATGGACGTACGAGAATGTAGTGTGAAAAGTTGCAAAATGTAGTGCGTATAGATTTTGCCTTTAAAAATGCTCAAACTTACAGACTCAACCCAATCTACTACTACCCTGCTAAAAGAAGACAACCAGTCTGTTCGGTAGATAGGGGCAATAAGCTAGCTTATTGTTCAAATAAGCTTGAAATCATAGCTTATTGAAAAAATAAGCTAGCTTAATTTTCTGAAAATCAATGGGAAAATCCTGTTTGCCGAACAGGACCAACATTTGGTAAACTTTTTTTTAGTTCAAATTACCCATGCAAAACTTTGCGTTTCAGCCCGTTTTGGACCAAAATGACTTATTTAAAGCAAACAGCCAAACACCTACATGGTTTAAATGAGCGCCACATGTCTTCATCTGATTGACAAGTGTTGTTTGTTATTTTGTTTTTTAAAATGTTATATCTCACAATATATATAAGTAAATATAACAAATATACAATATAATTATAGTTACATTTTTCTCTATCTATAGACATCCATATTGAATATACTTAGTATAATTATAAAAAAATTATTTTATTTTAAATATCATTAATTATAATATAATCGTTTGTATATAAATTAAGTTGTTTTGAAATAAAATATATGCTAAATTAATGTATTTACATTAATATTATGTTTAAAATAAAATTATATAAATTTAAACAAGTTTTTATATAGTAAAGTCCAAATACAATTATTTATGAATTATGATTTTATGATACTTTAAACTAAAAAAATTTACTTATAATTAGTATTATTTTCCTATAAATAGATGGAGTCTTCAATTAAAACTCACACTTTTTTTTGGTGAAAGAGAGGCGACACTCTCTATGACTTTATTGAATAACGAAATAGCTAGTTAACAACTTAACGAGGCGTAGCTAGGCCCCTTACATCATCTGAAAAAATAGAAATAACAATACTAGGAGAATGCTGAAAGAAATGAAATCCTAAATCAAGAAACTATGCATAGTTCGCTAATCCGTCCGCAAGACGATTCGCCTCCCTATGCACATGAGTAACCCGAACAATCCAGTCCCTAATAAAAAAGCCATAGCACATGCGTACCAGGAAAGAGAGAGTGTGTGAATCAACAACCCCTGTCTTAAGCTACCCCACCACCAATTCAGAGTCAACCTCCACCCTGACTCTGCGAAACCCAAATTCCCAGGCAATATGAAGACCATAATAAACTCCCCAAAGTTCTGTAGCAGGGGCCGTGCAAATCCCGATGTTAAGTACGAAACCTCCTTCCCATTCCCCATTAACACCTCTAATAACCCCACCTGCCGCTGCCAGACCCGGATTGCCTTTCGACGCACCATCTGTATTAAGAGTCACCCAATCATCCTAAGGGTGAGACCACTTAATTAATCTTTCACTTCTCCCTCTATTCCGCAGTTGTCCCTTCCATGCCCACAATATCACAGTAGCAAACATGACCGGCCAACTATACCCCTCACTATCCCCCTGCTTCTCATCCAAATGGCTGAAAATCCACTGAAGCAGCTCTTGCGCAAAAAATTCAGTCAACTTCCTCGGCTCAACAATTTTGTGCCAAATTCCAGTAGTAGCTGGACAATCTCTAAGCAGGTGCAGAAAGCTCTCCTCCCCTTGCCCACAAATCCCGCAGGTCGCCTCCGAGTAGAGATGGCGCCGGTGCCTTTCCTTGTTCGTAAGAACCCGCTGGTGGACCGTCAACCAGGTAAAAACCCTAATTCTTTCCGACACATCAAGCTTCCAAATCTTGCCAAACAATTTCTCATTTTGAGGATCCAATTCCAAATCAGCAGCAAACATTTTATAAGTTGAGCTCACCGAGTACTTGCCGTCGATAGTCAGAGCCCAAGAAATTCTCTCAATCGAACCCGGAATACCGTCTAGAGCAACCGCAGCCAGACGAAGCCGCTGTAGATCATCCAGCTTGTCGAGCAGCTCAGGTGCGTTCCACCCCACTCCCTCAATCCAATACTGATTCAGATTTAAGTTCCAGGTCTACATTTGGATATCAGTAATAGAAACATCAACAAGAGTATAATTGCCTAGCCATTTATTGGTCCAAAACCGGATTTCCTTGCCATCTCCCGGAACCCAGGCCAAGCCCTGAGCAACAACTTCTCGCAGCCCCAAAACAATTGCCCTCCAAACAGCCGAAGTCCCAGGTTTAGCCTTCAACTCTTTCAACGAATGAATACTGCCCAGATTGTATTTATTTTTCATGACATTAGCCCAGAGGTTGTGGTTATCAAGCAGGAGCCTCCAGCCCAATTTACCTATCATCGCCCAATTCATAAGCTTAGGATTCTGAATACCTACACCTCCTTTATCTTTCGGCTTACATAGAGTATTACAGGAAATAAGGTGCATCCTGCTTTTCTCAACAGAACTACCCCAAACAAAGCATCGACTGGTTTTGTCAAGAGCCTTAATCGTACTGGCAGGGAGGATAATAGAGCCCATCGAATGAATGGGAATAGCCGACAAAACTGCTTTCGTCAAAGTGATCCTACCTGCTAGACTAAGGCATCGACTCTTCCAACCAGCAAGACGAGCCGTCACTCTCTCCATAGTCGAAAGAAAGGTCTCTTTTTTAATTCTCTTCTGAAGAATAGGCATACCCAAATATCTGTCGAGATCTCTGGTGCAAGCAATGCCACTCTCCGCACTAATTCTAGCACTTACTTCTCTGTCAACATTATCCGAGAAATAGATTTTAGACTTAGCAAGACTAACCTTTTGACCCGAAGCCAAGCAGAAGTCTAGTAAGATCTTTCTCACTATCCGAATCTGAGAAGTCAAGGCCTCCGCAAATAAAATCAGATCATCAGCGAAACACACATGAGATAACTGAGGTTCGGATCTTGGAAGCTTAATCGGCTTCCATTCCTTATTACTGACGGAACTATCAATAAGATGGCACAACCTCTCCATACACAAAACAAAAAGATAAGGAGAAAGTGGGTCACCTTGACGCAGGCCCCTCTGCGGGACGAATTCCTCATTGCACTCCCCATTCCACACAATTCTCATACCGGGAGATCTAACGCAGGCCATAATCCACTTGATCCACTCCTCCGACAAGCCCGCAACCCCTAATCTATCCTCCAAGAAATCCCACTGAATTCTGTCATATGCCTTCTCCAGATCAAGTTTGAGCAACATCCACCTTCGTTTACCGTTCTTGCGTTTCATAGAGTGAACCGCCTCCTGCACGATCACAATATTATCCGTGATCAACCTACCGGGGATGAAACTACTCTGAGCAGGGCCAACAAGCTTAGAAATCACCTTCTTCATACGATTCACCAGTGGTTTTGTAATAGCTTTGAAGATAACATTACAAAGACTTATTGGCCTGAATTGTTCAATCCTACCCGGTTTATTATTCTTGGGGATTAACACAAGCATGGCGTCATTCAAACCAGGCGGAAGCAACCCACTCGTAAAAAAAATCCATAATGAATTTAATAGCAGACTCCCCCACCGTATCCCAACATTTCTGATAAAAAATGGGCTGGAAACCATCCGGACCTGGAGATTTGTAAGCTCCCATCCGCATAATCGCCTCCTTAATCTCCAAATAGGTGAAAGGGCTATTAAGATCTCTATTTTCCGCCTCAGAGAGTGACTGAAAACCTGATCTCGGCAAAGCAGCAGTGCTCATATCAACCTGATCCAGTAAAAACAACTTCTTAAAATACTCCCTAGCCAGGGTCTCGAGTCTAGCTGGGTCAGACTCCCAGTTGCCATCTTCTTTACGAAGTGCCTCTATATGATTTCTACGTCTCCTAATAACAGTAGACGTGTGGAAGAAAGTAGTGTTTCGGTCACCCAAACAGACCCACTTCTCTCTCGATTTCTGAAACCATAAGGTCTCTTCTTGTTCCAAAATCACTTCCAAATCTTTCTGAAGTTTCTCTTCTTCCTCTAACAGACCCACATTCATACCTTCAGCCATAAGATTCCAAACCACTTGCAACCGGTTCACTATATCATCTTTTCTCACTTGTATCCTCCCAAAGACTTTCCTATTCCACTTCTTGAGAGTAGTGCTCAGAATTTTTAAGGCATCAGGCGTCGAAAGGGTAGGGTCCCAGGAAGCCCTCATAAGATCCTTAAACCCGGGATGAGTCATCCAGCTCACCATAAATCTAAAGAGTCGACGTGAGGGATCACATACACGGTTCGACTTTAGTTGTAAATAAAGTGGAGCATGGTCAGAACACATGAAGGGAAGATGCGTAACTGAAGCCTCTTGCCATTCCATACGACCATGCACATTGCAGAGAACCCTATCCAGCCTCTTCTGAATTCTATTATTCATATGTTTACCCCTAATCCAAGTGAATCTGTTACCTCTGAAACCCAAGTCAACTAACCCAAGCTCATTAATCCAGTTCCCGAAATCAATAGAGTCATCCGCAAGCCTGCCATTACCACCCTCTCTTTCATCCAATCTAACGATAGTGTTGAAATCGCCTCTAAGAAACACAAGTTCATCAATCAAGCTCAACCTAGTATTCAACTCACCCCAAAGACCGCTACGACGAACCGGAGTAGGGAAAGCATAAATAATCACAAGATGAAATCTATCCGTGTCAGATTCAAAAAGCGTGTGAATGAACTGAGTATCTGACCCTAAAATCGTAACACTGAAGGAGCAATCTTTCCAGAGAAGCCACACCCCCACTCTGCCCCCACCACATCAACGCGAAAGTTATTAGGATAACCAATATTCCTACAGATTCTCTCGGCATTGGACCCTGCAGCATGAGTCTCAAAAAGCCCAAGAACATCAGACTCATATTTCTTAGCCAAATAGCGGATCGATCGTCTAAAGTTAGGTTTATTTGCCCCCGACAATTCCAAAGAGTGTAATTCATGGGAAACCAATATAGGGGAAGAAAAGTCGGGGAAAACCGTTAGGCTTCCAGATCAACACCATTATCAAAACGATCGAGTTAATACCTCTCAGCATCCCGCCTACCTTGCTCATAAGCTTCCATAAGTCTACTCTGCATGGTTTCTTCAATATCCTGCAGTTTGCTAATATCAACCTCAGAATTGTCATTAGTAGAAGTACCCAAGATAACCACTTCCCTACCGGGCTCAGGATCACTTTCACATCCCAGATTTCTGTCATCCAATCTCAGCCTCTTCCCAGTAACATTCCATTCGCTGGGCTCAGTCTCAGTTCTAGCCCCCACTTTCTCTTTTCCCGAAGGCCCATCACTAACTTTATTAGCCCGCCCAGTTTTAGAGAGAATGGGCTTAACCAATTTATTTTGGCCCGATTTCGTTCCAGCCTTAAAGGCTACAATCTCAGTATTCACATTAACTTTCTTACTGGGGCCCTTCGAGCTTTTCTCTAAAACCTTAACGGGAATATCCTCCTTTCCCGAATAATCCTTGTCTCCCAGAATCACAATTTTTTCCTGATTTGTAGCGATCTTCACAATCTCGTTCCCTTCCTTGTCTCCCTTAATTTCCTTCTTCAGTCCAACAAATCTATTTTTGACCATGATTTTCGGGGGATTATTCGCATGATCTTCTGAGATCTTCGCTTTCCCCTTCCTCCGTATCGTCTGCCACTGATGCCCCATTCAACTTCCCACAGTTTTGACTTCTCCGGTGACCGGTGCAACATTCTCCACCTCTACTTGTGAGTTAGTCGCAGCCGCCACTGAATTATCATTCATCACCACAGGATTGGACTTGCTATTATCTCCTGCCTTAGTCTCCTCTTTCATGCGAATAGGGGAGTTTGCAATAATATGACCATACTTACCACAGTTATAGCAAATAGAAGACATACCTTCATAGGTGACGTAATACCTGATTCCATTCACCACCACCCTCCACGCAAACTCAAGCGAACCTTCCCCGCTCAAAATTCAGAGTGGTCATGTGCACCCTTAAGGGTTTCCCAACTCCCGCAGCAATCCCTAGAAGAATTTGTTTGTGGTAAAAAAGCATAGGTATATTCGCAATCCTGATCCATACCGGAGTAGTAACGATATAATCAACTGCGGGGTCAAAATCCGGCGACCAATCCTTGACAAGGACGTAGTTACCAAACACTCTCCATGGTCCACCCGTAAGAACTCTAGCATAATAAATTTCGGATCCAAATCTGACCAGGAAGAACTTACGCGGAAGATCAAGAATATTCATCGTTCCTTGAGGTTTCCAAATCTCACGAAGTTTCCGTTCAAGGGTACGAAGATCCACTACTTTGCTCAGAACTTTCACAAATACACAATTACTCCATAGTCCTTCCATAGCGCTACGCACCTCCTGCACTATGGTAATCTCCACTTCTCCCTCCTCACCATTAGGTTTAGCTAGAGACATCCCTGATGCAACGAATTCATCATCAAGCACTTTTTCCGGGCAGGGCATACCACCTCTTCCCCCACCCCCCTAGCAACTCTCTCCGCCCATGAAGCCTTCGAATCCGGAGGATCGCCCATAACTTCATCTCTAACATTTCCTTCCGCCATGGCATCATCCCGTCCTTGAGTTTCCGGCACACATTGAGAGTTTTTTTCCATCTTGGGTTGCACCCCTTTAAAAACACAAATTAGCATTATTTTTTTGTTTTAATTTATGCATCATTTGTTTGTCATTAATTATCTAAATGTATATATTTTCTCTTAATTTTGATTAATAAAATATAATAAATATTTTAATTAAAAGAAACAAATATTTGGGATTTTACTATATCTTTTAACGGTTTATGTTTAATATAATAAGATCTTATTTATTTATTTAAAATAAAAAGATATCAATAATTTAATACAAATTGAGGGGTATAAATGTAATTTTATAAACCTTGCAACCATTTCCTTACAACCTCCATTAAAGCACAAAAAAAACAGTATTGCTATAAGAAGGTCTTTAACTTGAAGCCCTTCTTACAGACCCGATTTTACAGCCCTCATTGAGGATGCTCTAGCTAGAGTTAACTTTGAGGGTAGAAAAGTAATTTTATATGAAATTTACTATTCATTTGAGCTATCTTGACTTTTTAAGTAGTAAAAGAAGTAGAGTCCAAATACGAGTGTGTTATTACACTGTGAAGCTGGCCTATGTTTTTTTTGGTGAAAATAGAAATTGACCTATGTTTGATGGTTGAGAGCATATATTTAGCTAGTTGTTTGTATTTGAAAAAAATGTGAAAATGATTTTTTTTTTTTTTGATATTAGGCAAGAACCGGGACCCCGTGTCTCAGGACACCAGCAGTCCCTGATCATCCCGAGAGACGATCCTTAAGAAAGACCGAAAGGATGGATTACAACCATGTAATCCAAAATTACTCGTAAGGTTCCTGATATTAGCACCAGGTAAAGACGGGCTACTAGAAAACATAGCCAATTTTAAAGCAAGGATGTTCACATCCTTATTAGCAAGGAAATCAGCGGCTTGATTAGCTTCTCTGAAACAATGATATAATTGAAAAGAAGTAATTTTTGACAGTCGGAAATAATTTTTGAAATTGTCCAAGGAATTTTTCATTGTTAAACAATAGAATTTATAACTGTAAGATTATCACCTTCAAAAATAACGTTATTAAGACGAAACAAATTAGCTGTTTTTATAGCATGAAAAGCAGTCAGTGCTTCAATACAAAGAGGAGAATGATGATGAATTTTTAGAGTATCAACAAATATAATTGTTCCATCATTTTTCCTTGCTATACAAGATATAAACCCTACATTACCATTTTTTAACGATCCATCGAAATTTACTTTAATCCAGTTGTGTGGAGGAGGTTTTCACACTCGATTATTTTTCTTTGATCTATTTCTTTTTTGTGGTTGTTTAGGACCTTTTTCATTGGTTTGCATATTCTCCCATTGTTGAAATTTAAAGTCTGCAATATCTGCCGGAAGAGGGAACAATAAACACGTAAGCAATTTAACAAATACCTGTTATTCAAGCTGTGCAACCGACACGTGGCAAGCAGGAGGAAATTGAGCGAGGCGGTGGAAGATTGGATGAAGATCATGAATTTGTTCTTGACGGTGAAGGAGAAGCAAGTAGGTGAACTCAACCAAGGAGCCACATTAATAACCGATTTGACAAGACAGTTGAGGCTAATATATGCAGAACATAAATCATAGATACTTAAATAGACAATTTCAAAACTATAGCAGGTAATATGAGGCAGATAGCAAAGAGTAAGGATATCACTAACATTAATAAGACAATACTTAAGACTAACGGGAAGGAAGTGAGGAAAAAAGGAGAGAGGAGATACCAGGCTTTTCTCTTGGTGAAGTTGAGGATCCATTGATTGAGATTTTCTTGACCAAAAGGATCATCTTTATCTTCTTTCCAGCAGAACAAATCTTGATTGATAGCTTCCGTCATAACAATAGCGGTGAGAAAAACTTGAATATTCACATGCAAGGACCAACCGACCACAGATCTGGGCTTACGAAGATGGTGATGGCTGAAATAAGTGGCCACCAGGACCGAGGTGGTGGAAACACTCCGGATTTGAAATTCAATCTTCCAGATTTGAGATTCAGTCTTCCATTTGGGGGAGTCATGAACAATAAGATAATGATTGACCAAGTTTTGAGCAGGATTATAGACATGGTTTTGAGAAGGGGGTTTAGGATAGTTTTGATAATAAGGTTAGTAATAATTTGTAGATATTGTAGGAATTAAATAAAGGACAAGGAAGAGAAAACTTACCTGGTGGAAAAAAGAGAGAGGCGGAGAAAACGAGGGTACTCAGGTTACCAAAATGATTTTAAGAAAGAGGTTAGAGTCTCTCTATTCTCAACTAGAAACGGGCCTCCGCGCTACGCGCGGGGAAATTACAGTTTTTAATATGATTTAACGTTGTTTAATAGGCGTCCCAAAATTAGATTGGGCTAATCATATTCACAACCCTTTATGATATAGAATCTAACCTCGACAAAACAGTCTCTAATCTTTGTTCTATCAAAAAGAAAAAAAAAAGTTTAATTAGTGATTATGTTTTTCCTGAATGTTTTATTAATCATTTTAGCAATTGACACACAACCACCTATGAATTCGTCTCTCCCTTTAAAATCATCACATTACCTAATTAGCTCGGGTGCTTTTTTTTTGCCAAACAATTAGCTCGTGTATTGGTGTTCCTATTTTATTAGGGCTTAAATCAACAGACTGAAACCCGCGTACGGGTCTTGTGTAATTATAATTTCTTAAATGTTTCATAATAGATATTGAAATGATATTATATCATATAATCAAATGAGTTTGATGATTTGTACCTCTTCTCTCAATTCGCCAAATTGTTATATCATTTTGTAATATTATTGTAATATACGGGACATAAGTTTTTAAAAATATGATTTTTAATATTCTTGTAATGTACAAGACAAAAGTTTTTAAATATATGTTATTTGCGTATGCAATTTCTTCAATGCTCTATATGCTAAATTTTTGTTCAAGTCTTGTTTGCAGTATTATTACCAACTCCACAGATTTTGGTATATAAAATAAGGTAATCTATTTTGATTTATTAATAGCCAAGTTGTTGAATATATGATCTATTTTTCTGTCTATAACTCATTACAATTGAATAAACTCGAGGACCAGTTATTAAATGTCATTTCCCCATTGTATACATTTTTGACGTGTTTACTAAATTATCATGTTTGTTGGAAACTGAGTGTAAATGTTTGAAAACAACATGCTACCATATTGCAATTTGTAATATTGTTTACAATTACTAAAATTAGATGCAAACGGCCTCCGATAAGGGCTCAAAGTTTGGTACTAATGACGAAAAATGTAGTTTAGGATAAGTAAAAAGTAAACACTTCAAGCACAAAGAAATTGAAAAAGGAAAAAATGCATACCATATAGTTCACAACAGATCTCCCTCTTTGTATAAATTTAGTAATTGCAAAAGTATAAATTTGGTAAGTCGGTCCTCTAAACTCTGTAAACCTACATATTATTTGTATATATATATATACTCCATCCGTCCCAAAATATGAGTCTCATTGTACAAAAATATCTTGGATTAAGGCAAATGCTTTAACGTACATAAGTGCATTGGAAATGATGAATGTAAAATATTAAAATAATTCATTAACCAATGGGAGAAGAGTTTACAAATGAAAAGTACATAAGTGCATTGGAAATGATGAATGTAAAATATTAAAATAATATGAGTAAAAGTATAATTGGAAGAAGTTTATGGACAAAAATAGAAATGAGACTAACATTTCGGGACACACAAAAAGGAAAATGGGACTCATATTTTGGGACGGAGGGAGTATAATTTACTAAAGCCTTCATGTGTACCTTTGAAAAAAGTTATTGATCTGGCTTTTTACTTTTTACTTTATTAATCTAATAATAAAGTCAATTACTGCAAAATCATACCATCCACTCCAAACCTCTGTCCACATAAGAGGTTTGTAAGGTCTGCTTTAGTAAACACATAACAGTAAAAGTCGTTGCAAGTATATTAATTTGTCACAATAAGATCATTAACTATTAAAAAAATTATTTTGAAAAGAATTAAGATTGTCAACAAGAACACTGGAACTTATAACGGGATCAAGAGAGTCATCTTCCTTGCACATTAACCATGGAACACCAATATCTAATCCAACAACAATGTTAGCAGCCCATCTCATGTGATCACAACCTTCTTGTCCAAACATCTTTCTTTGCATTTTATATTTATATTCGATCTGAAAACACAAACTGATAGCACATAATTCAGTTTTTGAAATCAGAAACTCAAATTAATTTGACTAATCTTAATTACAAGAGGTCATAAAAAAAAGAGTCAATGAAAACATACAACATTGAGTGATGTTAAGGCATTGAATTTCATGTGTACAAGAGTAATTGCCATGGAATTTCTTTTTATTATTGCCTTCAAAATGCTCAAAAATTCGATCTAGTTTTGGGCGCATTCTAGTTGCACCCAAAACTGAACCGGGTTTTAAAAAAAAGGTTTGGGGTGCCAGTTAAAATTTTCCGAGCGCGGGATTTTTCCCCACAATCATACGGTCAAGTATGTGCGCGAGGGGGAGAAAAGACAAGTAGACATCATTCACTGTCATCTATGTAAGAAGAAAATTACCACAGTCAAAATTGAGGTTGATCGGTGAATTTAAAAGGGAGAGTGGGGATCGAGGAATTGGGGGTTATCGGCAGTGGCGGATCTAGAAAATTTCTACCGTGGGGGCTCGTATTAAAATTAAGATTATAAATTATGTTCTCTTTTTCTTGAGTATTATCAATTTGATTTAAACATATTCAATATAATATTAACCCACATTTAAATTTTAAATTAATTTAATTTATTTGTGGTAAAATCAATAATAAATATTCTTCTACTTTTTATTCTTGTATCAAATAAATATCTTGTACATAGAAATATCATATAAAAGTTATTCTTTTTCTCTAATATTACCGATATTTAGTGGGTTTGATAGATATTAAAAATATAAAAACTCTGTATGTAAAAATTACATTTAGTTTCCTTAGATTTTTAATAATCATATTTCTCTATTTAACACACCTCTTACTTTTCTTACCAAAATTCAAGAATAAAATAGAAAAAATCTCTATATAACTACTAAAGCAAATTACATTTCTTCAATTCTAGCTATGTCACGTGGCATACTCTTCATTCAGGCCATCCACCTGTCGTCATTTCATTGGTCACGATTTTTTATAATTTATTGTAATTTTCTCAAAAAAAATTAATTAAATTTGGAAAATCGTGTGCAAAAATATTACAAAAAGATTGCTTAAGATCTTTCAGATTACAAAAAGATTTTTATGTGTTAATTTTCTAGATTTTGACCTCCCAATATCCTATTATTTTATTTTACAAATATATATTTTATTTTTATGATATGACGTATCACAAAAAGATTGATTTCTTAATAAATAAGAGAAATAATTATATTTTTGTGTTATTGTAGTGTTTTCAATTATATATTTTTATATATGTTGAAATCAATTTATTTAAATTTGTTAAAAATTGACCTATGATAATTTGATCAAATAAGATTTTTGGTATTAAAAATTCATGTATATTCGTTGTTTATTATATTTAAAATGTAAAAACTTAATTATATATCAATATCATTTTAAGATATAAACTTATTTTCATATAAAATTTTATATTACATAATACTCCTTACTACTAATTCACTATATCGAGTTATATAAACTCGCGCATGGCGCGAGACCTAGTCTAGTTTGTGTATAAAATTAAAAGGCTAAAATGACTTACGTTATATTACATGAAAAATAAAATCAAACCAACTTCATGTAATTCTATTAATTACTTAGTAATTAATTACCGTTGTGTAAATTGAATTTTAAAAAAAAATATTAAAAAGCTAACTACTTATATGATACTAAACCAGAGGAGAATAATCAGTATATCACATTTTTACTTAAAATTTAAAACAATTGAATCTCTAGTTTGGAAAATTTTAACCGTTATACAGTTTTACCACAGATCTAATAAAAGAAAAAAAAGGAGGGTGTTTAATTTTTTATCTTTTGGACATCTTTTTAAATTAGAAAAAATGGTTGATGTAAATTTATTTAGTGAAATCCTAAATTTATCAATGGAGGGAGCAACATTTATGAGGTACCAATTTCATTCAATTTTGGCATTAGATAGCCAATCTTTATATAGATAAGATTCGGCTTGTTGCAGTGTACCCTTCACATGAACATTTTTTTATATTAATATGCAAGTACACACATAAATATACATGCACGTTCGTTTGACAATGTATGTCTATGTGTATATGTGAATGTGAAGAAATTTCAATGTGAATATAAAAGGATATTCATATATTCGTAGGACAATCTCATTCGTACTTGATCCAACTCTTTTATATCTTCGTAAACACAAATTATAAGTAATTAATATCATCATTGCCACGGTTTGTATTTTGATAAGCACAAATAATAAATAATATTATCATAGCTACATTTATAATAGGGTAAAAATGTAATTTTATCAAATGCACTGTTCATTAAAAGGGGATAGACATTTAAGTAGTAAAAGATATTGCAAAATCTATATGTCCTCACCCATTTATTTAAATGAGCCTTAAATCATAACAACGTGATCTTAAGTAAACTCAAATGTATATAAGTTATTAAAATCTTGAACATCATAACATTTCGATAAAATGAATTTGGTATATTTAGTTAAAGACAGTAGACATGGTCAATGAATATATGAAGATCTTTAATTGTCATGAACCTACTAATGAAATATTATGAACCTAATGCTAATGTACCTCAATATCAGATACAGTAAAAAAATACTTTATGGCTTCATTGTTTTTAAAAAAATAATCTTATGAACCTTACGGTTCAAACATATGAACCTTCATAAAATGCATATTGTTCATATGAAAGTTTTTATGAACCTATCTAATTCAAGTGTTGAACACTAATAATTTCTAAAAAACCTTGTTTCATAGTCGAGAGGTATGAACCCTAACTTTTTGTTCTATAAACCCTAACTTGAAACTAGAAACCGTTATTTTTTGTGCTTTGGTTCAAAACAACTATAAACTGTAAAATCATTTAAACAACAACTCAGGCGGCCTAATTCATCACGAAAATAGTGAACAGCTACTAAGAATCTGAAAGCATTAAGCATTTTACAAAGTCTCGAACCCTAGAAGTTTTGGAAAACTAACCTGAATCCATCGCGACACCTTAAATGAAGCAAACACCAAACAATAGTATGCTTTCGATCAAAATGTTCAGCTTTCAAACGAAGAATCTGAGGAAAATTGTCTGGAATCAAAGGATTGTCGAAGAGTCGTGAGAGAAACTGAAAAGCAAGCGAGCGAGAGCGAGAGAGTCAAGGAAAAGGGAAGAAGGGTATTGTCGTCTTTTCCATGTAAATTTTGATATAATTGCAAAATTGTCACCGCATCTTCCTTCCCCTTTTTAATTGTTTTTTATCTACGTGACTTTATTTAGAGCACTAGCGCAAGACCCGTGCCGTGCACGGGAATATATTTATATAATTACTTAATAATAATTTTCTAATTGATTTTGACATACGTTTCATATAATTTATTATATTTTATATTGCTATAACCTCAATTAATAGTTATAATAAATAAAATATATTTATGTGTTTTTTAGTGGATAATTAAAAATATAATTAATATTGAGTTTTATTAAGTTCTTGTTATTTTTTAACATGGTTAGATATTTATAGTTTTATATTTGTTTCAAATTTCATTATATATGTAAAGTAAAATAGATGAATGATAAGGAAAAAGATCCGGTGAGGAAAAGTTGTTAGGTTAAGGACTCACGACACTTTTGTGTTCATGTGTTATAATGTGTGTGTTCATCAGTCATAACGTCTGTGTTCATACGCCAGAGCATATAGATGTCATAGTTTGTGTTCAATGTTACATTGTGTGTTCATTGGCGAAGATGTGTTCATACATTATAACGTGTATGTTCCTGCTTAACAATGTTTGTGTTCATCGTCCTTATTCCTCACCTTAAGATTCATCTTCACCAGAACTTAACCCGAATGATAATTAGATATATTAAATTTACTTAAACCTAAAAAATAATTTGTTAATGTTGTTATTTTTCTTAATGTAATTTTTTAATATATTAATAATATTTTAAAAAAATAAATAAATAACTTAACAATTTTCCTAAACTCACTCCAAGAGCTTATAATCATAAATCAAGGATTGGAGCTTATCTTATCTATATAAAAGTTGGTTGTCCAACGAACGAATTGAATGAAATCGATACCTAATTAATACTATATTTATGTTAATCTTTTTCATTTTTAAAAATTAATTGTCATTAATTCTAATCCATTTAAGTCTTATTGATTAATTCTAAATCCAATTAAGTCTTTTTGTTTTCATTATTAATGATCTTATTCTAATTCTTATCTTATTTAATTTAATATCTAAAATTTTATCTTCTTATATATATTAAAAGGTTGATTGTCTTTTGTTAAAAATTAATGTAATTGATACTTATCTTCACCACAATCAATACTCTTAATCTTCCATTCTTAAACCTTAATGGTTCTCATAAAAAATTATTTTTGCATGTTGGGTTTTTAATGATTAAAAGAATGACTATTAAATTAGAAATACTGCTTCACCAGTGTAATTTTAACTTTTATCATATTCGTATTATAAAATTTATGTAGTCAAATATCATTGATTGCACGCAAATCGTTGAAGGTTGAGAGTTTTACTCATTTCCATAAAATTATATATATGAACCAATATAATGGAATTTTTTTTCTGAAATAGGCTTTTTTTTAGAAAATATTCTCGATATGGGCTCGTTTTGAAAATAATTCCCAACATAGGCACTCTTATGAGGTTCGGAAAATTTTCACGTATGAGAGACGCTGGTTTTGTATAAAAGGATTTGTTTTAATTTTTTTTTTTTCAAAGTTTTTATATATATATTATTATATAAGACTTACTCGTGTTTGGATGGATCGTATGGGCTCGTTTGAAATCGGAATCGATCACGACCGATTTCGTTGGGTCCGTATTGATCACAGCTTTCACCAGATATGTCTCTCGCTCGAATCTGATTTCGAACGACCGCATACGAGCCACCCGAACACGTGTAAGTCTCGTGGGTACCTTCTACTGTAAATGGATATTTACAAATTCGTTCCTCTATATCAGGCGATGAGAGACATATCTGGTGAAAGTTGTTATCAATACGGATTCAACGAAACTGGTCGTGGTCAATTCTGATTCCGAACAAGCCCATACGAGCCATCCGAACAAGCGTAAATCTCGTGCATACCTTCTTTCACCAATTCGAAATCGGAATTTGATCACAACCAGTTTCGTTAGGTCCGTATTGATCCCAAATTTCACCAGATATGTCTCTCATCGCCTGATATGGAGGAACGAATTTGTAAATATCCATTTACAGTAGAAGGTACACACGAGACTTACGCGTGTTCGGGTGGCTCGTATGGGGTCGTTCGAAATCAGAATCGAGCGAGAGACATATCTGGTGAAAGATGGGATCAATACAGACCCAACGAAATCGGTCGTGATCGATTCCGATTTCAAACGAGCCCATACGAGCCATCCAAACACGAGTAAGTCATATATAATAATATATATATAAAAACTTTGAAAAAAAAATTTAAAACAAATCCTTTGTACAAATCCATTTTTTTTTTAAAAATTTATGTGGAATTAAAAAATAAAAATCTGCTTCGGATGATATGTGAAAAATTTCCGAACCTCATAAGAGTGCCTATGTTGGGAATTATTTTCTAAACGAACCCATATCGGGAATACTTATAACTACAAATATTGACAAATTTGATAACAACAAAAAAAATATAAAAAATAATGCGTAATCACATTAAATCACATACGAAAATCTATAATTTTCACGCGCGAACATGAAGCTTGATAAATCCATAAATCTATATAAATTATTGCATTTCATATATAATTAATATATCATAGTAAAAATATATTGAAATAAATAATTGAGTTTTGCGTAGAAGTACAACCGTGCCTAGTAATCATAAATCAAGGATTGAAGTTTATTTTTAATTTTTATTTCAAGAGGAGCCTCATTAACAATATTAAAAGAAGTACTGAAACATCCCTACTTTTAAGTTTTAAGTTGTAAGGAAGCTGATTTATATAACTAGAAACGGGTACCCGCGCTACGCGCGGATAATTTGGTTTGATTTTTTGCTTGTTTCTTTTTGTGTGTGTTTATTGCGCAAGTTTTTTTGCCCTGATTTTATGCTCTTTTTTTTCCTCCTACTCTGTATTTAATTGAATAAGCTCCACATTTGTCATTTTTGATTGACTTCACGTTTAATAACTCCTTACCAATTTCTTCTTAGTATAAACCCTTAGTGTGATGTGCGTATAGTTTGATGTGCGTATACTTGTAATTCTATTGTAGATCACATGAATTAATTTTGTGTAGGTTTTAATGGGCCTAGTATGTTTTTGTAGTAGTTATTTTTTTATGGATCAGGCCCATAGCATCTTCGAATTTGTAGGTCTAAAATCTAATTGAACAACAAGGCAATGGAAGACTTACAAAAGAAAGGAGGTGAGTGAAAAAAACTTGATAATGCATTAAATTGGTACCAATTTCATTTAATTTTGACATTAGACAACCAATCTTTATATAGACTAGTCCTTTTCTGCCCGTGCTACGCACGGGCCAGAGTCAGAACGAAAGAAAAATTATATATTATTAAATTATAACTTCTAAAGTGGATTATCATTAATATATAATAAAAAAAAGACAAAATAAATATAAGTTAAAGGGGTTCTTAATATTTTTGATCTCAGTATATTAGTTAATGGAGTTCTTGGGTTGAAAAACTTTTCTTAATTAGTACGTATTGCATATTGAGTCGCTCACTGATTTAAAAAATTACTAAGAAAGAGTATATATGTGAAAATTCTAGGTGGCATCAGATAATGAATACGTACAATACAATAATAAAGCTTTGGTTACACTAAATTCAATCATTTTTTCTCCTCGTGTACTTTTCTCTTTGCTTCACGATCTCCTCTTCACTGCTGCTTTTGTCAGACCGTGTTTTTGTTGTAGCCCGCCCGCGTTGATCTTCCTCGGACCCACCGCCACTCTTCACTTCACTGTTGATATTTTAAGGCCGTGTTTATGATCCTCCTTGCTTCACAAATGAGTTGTTGGCGGGGTTGAGCTGACTAAAGAAGCGTGAAAGCTCCTTCTAGTACTGCCGGTGTCAATTCTCTATTGAATGAAACAGACAACCTTCAGAATTAATTATTGTGTACTAAGAATACCTTCAATCGGAGTTGCTAGAGAAAAAGTTGTTAAAGGAGTTGGTCTCGATTGTTCCAGTGCTTGAGAACAAACACCAGGTTACCCTATTTGTCCTCCTTTGCGTTTCTACTGATCTGCAATAAGTTGGAGATTCTTATGCATGTAAGATGTTTGACAAAATGTCGTTGTGAAAGTTGGGGGTGAAAGTTGATTTTTTTTTGGCATTTGATTAAGTGTTATGGAAAATAGTACTCCGTGATTGGATTTCTGACAAGTTTAGGTTCTTTCTGCACATTTTTTTTGGTGGCCTTGATATCAATTTTTCAGTCCCTTGCAGCAAATGCAAGACAAAGAGATGGTTCATCTTTTTCACCTTCTTTTCGGTGATGATGCTTCTTGTCTTTCTTACAGCTCCCTTGTGAGTTGGTCTTGCTTTTCTGTTTCCCCTTCGCATATTTTTTGCTACTCCTATTTGATGGTGTGATATTTCTCTTTGGTAGATGTGATACAGAAGATGGTGGAGGATCATACACATCAGGAGCTCATGACACGTACAGATCCCTTGGAGGTAATCCTTCTTTCTCACGGCCTCGTTTCATGGCAGAGATGACCTTTCGTGCCACCTGCAATGTATTAGAAATTTAGAACTCTTTGAGCTTAAGAAAAATGAAAGAGATTGATACAAAGTACAACCAGAAGGTAGACAAGTTATCTTAATCTCTCTGCAAAAAAAAGACATCAGATACACAAAAGTGATGACAATCATATTGGAGTTGCATTTGATTTTCCAATAAATTTTCATGTTTAGGAAATAGAATCGGAAAGTTAATATCCTTGTTGAGGAATCTATATTTGGTTTCTAAATAAAAGTATTATTGTTGTTTGGTTCTGTTAAAAGGTTGAATAAGTTTGTAATACGGATTAAGAGTCAAGAACTGTGATCTTATTTTTTTAGTCATGGTATTGGATGAATACCTCAAAGATAATTAGACAAACTTTTTTTGCTAACATGGTGATTCAAATCCTTACTTCCATTAGGCTCCTTCATTTGTGTGCTACAACTCTTAAAACTGAGCCTCGTTCAACTTTTTGTCTCAGAGATCTCAGTCATATTGGTTGTCAAGTTACTTATTTTATTGATCAGGGTTGACATTTGTTTTCTTCTGATTTGTAGGAACCTTTGATAGTGAATAGCCTAACTCATATTCAGTGGAAGAAGTCGCCGGGATAAAAGAATGATTTCATCTCATGGATATTGAAGAGCTAAGGTTCTGTTTGATTAAGCTCAATCATCACATTCCAGATAGTGAAGCTCAAATCCTAATGGAAGTTGTAAGTTTATTTTGGTGTGTTTTTGCTTCGTCTCAGTTCATTCGTAGTTGTTGGATTTTCAAATTAGTTAATTTATAAAAGGGTTCAAAAAATGAAATTGTTAACTAATATGTTAATAATCACAATGTTTATTAAAATTTTAATCTTTCTTTTGTTAAATGTTAAATTATTGAAACACCGTAAGCTTTCATCTAATATGCCGTATCAAAATATATGTTGTATATTGTATATATGTTTTTGCATAGAACCACCCTTTATTTAGGCCAATTTGCATGAAATCACCCTTTATTTGCATATTGATTTAAAACCACCAACTATTTTACTTTTTGTTACAAAATCACACCCCTAAGTAACTTCCATTAACAATTCCGTCTAAAGTTTGATATTACCATTTTACCCTTGCTTTTTTAATTAATTACACTCATTTACCAGGTGGTTAACCTACTATTACCGGTTTTTTAATTTCAAATTGAATTGAGATGAAATTCCAAATTGAATTGGGAATTAGGGTTCCTAATAAAATTGGGATAAATTAGCAAACTTTTAACAGTGAGCTCAGATCCGGACTCTCCATTGTCAGGACCACCGATTTCGGTCTCTTAGGCTCCGACCTGGGCTAATATGATGTTGAATAGGGAGAGGGAGACAGTTCTGGTTGATCGGATATTGTTGATGTCGATTCCGGTCCCGTCTGGGTCGAAGCCGTGTTTCTAGGCAGTGTCGAACGTGATCTCAAAAAGGCAGTTGGCGGCGTTGCTAACGTTGGTGGAATTGGTATGCCGAGCCGCTGAGGTATTGGCCGGAAGTATGGAGCAGTCGGGGGCGATTATGAAGGCAAGACCTTGTGTTCCAGCGAGGGAGTTATCGAATGGTCCGATGTTGCCATGTTGGTGTTGTTAAAGGAAGCAAGTATGAATTAATGATTGTAGGTGGGGATGAAGGGTTTGTTGAAGGAGGAGATGAGAGCTCATCGCCATCGATGGACTTTTCTTTCAGAACGTCTTCTCAAATTGAATTTTTTTTTTGTTTTTTTCTTAACTTTTTTTCGTTTAAAGCATGTTAACTGCCTGGTAAATGGGTGTAATTAATTAAAAAATCAAGGGTAAAATGGTAATACCAAACATTAGACAGAACAGAAATTCAGGGGTGTGATTTTGTAACAAAAAGTAAAATAGTGGGTTGTTTTAAATCAATATGTAAATAAAGGGTGGTTTCATGCAAATTGGCCCAAATAAGGGATGGTTCTATGCAAAAACCTCTATTGTATATTGATGTATCGTAATAAGATATATTAACATGGTCTTTTTTAATCCAAAACGAATTTTATATATTTTATACAACTTTTCAGAAAACTCATACAAAAATAATTTTTTATTATATAAAAATATGGAGCTTTTTCCAGTAGGCTAAGTAAATGCTCAAAAATTATGATGAATATATTGATGAAGGATGTTGTGAATATATTGGAGAAAGGCTAATAACTATAACGATATAGTGTCTCTAATATCTATATTGGATGAATATTTTTCTCCTATCAAAATATTATATATTATGATATGATGATATATTATGATGATCATGATAATATGGTTTTTTATATGCATGTAGAAGATATGAATTCATAGCATATTTATAAACGATGAATTTTTTTTTTCTTTTTAAAATATTTTGTTTTATAAGATAAGATTGTTTATTTAACTTTTAATTTGTCTAACTAAAATGTGTATGTATTTAATATTGATTTTTTTTAGTAGGCTAATAAAGAATAAAATTTGTTCCTTTTTTATAAGATTTTTATTTGATAATATCTCTAGAGAATATAAAATTCATGAACAAAGGATATAGTAACATATTGTACAATATAACGGTATAAAATATATTATTTTATCAAATTTAATATAACTTAAGTATGTTATTGCAAAGATGTAGTGTAATCTCCAACAACCAACTGACAATTTATATGTAGTGTAAAAAATATTATACCTAATATATTTTTTTTTTCAACTAAAATATTTTTCAGTATATCTTATAGGTTTGATATTTTTCCAATTATAAAAAGATTTTTTTTTTTGAATATTGGATTTTTTTCTCGTTGAGTCAAGCAAAAGTTCAACCCAATATGAATATATTGATGAACAACTTTGTGAATATATTGATGAATATCTTTGTGAATATATAATAAACAAATATCTTTAATAACATATTTTTCCCATTTTATGATGAATATTTCGTTTATAAAATTAATACATTTATAAAATACTAAGCACAAAAATATTTTTTCAATTATATAATCCTTATAAAAATTATTTCATTTTTAAATTAATAAAGATAAAATCTTTATTAGAAAATAGATTGATGTAATTTTTTAAAAGATAATCTGACCTTTTTTTTCTGATGGGCCAAACAAAAGTCCAACCCAATATGAATATATTCATCAATATCTTATATTATATTATGATAAGATAAAGGAAAGGCAACGGCTAGTTACGTAGTTGCGTGATGTGACCGTTGGAGCGAGGCATGAAAGATTACGGAAACACCCCTTGTAATTTGATAAGTGGGAAATTCGGACCGTTGCGTTGGTGGTGAGAATTTAGATCAAGCGAGAGCAGGATCATCAATCTTTCTGGAAACCTAAAAGCAAGAAATCAATTAAGGCATCATCTGAGTGGAAATCTGAATGGGGGATATGGAATCAATGGAGCGTCGGAAGAGTGGGCTGAATCTGCCTCAGGGGATGTCGCTGAAGCTAGATACAGCAACCCCCACTGGCACCATCTCCATGTGGAATGTGGTGGCCTCACCACGATCCATCTCCAGTCTGTCATCTCCACGTTCCAAGTCATCTTCCATTTGCAGCGACAGATTCATCCCTCTGAGATCTTCCTCGAGGCTTCACGCCTTCGATCTGCCGCCTGAGCATTCATCCCCTGCTTCTAAAGGAGGGGGTGCGAGTGAGGTATACGCGCGTCTGCTCAAACAGGAGCTGTTTGGATCTGACTTTGTTTCTTCTTCTTCTTCTTCCCCTGCAGGTGGAGGATCTCCCAACATGCTGAGGTTCAAGACGGAGCACTCCCCTACCGCCACCTGTCCCTTCTCCCCCTCCGTCTCTCGCCATCCCGTCGTCGACTCCCCCTCCCCTTTGAAGCCTCCACGCAAGCTCCCTAAAACCCCTCACAAGGTAAACCCTCAACCCAATTCCTTCATTTTCGCCTCCTAACTTTTATTCTCTCTGCAGGTTTTGGATGCCCCCGCCTTGCAGGACGACTTCTACTTGAACTTAGTCGACTGGTCTTCGCAAAATCTACTCGCTGTTGGCTTAGGCACCTGCGTTTATTTGTGGAGTGCATCAAACAGCAAGGTAATTACAATCATCTGCAAATCACTCTTTCTTCTCTCCCCTTCCTGGTAGGCTTCGGTGACCTCAGATACCACCCCCGCTCACGCTTCTCGGTGTCGGCTTCTTAATTCTCAGTTGCATTTGGTTTCATGACTTGTTAATTAATACCATGTATGAGACACTTCTCTGCTACTTGTGTTGGATCACCTTACTTGATATCTCTTGTTTCAGTAGACTTGTAATGTACTGAACATTATAGCTTGTTGGTCAATTTGGACATGTCTGTATATTCACCCTTGTACCTGAACACATTAATTTTCTCTCATTTTCTTAAGAGATTTTTCTTGGTGATCGATCAGGTGACAAAATTGTGTGATTTGGGACCAAACGACTCGGTCTCTGCGGTGCAGTGGACTAAGGAGGGCTCATACATATCAGTGGGAACCAACCAGGGTCACGTTCAGGTAACAAACACATTATTCAAGAGAGATAGATGTGTAATACAACTAACTGAATATGGTTGGGGTAACAAACAACAGGTGTGGGATGCAAGTGAGTGCAAAATGATAAGAAGCATGGGCGGACATCAGACAAGAGCGGGCGTCTTGGCATGGAATTCACGCATCTTATCTTCTGGTAGCAGAGATCGGAGCATACTTCAGCATGATCTCCGCGTTTCCAATGACTATGTCAGTAAATTTGTGGGTCACAAATCGGAGGTGAGATAAACCATAAGGTTTAGAATGAATTAATGTGTGTGTATGTATGTATGTATGAGGAGTTAATGAAGTGAGAATGGATTGAACTGTGCAGGTATGTGGTTTGAAATGGTCGCATGACGACAGAGAGCTTGCATCAGGTGGGAATGACAATCAGCTGCTGGTGTGGAACCAGCAGAGTGAGAGGCCAGTTTTGCGGCTGACAGAGCACACAGCAGCTGTGAAGGCGATAGCGTGGTCCCCGCATCAGAGCGGGCTTGTGGCGTCTGGGGGAGGGACAGCAGACCGCTGCATCCGCTTTTGGAACACAACAAATGGGAACCAAGTAAAGAGTATCGATACGGGAAGCCAGGTGTGTAATCTTGCTTGGAGCAAGAACGTGAATGAGGTGGTCAGCACGCATGGGTATTCTCAGAATCAGATCATGGTCTGGAAGTATCCTTCACTCACCAACGTCGCCACTTTGACTGGACACACACTTCGAGTTCTATATCTTGCTGTATCACCAGATGGTCAGACTATAGTTACCGGAGCAGGCGATGAGACCCTCAGGTTTTGGAATATCTTTCCTTCTGCAAAGACACAGGTCTGCTTAATTCTCTCTGTGTCTTTCCATTCATTCTTATCACACACTCAATCTAATCTTACTTTGCATTGCAGGGACCGGTGAAGGAAACAGGGTTATGGTCACTAGGAAGAACATACATTCGCTAATATTAATCAACCCTTCCCTCTCCTCATATACTAATTTGTGTGTGTAAAAACGTATAAACCAGGCTTGTTATTCGTACATTATTTGTGTGTATAGTGGATGTAAGGTTTTTGTTGCCACTCTGTAGGAGTAGGTCTTTGTTTCGTCAATAAATACATAGTTTCTATTTGACGCCCACCCTTTTTGACGCCCACCCTTTTTGCTATTTACCGCCCAGGTCATCCGTGCGTCACGCATGGATTTAATCCGTGCGTCACGCACGGATTGCACATTCCAGAAAACACATGGATTGTATCCATGCGTGACGCACAGATTAAATCCATGCGTGACGCACGGATACAATCCATGCGTGATGCATGGATTTGCATATATGAATCTAGGGTTATTCAATGTATTCAATGTATTTCTAGTTAAGTGTGCAAAGAAACACATTTTTAGTGTCTTTTTTAAGGCGATAAAGCCCAATTCGACAAAAACGTCATCGAAACTTTATCGAAATGGAATGAAACTTTGTTTCAATCCTTATAATGTCTATTTGATCATGTGTGTAACTTGAAATTCAAATTTAGACCTTTGTAAGTGAAACATAGTTTGAAAACCGAACGAGGTCGCAATATGTATGGCGCACCATATACAATTTGAAATATAATAAGGTTGAACATTCGTCAACATAACAACAATATAAGCATTCTAAATATAAAAATAAGATTTTGCAACATAAAACCATGCGTCATGCATGGAATTAATCCACACACCACGCATGGTTTTACACCATACGTGACGCATGGATGACAACACCAACCTACCAAGTTCGATGTCTGAGAAATGAAAAGTAATTTCAAATTAGCTTTGGTTTAAACCTAAACCTTGTAGTATTACCGGCAACAGATTTTTTGTATGGCGGTTTGCAGAGATGTGGAGGGAGATTCACGTACAAAAATGGAGGTGAGTTTTTGAGAGAAATGGAGAAAAACTAAAGAGTTGTATGTGATAAAAAGGGTTTATAGAGACGTTCATGTATACTACTGTGAGTCCGTGACCCATTTGCAGAGATATAGATTTCTCAGATGCAGAGCCGTGAGCAAACCAAGTGGGTACTTTGTGGATATGTTCGTAGACGAAGACTGGAGTATTCAATTACCCCCAAGTAAAAGAGAGTATTAACAGAAGCATTGTAGTTAAGTGTGCAAAATAACACATTTTTAGTGTCTTTTTTAAGGCGATAAAGCCCAATTCGGCAAAAACGTCATCGAAACTTTATCGAAATGGAATGAAACTTTGTTTCAATCCTTATAATGTGTATTTGATCATGTGTGTAACTTGAAATTAAGATTTCTTCCTTTGGAAGTGAAACCTAGTTTGAAAACCGAACGAGGTCGCAATATGTATGACACACCATATAAATAAAGAAATATAATAAGGTTCAACATTTGTCAACATAATAACAAAATAGACACTATTAAGAAAAACAAGTAGTTCTTGCAACATAATAAGGTTCAACACTTCAAAGGTGCAATATAATAAGGTTCAACATAATAAGTAATTCTAAACAAACAACATTAAAAGGAACAAGCAAACAAAGAAGGTCGATAAATTTTCAAAAGAAAGATCTAACGACGAGGGTTGAACGGCCTGAAGAGGTTCCTGTATTCTCGTGCGGTCATCCTTGGTCTAGTGGATGGTTTCCCTCTCTCCCTTTGACGTTCTTGTCTCTCCCGTTCACGTCGCTCACGTTCTTGTCTCTCTCGTTCACGTCGCTCACGTTCTTGTCTCTCCCGTTCACGTCTCTCCCGTTCAAGCATATCAAAGTTGTCTGCCATGCTAGACGCCGTACTAATATCGGAAATATCATATTCTTGATCGGAATAGGACATCTGTATAATCACAAACATAACCAAATTATAGTTACATACTCAATTAACTTCTGCATAGTCTTGATGTTGAATGTGGCAATTCCACGCGTGACGCATGGTCACTAACCATGCGTCACGCATGGTTATAACCCATGCGTCACGCATGGTTATAACCCATGCGTCACGCATGGTTATAACCCATGCGTCACGCATGGTTATAACCCATGCGTCACGCATGGTTATAACCCATGCGTCATGCATGGAATTGCCACATTCAGAACTTCAGTACTGCTTTCTAATCTATTCTCAAACCCTAATCTCAACATTTTTTCTGAAATTCAACAGTTTGTCAATAATTTGATTAAAACCACACCATATCAAATTTCAACACCCTCATTTATAACCCTAATTCACAAAACCCAAATTCAGTATCAAAATCCTAATTACACTATCTACACATGAAAATATCAAATTCAACAAGAAACTATCAACAAAGTACACAATCCATTCATATATTACAAGTTTAATCTCTTCTAATCAAAGTATAACATACACATTGGATCTACATATGTAAATATTATCAAAACAACATCAAAACCTCATATATACATCAATACCATACCATAACAATGAAATCTTAATGTTTACATACCTTATATGTAGAAAGATGATGAAAATTGTTGAAAATGGGGTAAATCCGTGCGTGATAGAGCTTCAGCCGCCGTCAAGAGAATGAGGAAGAGGACAATATGGTAGGGTTTCGATGTTGAGCCTTTTATAGGCAAAAAATTCCATACGTGACGCATGGATTTCAATGTATATGTTTTTGCTTATGTAATCAATTTCAATGTATTCAATGTATTTGTAGTTATGTCACACAAAATAATTCATTTGTCGTGTTGTTTTTAACGGCTTTAAAACCACAATTCGCCATAACGTCGTCGAAACTTCATCGGAATGGAATGAAACTTGTTTACAATGCCTATTAGAGATATTTAACCATGTCGGTAACTTTGCATCAAAACCTTTTGCTTTTAGAGTAACACCCTCTTTGAAAAACATCAAACTACTCATCACAAGCTTAACTTGTTGCATTATATATGGTCGCAACATTGATCTTTTTGTATGTTTGAAAAATTTATACACAATTGTGTTATAAGACATATAAAGTCCCAATAAGGTCTCACACATACAAAACGGGACTCAAAACTATGCGTAAACGCTAAAAGGCCTAAAAAGGCCATAATGGACTTAAGGCCCAAATCAGCCAAACGACCCTCGAACGATGTCCGAATGGAATGAAACTTGTTTTCAATGACTATTATGGATATTTAACCATGTGGGTAACTCCCAATGACAACTTATAACTTTTAAAGTACCACCTCCTTTGTAAAAAACAAACTAGTCGTATTTCTCTAACTTGTCGCAATATGTATATTCTACAACATTGACGTTGATTATTGTTGAAACTACTATACAAATTACTCTTATTAGGGATATTAAGTAGCAACAAGGTCTTGCACACACGAAATGAGGCACGTAAACGCTAAAAGGCCTAAAAAGGCCTTAAATGGACTTAAGGCCCAATTTGACGAAACGACACTCAAACGATGTCCGAATGTAATGAAACTTGTTTTCAATGCCTATTAGGGATATTTAACCATGTGGGTTACTCCCAATAACACCTATTAACTTGTAAAGTAGCATATCCTTTGTTTGGACTTCTTACGTGGCCTAAATGTCCAACCTTTGACAATATGTAATTTTATTTTGATTGGAAATCATGCACACATCAGTGTTACTAAGAATCAAAGGGATCATGTGCCATTTTACACGTCACGCATGGTTGCAAACCACACGTCACGCATGGTTGCAAACCACACGTCACGCATGGATGGCAACCATGCGTGACGCACGGATTTTCTTTTCAGAACTCATGCAGCAAGCACGTCTTGTCTCACCTACTGTAATAACTCCATTAATTTTTTTACCATTCGTAACACCTACATTAACCCCTATTATCTTCCTTTCTTTCCATATTTCAAATGTCAAAACCCTTTTAACTCCATTGTTGAACATTCTTGAGAGCAAAACACACCATTTTATCCCAAAAAAGCTCTTTCTATATGGAGAATGAAGAGGAATGCACCAATGAAAGAGGTGGAGAAGCACCATTTTCAAGTTACAATCTTAATAAGGTAACATTTCTTGTTCATAATATTAATTTTTAAGGTGTTGACTTCTTTTAGGGTTTGATTTAGTTAGGTTTGATGGATTTCAAATGTTCAAGGTATTAGTTGTATGACTAAAGATGTTGATTTGTGATTTTTTGTTTACTTTAGTGATTATGATGTTTGAAAAGTATTATAATATTAGTTTTTAAGGTGTTGACTTGTTTTAGGGGTTTGACTTGTTGGGTTTTATGGACTTCACATGTTAAAGGTATTAGTTGTATGACAAAAGATGTTGACTTCTGAATTTATGATGTATGATGTTTGAAATGTTAATGAAACATAGTGTGGTTAACAGAATCATACGAACCATGACAAAAGATGAATGAAACTGCATGTTGTATTTCCATGCGTCACGTATGGATTGGAACCATGCGTCACGCATACCACATGTGACGTGTGGATTTGCCATACAGAAGCTTAACTGGTTTGTTATCTGTGTGTTTGTGCATAGATGAACTTTTCTGTGTTTACTGGATTAGACAAGATTACTCTTAATGACTGCCCACCTCCGTCATACCTCGACTACATACCTTCGTTTGATTTGGGCATTGATTTGACAACATGGGAGCAACCGCAATCACAGTTTGGTGATATCAACACTGGATCTTTTGGAACCGGTTACGGTTTGTCGCAATGGCCTTCGCATTTGATGAGGCCACTTTCAGACACAAGTAGCTTAAATGTGTTTCGTCCTTTGCGTACTGCACCAGAATTTGATATTGAAGTTCAAGAAGAACAATATGTCTCTGTTGATTACTCAGAGTTGTTTGCAAATGACTTGGTATTCGCCTCTAGACAACAGGGAGTGAATTGGGCCGTTAACATTGCACAAGCCAACAACTTTTGCATAGTCAATGGAAGGAGTAGAGCACCTACCGAAACAAAATCTGGAAAACTTCAGCTTATCTGTGATAGAGGACGAGTGAATTACTCAAAAGCTAAGGGAGTGAGGAAAAACATCAAGACGAAAAAATGTAGATGTTGGTTCGAATTAAAGCTTCTAGAGGAGCATAGAGGGGCTTGGAAACTTACTGTAATGTTAGGTACCCACAACCATCCTATTGGTAGTAGCTTGTTTGGGAATGCGTTTGCAGGCAGATTGACGCCTGATGAAGTGTGTACAGTAGTTGAAATGACCAGGGCTCATTGTAAACCAAATGAGATTTACACTATGCTCAACAAGTCTCCCAAGAACCTTACAAAAAAAAAACAAGTATACAATTTGATGGCCAAGACGAGGATCGAAAACAGGGAAGGAAGAACTGTTATCCAAGAGTTTTTCTACAAATGCAAACAGAGCGACTATTTCATGGAGTATAGGACAAGCAAAGATGATGCATCTATGATTGGTGATATGTTCTTTGCGTCCCCTGAATCAATGAAGCTCTTGAAATCATTTCCCTATGTACTTATAATGGACTCCACATATGCCACAATCAAGTAAGTTTTGTGTGATTATTGACCATTACATATGATTTTCCATAACATTGCAATAATATTATTTCAAATTATTTCTTTACAGGTACAAAATGCCATTTTTCGAGATTGTTGGAATCACGTCTACATGGAGGAACTTTGTAGTTTGTGGGGCATTTCTTGAGGGCGAGACTAAAGAGCATTATTTGTGGGCAATGCAACAACTTCAAGAGATGTATAGAAGAATTGGAGCAACGCCCACTTGCATTTTCACCGACCGTGAACAAGCTTTAATGAGTGCAACGGATCTTCTTTTTCCAAATGCAAAGTTTCTTCTATGTAGACGACATATAAGGAAAAACATAGAGGCCAAAGCTTCCCTCGAAATGAGATCGAAACTAAAGGGAAAAAACTTATCCAACGACTACTACAACTTGTTCGAGGAAACCACCGTAGAAGGATATGAAAAAAAGTTGGATACTATAGAGAGAGATTGGAACGCGCATATTCCCGTACTGCAATATGTTAGAGACAGTTGGCTTGGTCCTTTCAAAGAAAGATGTGTGTCGGCATGGACGGATGACGTGTTTACTCTTGGAAGCAACACGACAAACAGGTAATTTATCTATAATTGCACTTACACAACTATATTCAGTTTTCTGTGAATTTAAACAGTTTCTGTAAACTGCACATTTATACGTCACGCACGGATTTGTTCCATGCGTCACGCACGGATTTGTTCCATGCGTCACGTATGGATGTGCAGTTTACAGAAACTGCACAAGCACATTCCTGTTTGAACACCTTAATAAAAATGCTGAGTGGAAGGAGCGCATTCCTGTTTGAAGTCATATTTGAGTGGTGGACAAGGTAGGCTCGACACAGTGTTTGAGGAATACAGTGACATGGCACGAAACCAGCTGAAAGAGATATTGGGTTCATTTAACGAGAGTCTAACAAAGACGTTTAGACTTGTTCACCAAACATCTTTGTTTGTACATTTGAAGTGCAAAGTTTCGTACAAGGCAATGGAGCTCTTGATTAAAGAATACGACAAAGGTGTACAAGGCATGTACAATGCACAATATTGCGATTGTGCAACCAAGGTCAGAGACGGGATGTTGTGTGTCCATGACCTTGCGACTTGTGTGAAGAAACAAATGCCAATTCAGCCTGTGTCTTTGCATCCTTTTTGGAGTACGTTGTCTTTGGAAGAAGTGGATACACAGTGTCATCTTGAAACTAAGAAAAACGTGGCAAGACGTTTATTTGATGAATTTTATGAAGAAACATGGAACACCTTGTCACCACATGATCAAGAGAAGTGTATTGAATCTGTCAGAAAGATAGCTAAAGTGGATACACCTCTCAAAGAGCCGCCTATTTCGAAACACACCGGTGGTCGTCCCCAAGGAGCTCCTAACAAAGTGCCTAGATCTACACAAAGAAAGAAGTCAGCATGGGAATACACCGACCAAGAGATGAGGTCTAGAGCTTTGGAAGAAACACCTCCCAAGAAGCAAAGGGTTCCTAAACCCTTTGGTGCACCTCCCGCTCCACAAAAAATGTATGCGCCTTCTAAGTACATTAGAAAGATACCAATGTGCATGAGACCATATGTGGAGGGTTGGTTTGACATCAGAGTCGATGGAAACTGCGGGTTTAGATCTATTTCTATGGAAACAGGTGACCGATATTATCTTCACTCTAATGTACACTTTATCCAAAATATTTCGTCACTCAATCTGTTTTTAAGAGTCATGTAACAGGTGGGACCCAAGAGCATTGGAAGTTCATACGAGAAGAGATGATAAGAAAGGCTAAAGAGATTTGGCATTTACTTAAAAGGCACGTGGATTGGTGGAGAAGTAAATCCAACATTGGAGTCCGCTATACATCAACTTACATGGGAAAGCGATTACTACCCAGCTCCAAGGGATAAGTGGCTTACCGTACCAGAAATGGCATGTTTGGTGGCTTCGGCATGTAATTGTGTCTTTGTGTGTCTAGGCGAGCAAATTAAACAGACATTCCTACCTCTTAGACTTCCGACTTGGTATGGTCAACCTGGAGCCAAGATGCAAGTTGTTTGCCTATTACTACTTACACAGCAGGAACATTTCATCCCGGTATGTTTTTTTCAATTGATATTTACCTAGTGCATTACATGTAAATTTAATTATGCAATTCCGTAAAATCTATCTCAGATTCGCCTGAAGGATGGATGTCCACTACCACCTGTTTATAATCTTTGGGAGCGTAATTGTGAAGAATCTGCTGCGGACTTGTATGACGAAGTGTGGCAAAGATGTGGGGCTTACACACCCCCGAAAAGAGGAGGACATCAATCGTCCAAACAAAGCATCACAATTCCAGACGATGATGAAAACGATTACTAGTTCAAGAGTTATTGTCAGTCATGACAATGTTGTAATGTGTATTTTATTTCGAGTTTCGAATGACCTTCTAATGTTGTAAGGTTGTATCTTTTGATGCACATTTCAGTCTTTATGTGGTATTTCTGGGTTACATTTCACGTGAAACAGGTGCTTTGCATCTGAAATGGAATTTCTGCATTCTGTAGGAAAAATGCAATTCCATGCGTCACGCATGGTTCGTGTCCATGCGTCACGCATGGAATTGCATTTTTCCTACAGAATGCAGAAATTCCATTTCAGATTTACTTGTCAAAAGCAACACTTCCGAATTGTTTTCTCAAAAGGAGACATATGAGTTGTCTTGTCAAAAGGAGACATGTGAGTTTTCTTGTCAAAAGGAGACATATGAGTTGTCTTGTCAAAATGAGACATATGAGTTGTCTTGTCAAAATGAGACATATGAGTAGTCTTATGAAAAGGAGACATCAGAATTACAACATAAAACAGATATATTACAACATAAAACAGATACGTTTCAACAAAAAACCGATACATTACAAAATAAAACAGATTCATTACAGCATAAAAAAGACTCATTCTTGAAACGTAAATTAAAACGAACATAACAAAGACAAAACACCAAGACACTTCACATTACATCTTAAAAGGAACGAAATACTAAGACCACTACGCATCGTCAGAATCGGCTGGTTTCTCTTCAAAATCCTCATAGAGCTCCTTCACCCACCATTTAGCCGTTTCCAAATCTTTCTCTTCGTTAAAGATTCCCAGTTTCGCTGCCATAGTCCGGTTTTCCTCCAACAATTTCGTCATAACACGGAGATGATGACGGTCATACTCAGGATCAAGAAACACTCACCTGAAGTTACATTGGCATGTAAAAAACCTTCGGCCATACTGGTCTGGTCTCATCTTGTCATTAGCGCTGAAAACCGTGATAGACTTCCTACACCTCTTATTTGGACACTGAATGGTGCTGCCTTCTTGTGGTATTGAAGATGATGATGAGGATGATGCCATGTTGGTTTCCAATCTGTAATACAATGTAAGAAAACAAGTGAGAAAGTAAGGAATAAGATGTGGAATATGGAGCTTCAAAGAAGAACTTCAAAAATCAACTTACAGGCTGAGGGAGTGAAAATGAGAGATTAATGAGTGGAAATGGTATGCTGAGGGAGTCAATTTATAGGCGTAGGTTAACAATTCCATGCGTCACGCATGGAAGCAAACCGTGCGTGACGCATGGAACTCATCTGTGCGTGACGCATGGTTCGACATTTGACTAACAGAATGCAGATTTATGTCTTGTGCACCCTAAACAAATAATCCAACAAATTCAACAACGCTAACCAGAAATGAAAAGTTCAACAACGTCATAACAAACAATCCTTACGAAAAACGGACAATCCTGAAAATCTGAAAACAAACAGTTCATAAAAAACAATCGAACCCAATCCAACAAGATCACCACCGATGTTGTTGATACATAGTTGTCCACGGCTCAATATCTTGAAGGACCTCGGTTATGGCTCCATGCATTGCAGAAACATCATACGGATCAGGCAAGGTTGCATATGGTGACAAGTGATCATAGACCGTGTCAAAAACCTACAAATAAAATTAAATATTGAAATCAGCTATTTGCATAATGTTTACCTTAAATCAAACTTAAAGAAAAATCAAGATCTCAAGTTACATGAGATAAATGTAATACCTGTTGTGCTTCTAAGCTAGCGTGTCTGCCGGGTATCAGAAATCGATGAGTGCGAGGGATGTACCACATAAGATACTCCGGAGCTTCTTCAAAACCTGTCTGCGCAGGTGGTCCCATCTGCTCCAGGGTCGCCCTGTGGATATCCATCCCCTCCCAACTCCACGCCATTCTATCATAATTCACCACATAAGACCTAGGGCTGATGAGCCTATGGGCTCTAAGGGGTGAAATTGGAGGCCTGGGAATCATCTGCACCCTACCAAACTGCCTAGGCGACCTATCGGGATGGTGGGGCTCGGTTATGTCCATGCTGCTCAGCACCCCGAAAAAAAGAGCAGGAGCATAGGCAGGATCATTGAAGTCGATTTCACCATACGGGTTCCAATTAACCTAAAAACGATATCAACGTCTTCCATTACTCAAACAGTAATTTCATTAAAGGTCCAAGCAAAGATGATGAAAAAAAGTCCTCAGTTTTTTTTGCAATTCCATGCGTGACGCATGGATCGGATTCTTGCGTGACGCATGACACAGATCCATGCGTGACGCATGGAATTGCAAAAAAAACTGAGGCTTAAAAATGTAAACAAAATGCAACACAAATACCTGATCCGCCCTCATTGCATCTAGTTCAGCTCTGTAGTTTCGTGCTTCAGGGTCGTAGTTCGGCAACGCTTCCTCTGGTAGAAACCGAAACGCATAAGGATGATCAACTGACCAACCAGGATTACGCCGAACACCAGCTGCTAAGGATGGGAAGTATGTGTATATCCAACCCTACCATTTAAAAAATATAGTTAGCATTAAAACCATAGAAATAAGTTATGATTGCTAAAAAATGTAGTTCCTAAATAATTAAAAACTTACTTGAAGGAGAGTGAAACAAAATGAGATCAAACCACAATTTTGGCGTGTAGCGATGCCCATTTGGCGATAGAAATATGCTAGCGCCGCAGATCCCCAAGAAATACTTCTTGCCTCTTCAACACTCCCTAGAAATGCACCAAATCTCATCGGGAGCTTATGTTGTGACTTGTCAGTGAAGATTGTGGAAGCCAGCAAGTGGAATATATATCCCATTCCATGAACTACGGGATCATTTAGGCCCTCAATGTGCGCCTTAAACTTTTTCGCGCTAATCCAATAACTATCGAGCTGTTCATTTTGAAGATGAAAATTTTGCCGTCCCTTTTCACCAAAAAAGTTCTTGTTCGTAGTTCTCCCGATTGAAGCGGTGGGGTCGGTCACCATAGCTTTCCCGTGAATAGGAAGCAACATCAGCTTCTTGATGTCGAGCAACGTCACTGTCATCTCACCAAATGGCATGTGGAAGCTATTTGTTTCAGGATGCCACCTTTCTATAAAGGCGCAGATGAGCTGATAATCAATCACATCGTACATCAATACCCTGAGATGAGTCAGCTCCGTTGCAATTGCGTGATTACCCCATGACAAGTCAGAATTAAGTTCCCAATCTTTCAGCTGGGATTGTCTTGTCTGGTAAGGGAGTACGCCTCTATCCTGTAAATTGATTACGTAACACAAATAATTTTAATAACGCATAATTTTTTTCCAGAAACTGCAGAATACAGAAACTGCAGAATACAGAAACTGCATAAATTTGGTTAAGGTGTAATGTACAGAATGCAGAAAGCAGTTTCTGCATTCTGTGTAATGCAATTCCATGCGTCACGCATGGAAGTAAACCATGCGTGACGCATGGACATGAACCATGCGTCACGCATGGATTTGCATTACACAGAATGCAGAAAGCAGTTTCTGCATTCTGTACAGCACACCTTAACCAAATTTTCAACAAAACTACAAATATTTCAACAAATAATCCATTTGGTTAATCAAATCGATCAATTCATACATTAACAAATTTATTATCACAAATTCTATAAACCAAATTAGTTATGATAAGTATTGAATCTATAAACCAAATTCTAATTACATACCTTTCCTTTTTGCACAAAAAAGGCTGTATGAGCTTCAAAGCTTATGAGCAGCTCCGGAATTTGTGGACCTCCAGGAGTACCCCCCTCTAACTGAGGGACGTATATGTTTTTGACCGGAGGTTGTCGTCGTCGTCGTCTTCTGGGTTGTTCCTCCTGCTCCTCTTGCTCTTCCGCTTCTTCATGTTCTTCATGAACATTCTCATAGGTCCGATCCTCTTCCTGACCCTGTTCCTCATGCTCATGCTCCTGCTCATAATCAGAATCAGAATCACCATTGGCACCCCCAGCTGATGGCCCTGCACTGCTACAAGCAACCAGTGCGTACTGGTCATCACCCGTCTGAGGGTTCTGAAAGTGATGAGAACCAGTAGCTTGCCTCATCATCTCCACAAATGATTGGTCATGTTGTGGATAGCCCGGATAGCCTGAAAACTGTGTTTGTTGTGGAAACATAGTTTGATGTGGGATCAGAATGGGGGTGCCAGGAAAGTAATGAGGGGAACCCTGGGGATCGAAACCTGCAGCAGACAAAGCTAGTTGTTGCTGTTGTTGTTGTTGTTGTTGTTGTTGTTGTTGTTGTTGTTGTTGTTGTTGTTGTTGTTGTTGTTGTTGTTGTTGTTGTTGTTGTTGTTGTTGTTGTTGTTGTTGTTGTTGTTGTTGTTGTTGTTGTTGTTGTTGTTGTTGTTGTTGTTGTTGTTGTTGTTGTTGTTGTTGTTGTTGTTGTTGTTGTTGTTGTTGTTGTTGTTGTTGTTGTTGTTGTTGTTGTTGTTGTTGTTGTTGTTGTTGTTGTTGTTGTTGTTGTTGTTGTTGTTGTTGTTGTTGTTGTTGTTGTTGTTGTTGTTGTTGTTGTTGTTGTTGTTGTTGTTGTTGTTGTTGTTGTTGTTGTTGTTGTTGTTGTTGTTGTTGTTGTTGTTGTTGTTGCTGTTGTTGTATCTCATCAGAAAACTCTAAACGACGAGGAGGCGATTCTTGTCTATTCTTCTTCTTCCTTTGTTTTGGAACTATGAGATCTTTTTTCTTCAGATCTCTGTTTCTTTGACGAGTATCCCGTCCAGGTCGACGACCACCATCCATATCTACATCATAAAATGTGCAATTCCACAAAATTAATCAGTTTACTGAATTTAATCAGCATATCATCAAAAACTCAATCAGCATATCATCAAATACAATCTGAAACTGCAGAACACAATTTCTGGAATGTGCAATTCCATGCGTCACGCATGGTTTCAAGCCATGCGTGACGCATGGAATTGCACATTCCAGAAATTGTGTTCTGCAGTTTTTCCATGGCTTTCAAACCCTAATCTCAACACTTTTTCCAAAATTATAACAGTTTTTCAATAATTTCATTAAAACCATACCAAATTTCACAAAACCCTAATTCACAAAACCCTAATTCAATATCAAAACCCTAATAAACTATATACACATGAAAATATCAAATTTGTCAATAAATTATCAACAAAGTACACAATCCATTCATATATTACAAGTTTAATCATTTCTAATCAACTAATTAACATACACATTGGATTTTGAAGTAAATATCATCAAAACAACATGAAAACCTCATATATACATCAATACCATACCAGAACAATGAAATCTTAATGTTTACATACCTTATATGTAGAAAGATGATGAAAATTGTTGAAAATGGGGTAAATCCGTGCGTGAAAGAGCTTCAGCCGCCGTTGTTGTTGTTGAAGAATATGACAAAATGGTAGGGTTTGATGTTTTTGGGCTTTTATAGGGAAAAAATCCATGCGTCACGCATGGTTTTGTTCTGTGCGTGGCGTGTGGATTAAAACCATGCGTCACGCACGGATATAATCCATGCGTGACGAACGGAGCCTGGGCGGTAAATAGCAAAAAGGGTGAGCGTTAAATAGTAAGGGCCAATAAATACTGTTGAATTTTATCCAGTATCTCAAAGATGATAAGCCTTTTTTGAATTTTTTTTTTCTGAAATGGGCTTTTTTTCAAAAAAAATTCCCGACGTAGGCTTTTATCAAAAGAAATTCTCAATATAGGCACTTATGGCCAGCTTCGGATTTTTTTTATGTGTCTACCAGCGTCTCTCGTCCGAAGCTGGTAATTTTTTTTTTGAATTTTTTATGTATAAGAGAAGCGTCTCTTATACGTTAAAACATAAAAAAAAAAAATTAAGCTCCCTTTCCTTCTCACAGCATTCGTCTTCATCTTCCTCTCCTCTTCCTCCTCCTCCCCCCTCGACCCTCACCAACTAACCTCCCTCAAATCCCTCGGCCTCTCCACATCCTCCCCATGTTCATCCCCCACCATCTGCGACTCCTCCCTCAATATACATGTTCAAATAAAAAAAAAAGACCATTTATATGAGACGCTGATACATAAAAAATTCAAAAAAAAAATTACCAGCTTCAAACGAGAGACACCTCACACATAAAAAAAATCCGAAGCTAGCATAAGTGTCTATATTGGGAATTTCTTTTGAAAAGAGCCTACGTCGGGAATTTTTTTTGAAAAAAAGCTCATTTCAGAAAAAAATTCAGCCTTTTTTAGCTACTAGAGTTTGTTTATGAAAGTTGTTAAGCTATTTATTTATTTTTTAAAAACATTATTAACATATTAACAAATTACATTAAGAAAAATAAAAAAACATTAATTTGGAACAAATTATTTTCTAAGTTTAAGTAAACTTAATCTATCTAATTATTATTCATCTATTTTACTTTTCATATATAATGAAATTTGAAGCAGATATAAAACAAATAAATATATTTTATGTATTATAGATATTTATTGAGGTTGTAGCAATATAAAATACTATAAATTATATATAAAATATATCAAAATGAATTATAAAATTATTATTAAGTAATTATATAAACATATCTCCGTGCCATGCACGGATCCTTACACTAGTTCATTTTTATTTGTGGTTGAGCATCAGTACTCGATATCATAGCTAATACCCGGCCTGTATGAAAATGTTAGTTGGTGCTTCATTATTTACCAAATTCAAAGCGATTTCGATTTTGTGCTAATAGCACAAAATCTTAATTCCAAAATGAAGCGATTTCAATCTCATTGGATCAAATATACATAATTTTTTTTATCTGTATCCTTGGCCGAGGTAACTCGGGAAGGAATATGATGTGGACTGTTCATTCATATGAGTTTTGTCTGGTTTTACAAATGGTGTTTCTTATTGAATTTTTTTCTGAAAGGGGCGTTTTTTCGAAAAATATTCCCGACGTATGCTCCTTTTCAAACAAATTCCCATTATAGGCACTTCTCACAGCTTCAGAAATTTTTTATGTGTGAGAGACGCTGGGAAAACCAGCTTCTCTCGTCCGAAGCTGAATTTTTTTTTTTTGAAATTTTTATGTATAAGAGACGCTGATACGAGAGGTTAAAAAATAAGCATTTCAGTTTCTCAGCGTCTCTTATAGGAGGGGTTAAAAAAAAAAAACAGGCTCTTTGTGCTATATCGGGAAAACGTCGATGGATCTCCACCGGCAACACAAGCTGGCCAGTCACCCGCTCCCCTCTTCTTGACGCATCCCCACCCCTAAACAGCCCGCCGACCCTTCCCTCCTCAATAAAAAACAGATCCATCCTCTCCTCCCTCCCCAACGCCCGCCCCGTCCTCTTCGACTCCCAATTCGAATCCGAGAGGGCGTTAGCCACCGTCGAGCTACTCTGTTTAGCGAAGCAGCATCGCCCTAAGGTGGTCGCGTCATGGGCGGTGGAGGTTCTGATCGAGCTACTCACTACCCCAGATCTCGAGAAGGGGGATGCCGAGAGGGCGTTGGCCACCATCGAGCTGCTTTGCAGAGTGCCTGCGGGGTGTGGGGTGTTTGTAGCTCACTCGCTTACGCCGCCCTTGCTTGTCAGAACGATATTAAAGCTGTCGGAGAGGGCGACGGAATATGCGGTCGGGGCGTTGTTGGCCGCGGGGTTGATGACGCAGTTGTTGTTGCTTGTGCAGAGTGATTGTACTCAACGGGCAAAGAGGCTGTTTTTTTTATAAAAAAGTAAGTGTTTGATTGGTCATGCATTTGCTTCGAGAATGACGAAAGCACAACGAAGTACAAGGCCGAAGGTGATTTATCCACAGATGCTTCATGAAGATCCAACTGCCCCGATATCAAGGAGGCAAGTTTACACTGTTAGGGCAAAGGAGAGGATAAAATCATTGGGAAATCTGAATGTGACCCAATGGTCTTTAGATTTTTTTAAGGAGAGGCGCTACTGTATCGACATTGAGGAAGAAGTGAATGCAGGAGGGGAAAAAGTCATGACAACCCTTTTCATTTCTCATCCGGACGCCCGACATTTGTTGAGAATGTTCCCTCGGGTGGTAGTCATGGATGCGGCATACAAGACGAATAGGTACAACCAGTGTTATTAAGTTTCTTTATTTATTAGATTTTTTCAAATATAACAAAATGTCTATTCAAATTCGTAGGTATGGTTGGCCATTGCTGCAATTTATTGGATTCAACTGCACCAACAATACATATTGTATTGCCATGGCCTTCATTTCTAGTGAGACAACACGATTCTATGCATGGGCATTGAAACGAGTGCAGTGGCTGTATGGGCCTCTTGGAGGACCAGATTGCATCATGTCTGATCGAGAGCTAGGTTATATTATGACAGTTGACTATGTATTTACGGGTGTACGTCATATATGCTTTGCCAGGTCCACGTTGATCGTAATGTACAAGCATTTGCAAAATTGAACAACCAGGACGAAGAAGGTGCATCTGCTAGTGTTCGACGGGTGATGCGGTCACATACTCAGAAGCAGTATGAGGAGAGGCTTGCTCACTTCCGTGAAACATGGCGTAATGGGCATCTTGTACAATATGTTGAGAACACATGGTTTATCCCCCACAAGGAGAAATTTATAGTTGTGTATTGCGATGATGTACGCCATTTTGCCACAAGAACATCCAACCGGTAAATATAAATCTAATTTTTCGTTTAAGGATATATGTCATTTTAATTAAACTTTAAACATGCATAATGATGTTGTCAAGGTTGAAGGTCAACACTCGATGTTGAAGGATATGTTTGATTCAGCTGTTGGAGGGTTTGACACGCTAGCGCAACACATTGACAATATGTTTGTTGATCAGCACTATCAATTACGGTTTGAGATGGAGATTTCCAACCATACCAAGCCAAAGGAGATACAAGAAGGGCCTCAGTGGTTGAAGATTACTTTCATGCGCCTCGTGAGGAAGTGCTCAGACAAATGTTTGACAATGCTACTGACACAAGCTATTAAGGAAAACGAGGGGAAGATATGTGACCAATGTGAGGATCCTTGGTGGGAATCAACACTCGGATTGCCTTGCCCACACAAAGTCAAAGTGTTTGTAGAGGAAGAAATGTCGTTGTTGACCGGCAACATTGATATCTTCTGAAAGCAGATCAAGTGGGAAGAAGTGAAATTGAAGGATCTCGACTTTGATGATGACGTTCAACTGACAGCGGATAAGGTCCTCATGGAAGAGTTCATTGAAGAGGTATTTTGCGGGGAAGTTAATGATTTTGACATGAAAAAAATGGCTGAAAAGTGGCGTGAGTGCAAGGATCCTTCTTCAAGTGATATTCGTGACCCCCTATGAGGGCATACCAAAAAGGGAAGGTCTGGGATCAATGCGAAGAAGACGGGTACAAAGCGGGATCCGGGTTGGGACGAGCATGTTGATCTTGATAAGGAGAAGGAGAAGAAGGAAAATGCAAAGAAAAAGGAGGAGGCACCGCAAGCCATTCCAAAGAAGAAGGAATCTTCGGTTGGATCTAATAGATATCAAAGAGGAGCAACGCCAGGAAAAAAGAGTGCAACTAAACCACCGAGGGCTAGAGCAAAGTCCAAATCTAGTACCGGCAAGTCGATATATTATCTAGACTTCGATTGGGGGAAAGATAATATTGATCTTTTCATGCTCGCATACATATCTAGTGTGGAGCAAGTATGCGATGACGGTCATTAATTGTGGTTATCGGTCCCTTGCACGCTTATTGGGCTTACCACAAGAGCAGTATGTTCACGTCCGTCTAGAGCTCTCGAGGCACCTCCAGACAAACCGGAATATGTATGAATTGATGCTAGAGGGTGAAAAGACAGTGACGCAACTCATGTTGATCTTGATAAGGAGAAGGAGAAGAAGACAAATGCAAAGACAAAGGAGGAGGCACCGCAAGCCATTCCAAAGAAGAGGAATCTTCGGTTGGATCTAATAGAGATCTAAGCGGAGCAACGTCAGGAAAAAGGAGTGCAACTAAACCACCGAGGGCTAGAGCAAAGTCCAAATCTAGTACTGGCAAGTTGATATATTATCTAGACTTCAATCGGAGGAAAGATAATATTGATATTTTCATGCTAGCATACATATCTAGTGTAGAGCAAGTATGTGATGACGGTCATTGTGGTTATCGGTCTCTTGCGCGATTATTGGGCTTACCTCAAGAGCAGTATGTTCACGTCCGTCTAGAGCTTTCGAGGCACCTCCAGACAAAACGGAATATGTATGAATTGATGCTAGAGGGTGAAAAGACAGTGACACAACTCATTCGGGAAGTGAACAGCATTACGTCGCCTTGTGGAAGGCCATTCTGGATGTGCACCCCGACAATGGGGTTGGTGTTTGCGACCAGGTACGAAGTTGCACTAGTTGTGTTATCGTGGTTTGGACCAGCGACATGTCTTCCGATGTTTTCCCCTTCTGGTTCTGAGCCACCTACCACGGTGTTTGCTATTGCAAACGTAGCCAACCGCAACCATTACGTACCGGTAGACATTGATACTTTTATCTCTTGTTTCTTATTTAACATATATTGTATGCAGTAAATAACATCTTTGTTTACTCAAATTTTGCTAGTTGATGACGATTGTCCGATTCCATCCCCTCTAAGGCAGTGAACAATCTATAAAGATCCATCAGTGGACGAATGGGATGCGCATTTCCATACAAGATTCAACAATTACGTAGAAGAGCGGGAATTCAATGGGAATACCGCTGTTCAAACCTAATGTGGTTGTGACTAGATTGCGTTGGTTTTGTTTCTTGATTGTTAGTATTTCATTTCAGTATGTGAAACATTTGGTTTATTTCAATAGACTTGGTTTATTTCAATAGACTTGGTTTATTTCAATAGACTTGGCCAATTGTGTTGTGTAATCGTATTTTAAATCTTTTGTCTTACTTTTTATCGTTTATGTAACACAAAATCTTTAACTTTCGACATTCAAATGGAAAATACGAAATACGAAACAAACTATAAAACTAATCCATCAATCCAACAAAATATGAATATGAAACTAATCCATCAATCCAACAAAATACGAAACTAAAGTAATCCATCAATCCAACAATATACGAAACTAAAGTGAAAAATCCAACAAAATCACCGAATCAGAGATATCTCTCACCCCTATCATCACCATGGTCATAACCCTCGAAAGCAACTTGTCCTCGTTGTTCCGCTGCCCGCTCTTCCGCCATCGATGCCCTAGAAGACTCAGTAATGTCTCTATCATATATGGACGACATGACTACTCTCTGCTCCGCCATCCTAGACGACTCCGGCCGATCGAACATTATACTCGATCTCTGAGAAGCACGAACTTGTGATTCAGCAACGGGTGGCTCTTCGCTGCTAAGAAGCGCCAATGCATGCTGCCATGACTCTTTGTTGAAATCCCCCGAGTCAAGAATCGTCCTCATAAAAGCAGTAGTCAAGGCTACACGCTGCAGATTAAAATTTTTGTAAATAACTAGTTATACATAAATAAAAAAAGTTTGAGCAAAAGTTAATTACCATGGAGGTGTCGACGACCGTAGGCATGCCCTGTACATATCTTGGTTTATGCGGCGCATTAGGGCTTACATATGGATGCGAGACATGTGAATACCAATCTAGATACGCATCATCAACATCCCAGGTGGGCATTGCTGGTGGGCTACACAAGATGTAAGGGCATAGGTGTTGATCCCGTTGAGCCCATCTATCCCACTCGGGGTCATACACAGTAGCATAAGTATTGTTCCCACGAAAATGCGGAGGACGTGACACATGTAGTGGCTGTACTGGATCTAGAGGTCTGCTCTGATATCGCTCGAACTGTTTGCACAACTGATATGGGTTTTACATCTCAAACTCATCGAGACATCGAATACCGCCTCGATAAGTGGAAACTCTGTGGGGCCCTCCAAAGTCAAGTTCCTCATACGGCATCCAACGTACCTACAAACATGTATAAACATTACTCGTTATATAAAATAAACTTAAACCAAAAAGATAAAAATGAGTAAATAACTTACATCCTCTGCCCGATACTCGTCCAGGATGCGCCTATAATCCACAATTGACCTGCCACTCCTAAGTGGGGTACGTCCAGTGTAATACCGTGCACATCGACGATGATCATCAATAGTGCCTTCCCTGAGGTTTGGGTTTCCTGGAAAATATGTCCAAATCCAAACCTCCAGCAACTTGCCGCACCCAGAAAGACCCGCAACACGCTCCCTAGATGCTATACCAAGCTGCATGTACAACATTTCCATAACCACGGTCCCCCAAGCAATGGAACTCAAGCGGCTTGGATCCTCCAAAAGCGGCAACCACTTCGTCAAAATCTGGTTTGTGGTCTTGTTCACGAAAAGAGAAGTGGACATGGTGTGCCACAAGAAACCATCAGCAATGCACGCAAGATCAAGTAGTGCAGGGGCATCCTCGTCATCCTCTGATGGTTGGTTCGCCAATTGTCGGTCGTACTCCTCTATCATACGCACCACATGTCTCCAAAACTGAAACTCCTCCATCTTCCTCTTCTTCAGAAGCTTTAACATCATCTCGTCATCCCTGTCAAAGCTGTAATCTACGTCAATACCAAACATGTACGAAAACATCTGCACACACTCCTTTCTCTCCCCATCGATACCCAACGACATAAAAGGGCTGACGACTGCATCCCCATCAATAGCCAAACCCATAATACAAAAAACGTCGTGTAGAGTAGGTCCAATCTCTCCAAACGGAAGATGAAATGTGTTGGTCTCAGGGTGCCAACGCTCCACAAAAGCTGAAATGAGGTTGTAGTCAACATTATGAAACTGAAAATCCATTAAAGATGTCAACACTGTGTCTGCAACAATAGAATGCCATGATCCTGGAGCCGGGTATCTAGGAATGATATCACGCCACCGTAAAAAAGAGGTCTTGCGAGTCTGAACCCTCAATAACCGGGAACAAGCATCAGGGTTAGAGAGTTCCAGATCAGCCTCGCAACATGTGTATCAAAGTTAGTCAATATTGACTCGTAACGACGATGGATTATAGGAGAGGGAGGGGGAGCGGGAGAAGGAGAAGGAACAATATGTGATCCGTGCGTGGGTCTGGGAGAAGGAACAATAGTGGGTACTGGACTGGCTACGGTAGGAGCATGGCTAGACGGGATCGACTTTGGTGTACGAATAGGATCAGATGTAGGAATATCGTCGCCTAATCTAACATCATCGACTCCTGACATCTCGCTATCAAACTCGTCACCACCCTCTATCAGAGCTCTGCTCCTCCTAGTCCTAGCAGATGCAGTTAAACCACGACCTGGTACAATTCTATTTGTACCAACTCTCTGACGCACATTTCTAAGCGCTTCCTATTTTACACAATTTATGTGCCAATTTAGCATGTCATTTACGAGAAATTTAGTCTAACTGTAAATAATCATACATAAATAAACATAAATTTAGCATTTTATAATCTTAATAAATCTAAATATTTGTGTCTAAATGTAATAAATCTATATAATTTAGCAACATAATCTAATCTTACTAATTTACTAAAGTTATAATTGGCATGCAATTTATTGGTGGATTTATTATAAACGTAAATACTCATATATTTGAAATTTATACTATGCATTTTATAATCTATAATAATTTGAAATAAATCTATATAATTTAGCATCATAATCTAATCATATTATTTAATTAGCATGCAATTATAATATATTATTTAATTAACATGCAATTTTCTTAAAGTAATGATTGTTATAATATATTATTTAATTATCATGTAATTTTTTGGCGAATTTATTATAAAATGTAAATAAACATATATTTAGAAATTGAAATATCATGTTTTTGTAATATTTAATACTTTTTAATAAATCTATATAATTTAGCATCTTATTCTAATCTAAATGATTTTATTTTAAATAAAATTTAGCGTTTTTTAGGAACTTACCATTTTCGTCGGCTTCTGAACCCGGATACGAGGGGCGGGCATAATATCTTCAATTCTCACCGCTACAGCGCCATCAATAGCGTTGTCCGGTCTGATAACGCCTCTCGGGCCCACCTCTTCCTCTCGTTCCACTTGCTCTTTCCGACTACACGACGTGTAGTTGGGGTTTTCTTCTCTTTCCCAACTACACTGTGTGTAGTGTAGTTGGGGTCTTCTTCTCCAAAAAATTTCTACAGCAGTCAGGGCTGCACCGCCTCCTCCTCCACCACGTTCGCCCAGCTGACTCGGAGCAGCCCCAACCACCTCTTCCTCTTCTCCGACCCCGACCCCTGCAAACCCGATCCCAGCAGACCCGCCAACCCCGACACCGGCTCCGACCCCACCTGTTGGAACTCGGATTTGTTGGAACCTCATTCCAACGGAAGAGAAACCGGCAACACTTCGGATTCCCGAGTCTTTGTCTTTTCTTCTTCTCTCGAGTTCTTGAGACTCTCATGCTATCAGTCTCGCAAGCCTTCAAGGCACTCTTGTTTCCAAATGAAACGTCTCCAGATTCCTGCAAAGCCAAACCCAGAGATGGGGCTCCCCGGGAAGGGCACTCCGACGCCCAAGTCAGTAATCGATCAAATGATGATATATTTTAAACGAGTGAGCAAGTATAAAGAGTCACGAGTGTCTAAACGTACGTGTTAGAACGGCCTACCTTAGAAGGGATTTAATAATCTCCGATAACAATCACGCATATAAGCTAACATAAATTATACGTGAGTAATATCAAATTGGATATTATATTCTGGTGATGCTTGATATTCTATAATTAATCCCCTTAAGCTCTCAGTATATTAAACTATCACGTAGCTAGTGCCTTCTATGTTGGCCATTAATTCATGGTATGATCAAGGGCATCTATCAACAAATACCCATGCACGCGAGCATCACATTGACTCACGCCATGCAAACCATAGGCACGCGAGTCTCATATGAATAAAAGTTCAAGAGATACTTACAGATCAGACCGAGCTCGCGACCCAAACCATAGTTCAGTCGGAAGTCGACGACGGTCATTAAAGATGGGCGTAGGTCGCGTGCATTGGAGGAAGATCAAGATGGGTTCAAGATCGGGGACGTCCGTGATCGGATTCGGGAATAGCGTATGATAGATGATTTGTGCCCATTGGATGCCTACCGAGCACCGTCGGAAGCGGGAGAGAGACGGTCGAGCTCGGGTAAGTGACCGTAAGCTTCGTCGGGAGTCATCAACGACCGGAGAGCTCGTGAACACCCCACCGGGAAGCTGAGCCATGACACCAGGACGAGATCATTCCTACCTTTGATGACCGAGGAAGATGATGAAGTGACTTGGCCATTAGTTGGCCTTCTTTCTAACTCCCGGTCAACCTCCCTCTCTGCCCCTTCTTTCCCATTTTTCCTCTTACCTCTCTACAAGCATTGTTCACCTTTTTATATATCATTTAATTTGTGACCTAGGAGAAGAATAATGGGCTTTGGGCTTTTTCTTAATGGGCTTTGGGCTTTTTCTTAATGGGCATTGGGCCTGTTTTACCCGGGTCCAACACAGATCCCAAACTCTTCGTTGGGTTAACGAAGGCTTGGTTTATTGGACATTTAGTAAATCTTACGCTTGTTTAGGGGTTTTGCGAGTGTATGATACGGTGATTTTGAGAGTGAATCGCGTCCAACCTCCCCTTGATTCTTCTCTTTCACACCTTATAGCCCTTTATAGTCTAAGACGAGACTCGAGGAGAGAAACTCTCAAGGCTCGCTAGTTGTTAACCTTGCGAGATCTCTCGTTAATGAACAAAGATAAGGGAAGCTCACGGCCTAATGTAAATGAACAAAGGATAAGGGAAGCTCCCAAGCTTAAGGGAAGAGGCACCCAAGACTCACTAGGGTTTTAGCCTCACGAATGAACGTGCGAATGAGCATGTCCTTGCTCATGTGATACGTGCATAATGTGGAGCATATCCATACTCATGTAGAGTATAGGGATATTATGGAGCATGTTAATGCTCGCGTGGCATATATGCAGTGCCGAGTATGTTATTGCTCGCGTGAAGTAAGCATTATTATGAAGTATGTGGCTGCCCACGTATGTTTATGTAACATGCAACACGTTGATGCTTACGTAGTATATATATGGGCATTATGGAGCATATTGTTGCTCGCGTGGAGTATAGTTGCAATATGGAGCATGCTGAGCTCGCTTGGCATTGTAGACATGCTGACGGTCATGTATATAGTTGTTAACACGCGAGCATATCACCTCTACGGATATCTCGTTACTTGCGAGGCACGTAATGGAACAAAGGATTAGGTATAGTTTTAATGCATCGTGAGCATATTATTCCATACGTATGTATGATAAAAGAATGTTGGGGTCAGTTGAGCTCCTTCGGAAATATCCTGTCTCTCTGGGTATCATTTATATTCATTAAGTGTTTTGCCTGAGTGACTAAGGGAAACTCTTATGTCTAAGGGAAGAGACACCGTAGGCTTGCTAGGGTGTTAGCCTCGTGAGCGATCTCGCGACGGAATCAAGCTAAGGGAAGCTCCGGCCTAATGTGAGTGAACAAAGGCTAAGGGAAGCTCCCGAGCTTAATGTAAGGTTTTACGCTCGCGATCTCTCGAGCGAGTGAACAACGCTAATGGAATCTCCCGGCCTTAATGTGAATGAACAAAGGCTAAGGGAAGCTCCCAAGCTTAATGTAAGGTTTTACACTCGTGATCGCTCGAGTTTAATGTAAGGTTTTACACTCGCGGTCGCTCGAGCTTAATGTAAGGTTTTACACTCGCGATCGCTCTAGCTTAATGTAAGGTTTTACACTCGCGATCGCTCGAGCTTAATGTAAGGTTTTACGCTCGCGATAGCTCGAGCGAGTGAACAATGCTAAGGGAAGCTCCCGACCTTAATGTGAATGAACAAAGGCTAATGTATGGATAAAAGGACTTCGCGACCTGAGCGAGGATACTTGCCTCTCAAGCTCCAGCGTCACGGTTTCGCGACCTAGGTGAGTGTAAACTCACCCTAGTGACACGGCTTCATGGTTCGGGTGAGGATATTTGTCACTCAACCTCGATCCCACGGCTTCGCGACCTGAGCGAGAATACTTGCCTCTCGAGCTCCAGCGTCCCGGCTTCGCGCCTAGGTGAGTGTACACTCATCCTAGGGACACGACTTCGCGACCCAAGAGGGCTTATAGCCCAGCCTGGTGACACGGCTTCGCGACCTGAGCGAGAATACTTGCCTCTGGAGCTCCAGCGTCCGGCTTCGCGCCTAGGTGAGTGTACACTCATCCTAGTGACACGGCTTCGTGACCTGAGCGAGAATACTTGCCTCTCGAGCTCCAGCGTCCCGGCTTCGCGCCTAGGTGAGTGTACACTCATCCTAGTGACACGGCTTCGCGACCAAGGAGGGCTTATAGCCCAGCCTGGTGACACGGCTTCGCGACCTGAGCGAGAATACTTGCCTCTCGAGCTCCAGCGTCCCGGCTTCGCGCCTAGGTGAGTGTACACTCATCCTAGTGACACGGATTCGCGACCCAGGAGGGCTTATAGCCCAGCCTGGTGACACGGCTTCGCGACCTGAGCGAGAATACTTGCCTCTCGAGCTCCAGGGTCCCGGTTTCGCGCCTAGGTGAGTGTACACTCATCCTAGTGACACGGCTTCGCGACCCAGGAGGGCTTATAGCCCAGCCTGGTGACACGGCTTCGCGACCTGAGCGAGAATACTTGGCTCTCGAGCTCCAGCGTCCCGGCTTCGCGCCTAGGTGAGTGTACACTCATCCTAGTGACACGGCTTCGCGACCCAGGAGGACTTATAGCCCATCCTGGTGACACGGCTTCGCGACCTGAGCGAGAATACTTGCCTCTCGAGCTCCAGCGTCCCGGCTTCGCGCCTAGGTAAGTGTACAGTCATCCTAGTGACAGGGTATATTTCGCATGCCCGGTGACTAGCCCGATGCCGCTTATCGCGTGCTCAGTACTATCCCAATGCCGCTAATTATAAGCAACTCATCAAACAGAAGAAAGCCTAAGTAAGGCAAAAGTCACACAAGGTGCAATGTAAGGACTTTCTGTAAAGCAAATTGAAGCATGATCCACTAGTCAAGTAATATCATTCATGCAAGACTAAAATGAATGGACTCTCCGTAAAACAAAGTACGAGTCTAGCGGGACTCACCTAGCCCTTTGCCTTTTATCTTTTGTTAATCTTGTGATTTGTTTTTCATAGAGTGAGAATAGAAATCTCTCGTCATGACGAATGTGAAACTGGTTGTGTGAGGAATTTCCCACAGACGGCTCCAGTGTTGGAACTCGGTTTGTCGCCGCCTGCACAGGAGCATCAGCAGGAAATTCAGGAGCCAGTTCATGATTTTGAGCAGGATCTCCCACATCATGAGGAGCCCATTCAGGAGCCCGTTCAGCAGCCCCCTCAGCATGTCGATCCGGGCCTCGCTGGACCGGCTCCAGGGGATGCAGATTATGTGGGGGAGCCTGGAGGTCCTCTCAGTTCACGGCTTCTGGTGGACTACATTTCCCACATTGCTCCGGTGATATGGACTCACACTCAGCAGCTTGCAGAGCGTATTGAGTGTGACCCGGCTTATGTGATACCGCCCTCATCGCCGGTATGCGTTGTTTTCTAAATGAATTCGTGTGGTAAAACGATCAAAGGCTTTTCTAATTCATAAATTTATGTTTCTGTTTCGTACATCAGCTGAAGAAGGTGTTGAGTATATACACCCGCAAGGACTTCTTCAGAGATTTTGATGGGAATAAATCTGATGCGCCTGGGTCATGGTGGCAGCTCGTTCAGCAGAGCCACTTAAACGTCCTTGCAGATCCCCGGCTCGAGTACAGGAGTATCGATCCGATATTGATTTCTGCATATGTGGAGCGTTGGTATCCGGAAACCAACACGTTTCACTTTGCATTTGGTGAGATTGCTCCTACCTTGCTAGACGTGCTGAAGATTATGGAGCTTCCGATCCATGGACGAGTTGTCAGATCTGCTGAGGCGGACATAGATGCCTTTGTCCACGTTCAGGTTCAGCGGATTTTCGGGTTTGATACGGTCGAGGGGGCTGCTGCGCTATGCTTACGTACGTAGAATTTAATTTATTATTTATATTCGATTCCATTATTTAGTCGATTCGATTAAACGTTTATAATGCGTGATAAATTATCAGATGGGGGTTGGAACATCCACGACAGCGTTGGCCTCACCACGATCTACACCCGGCTACAGGAGATGTTTCTTATCCAGGACAGGTAAATTACCGTTTAGTATAAGAACTTCTCATAATTTCTCGATTAACGTTACTAATTCATTTTTTGTCTATTAATTACAGGACTCCTTAGCAGGAGAGTGATATTGCTTCGCTCTACTTGTTGTCCCTGTTAGGCAGTACGACTCTGGTAGACAAGTCTCGGATGAAGGTGAAGCACAAATACCTTAGCATCCTCCTGGACCACGACCAGACAGGGTCCAATGCTTGGGGGACAGCCATCTTGGCTTAACTGTACCGACAGTTGGGTCAAGCCTCCCATGCACAATCCAAAGGTTTGCTGGTTGTCCGCTCCTTCTCAAGGTAATATTCGTTTCATGTTCGTTTTATTTAAAAAATATGTTGCTTATTTTTAAAACATTCTGGTATTTGTAGGCTTGGATATGGGCGTATTTTCATGGTCTTCGGGGTCATGCTACACAAGCCTTGGCAGCCATGAATGCCCCGGCGGCGGCTATCCGTGATAACACCAAAGTCAAGTACCACAAGGATCCCGCTCGACTAGTTTCTCTCATACGAGTTCTTGATCAGATCACATTTGCAGAGGTGAGTACTATTTAGCAAGTCATTTAATCATATGTTATGCAATTATTATTTTTAATTACGTTTGTCCTTTCAAAAAATCAACAAACGACTAATGGCGCGAAAATCGACTGAAAACGACTTAAAACGACTAATGGTGCGAAAATCGACTTAAAACGACTAATGGCGCGAAAATCGAGTAAAATGTGGATAGGGTTTAGGGTTTAGGGTATAGGGTATAGGGTATAGGGTTTAGGGTATAGGATAGTGGATGTGGATAGTGGATAGTGGATATTGAATGTGGATAGTGGGTATTGAATGTGGATAGTGGATGTGATAAATGGATAGTTTGGGCCCAATTCGTTTAAACGCCCTAAAACGATAAAAATCAAATTTTTAAAATTGTAACATGATAGAAAATAAATCCCATAGTCGTTTTCAATTCTCGGAATCGAAAAAAAATCATCGAAAACGTCAACGGACCTAATAAGGCCGAATTGAAATTTAGTGAGGCCCATTATCAAAAAACGACATAAAACAACTTAATAAGACCTTAAACCGGAAAAAACTTGAAATATAAAAGTTGTATTTGAGCATTACCAATATGACGGTTTCGTTTTTATAAGAAAATAACAAAATGAACACTTCGAAATATCTAAACAGACAGTTTCACCTAGTAACGAGTTAATCTCAAGTATATAAGTCGTATAGTTTTACTCATATGTGTGTGATATCACTTCGTTACTCAAATAAACTTTATTTAAAACTTTCATTAAATGTTATGAAACACTCAAATAATCCAAAATAACGACATTTCACATCTTCGTATTGTCGTTATTGCTTGATTACTCGATATTTAATGAAAGTTTTAATGAAATACGCATACATATATGATTAAACAAGCAATAACAACAATAACAACAATATCAAAATGGGAAATGTCGTTATTTTGGATTATTTGAGTGTTTCATAACATTTAATGAAAGTTTTATATAAAGTTTATTTGAGTAACGAAGTGATATCAAACAAATATGAGTAAAACTATACGACTTATATACTTGAGATTAACTCGTTACTAGGTGAAAGTGTCTGTTTAGATATTTCGAAGTGTTCATTTTGTTATTTTCTTATAAAAACGAAACCGTCATATTGGTAATGCTCAAATACAACTTTTACATTTCAATTTTTTTCCGGTTTAAGGTCTTATTAAGCCGTTTTATGTCGTTTTTTGATAATGGGCCTCACTAAATTTCAATTCGGCCTTATTAGGCCCGTTGACGTTTTCGATGATTTTTTTTCGATTCCGAGAATTGAAAAAGACTATGGGCTTTATTTTCTACCATGTTACAATTTTGAAATTTTGATTTTTATCGTTTTAGGGTGTTTAAACGAATTGGGCCCAAACTATCCATTTATCACATCATTTTTCAAGTTTTTTTCTTAAATACCCCTTTCCTTATCAGTTTTCAAGATTTTTTTGGCTAAATACCCCTTCCATCATGTGGAACTTTTTTTTTTGCTAAATACCCTTTTCTTGTCATTTTTCGTTTTAAGTCCCTTTCATTGGATTTTCGCGCCATTTTTCGTTTTAAGTCTCTTTTACTCGATTTTTGCGTTGTTTTTCGTTTTAATATCGTTTTACTCGATTTTCGCGCCGTTTTTCGTTTTAATCCCGTTTTACTCGATTTTCGCGCCGTTTTTCGCTTATTTGCAACTAGCACACAGCTGGAAGTTACTTATTTGCCTTGAGTGTGTTACAGCTAGCACACAGCTGGAAGTCACTTCTGGACTAAGTTTCATGGGCCGAATAACTTATTGGGCCTTTGTTCTGGTCGGCCCAAATATGAAAAACCCTAGTTACCTCGTCTATAAATTCACTGTCTCATTTGTTCTTCAGCTCTCATTCTCACTGCGCTGTAAAAGAATTAGGTTTGAAGTTCTTACTGTGTATTTCAGTTAAAACCCTACTGATTTTGTTTGATATCTTCATAGTTTCTAACATGTTTTCTTACTTTGTATTACAGATTCAAACAACCATGGCATCATCTTCATCCTCCCCAGTTCCAGCAGAAGGCACTGAGATCCAGTGCCCGAGTAGAAGGTGCTCAAAGACAATCAAGGTGTTCACTGCTAATGACAAGAACAATCCCCATACGTATGGACGAAGGTATACCACATGCGACTGTAACTATAGGATCGTGTATCTTGAGCCAGAATACGACAGTCATCATGTCTGAGTCATGGCAAAATTGTTGAAGCAAATAGTTGACCAGGAGTTTAAGCTTATAGTTTTTCACAGGGCTTCGAGTATTCCCAATGACCCTGTTTGGACTCCTGCTCCTGACTCTGATTCCGATTAGGGATCTTGGTATCACTTCTGTTAAGATGTAATGTGTTATGTGTCTTGAAAGTTGTTTAGTCTTTGTTAAGTTTGTGTTTAGTTTCCATTTCAAGAATGAGTCTGTTTTATTTTCTATTGAGTTTGTTTCAATTTATGTTGAGTCTGTTGAAGTTTCTTGAGTGTCTGTTTTAATTTTTGCTGAGTCTGTTGAAGTTTCTTGAGTGTCTGTTTTAATTTAACAAGTAATCTCTTGTAGTTTATCAGAATCTGTTTCATTTAACCCATCTAAAACATTAAAAAATAACAGACAGACAAGTCATTAAAAGCATAACAAACATACAACAGAAGTCATCAACTACAATCTCAAAAGCATACAAGACAAGTCCTTTAAAGTTTGAAAAGGTGAAACAGTCAACACATCTGAATTCACTAGAGATCAACATCTATACTACCATAACTAATGCGATAGTACTTCCAATGCTGCATCCTCAGCGCGAACCCACAATCCAATCCATTCGCACTAGGATCCTTGAACATGCGCCAAACTCCAGGTACAGATGGTACCAGACAGTCTTCTCTAAGACACACCTAAATGTTAAAACATAAATACTATGTTAAGCATTAAGAAAATTGATTGAAAAGCCAAATACTTTAGTGAAAATCATACCGGTATATAGTGGTTTGCTAAGCCCACACGAGCCATTGCATAAATCTTCAAACCCTGACTGGAGCTTTGTTGATACACCCTCATCGATAAGCACAAATAGGACCGGACTTTGGATAAGTATATCAAACCAACCTGAAACCGAGTGGCAAATGCTAATCCAATCATGGGCATACTCATCCAGTATCTTTCGGGACAAGGTGACCTGATATAGTTGACCTCTTGAACAAGAGCTTTGAAGTTCTTTGCCAAATCCGGGCGTAGTCTAGTCATGACTTGTCTGTAGATATCACTGTTCTGTAACAGCTCTGAAGCCACTTCAATGTGAATGCGAGGATACTCTTGTTGGTCAAACCCCAACAACACAGCTAGTGAACGATATCCACAATGTCCATCCGCCCTTACGTATTTCGCATCTACAATGTATGGAAACATGAAGAGATCAACATTGTCAACCCCGAAGTCTACCCCACATTTCGTCATTGTTGGCTGAGGGAACTCATCTGTAAGAGTGAAACCTGATAATCCGAACCCCTCTCCAGCAGTGCCACTTGAATAACCAAACGCCTCTCCCGCAGTGCACCCAACAGCTTCAAACTCCCTCATTATAGTAGGCTCAGTGAAAGTAGGTTGTGCCGCCGTTGCTTTTCCCTTTCCCTTTCCTCTAACCGCCTTATTCTTCGCCTTCGCCGCATCATTTTTCTCTAATTCTTCCCTTGCGTACTCAAACCCGCTCTTCTCTCTCTCGGTTCCCCACTTCTTTCCTACCGCTCCTCTTGGTCTGCCAGGATCCTTGATGCCCGTCGGATCCACCGCAAGACTTTGATGTGGATACTCCAACATTGTGTACAGGTCCGCTATTTGAGACCACTGACTTTCTGGAAGTTCCCCCTTTTGCCATCTCTCGTTGAGCTCAATGAATCTCAACTCCTGCATGGTCTGAGGTACACCAATCTCTATCTCCCCGTTATCAAGTTCAATCCTATCCCATTCTAGCTGCCTCCAGAATATGTGAATCTGATTGAGCTTGAATGGCTTCTTCTCAATAATATGTTGCACCATCTCGTGGATGCACGGTAGGCCCTGACATTCTCACATCCAGTAATCATCGCAATGTTCCTCATAATTCTTCGCCTTTATATCCTCCCATATATCCCACAACTTATGCAACGGTCTATCAGACACATTATGGAATAGATGCTGAAAGATCAATTTCACTTGTGGATTCATTCGTCTGAAAACCCCAGGTGTCTTGATCCGATCCTCTTCCATGGTGGCCCCCACCTTCACAATCTGGCCCTCGATGGCTGCATGGATCCTCACAACCATTCGATTAAAACCGCCTATACTTGAACCGACTATTTTCTTCAACACCTTATGCATTCCCTCAAACCTATGTTTTATTCATTCAATGTCGTGTTTATGTAAAACAACTATTAACTAATAAAATAATAAATAAATATGAAATGTTTACGTATAAAATACCTGTTTGAGGTCCGCGTGAAGAAGTGAAGATTGTGTTCCGTCCATGCGCAAACAATGTTTGTCTTGTAAGGGATAAGCCAGGCCTTTTCAATGTATCCAACGACCCCGCTTCTCCAAGATGTTCTCAATCGTAGCAGTCTCTCCTCGTATTGAGCCTCCGTTCTTGATAAAAAAAAGTCTCCATACTTGCCCGCACAACATCTTTACCGACTCTTTGTTTTTCAAGATTTTGGTAGCATTTATTTCGATGTTGTGCTTGATATGCACCCAACACAAGAGGTGTTGAACCGGAAGATCTTTGAACACTATCTTGATTGCAGCGATAAGAGCTTGTTCTCGATCGGTCCTTATGGAAGTCGACATTACTCCAGCATCATCAAACAACTTTTTCAACCTCTGCATTATGAACAAGTAGTGCATTGTTTCCTCCTTACCCGTGAATGCATATGCAATGTTGAATGTCTTATGCGTGCAAGTGAACCCGACAATCTCCACAAGAGGCATCTTATACCTGGATAATATATTTAAATAATGACGGAAGAGGACATTAAACAAAAATATTTTGATATACTACTATTATATACCTATTCGTCTTGTATGTGGCGTCAATAACCACGACGTACGGAAACATCTTCAACAAGTGCAACGAGTCTTGATGGGCAAAAAACAAGATGTCCACCTCGTGTGATATCTTCTTGCAAAGGGGATGCACTACATAGATGCGCTCCTTCAAAAACTTCAAGGTCCATTGTGTAACACTCAAATCCCCACGATCCTCAAAATGCAACTTCTGAATAAAGTTGGCGATTTGTTTTGTGGATGTTACATTCCCAGGAAAGGCCGTTCTCAACTGAAGAGCAATAAAATTAGGCGTAGTCAAGCTGTTCGCACAATTCGTCACAAATTTCACCTCATCCGGCGTCATTCGACCCATGTACGGATGGCCAATGAAGCTAGTGCAAAGCTTATGATTGTGTTGTCCGTATTTGACCTTCACATACCATCCATCTCTGGCATCCCTCGCCTTGAACTTATAACCTCAGATCTCAAACTTGCAATCTGAATTCATATCCCTACTATCCCGCTTTGTATTAACAACCTCCGCTGTTTCGCTATCCTCTCTTTTCTTTTTCCCTGATCTATACACTCCAGCATGCTCACACATTATATTCATTTGACGCTCATTGCTATGGCGAGTCACTAATACCATCATAAGTTGTCTACCAATACTCTGAACCCAGAACCTCACACTAGTAGAAAAAACACCTGTTGAGGCGGGCAAAACCCCCCCTGTTGAGGCGGGCAGGGGTCGCTGCAACAGGGGGGCTGCAACAAGTCATAAGTTGTTGAGGCGCACACATGTTCGCCTCAACAAGTAGGCCAAAAATCTATGCCCAAATAAATGGACCGCCCGCCTCAAAAAAAATTTATCTGTAGAGGCGTATTGATTCCGCCCGCCTCAAAAACACATGAGCCAACTAAAAAAAAGTAGCATCGATCTAGCAACTATATCAGAACAACACCGATTCCAGCAAGAACAAGTGTGTAAGAAATACAAAAACAAGAACAGTAATATCAGAATACAAAAACAAGAACACTATATAAGAACAACACCAGATCCAGCAACTTCGAAATTGTAGCATCGATCAAAATATTGAGCAACAATTGTAAAATTTCTTACACAGTCCAACAACTTCGAACAACACCCACAAACCGATCTCTGTATAAAAAACCCTAGACCCAAACAAAAACTAATCCAGACGGTGAAGTCGGCGATCTTCAACAAACTAACCCAAACAATTGCAAAAACTAACCCAAACAAAAACAATCTTCAACAAACTAATCCAGATCTGATGGAGATGGAGACGACGAAGTCGAACTCGAGCCGAGAGAGATGGAGACGGCGAAGCCGAAGCCAAGAGCGATGGGACGGTGAAGCCGAGAAGATGAACACCCGATCTGATGGAGATGGAGGCGGCGAAGTTGAAGCTCTATCCAAGAGAGATGGAGACGCTGCAAATCTGGGTTCCAGAGAAGATGAACGCCAAATCTGATGGAGATGGAGATGGAGATGGAGATGGAGACGAAGAAGTCGAAGCTTGAGCCGGGAGATATGGAGACGCTGCAACGCTGCAAATCTGTTTTTAGAACACCAGCTCGAGACGGAGAATAATCGAGATCTGATGGGCTCGAGACGGAGAATAATCGAGATCTGATGGGAAGGGATGATAATAATCGAGATCTGTTTTTTGATGGGTGAATGGAGATCTGTTTTTTTTTTATCTGAGGGAGAATAAAGAGTTTGATTAAATTTTAAGGGAAAGAAGCACAAAGCATTTTAAGCCGTTAGATTAAATTTTTTAGACATAATCAACGTTGGAAAATGGTGATCCGTGGACATGTGTAGGATAAGTAGTAATGCTGGGCAGAATTTTAATATTATAGATACATGAGGCGGGCAAACAAGTCTAGACCTGTTGACAAGTCCGATTTTTTGAATTATGATATTACTGTTCTTGTTTTTGTATTTCTTACAAAGGCGCTGCAACAAGTGTTTTTTCCACTAGTGTCAAGCGTTTCTTCGGTATCTAACGAATCAGAGTAATCCATATCCTATAATTAATACAAACTACCATATTTATCACAACTAAAACTACTAATCCACGTCAATCAATCTAAAGTAAAGAAAAACGAAACGATGTAATCTCTCTGCTCTATTAGGCAGCTTCACCGCCCTCTGAATGGTTATCATCGGCCATGCTGTCATGGGTGTCGGCTTTAGCGGTGGTCCCTTGGCGCCTCCGTCATCCCCGCCCTCTTCCTCTTCATCGAAGGCCCCGTCATCACCGAAACCCCCACCAGCCTCATCGAAGGAGATTGATTTGGAGATGGAGAAATTAGGGTTTTACAGAGGGGGAATTGGGGGTAAAGGTGAGGAGTTTGAGGGAGAATTTGAATAGGGGTTTGAAGGAGGAGATTGACATAGAGAAGTGGTTTGGGTGGTGGCCGGTGGGGTGCAGAAGTAGGAGATTTGGAGCTAGGAAGAAGAAGATTGAGTTGGAGAATGGGAAGCCTGATCTAGCTCCTATGGCGTGGGTGAGGCGGCTCGTGACCCTTTGTGACCAAGCTCCTTCAACACCTTACAACTTACGATGTAATCCAAAATGTATTCGAAAAGGAGCTGGGTCAAAGTGTTGATGAACTATTTGAAACTTTTGACCCAATTCCACTTGGATCTGCATCAATTGCACAAGTACCTTATCTCAGGTGAAGTTGGGTGCAAGATAATTATCACCACTTCTCGCATTCTCACTTGATATTGTATTTGAAAACATTTACATGCTTAGCCAAGACATTATAATGATGTTTCGTGTTTGGTTGGGGGTTGAGAAATGAAAAAGTGGTTTGGGGAATGGCATTCCCCAATCTGAATTCTTGCTGATTCTGGTTTTATAGTTTTTGATGTTGATTCGTGAATGATAATATTCTCTTCGTAGGACTTTTTCGTTACAACAAACATCGAAAATATCACCATCATTTCAATCCAATTTTTCGAATTTTACCACACACCACCTAGTCGTTAAAGTGCTTGTGAATCATTGTTACTCAAAACCAATATTGTTCTCATTTCTCAACTTCTAAAGCACTTTAATGTAAATAGAACCAAATCTATGTTCAGAATCCCTGTTTTGTTCATGTGTTCTCGGGAGGTACATATTAATTATCAAGTAGGTTCATGTGTATTAACGTGCAGGTTCATATTGTTTTTTAATAAATTTATTGTCAATTTTCGATGAACTTGGAGTTCAAATCTTATACGGGCTATGAAAGAGAAAAATATATGAACTACTACGTAAATCATTGAACCTTTCTACATAAATGAACCAGTATGAGTAACCTAAATATGTTAATTAATGAACCTGTGCACGAGAAAATTCATGGTACTTTTCTATTAACTTATGGTATATCTATCATGAACTTTGATTTGTTAGTGCATTTTGTTTAGAACAATTATATTTCTCTCACTATCAACATTATCAAGTTATAATGTTTCAATGTAATTTTATGATTCCGCAAGATAATCGTAATGAACTTGTAAGACTATTAGCGTGAACCTACAATATTGTTGGCATAATCTTCTACCATAGAGTTTGTACACATTTATTATAGGGTTTATGAACCTCTTGATTGAGTTTATGAACTCCTAAGACTATCAACATGAACCCGCAAGACTCTTGGCATGAACCTACAAACCTGTCGTCAATGAACCTACATGTGTGAACCGTTAGTATAAAAAATTTGAACATGTATTAAATTATGTGAATGTATAAAGCAGCTAGGGCTGGGCACGGGTTGGGTAAACCCGAAACCCAAACCGGATTGAACCGAAAAAACCGGACCGAACCCGGACCGAAGTAATTTCGGGTCGGTTTTCGGTCCAGATTTTTTGGGAATTTCGGGTTTCGGTTTTTCGGGTTCGGTTCGGTTCGGTTTTTGACCGAAATGCCCAGCCCTACAACCACATTTTCAGCCTATTTTGACCTTTGGGCTTTGGTCCAAATGAAATAATGGCCCAAAATTCCTCTCTGCAGCTCACTCGTCTTCGACTCGACTCTTCCCTCTCCAGTCCACTTCTCCAATCTCTCCATTACGTAGCAGTTCAAAGAAAACCCTCGAATCCGTGGCTTGGTGCAGGCGGCGCTCAGTTCGTGGCTTGGTGCAGGCGGAAGCTTCAAGGCGGCGGTTCGTGGTTTGGTGCTGGCGGCGCTCAGATTGTATTCGTGGTCGTGGTTCATGATTGCAGTCGGCACAAATTTGATCCATTACGCAGCAGCTCCTTGCCTCCTTCCTTTCCTTTTCTGTTTGATAATTGATATCTCTCTATCTGAGTCGAGTCTAGGAACCTAGTCACTCAAGTCCAAACCCTCATTCTTCTTCACCAACTCTGAAATCATTAAATCCTTCTCCTCCAACAGCGCATTCATCATCTTCTCACCAAATCCACCAGCTTCTCTCCTTGCTTCCCGGAGATCGATCTGCAGCTTCCTATTGTCAACCTCCAAAAGCCAGCATTTATCCTCAGTCTTCTTCAACCTCCCCTTCCACTTCACATCGCCACATTCGGACCCTTCCCGAAGGGAATCGTACTTTTCCTTCAACCTCTCGCATTTCTCCCCCAAATTCTTCACCGTTTCCGCCAGCGACCTCGCGTCTTCCTCCTTGTCCTCGGATCTCTTCCTCTCATCCCGGTATTTCTTCTCCGCCTCCAAACCAGCTCAGATCCAGATCCGAGCACCCCGAACTCAAATCTGCAATCGGCTCAAAATCGGTCCTATTCGGTTTTTTATTGGACCGGACCGAACCGACCCAAACCCGGACCAACCCAACCCGAAAGATTTCGGTTCGGTTTTCGGTCCAGATTTTTTGGGAATTTCGGGTTTCGGTTTTTCGGGTTCGGTTCGGTTCGGTTCGGTTTTTGACCCATGCCCAGCCCTAAAAGCAGCTGGAATTTTATTACGTACAAGTTCATCTGTATCAACGGGTGGACGGGACAAATTCGTCTATAACAACGAGCAGGTTCATGTGTTTCAAGGGGCAGGTTCATATATATTAACAAACAAATTCGTACCATTTTTTAATGAACCGATGGTTTTCATACCATTTTTATAAGGTACAAGTTCATTTTTTAATGAACGGATGGTTAGGTTCATAGCAGTGTAACAGTAGGTTTATGAAATTATACAATGTTGAACCTGAAACAATAAATCAGTGAACATGTATGAGTACATTGTTGAACCTGGAACATTAAATCATTGAACTTGTATGAACAAATTTTTAAACTTGAATTTGATAAAATATTGAATCTATATTACAAAATTAGTGACCTTTTAGTATAAAGTGAATCTTTATTCTAATGAATTTCATATATAAAAAATCTGTTACTTATCATCTTCATAACAAACAAAATTATTGTTTAAATAATCGGTGAATCTCTAAGTTGGTGAACTATATAAAACAATCAGGGAACCTCTAGTATAAAGTTGGTGAACCTTTAATATAAAATTAGTGTACCTATAGTATAAATTGGGTGAATCATAAATGTGAAGTTAAGGAAACTCATTTATAGTGTTAAGAATCTTAATTAACAAAAACAACTAGTTCAATTATTCATCAGATACAAATCCAACAGTAACTATAGTCATGAGTTGTTTTCTTTCATGTCCATGATTTTTTTTCAAATCTAGGTTCATGAGCTCTAACTTATAGCTTCATCGATTTTTACTCGTGGGTTCATCAGTTTTAACTTAATGTTTCATCTGTAAAAAAATATTTGACTTGTATGCGTGTGAGCCTATGAACCTATGAACCCGTAAACGTGTGAGCCTATGAACCTATGAACCCGTAAACGTGTGAACTTATGAACCTTAAAGAGAAAAGTGTTAAACTTACAAGATAAAGGTCGTGAACTTGAAAGAGAAAAGTTGTGAACCAGATTATGTTACTCTTATATGGTTCATGGCGTCACGGTTGTTAACCCATTGACTTTTCTTTTTCAGTTGTGCACTTGTGAGGGCTCTTGTGATTACGTGCTTGTGTATTTTGACAAGCCAAGAGCAATGAAATAAATATCAAAAAGAGTAATGAACCTGCATACTAGCTATTATGAACTTGCATTTAAAGTAAAATGAACTTTTCATTAGTAACCTTGCTAAATTAAATTTATATTGATTATTGCATGAACCTGAACCTTCCGTTAATTTGATTTGATGAGGTTCATTTGCTATTTTGATATTTAATTACTTCATTAGTTTCCTTCACCTCGGGAGTTTGTACGTGTTTTTTGAAGTTCATATACTTTAAATGAGGTTCATTTTGCTTTCTTAGGTTTATTTCTAATTATGTGAATTTATACTAAAAAATCATTTGACTTATATGCATGTAAACTTGTACCTATGAACATGTGAACTCACAACTGAAATGTTTTTTTAGCGGAATGAAGTTATGTGTTTTAAATATCATGTTACGGAAAACAATTACAGACTTAGCCCGTGTTAACAAAGCAAACAATTACAGACTTAGTCATAGGTTCATATTGATAAGAAACTAAATCTATTAACGTGTAAGTTCACAGGTTCACATACTCACAGGTTCACATACTCACAGGTTTACACACAACTCAAATGACTTCTTTACTTTATGTTCATAGGTTCATTGGTTCATTGGTTCATTGGTTAACAAATTCATAGGTTCACAGGTTCTAACTTACAGGTTCATGAGTTCAAATTTGTTGGTTCATGGGTTTTGTGTTAAAGGTCAATGAATTTTGACCTTGCAGGTTCATGAGTTTTCTCCGCGAGTTCATCAGATTTTCTTGGTCCATCAATTTTAATTTGCATGTTCATTACTTTCATTTTAAGGGTTCATGGGATTTTCCTTGCATGTTCATGAGGTTTATAATGCAGGTTCGTCCGTTTTAGCTTTCAAGTTCATCATTTTTGTCTTATGTGTTCATGAGATTTTCTAGTTTATGGAATTTTCTTTGTTGGTTCATCATTATTTATTCAGACATCAATTTCAAGGTTAAAATCAAATGAACCGTCAATGGAATTGCATGAACCGTCAACTGAAATCACATGAAATATCAAGTATAATTACATGAACAATCAACTCAAATCAAATGAACCTACTTCAGAATCTTGTTGAACCGTATACACACGTATAAAAAAACAAGAGATTCACGAACTTTATACTAGAAGTTCATAAAGTATATAATGAGGCTCATACATGAATAGTAAACTGAAACTTCAACCTTATTCTCATAGCATTTTCCTTATAGGTTCATGTAGTTTTCCTTGTGGGTTCAACAGTTTTTAACTTGTAGGTTCATGAGTTTTGTCTTAAGTGTTCATATGGGATTATCCTTGCAGGTTCATGGGATTTTCCTTTCATATTCATAGGTTTTAATGAACCTGCAAGTTAAAACGGATGAACTTGCATGGTAATCTCATGAATCCATAAGATAAAATTGGTGAACCTACAAAATAAAACAATGAACTTGCATGAAAAATTCTATGAACCTGCAAGGTGTTCACAAATTGTCGAAAATACATGTTCAATATGTGCAGTCTAAAATAATTACAAGAGCAGTCCAAAAATAATAAAAATAAATACATGTTCATTGTTGTACACATACAAGTTCAACCATTTACACATACATGTTCAATGATTTATACATACAAGTTCATTGCTATAAGTATAAAAGTTCAATGATGTTTTGATATTTTAAATAAGAAATATACAAGTCTTGCTAGTTCACGAGTTCTCACTTACGGGTTCATGAGTTCTAACTTCCGGGTTCATGAGTTTTATCTTGCATATTAATGAATTTTTGTCTAACAGGTTCATGAGTTTTGTTTTGTGGGTTCATCGGATTTTCCATACATGTTTAAGCGAGTTTTTTTTGCGGATTTATCTCTTTTAACTTGTGGGTTCTTTAATTTACTGTAGGTACATGATATTGTTTTCTGTAGGTACATGATATTACACTAGTAGGTTCAAAGGTGTTTTTGTGCGGGTTCAATAATCTTTTTGCAGGTTCATTACTTTTGACTTGCACGTTTAATAAAAAAAATTGTAGGTTCATATTAACACTCTGTAAGGTTCATAAAATTAAGAGAGGTTCATGTCAAACTATTTCAGAGCAATGTATTGCAAATTCATGTTCGTGCATTGGTAATCTTTAGTTTACTATGCACAAGTAGGTTCACTTGCACGTTTAATAACTTATCTCTTCCCTACTTCTTCCCTACTTCATGTTCATGTATTGCAATATAAATGCACCAAATATTTCACACATCACAGGTTAAAAATAAATGAAAGTACCTTAGTCCTATCCCACTCTCTACCTATAATTCAGCCTACTAAATATCTTTTGCCTGAGCACATAAGAACACCTAAAATTTAAAATTCTCTAGATGGAATCTAACAGGCACATAAGTACAACACATTTATAATAAGAAAAATTACTGTTTAAATAGATTTAGAGGAATGAGGAGTGCCAGAAACAAAATGATTGTCTAAAATATCACAAGAAACTAAAAAAGTGATCAAAATTTAAAGGTTGCTATGAACACTATCTATAAAAATTATAATGAACCTAAAAACAACCAAATCTCTCAAATTAGACAAGCAAAAAGAGATCCTCTCAAATTCTCAACCGAACAAGCTTGCAACTGAGTTGATGGTCTAAATGATGGAACCACAACTCAGGGAGCTTCCTATATGCATTGATACTTTGGAATAGGTTGTCGGCTTCATCTGCAAGCGCATTGTAGTCAATAATACAATAAATTAGATTAAGGAGACGAACATTCGAGATTCCAGGTGGAGGACAGGGAAATTACAGATGATTTATTCAATAGCAGAGATACAAAGAATTTATCATCTGTTCAGGGTGACTGAGAAAGAACCCTAAACATCTCAAATGACTTAGAGCTGATCAAGCGAAGATATCAAACACACTAAGAGAAAGTTTAGCAGATTTCTATAAGCATGATCATGAAACAAAAGATTATGAGTTCATAATTAGCTCATTCTGTTAAGTGTCTGATTAAGATGCAGTTGAGCCATTAAACAACACATGAAGCAATATTACTAAGACAATTGAGAATGTATGTAACTTAATTTTCTAATCAAGGAAAGAAACTCAATAATGAAGATAAGAAGAGAAAATTGTAACCTCCTTCAAGCACACAACAAACCAACAATACTGCTCAAAGTGAATCTACATTAAGGCTATATAGAGCCAAGATAATACCCGTAAGACACCATTTCTAGCCACCAACATAGTTGGCATAAGAGGTCGATGATCATTCGTTGAACCTAGACTCGTAATACTAAGTACCTAGTATGTAAGTCATCAAACAAAATTAAATAAATAGTACTTGCATTAGTTCATACAACTTTAGATGACATCAAACTGAATAAACCGAATTGAATAAGTAGTAGATGCAAAAAACGACATCAAACTTTAAATGACATCAAACCGAATAACTCATAAAACTTTTGATTGTCTAAGAAAAAAAAGATTATTAGAGCATTAGAGCATATAACATAATTACCTGGTTCAGATCCTTGTCTGGTTCATTAGGTAGCAAATTCAGGTTCATTAGGTAGCCAAAACAGGTTCACCACATGGAAGTTGCACAATACAGAAAAGCATTGAGTAAGAAGTACTTGCAATCGCACATCCTTCAGTTTGACAAGAACACTCGAGAGTATATTATAAAACGCAAGTAGTACAGAAAACTTGGCAACTTCATGTGCTAAACACCAAATTCATGGAATTACACTAGCAAAAATTCCTAAGTTGTTGCTGCAGAACAAATCAATAGCTTCATTTCACAAGTGAAGACATAACTTACTTCACAACTTCATGCAATATTGTCAACATGAGCCTAGACTCATAATACTATGAACCTGTTAAGTTCATTGTCAAAAAAAATGGCACATTCATGGTCAAGACCTTGCAAGTCCATGGGTCAGAACATGTCAAATTCATGGACAAAACTTTGCAAGTTCATGATCAAAACACAACATAGTTTTGGTAACAAAGATTAAATCATTAACAACTAACATTTTTTTTTTTAGATTGAAATAGCTATTGAGCTGCTAACAATAAATTTGTTTATCCGGTTTGGATTTAACCCATCAAACTGGGTAAATCACAGCTTCAAGGACAAAAGCATGTCTCAGAAACAAAAGAACACCATCAAGAATGAGATAGATATAAATTAATTACAATGAAAGTATGAATCAACCAAGTGATGTGCACCCTCATATAATATGACCTCATCCACAAGTTGGACCAACTATCAAAGAAAGAAGATGTAAATGACGTGAATATCAATGGAATAATTGTGACTTGGATATTGTATTTTTCAATCTTGAGCAAATTAAGAATCGTCATCACAGCTATTGCACCTTGCAGTCAACTATATCTAACATATGGCGTTCAAAGTGAGTCACTACTATTCCATCCTGCATTTCTTCCTATCTATATCAGATAACAATTACCTACGGCAGCCTTTTACCTTTGGAAAAATATGAATTTAAATCACAAAAGAAAGTACCAAAACTGTATTTCCTACTAAGTCATAGAGGCAACACCACCATGTTGAAGTCCATCACAGATGCCCATTAAGTGGAGAAGAATGGGCTAATGGCCCAAAATCTAGCAAGAGATGGAGTCCATTAGTAGACTAATCTAGAAACACTAATGGATAAGATTAATAGAATTTTCTAGATTAGTGTAGCTTAGTCTTACCTAGAGAATTCTAGAAATTACTTGAGTAATCTCAAGCAACCTCCCACTAGTATAAATAGAGGTATGCTATCTCATTTGTAATCATCCCACAAAGTCCCAATCTATTAATTAAGTGTTTCCTTTGTATTTGTTTCTTTTACTTCTTGTGCTATTACACCAAAATCTCCACCTAGATTAAATCTTGTCAAAACCACAAAGCCCTCTATTCCTCAACATTTGGTATCAGAGCCGGGTCGTGTTGCGGGCTTTGCGGTTAGTCGGGGTTCGGCGAAATTTTACGGTCTGGGATCGTGGTTGTTGCTCGGGGAGTAACGAGGTTTTCGTCGGTGTTTAGAAGTCTCGAATTGCGTCGTTGTGCTGCCGGATTAATTTCTTGGAGCAATGGCAGATATATCGAGTACGACAAGTGGGATTGAGAAGCTAAACAACAACAATTATACATATTGGAGATTGTGCATGGAGTCATATCTCCAAGGGCAAGATTTATGGGAGACGGTAGCGGGTGCAAGCACAACTCCTCCAGAGAGTACTCCAGCAAATGCAGAGGCCTTACGGAAATGGAAGGTACGTGCCGCTAAAGCCTTATATGTTATTAAGGTTACTATTGAAACACATTTAATTGAGCATATTAGAGATGCAAAGACTCCGAAAGAAGCATGGGACACATTTGCATCTCTATTTTCACGTGCGAATGACGCACGATTGCAAATGCTAGAAAACGAGATAGGGACAACTGCACAAGGTCAAATGTCCATATCTCAATACTTTATGCGGGTGAAGAATATATGTCATGAAATATCCCAGTTAGATAAGAAGTCGGATATTAGTGAGGCACGTATGAGGCGTATTATTATACGCGGGTTAAGGCCGGAGTATAATACCTTTATCACGACGATACGGGGATGCCCACACAGCCATCGTTGTTGGAGTTGGAGAATCTCTTGGTAAATCAAGAGACACTGGCAAAGCAAATGGCGGGTCTTTCTGTCAAAGACCATGAGGAGGCCCTTTATTCAAACAAAAGGAAGAATCAAAGGCCGTATTATAGGAAGAAGCCAGATGAGTTTGAGGGGGGACCGAGCAGTGATAAACAGAAGAGGCAAGGAAGCATGGGTCCTACGCAGGAGAAGGTAGGCCCAAAGAGAAACTCTGGGAGATGTTTCAGGTGTGGCAAGTTGGGTCACTTTGCTCGGGATTGCAGAGTGAAGATTGCCGAAGGAAACTCGGTGGAGGAAAAATCAAGAAGGACTCGTGAAGATGATAGTGAAGACGAGTGGGACGTTACTGCTTCATATGCAGCAATAGAAAAAGAGGAGCAAGATTGGGCTCTGACTACTACGGTAGTAGATATTCCTTCTTCAGAAGCTTGCATAGCTAATAGTGTTAAGAAGGAACGAATCAACTATGAGAAAGACTGGATAGTTGATTCAGGTTGCTCACATCACATGACTGGTGATATGAGCAAGTTCACGACGTTGCGGAAGTATGAAGGCAGAGAAGCAGTCATCACAACAGATAATACTATGCATCCAGTACAACATGTAGGAGACTTGACAGTTTCACCATGCAAGGGAGGTCCTAAGGTTCCGGAAGATGTATACCATGTTCCAGGAATGAAGAAGAATCTCTTGTCGGTTCCTCAGATTATAGATGCAGGAAACTATGTGGTGTTTGGCCCAGACGATGTCAAGGTGTTGGCAAATGCAAGCATACGTGGTGAAGTTCTCATGGAAGGGAAGAAGGTACGGAAGCTGTATGTGTTATCAGCTGGAGAGGCATATGTAGATAAAGCTCGTCAACATGAGGGGACTGATCTGTGGCATGCTCGGTTAGCACATGTTCACTTCAATCGGCTAAAGGTGATGATGAAGAAGGACATGGTGAAGGGGCTTCCTTCTCTAGAAGTACGTGAAGGAGTTGTATGTGCGGGGTGCCAGTTTGGGAAAGAACACAGGTTGCCTTTCAGTGAATCAAAGGTACGAGCATCAAGACCGTTGGATCTTATACACTCGGATGTGTTTGGCAAAGTGAAAACGCCATCTTGCTCAGGTAAGCAATACATGCTCACATTTATTGATGATTTTTCAAGATATGTGTGGGTATATTTCTTAGAGCAGAAAAGTGAAGTATTTAAGAAGTTCACCGAGTTTAAAAATCTGGTGGAGAATGAACTCGGTGAGAAAATAAGGTGTCTCCGAACTGATAATGGCGGAGAATACACCTCAAAAGAGTTCGAAGAGTATTTGAAGAAGCACGGGATACGTCGTCAGCTCACGTGTCCATAAACACCTCAGCAAAATGGAGTTGCTGAAAGGAAGAACAGACATCTTGGAGAAACTTGCAGAAGCATGATGCATGCCAAGAATGTGCAACCTCGTTTTTGGGCAGAGTGTATGACTACTGCAGCACATGTCATCAACAGGATGCCTCAAGCAAAACTTGGGTTTCTGTCACCTTACCAAGTTTTGTACAAGAAAAAGCCCACGATAACACACTTTAGAGTATTTGGATGTGTGTGTTATGTGTTCGTCCCAGAGCAGATGAGAGTAAAAATGGAAAAGAAGGCCATCAGGTGCATATTTGTGGGATATGACCAACAAAGGAAAGGTTGGAGGTGCATTGATCCAACAACCAACAAAGCCTACGTCTCATGTCACATAGTCTTTGATGAAGGCTCATCTTGGTGGGGTCATGATAATGTGGTTCTACCATATTCAGGAAATATTACAGAGGAAGAACAAGTGGAGCCACAAGTTGAACCATCAGTGATCAGTGACTCAGGACCAGAGATTCAGAGTCCAAGGTCTCAGAGTACTTCAAGCCCTTGGAAGTCAGGTGTAAGGAAATCACCTGAAAATGAGACTATGTCCAGTAGAGGAAGTAGCTCGAGTAGAGATGATGAAGCATCAAAACTTGATAGAGTGGTCACTGATGAATCTGGAGTTTGAAGATCTACAAGGACGAGAAAACCAAATCCAAGGTACGTTGATGCAGGATTTGCTGAAGTCATGTCTCTTCAGCAGTGTTGTATTTCTCCAAACAGGGATGAAGAGCCAGCTTCATACAATGAAGCAAAAGGAGTTATTGCGTGGGAGAAAGCAATGAAGGAGGAAATAGATGCCTTGAAGAAGAACGAGACATGGGAACTCGTTCCAATACCAAAGTTCAGTAAGTTCAGGTCAATGCTTGGAATATGAACCAGAGAGTCGGTGAAGAGGGGGGATGTTGAAGTCCATCACCGATGCCCATTAAGTGGAGAAAAATGGGCTAATGGCCCAAAATCTAGCAAGAGATGGAGTTCATTAGTAGACTAATCTAGAAACACTAAGAATTTTCTAGATTAGTGTAGCTTAGTCTTACCTAGAGAATTCTAGAAATTACTTGAGTAATCTCAAGCAACCTCCCACTAGTATAAATAGAGGTATGTTATCTCATTTGTAATCATCCCACAAAGTTTCAATCTACTAATTAAGTGTTTCATTTGTATTTGTTTCTTTTACTTCTTGTGCTATTACACCAAAATCTTCACCTAGATTAAATCTTGTCAAAACCACAAAGCCCTCTATTCCTCAACATTGAACAAATAGGTTGATAGAAGCTTTTCAGTTTATGAAAGAATAACGGGAATTTATAATTACTTACATTTCTATCATCAGCATCCTTGACATCAAGATCCGTCATCATTAACATGAATTTTGTGTTTGTGAGAAACACATACCTAAAGCAATTAGAGATGATTTATGTCTGTAAGTTCATGATTTATCACTACAAATAAAGTATGTATGGATGTACAACACAAATACCTAAAGCAATTAGAGATGATTTATGTCTGTAAGTTCATGATTTATCACTACAAATAAAGTATGTATGGATGTACAACACAAAGACAAATATGAAGATTACATATGACTTTCATCAACATACTCAAAAGACCAATAACCAAACTACACAAGCAATAAACTAGAGGGATCCAAGTAATAAACATTGAACACTATATTTTTAAGCTAAGAAGCACTATATTTTTAACCTAAGGAGCACTATATATTATACAACTTGTGAGAATATACATCCCACATCGGAAGTGGAGAGTTGATGGTCTAGTATATAAGCACATGAGCTACTCCTCCTATCACCAATTGGTTTTAGGATGGAACCAGCTTATGAGCTTATGTGCTAGGCCCAAATTCGCATACACGCGCTTGCCCGCACGATCCCAGACCGTCACTATAACGAACCTACCGCGGGCCCAATTGACTTATACAAAGTTTAAGACAACTACTGAACTTTGAAAGGTTATCAATTCAAATTAGATTACTGGGTATTCATGAATCTACTACAATAGTACACTCATGAACCTACAATAGTACACTCATGAACCTAAGAGAGTAAACTCATGAACTTGTACATTATATTTTTCATAAATCTACAAGGAAAAAAAACTATTGAACCTACGATATGTTAGAAACAAGACAAAAAGTAGTGGAGTGAATTATGAGTAGTGGAGTGAATTATGAACCTGTAACCTAACTTGTTGAATCTAATCTAATCTACTATCTAAATTGTGTTTTTTACAAATGAAAGCTTTACATTCAGTTTTGAAGTGTTTTAATTGACTTTATCCATAAATGACTTCAATTCCTCATTTCAATAAAGTCTACGAATTTATGAAGCTATATGTATGTGTTGTGTGACTCATTGTTGGAGGCCTAATTCGTAAATATATGTAATGCAAAGGGTGGACAAAAAAATATATATTATAATATTTATACATACACATTTCCAATATTTCACCTTACAACATTCACATGTTAAAATAATCTTCAACCACATAATATATTACTACAAAAATCTACATGCAAAATATTTACACACATTAATAACATTTGTATCTAAAATTAAAGACCTGTGTATTAGACTCGCGCGTAGCGCGAGCCTAAAAAATGCTATCTATCTATATCTATACATATATATAAATGGTTGAGTTTGATAAAGTAATGACAATTTGTACCTAATAAATGCTAATATTTTAAATCTTTATCCTAATTATCTATTCTCTTAAATGCTAATTTTATCACTAACTAAGAACACATCGTCTTCGTCTTCTTCCTCTACCACAACCTCCAAACTCATTCTCATCTAATCTCGTTCGTCAATCCATTCATTTTATCTTGACGCTCCCTCCTTCTTCGGTTAAAAACTAATATGGGTTAATTAGATATTTTAATATATCTATATATTATATATCTAATTAATCCATATTCGCATATCAGAATGAAACATCTTGAATCTAACCTTCTTCCATTGAGATTTGTGTGTTGTTTTATCAATCAAACAAAATATGGAATTGCCAAGGAGAAGAACGCAATTTTCAAGCCCTCTATAAAAGAAGGAGACCATTAGAGAGAAGAGAGAAGAGAGAGAGAAGAGACAGAAGATCTTGAAATATGGGGAAAAAAAAAGAATAGAGAAAGAAGCATTAATTAATTATGATTTTTTTCGTAATTTTTACTTTATTTCCTTTATTCTAATGCTTTTAATCTCAGTCTTCCATCTACTTGTCATCAAACGTCTATAGATCGTTAACACCGTTTTACATAAGAGTGGTCTTACCGGAGCGTCTCTCTCTCTCTCTCTCTCTCTATATATATATATATATATATATATAAAAAAAGAAAAGTTGATGACCTTGAAGAAGTAATGGTAATTGGTATTTAGTTAATGCATTGAATTAATGTATTGAATTTTTTTGAAAGGGTAATGCATTGAGTTAATACATTAAAAAATATCACATTTAATTAGACTCCTACAGTAGTCGTCTCACGTCGTTCGATTCTGCCAGTTTTTATTCCTTTCATTTAATCTCCTAATTTAAGTCTTTTAGTTATGTTTTGAGTGTATGTTCGTTTATGTATCGTATTTCCCTCATCGATTTTTACATGTTGTATGCGTATGTCTTTTGAGATTCTCCTTGGACATGTGATGTAAGTAAACCTGTACTTACTCAAGGAGCTAGCTCAGACATACCAGGGCCACCAATGACACGGGCTAGACGTCGAGCTGAGGAAGATGAGGATTCAGACAAACCGGGAGCCATCACTAGGAGTCGAGCCAAGCAGCTATTGATCGCCTTACAAAATGGGATGCACATCATGGAGAATACAGGGCAAGGAAGAGAAGAGTACGTCTTGTTGATTCAAGCAGAAGAGGAGCAGCCGAGCTGCATAGGAAGGAGAAGGCCGATCGGCCCATGAAGAGAGAAGATAGATTTGGGCTCAAGGGCCTTATTGAGTTGGACATTTCCCTTTTAAGTATTTTCTATTTTTAAGAGTATAAGTAGATAAGTTTTTAGGGTTTAGAATCACTTTTGAAATCAGCCAAAAATGTATCACGTTAGTTTGATAATTGTAGAACCCTAGTTGTAGTTTTCGATTGAATTGGATTTCGTGGGTCGGTTTTCAATTCCATCTTGAGAAGGAGTGTTTGGTGGGGTCCATATCTCTGCCTCAGCAATCGAACGAGTGGTTGGTGTGTCCATAGCTCATTAGATCAAACCTTGAAGGCGTTCTTCGTGGATTCGAAGAACTAACTCAAGGCAAGCGAGTCTTTCTAGGTTGACGACTGAGTCAAGAGAGACGTCCCTTGCTTATCGGTTTGAAACCCTATCATCCGCTGCCACCATCTGTACGCCGCCGCCGTCTGCAGCCATCAGTTCGCCGCCCTGCAGCCGCCAATCTGCCGCCGCCGTCGTCATCCTTGTTGCCGCCGTCGAGTTCTTGTATCGACGTTCACCAAATCCTAGCAATCATCGATCTTCATCTGACCTTGTGTCATCATTTGGTATTAGAGCCAACGCTAGGTAAAAACGCTCTTCTGTTTAATTTGTACGCTTACGTGTTGAATTTCAAGAAAAAATAAATCGGGTTTTTGCGGGATCTACCAAAACCGAGAGCGAGAGCCGCTAGAAATTTTTTTAGGACCGTCATATCCTGTGCAAGAGAGGGCCGTGAGCACCTTCACGCGGCTAGAGCAAAATCCGTTCTAGGCTAGTAGCCTTAAAAGCCAACAGATTTAAGCAGACCCCGATTAGTAACCATGAGAAGTCCTAGAGCGCACGTCAAGTGGTTCCGGGCTAGTGGCCCAAGAGAACCCCGCTCGGAAACTTCTCTAGGGGACGACCGGTTGTTTACTTGAATCTCTGTTCACCATCTTTGATTTTGTTTGCTGTCATTTCTTTCATTATAAATTCAGTTTCTTTTCATTAATTAATTGCCCCTTTTTTGTGACTTGCTTTACCACTCTGCATGTGCCTAGCCTTTCTTGTATCCAACTGCGTAATGTAGGAATAGACATATTACGTTTTTTCCTTCGTGTGCTGTTGTTGCCTGTGATTTGCGCAGGTTCAGGAGATGGCAACACCATGGGCATGTGTTGTCAAGAGGTCGTTGATCTCGGATGAACAGATTGCCCTACCTTCCCAACATGCGACAATCTTTCATTCCCGGTGTCTAATCAAAGGAGTCGTCTGCAATTTGATCATTGATGGGGGATCTTGTTGCAACATCATTGATCGAGCAGTGGTGGAGCGTCTAGGGTTACCAACAACGCCCAATCGTCAACCCTACATCCTGAATTGGCTTAATGCTGACTCGCCGCTACGAGTCACTGAGCAAGCTAAGTTGATCTTTGCTATTGGCGGGTACACCGATGAGGTATTGTGTGATGTTCTTCCTATGACTGCATGTCACCTGTTGCTCGGGAGGCCTTGGCAGCATGATCGAGGTGTGATGCACAATGGTGTTACAAACGAATACTCATTCTTCATGGAGGGGAAGCGGTATACACTACTTCCAATGACGCCAACCGAAATCATGACGACGCATATGGAGGACGAGTAGCGAAGACAAGCTAAAGAGAAGGAAAAGAGCTTGACCAAAGAAAAGAGGATGGCTATAGGTCAAAACTCAGGAGCTGGAAACCACATTCTCTTAGCTACTACTAAGGAGGTTGACACTGCAATCCAGGGAAGTCTTCCTTGTTCCTACCTATTCTATGCATACCACTCAAGATACACTTGATCTGCCTATTTCTATTTCTTCTTTGTTGCATGAATATAAGGATATGTTTCAGGAAGAATCCCCATGACTACTACCTGTCAGAGGGATTAAGCATCAGATTGATTTCATTTCGGGAGCGACTCTTCCCAATCGAGCCGCCTACCGTACGAACCCAGAAGAAACCAAGGAGCTACAGCGACAGGTGCAAGAGCTCGTAGAGAAGGGACATGTACGGGAGAGATTGAGTCCCTGCGCAGTTCCAATGATTTTTTATTTTTTTTTGGTTTAAAGAGGGACGGTACCCTCAGTTAAATTTTATAAATATGACCCTACTAAAGAGGGTAACGAAACAGTACAAAAATCAGTCCAAAGCAATAAACAAACCACACTTGGAGAAGCACGTAGACCTTCCAAACTGTGTGCAAGGTGTATTTGGGTAGGCAAACAAGCCATCCAATCTACACAAACCAAGATAAAGTGCATATGGAGAGGCAAACAAGCCATCCAAGCTACACAAAAACCAAACCAGGTGTATATGGAAGGTTACACAGACCCTCTAAGCTACACAAAACATAAGCACACAAAATAACAAAGTAAACAAAGTCCAAACACACACAAACAAACAAACAAACAAACAACCAAATAAACCAACTATAAACCCATAACCATGCAAGGCGGGAAACGTTCATGCAAAAGTCTAAAAACATTAACAAAAATCAAGCGCACAATGTCCTCCCGAGGAATCTGGTTGCCCTGAAAAATAAGAGAATTCCGAGCATGCCATAAGTAATAAACAATAGAGGAAAGGGAACATACCTGAGCATGGGCGAGACAGTCTCGAATAGAAGCGCGCCTCCGAAGCCAGCGAAGAGAAGACTTGATCGACGACGCTGTAGCCGGGATCCCAAATCTGACTCTGACCTCTCTCCAAATGGTAGCTGAGTAAGGGCAGTCGAAGAACAGGTGCTTGTGGTCCTCCAGAGCAGTCCCACACATCCGACACCCCGGGTGAACGTCCAGGAACGACAGGCGATCATACGTAGACAACTTCCCGAGGTTAGCCAGCCAAAGCAGGAGCATGTGCTTGGGCGTGTTGTGTCTAGCCCACACCTCTCTATACCATCTGACAGTAGGCCGCTTCGTGCGTAGAGCCTCATACGCCAAGGAAACCTTAAAGTGGCCGAGCTTGCACCACTCCAAGAGAGACTCCTCGACATTGAGAACTCTACTATCAAGTTGAACAACCATGTCCCGAGCATGCAGAATACCCTTGATCAACGGAGAGTCACGCTTGTGCACAGTCCACTCAAGCGGCCCAGCAACCCCTAGGTACCTATGATGAATCCAGCGAGTCCACATACTATCCCTCTGGCTAAGGATGTGCCAAAAGTGCTTGATCATGAAACACTGGTTCCAAATACCAATATCAAGGAGTCCAAGGCCCCCTTCCTTCTTTGGCTTGCACACCTCATCCCATCTCACCTTAGGCCTCCTCCACATGAAGCCCCGACAAATGCTAATCAGACTCTTCCGAACACCCACAGGAATGGGCAAGATAGACAACCAGAATCCCTCGACCCCCTGTAATACCGACGCAATCAGCTCCCGCCTCCCAGCTAAAGAGATGGACTTTTTAGTCCAAGCAGTGAGGTAGTTACTGATCTTGTCAAGCAGCGGATTGAAGTCCAAAGTCCTGAGACCATGGGGGTTGATAGGGATCCCCAGATACCTAAACGGGAAGGTACCAACTCTGAAACCAGAAGCCTCAATCAGGGAAGAGCTCACAGGATCCTCAACCGAAGCCAAGAACATAGACGAGAAGTCATAATCTTGGAGATGATCTTATAGACCACATTACAGCAGGAAATGGGTCTAAAGCTCTCCACTCGATCAGGATCCTCCACCTTAGGTATCAAAGCAACAATGGTGTGATTGAACGACTTCAGAAGCTTCCCCGAAGCAAAGAACTCCTTAATCGCAGCACAAACTTCAGCCCCAGTGATGTCCCAAGTGGTCTTGAAGAACTTGGCATTGAAGCCATCGGGCCCCGGGGACTTGTCCACCCCAATAGCCCAAATAGCCTCCTTGATCTCAGCATTGGACACAGCCCCAACCAGCATAGAAGCCTCCTCTGCACTAACCAACGGACCTTGAGCAAAATCAGTGGCACTGGGCAGCACCACCCCAATCTCAGAACCAAAAAGACTCTTGAGAAGCCAATGAACTTGTCATGGACTTCCTTAGAGGACTTGGTCCTAGTCCCATCAGCCTTGCAAATAGAAGCAATGTGGCTCCTCTTACCATTCGCTTTCATAAGCGAGTGGAAGTACCTAGTACACTGATCCCCATGGAGGGTATATTTGGCCTTGGCCTGCTGGCCAAGGAAGGACGCCTCAGCCTTGTTGAGCCTCTTGGCTTTGGCCTTGGCCTCCTCTACCTCTCTCCTGCCATCCACAGAATCCGGAGACTCACTCAAACAAGCAATGACCCGAGCAAGTTCTCTATTGGCATCAGCAGCCTGCCTGGAGATGTGGCCAAACTCCTTGTTGTTGAGCCCCTTTAGAGGTCTCTTCAACCCCTGCAGAAGCTTGGCTAACCTGAACTGAAAAGTGCCTCTCTCATCAGTTTTCCAACCCTCCTCAATCACCTCAGAAAACCTAGGATGATCAGCCCACATGTTGAAGAACTTGAAGTATTTCTTCCCTTTCCCCAAATCCCTCAACAAAGACACAACGCCGACCTTGTGATCCGAGATGTGCCACTTCTCAAGGAAGCTGGAGTGGCAATGAAATCCAGAGTTAACCCAAGACGAGCTAGTCAGAACACGATCAATGCGGCTCCACACTGTGTTGTTCATCCAAGTGAATGGACTAGAACTAGTGCTCGGCGCGTCCACGAGCCCATGCCTCCTACACGCATCAATCATATCCCTGCACTCATAGTGCGAGACCGGTCGCCCATTGACCCTCTCATGCTCAGCCATAACGCAATTGAAGTCCCCCATAATCAGCCACGGTAAATCATGCATATCAACCAACTCAACAACACTATCCCAAATGCCTCGGCGCGCCACCACACTATGAAGCCCGTAGACAAAGCAGACCCCAAATTTCTCACTAGTCGTCTTGCACGTCATAGCACACCCAATGTGTTGAATTGACATGCTAATGACACTCAAATCAACACACAACGGATCCCACATAACCAAGATCCGAGCACGTGGGTCCAGGGCAAAATTTGGTCTCAAAAAGCCCACACACCTTGGTATCAACCTCACGGATGACACCTCCAACGCCATTTTGTTTCAGAGCTTGGCAAAGCCCTTGCACATTCCAGGAGACGACAATCATTGGGACACCTTGGGCTTGTGTCCCCGGGTCCTCTCTGAGTAGCGGGAAGGAGCATTCGTCTTACTCCACTTCTTCTGAGCCTGTATAGCAAACACCACATGCCTATGAATCTGGTTGCTTTCCTTAGCAAGAGCCTTCGCCTTCCTCAACTCGGATCTAGAGCGGAACTCCATAAAAGCCTCTTCCATAACCCCATCCTCCTCGGTCTCACTCCTATGACCCTTGTCGTGAACCTTGGTCTCAATCTCTCCCTCCTCTACCTCCTCACCATCTATGGAATCCTCGCTATCCTCTCCATCCGAGCCCTCACCCTCCGACTCACTCCGCTCACTCTCATCAACTCCTCCCTCCTCTGAGCCACCCTCCGAACTCTCCCCAACATCCCCGGGATCTTCCCCTGACCCTACCTCCTCCTCACTCTCCCCTCCCTCAACCTCTGAGCTAACCCCAACATTCCCGGCATCCGCCCCTATCCCCACCTTACTCTTCCCTTCCACTCCCTCATTACCCACCATTGGTTGCTCCTTAGACCCTCGAGCTCCCGAGACTCCACCAACCTCATCCACCCTAGGTCTCAAGGCCTCCCCAATGGCACTCTTCCCACCATCCTTCACACCGCCTTCACTCACCCTCTTGGTCCTCACCGCCTTCACTCACCCTCTTGGTACTCACCGCCTTCACCCCGACACCCTCTTTCTTCTCCCCAAACTTGCACTCCTCCACGTTGTGACCGAAGGAGCAACACCCATGACAAAACTTAGGTTCGTTCTCAATAACGAACGATAAGTTGACCTTGTCACCGTCATCAAAATTCACACATAATTCCCTCGGGAATGGCATAGCAAAGTTTAATTCAACAAGAACGCGCGCATAAGCGCCCCTTTTCCTAGAGTCCGTAACCGGATCCATGAAAAGGGGGATACCAATATAGGAACTAATGCGACTCAATATATCAGACGTCCAGAAATTCCTAGCTAGGCCATTAATACGAATCCAAAGGGGTATGGTGGCTATATCCTTACGGTTGAAAGCGAATTTATCCGGTATGTTTTTTAGAATCATAGGTCGATCATGAATAAAGTAAGGTCCATTTTTAAGTACGTTATCTTTATCTTCTTCGGTTTGAAAATAAAATATCATCCACCCGCCCTCTTCCTTATAGGTCGCCTTAACCCCCCACGCCCTAACCATGGTGTTAATCATGAAATGACCCGGGTGATAACCTACATATTGTCCTAGAAGACTCCACCCCCACACATCATGCATAGATAAACCCTCGGAAACATTAATAGTAAGCCCTTCGGGCGAAGGAGGGGAATAAGAAAGCTTACCTCCGATGCCGGAATTCATGAAGATACGCTTGGATTTATTTGCCCAAGCGTTTTGTCGAGGAGGGTCCGGGTTCAGTTCCATGATTACCGAGGCCTTTGTGCCCTTCTTCTCCGGGTCCGCTTCCTTGATCACCGAGTGCTTGGCGCCTTCTTGTCCTAGGCGGTTTTGAAGAATGGTCCCGGGAGCCTTACTCATTTCCGTCGTGGTCCCAAGCGCTAGCTCATTAGGATAAGGGCAAGCCGTGGTCCCATGCGCTAGCACATTAGGATAAGGACAAGCCGTGGTCCCATGTGCTAGCACATTTGGACAAAGGCAAGGCGTGGTCCCAGTTGCTTCTTCCAAAGGAGTGGTCCCAGACATCTTGCTATTTCCAAGCGTGGTCCCAAGCGTGGTGGTCCCGGGCGCCTTAGCCATTTGTCCTTTGCCACTTTGGGAAACCCTAGGCACCACCAAGCCAATGCTTTGTCCAAGGGAATCCATAGCCGCCGCCTCCTTGATCTCCATGGGAGCCCTAGCTTCCTTCAACATGTAATCATCACCATTGTCGGAATCTTGATCGGAAAGGTCATCTCCATTGAGTGTTGCCACTTCCTCATCGCTTGTTTCCTCCAAAACTTGCTTCACCAACAATTACTTGGACGACATCACCCTAGTAGTACCCATGGATGACTTCGAAGCTTTGTTGCCCTTAGCCATGGACACCTTAGAACCATTGTTGCTTACCTTGGCACTTCCACTTGCAACACTCACCTTCGGATCCACCTTGTAATGACTCGCTTGGAGGTTAGAAGGTGAACCTCCATGTTTATTCTTACCTTTCCCCATGGAAGACGAGGAAGGAAAGGGGAGCAACAATAGGATGGCTCGTGAGGATACCTCCTACATGGACCAAGAACTCGAGAGGAAGGATCTTGGTGGGGAAGAGAAGAGAAGAGAGGTGAAAAGAGTGAAGAAAGGAGGTGGCCAGAGCACTCCCCAACAATGGCCGAACGTTTTTGGAGTTTTCCTTGGGAGTGTTTTCCTTGCAGTTCCAGTGATTTTGGTTCCCAAGAAGGACGGGAGTTGGCGTATGTGTAAGGACTGTAGGGCCATAAACAACATTACTGTCAAGTACCGTCACCCTATTCCCAGGCTGGATGATATGTTAGACGAACTGCATGGAGCTCAGGTGTTTTCTAAGATCGACCTGAAGAGCGGGTATCACCAGATACGGATGAAGGAGGGAGATGAATGGAAGACTGCTTTCAAGACGAAGTACGGACTCTACGAATGGATGGTAATGCCCTTCGGACTAACTAACGCTCCTAGTACTTTCATGCGTCTAATGAATCATGTTTTAAGATCATTTCTAGGAAAGTTTGTAGTAGTCTACTTTGATGGTAATGCCCATCTATTAGTGAGCATGCAAAACATCTTCGACGGGTACTAGAGGTTCTCCGAAAAGAGAAACTTTATGCTAACCTACAGAAATGTGAATTTTGTTCGGACCATGTTGTGTTTCTTGGATTTGTAGTATGCAACACAAGTCTAAAGGTGGATGAGGAGAAAGTTAAGGCCATCAAGGACTGGCCAACACCGACAACTCAGACTCAGGTTCAGAGCTTTCTGGGTCAGGCCAGTTTCTACCGGAGGTTTGTGAAGGACTTCAGCTCCATTGCCATGCCATTGACGGAGCTGGCCAAGACGAAGACAATATTTCACTGGGGAGAGCCACAAGAGGCTGCCTTCCAGAAACTCAAGGACAAGCTGACTCACTCACCATTGCTGATACTTCCAAACTTCAGCAAAACCTTTGAGATTGAGTGTGACGCTTAAAGAATAGGGTTGGGAGGAGTTTTGATGCAAGAAGGCAAGCCAATTGCATACTTTAGTGAAAAGTTGAGTGGTGCTGAACTTAACTACCCGACCTATGACAAGGAACTGTATGCTCTGGTCAGGTGCCTTCATACTTGGCAACATTATATCCTTCCAAAGGAGTTTGTAATACATTTTGACCACAAAGCATTGAAGTATCTCAAGGGTCAGAGCAAACTGAACAAGCGGCATGCCAAGTGGGTAGAGTTTATCGAGACATTTCCTTATGTCATCCGACACAAGAAGGGGAAGGACAACGTCGTAGCTGATGCACTATCTCGCAGGTATTCTCTGTTATCTTCCCTTGATGCTAGAATGTTAGGATTTTCTTTCATGCGTGACTTGTATGTTTTGGATGATGATTTTAAGGACAAGTTTAATGCATGCCAAGTTAGGGGTGGGGTAGACAAGTTCTATTTGCATGATGGGTATTTGTTCAGGGGGTCCAAGTTGTGTATTCCCAAAGGGTCATTGATACGCTGCACTTTGTATAGCGTAACTAAGGATTATTACATTGATTTAGGAGTATTATTATATGTGTTTCGAGTCATTATTATGTTCTGAGATATTTATTAAGAAGTGAAGAAATTGAGATCAGAACCGAAGAAGATTGAAGACTTGAAGAAATCACCGACGACGATCGCCATAGACCAGCGGAGATCGCGGTGGAGCTCACTCAGATTGTACGTGGGCCGGCCTGTGAAATTGCTGAAGCCCATGTGATGCTATTAGAGGATGACGCAGAGATGATGTCACGATGATGCAGGGTTGAGATGATGCTCGTGGGCTGATTTAGAGGAGCTGGGCTGGGCCGTGATTTCTGCTGGCCCATTTAATGAAGAAGCGGATGGGGCCCACATTGGAAGCTTGCAGCCGTAATCAATTATTTGAAGCAAGCAGCTGCACAAATTCATCACTTTGCTACGTTCTTTTATTGTCCTTTTGCTTTATTTTCCTTGTTTCGTTTTATCTCTTTCCTTTTATTAATTAGTTTTAGGATTTATCTTTTACCATATATTTTTAGGGTTAGTCTCTATTTAAGAACGCTAGTTCTTTCTATCTTTTCCATCAGACAATTTAGTTATGCAACCATGAGCAGGAACTAATCTCCATTGTTTTACTTAGCGGTTGAAACCTTCAGTTATTAAGTTGTGAGATTTCTAAACTCTTGTTCTTTTCCTATGGGTTTGTATTAATTCTCTTGTTCTTCATCTATTGATTTCTATTAGTTTTGTTAGCTTGATCACCTAGTTTGATTGATAGTTTTCTATTGCTAGACTAGGAATATACGGTGGAATTCCTTGTCATTGTAGCACTCATATCTGCATGATCTGGTAGTTGATTGCTTTTATGAAAGAGAATTGATTGCATGTTAATACTTGACGGTTGTAAGTTATTGCTTGCATCCTTATAATTCTTGTGCCCTTTGCTGCTATTTCATCTAATCTTGAGAGGTTTTCCTGATTGTTGAATAGTAAGTATTATCAGGACCGGTTGGCCTGCTAATATATTAAAGATTGGAATAGGAACATTCCCTAGGATTGATAAGAACCTGAGATAATCTATGATCAACTTGATTGACTGTTGCGTGGATACTTGCTAGGTGAAACCATTTCTCAATATATTCACAACCAACCCTTCTTTGCTTGATACTTGTTACTTTTGTGTTTCATACAATCAAACCCCCCCCCCCTTGGTTACTTGTTCGTTAGTTGGTATTTCGCTTGACTGCATAGCGATTGGTGTTTTGATTCCCTTGGGTTCGACCTCTACTTGCTTGCTATACTTTAGTTAGTGTTTAGAGTTTTCTTTGATTTGGCACTACGACTTTAGCCTCATCAGTCATCACGTAGGCTTTTTATACAAGAATCCCACAGAGGGGGCGTCATGGGGCATTTTGGCATTGATAAGACTCTAAGAACCCTTAAGGAACACTTATACTGGCTGATGAGGCTAAAGTCGTCGTGCCAAATCAAAATAAACCTTAAACACCTAACTAATGAAGCTTTGGTAAATAAGGGTCGAATCCCACAGAGAATCAAGTTGTATATCTTATTTGCAAAATCATTCACCAATTGATAACAAAGACGAAGGGGGGTTATTGTGGTAATCTATCAAACTAAGAAAACAATAAAAAGATAAATAGTCTGGCTAGACAAATATCCACTTTCAGTTTGTCAGGTTGATCATAGATATCTCAAGTTCATTCAATCCTATTGTTGTTCCTATTCCAATCTTTAACATATCAGCAGGACAACCGGTCCTGATAATACTTACTTATTCAACAATTAGGGAAAACTCTCAAGATTAGATGAAATAGCAACAAAGAGCGCAAGAATCATAAGGATGCATGCAATAACTTACAACTGTCAAGTATTAACATGCAATCAATTCTCTTTCATAAAAGCAATCAACTACCAGATCATGTAGATATGGATGCTACAATGACAAGGAATTCCACCGTCTATTCCTAGTCTAGCAATAGAAGACTATTAATCAAACTAGGTGATCAATCTAGCAAAACCAATAGAAATCATATAGATGAAGAGCAAGAGAATTAATACAAACCCAAAAGAAAAGAACAAGAGTTTAGAAATCTCACAATTGAATAACTGAAGGCTTCAACTGCTAAATAAAACAACGGAATTAGTTCCTGCTCATGGTTGCAGAACTAAGCGTAGAATGGAAAAGATAATAAAAACAAATGAAAGCAGCTAGGGTTCTTAAAGAGAGTCTAACCCAAGAATAATACCGAAATAAAACAATGAAAAGTATTCCAAATGAAAATAATAAAATAAAACAAATATGGGAAATCCGGATAAAAGTCTTCAGCGAACTCCAGCGATCGCTATCAAAGTGTGGCGATCGCCATCTTCATGTAAATCCAATCACGAGCCTCTACTGGTATCTGGTGATCGCCACCTGGTATCTGGCGATTGCCATCTTCACTTGAACTTCAATTGTAGCTTCTGTTGTAGGATGGCGATCGCCATATTAATGTGGCGATCGCGAGAATGCTGCAGAAGCTCCACTTCAACAGTTTCTTCAATCTTCGATCTTCATTCTTCAAATCTTCAAGTCTTCAATAATTCTTCACTTCTGATCTTCATTTCTTCACTTCTTAACAGATGTCTCATAACATAATAATATCTCTAAACACGTATGAAAAAACTCCTAAAACAACGTAATAATCCCTAGTTACGCTATACAAAGTGCAGCGTATCACTAGCCAAACATGCAAAAAGATGTTACTCGTTTTCGTGCTTCTTGTGTTGTCTGCCTAAGGGCTAAATCTAAGCCGAACCCTAACGGTCTCTACACACCTCTACCTTTACCGAGTAATCCCTGGGAAGATGTCTCTATGGATTTGTCTTGGGATTACCTCGGTCTAAGAGAGGGAGGGATTCCATTTTTGTAGTGGTTGACAGGTTTTTTAAAATGGCTCGTTTTATTGCTTGTTGCAAAACTGATGATGCTACTCATGTAGCCGATCTTTTCTTCGAAGGAGTAGTTCGATTACATGGGGTGATTAAAACCATAGTGTTTGATAGGGATGCAAAATTTCTGAGCTACTTCTGGAAAACTCTTTGGTCTAGGATGGGTACAAAGTTCTTGTTTTCTACCTCTTGCCACCCTCAAACGGATGGGCAAACTGAGGTGGTTAATTAATAGAATTCTTGGTGCTTTACTGCGTTCATTGTTAAGTACTAACCTCAGTAAATGGGAAGAATGCTTTCCTTTTCTCGAATTTTCTTATAACAGGGCCATACACTCGGCGACAAAGAAGACACCCTTCGAGGTAGTGTACGGACTGAATCCTCTTACACCTCTAGATATGATTCCGTACACTATCAAGGAGCGAGAGAGTCAAGAAGGATTGGATCAGGCAGATCACATCAGAGATCTTCACCAGAGCACCCGCGCTCGATTGGCCAGAACAACTCAATACCAGAAACAAGCGAACAAAGGGCGCAAGGAGCTGCTTCTAGAGCCAGGGGATCTCGTGTGGGTCCATCTGCGAAAGGATCGTTTCCCTAAACAAAGGAACTCCAAACTGAAGCCTATGGGAGATGGACCTTTTGAAGTTTTGGAAAAGATCAATGACAATGCTTACAAGATAGACGTCCCATGTACGTATGAAGTCCATAATGTTTTTTAACGTGTCAGACCTTTCTCCTTTTCTTGTAGATGAGCTTGAGGACGATTTACCCATGGATTCGAGGTTGAATCATTTTCAAGAGAGGGAGGATGATGTAAGTACACCTGTACTAACTCATGGAGCTAGCTCAGACAGACCAGGGCCATCGATGACACGTGCTAGACGTCGAGCTGAGGAAGATGAGGATTCAGACAGACCGAGAGCCATCACTAGGAGTCGAGCCAAGCAGCTATTGATCGCCTTACAAAATGGGATGTACATCATGGAGAATATGGGGCTAGGAAGAGAAGAGTACGTCATGTTGATTCAAGCAGAAGAGGAGCCGCCAAGATGCATAGGGAGGAGAAGGTCAATCGGCCCATGAAGAGAGAAGACAGATTTGGACCCAAGGGCCTTATTGAGTTGGACATTTCCCTTTTAAGTATTTGCTATTTTTAAGAGTATAAATAGATAAGTTTTTAGGGTTTAGAATCACTTTTGAAATCAGCCAAAAACATATCACGTTAGTTTGATAATTGTAGAACCCTGGTTGTAGTTTTCAATTGAATTGGATTTCGTGGATCGGTTTTCAATTCAATCTTGAGAAGGAGTATTTGGTGGGTCCATATCTTTGCCTCAACAATCGAACGAGTGGTTGGTGTGTCCATAGCTCATTAGATCAAACCTTGAAGGCGTTCTTCGTGGATTCGAAGAACTAACTCAAGTCAATCGAGTCTTTCTAGGTTGAAGACTGAGTCAAGAGAGACATCACTTGCTTATCGGTTCAAAACCCTATCTTCCGTTGCCACCATCTGTACGCCGCCGCCGTCTGCAGCCATCAGTTCGCCGCTCTACAGCGGCCAATCCGTTGCCGCCGTCGTCATCCTTGTTGCCGCCGTCGAGTTCTTGTCTCAACGTTCACCAAATCCTAGCATTCTTCGATCTTCATCCGACCTTGTGTCATCAACATGTTGGTTGTCTTTTGAGGTTCTCTTTCAGTAGGTTGTTATTATGTACATAATGATTATAAAATATCACGGATTAGTAATTATACCTTTCAGATTCCGTTACTAATCAATAAGTTAAAGTTCATATATTAATTAATTAAAAATATCTATTTTACATATTTGAAAAAACACAAAATATATAAATACTATAAAAGTAAACGTGTTAGGCCCGCGCGAAGCGCGGGAAATGAACTAGTATAATATAAAAATCACGGAGATAGAAAATTAAAGACCTAACATTAAATTCTCCACATTTTTATTGGTTAATTGATACTACTCAATTCAATATTGCTATCTTCTAATTGGTGGTTTTTATACATTATAGATAGATAGATGGATCAAGATCCATAAAAACTTGAATATGTGAAGATTTAATTAAAACTTACACTTTGCAAGATGATTATTTTCTTTTTCATAAAAATAAAAGAGAACTTTTGTTTTAACCGATTCGAACTTCAATTTTATTTATATAAACGGTGTTTAAAATCATATAACTTAAACATTTATATATGTCAATTTTCAAATAAGTTGTATTTTATATTTATAATAATATTTTATATTTAAATATTGGGAATTACAAAAAGTTGGATGAGAGCCTAACAACTAATTGTGCTCCAACACCCTTGTTCAAAGCAAAACTCAACCTCTGAAAAATGAAAGACCGAATATTTAGATTAGTTGCATGACTCTGAGCAGCACGTGTGACCCTAGACAAAAAATCGAGAGCATCACCCCCTAGTTCCCCAAAGGTGGAGAAGGCAAAAGCAATAAAATTATAGCCATTATCAATGTACTTAGATTCATACTTCTTCTTCTTCTTGGCAAAAACGTTAGAAACAACAACTCCAGGAACAAAAGCATCGACTCAAGCACCTGTGAAAGGAGAAACACCTGTAACATCCAAACACACATCTTTCCCTTTGTCCCAACAGTAGACAAGGAGATCTGCTGGCCGAAGATCCTTCCCCTCCTCAGACAAAAATCCAAGGGGCACTTCTTTTCGCACCACAACACCAGCCTGATTACAAATAGCACCCAAGACATCCCGAACCAAGTTATGGCAAAATTTAAGGCCAATATCATTGGCACAATGCACAGCGTGATCCCCGAAACAATCCATGATCTTGGAAGAGCAACAAGGGCAAGTATAATCAACGGGATATAAAGGAATCGCAAGGCGATAACAAAGAACACACCTGAACTGTCTTGGGTGCATCGTCTGTCCCAACCCCTCAATTGGAAGCGTTCGCAAGAAATCCAATGAATGCGTTGAACGATTACTAATGAGGATAGCCTTTTCACGAGCACTAGGGTTGTACCGGCTCATCAACTCTCTCTCAACCATAGCAAAGTACATTGAAGCCAACTTTTTCATGAAAGGGGGGCTGGTACATCGCGACAGAGATCAAGAGGATCGAATTATACAAGTCCCTAAAGCTTGTCAAAGCTAACTCACATGCAGGGCCCAAGGCAGGGACACTACAGTGGTGAAGCAACCTGTTTTGGAGACTAAGAGACTGCAATCTCGAAGAAACAAAAGCATAAGCAGAAGCATCTTGCGCCGTATAGACTCCAAAGCCACCAAGACGGAAGGGCATAGTGGCACAACACCACTGCCAGTCACCAAAACCAGCACCACCAGCCACAACAATTTCTTGAAGAACCTTCCTTAAGGCATTGTTAAAGGAGAAGAAGAGAAGAACCAAGCATCGGGGGAGGGCAAGTCCGGAGAGAGAAGTACAAACGTCCCACACCCACACAACTACGCAGAAGGAGAAGCTCAGATTGGGGGTCATTAAGCGTGGAAACAGCCTCCATCAACCTCGCAGTTTTAGAAACCCTATCTTCGACCAAGCGACTGCAAAAAGTTGTATCCAAACTGACCGGTCCGCCAAGGAGCTTGACTCCATCCAAGGGACGAGCAATATTCTGAGGAAAAAGCACGAGATCGCAACTCCTCGGATCTGGGTTGGCCAAAATAGTTCTGTTTTCTCAACGTTTAAGTGCAACCCCATAGCAGGTCCTTCCTTAGTAATCAAATTTAAGGCTTCTGAAACTCTAGTAGTGTCCCCAATAATGGTTCTGTCATCCAGGTACCACGCCATAAAATCCAAGTTGCACTTTTCATTGACCAAATGAACAAGTGGATGTAAAGTAAGTGCAAACAACAAAGGCCCTAAAAAATATCTATTTTTTTATTAAAAATTACTGCATAAATATATATGTGAAAATAATACGAAATATATAAATACAATAAAAGTAAACGTGTCAAGCCGCGCTTCGTGCGGGGGAATGAACTAGTCTTATATACTATAAAGATGACCTTTTGTTTAAGCATTAATAGTGTGTAGTGGTGTATTTAGATCCGTTAATTGAATTGTGGTGTGCGACAGTTGTGGACCCGGTTTAGCTCATTCTCATTTTCCCAATTGTGCACCCGGTTTAGTTCAAACTCTTTTTCCCAGCCGTTAACATGCATTATGAAACTAATACCATCCATGTTAATTTATAACGTAATTTTTAAAAGGTATAGAAATTCTAAAAAGTAAATCATACTTAATATGTGATTTGATAACTAAAGGTTTACGACATATATGAAGTATTTTAAATGGTGTACTTCTTCAATGGAATTTATGCCTCCATTTATACGGAGTAGTAAACATCAAGTCTGGAAAGTCACGTAACAGACCAAAGTAATATTCATATTTGCACGATAGTCAATTCAAGAAATGTGTATTTGGTTAGAATTTCTCCAGAACTTTCTTTGTGTTTGAACTGTTGAAATATAAATTAATAGATGGTAGATCATATACTTCAGTGGAGGAATTGTTCGGTTTTGAGCTGGACTAAGTCCATCCAGAATTGCCTTTTTTGAGTGTAAGATGAAGTGTTTGGTTGGGGGAAGTTGAACAGTTGACATGCATTATGAAACTAATAAACCATCCATGTTAATTTTATAAAGTGATTTTCAAGGCTATGAGTATGCATATGTTTTCCCTCTACCTAAGTCTAATTTTGACGACTACACAAGTTTTTGGACTTAAAAACCACCCATAATGGGGGTTACATAGAATAAAATAATAATTGGTTATATAGCAAAATGTACTTTTTGCTATGTAACACATGCTTGAGTTACATCCTATGTAACTCACATTTGGGTTACATAGGAATGAAAGACCTCTTTTTAACCACTGATTAAAAATGATCCAGTGGTTCTCATAAATTTGTATTTAAATAATATAATATAGTCTTTCAACCAAATATTAGAATAAATTGGGTTACATAGGAATGTATAATTTATTTTTATCTACACATAGACACCCAAATTCCATATATACATGTTACTTTTTTCTATTAAAATAAATTGAGTCAATCATATATAGATTACGTTCAAAAATAATTTAACATTCAAGCTCAATACAAAATAAAAACATAATTTTTATATAAACTATTCTTCACTTAGAAAAAACTAGATATATGTATTATTATATTGTGTAAATATATGATTGTTAAATAAATATGTATAAATGTAACCCTCCTCATGTAACCCTCATTGTGGATAAAAAGTAAGATGAGTTACATTGGTGACGTGAAAAGGAGAGAAAATAATAAAATATGTTATGCGACTCCCATTGTGTAAATATAAGGTCGTTTGTGAATGTTGGATTTGCAAATACATCGAAAAAAAAGTACATCACACTCGGGGTTTGATGAGTGCCCATTCCTACGCACATGTAACCTAAAAACAAAATCAATAACACTCACACATCTAACAAAAAAAAAACAATCAAGGAAACACATGTTCTTGTAAGTACAAAAAGAATTCCCCAGTCTATCAAAATATAGAGCTAAAAGCAAAATTCTTCATTTCTCTTTCCCTCTTCACACCTTTGCTACAGCCGGATTCCACGCCGGTTGAAGTACAAAAGTAGAGCATAACGAAAACAATCACAAACATAACAAGTGTGCCCGACCAATAATACAACAAATTTCAATTCAAAAAAACAAAAAAAACCATGTAAATGACTAAAACCACCAACATTAGAAATCAAAAATTAAGCCAAACACTATAGCATAGGAGTCGTGCATGACACGGCCTCCGTAGGGCTAGTTTATTTATATTACTAACGTCAACTGAACAGGTAATTAAAGCGGACGATTTAGGCAAAGCGGAATGGATTACTCGAGCATTTAGCAGTAGTTGAGAACTTGAGATACATAAGGCGACTCATTGTTGGTTGAGTTCAATGACGAACAACGATTAAGAAAATCGGGGATCCTGTTGGACAACCCAGAAGAACAGACGAGGGGAAAAACAGCAACATGAGTAACTTGAAGAAGGAGAAGAAGAAGATAGCAATTAGCAAGCATGGGAATAGAAAGGGTGATTGTTGGTGATGTTCACATTCTTTGTGTCACGTAAGAGGAAAGCAAGTCTGTGGAAATTTGGGGGTATATTAAAATCAAAAAGAACAACACCAACGCTACACCCTCAACCGGCCACCACTCTCTTTCTCTTTCTCTCTCTCTCTCTGGCGGTCAATCCACTTCCCCCCGCCTGCCTTTCTCTCTAATCAGCCTTTTTTTCTACTCTCCCCAAGAACCAAACAAAAATATTCCCTTTCTCCTGCAACTGAAATTGAATTGCCTAGGACTCCTGAGATTTTCAATTGCGGGAGAAATTGAAAATTTAATGAAATAGTATTGCACCGATTCTTCCGCATTCGGTTGCTTCTCCCAAACCCAGATCTCTTTTCTCTCTCTTTCTTCCTCGTCTCTCTTCAGATTTGCAATCCTCTCCTCTTTCTCTTCTTCTGCCTAATCCATATTGTGTGTTACCGTCTCTCTCTGTTGGTTGGATTTTCGGTATTAGGGTTTTGTCGATGAATTAAGGGTTTCCGGGTGGAGTTTGTTAATTGGATTCGTCGGGTGGTTTCGGGAAACATGATAATCAAACGAAGCTTGAAAAGTAGAATGCCGAGTGCGAAACGGTGTAGGATGAGCCAATCAACATGCGGAGGTGAAGACGAGGGCTCTGGGGCCGGACGGAAGAAGCGGAAGCTCAACGGAGGCTCCGGCCTGATTCAATTGAGCAGCTACAGCCTTCACCGGATATTTGCGAGGAGAGACGCGGAGGAATTTAAGGGGTTGACCACCATCAGGACTGCATCCTGGTGCAAACAGCTCTCTTCTTCTCCTGCAGACCTCAGATTGCATACACTCCCACCTCCTCTTTTGCTACCCTCCCCCCTTCCCGACACTGACACTGCTGCTAGGCCTCCTCTCGTCAGAACTTCCCGAGGCCGACTTCAGGTTTTGCCTTCCAAATTTAAAGATTCTATTCTTGATGACTGGAAGAAGGATATATCTACCTTCAAACACTCCGACAATGAATTTGACAGTGATTATGATGTTAGTGTCAGCAAAGATGATAAGCTTGGCTTCAAGACTACTGCTGCTGCTGGGAGCAATAATAGGCCGGATTTCCATAAATTTAATCATGGCTATTATGGTTTTGAAAGGTCTTTAGGAGGTAATATCAAGGATGAGGATGATGATGAAGTTGAGTTTGAGCATAATAGAGGTTTTAGATATGACGATTTCAGGAAGCACTCCAGTTCTCATAATACCTCAACCTCAGGACATGTCCGCCATTTTAGTGCAAACGGGAAAGCCCGGATGGTTGGGGGTGACGCAAGAGTTGATTTGAAAGGAAAACATTTTGAGAAGAAGAATTTTCCTTCAGGGTTGGAGGAGTTTCAGGTGGGTGATGTTGTTTGGGCCAAAACAGGAAAAAGAGAACCTGCATGGCCTGCCATTGTTATCGACCCATCCTCACAAGCTCCACAAATAGTTTTGAACTATCGTGTCCCGAGAGCTGCTTGTGTGATGTTCTTTGGGTGCATTGGAAATGGAAAGCAAAGGGTGGGAGTTGGCTTCTATCACTCTACATGCTGACAACGACATTAATTGAGTCTTTATCCACTTTTTTTCGTATATGCTGATATATGTTACTGTTGTACTCTTTAGGATTATGCCTGGGTGAAGCGTGGAATGATATACCCATTTATGGAATATGTCTCTCGGTATCTGTCATGTTCCCTTCCTCTTTCCCGCCTTCTTCCCCCCTCTATTTTGCGTTTGAAGCTCTGGTACTTTTGTTCTTCATTGACAATTTACTTAAGAATCGTATTTGTTTTTGGCGATTCAGGTTCCAGGATCAGACATGCATGAATGGTAGCAACCCAAGAAATTTTGACGTGGCAATTGAGGAGGCCTATTTGGCTGATAATGGGTTTACGGAAACACTATTACAAGAGATAAAGATGGCAGCACGAAATAGCACCTTCGATTGCATCTCCAAAGGATCTAGGCAGAGTATTGGATCCAAACGCAATCTTGAACTAGAAGACTGTCGTCAGCAGGCATGCCGCTATGAACTACTTTAAATTATCATCAGTTTTTTTGTCGTTCAGACCTAGGAATGATATGGTTTCACGGAACTCTGTTATTGGTTTTTTTACTTTTTAATGAATATCTTAGTTATACTATGTGAAGGTATGAGTTCTATTTTCTAATCTTAAATTGTTTGGTGCAGTTTCCTTATACCAGGAAAGATAAGCCATCGTGCAAAGGTTGTGGTTTGAGCCTCCCTCTTCAACTTAGACAACCAACAAGAAACTCTGTAGGCCATTTCTACTGTACATCTTGTGCGAAGGTTAGTGCCAAGTGTTGGGACTTGAAATAATACATTTTTGTCACCTTTTTATTTGTAAAGATATTCACACAAAAACAGAACCACCTTTGGTTTTGACAATTTGTTTTCTCAGTTTCAGTGTATTTTAATTAATACATTGTTTTATTTAATTCCAGTCCCTCAAGTTAAAACAGTACTGCGGCATATGCAAAACGATCGGAAACCCATCGGATATTGGGAAGTGGGTGAGGCTACTTCTACATAATCTTTACTCAGTTAAAATGTTTCTCGTGCCATCGCTAAAATCAAGCTGACTACTTTGCTCGCTATCAGGTAAAATGTGATGGTTGTAAAGTGTGGGTACATGCTGAATGTGACAAAATCTCAAGCAATGTTTTCAAGGTATGTTTATCCTTTCTTGTACAATAGGGGTGTCAAGATAACATACATGGACTATTAGTTATTCTTGTGCTTCCTTTGATTTTCAGGATCTTGGGCGCACTGATTATTATTGTCCTGATTGCAAAGTTAAGTTCAATTTTGAATTGTCAGATTCAGAGGAAGGAAAGCCTAAAGTCAAGTAAGTATTTAAAACTGTAAAGTCATTAACGAACCATTCTTATTAAGTCAAGAGGTGAAATAATTTGGTTTTGGTGTGTCCGGAGGGATACACGGTATGCTGCTGATACTTCTTTTTTCTTCCTTATTTGCTACAATGTCGCTTTATTTACAGGTGTAACAAAAGCAATGGTCAGGTGCAGCTTGCTGACAAGGTGACAGTTGTTTGTGCTGGAATGGAGGGCATATATTTTACTAGACTTCATTTGTGAGTTTTGTAGATGTTGATCTGTTTTTATATCTATTTGTTTGTTGCTTCATGGTATTTCTGATATTCTGCTTGCTGCAACTTTCTATGCCCTCTCTTTGTTGAATACATACTACTAATACTAATACTATAACTCTAATGGTTGTTTGAATATCAGATTTTAGATTGATGATATGACTAATCAATATACATCTTTAAAGCTTATTAGAAATTTATAGTTAATTTCATATCAAAGACCATGCAGTTGTGAAAGATAGAAATAATTTGTTTTCCTTCGTTCTCTATGCCGGCATCTTTACGATAAGGTGCAGAAATGTGCTTAAGATAATCTTACTGCTTATTAGCCATCTCATCATGCTGCAACTTTCTATGTCGGCATCTTTACGATAAGGTGCAGAAATGTGCTTAAGATAATTTTACAGACTGACCAATAACTATCTAACATCATGGCTCAGTTTCATGGAGCAATCTTTTTTAGATATATAGTTTACTTTTTATCTTGTTCTTGTCGGTCATATCAGAGTGTTGTGCAAGTGTGGATTTTGCGGTACGCAAAAGCAGCTATTAAGCGATTGGGAGCGCCACACAGGCTCAAAAGTGAAAAATTGGAAAAGAAGTGTAAGAGTGAAAGGTTCCCTGTCGACACTGGAGCAATGGGTTTGTACTTGATCCTTTTCATTCCTAATAATTTTGTTTTTGGTTTGATGCCGCACTTCTTATCTCACTTTCAGCTGGGGATTTTTTTTTCTACACAGCTGCAAGTTTCTTTGGCATAGGATAATACTAGACTTGGTTTAGTAATAGTTACTTTGGAAAAAACTATTTAAGAAAACCGTGCAGCGGACTGCCTATCACTTAAAGTTAAACCCTAAGAAGTATCATTCTTCACACTTATACAAGTGTGCTTCTTTCTTTTTGTTTATGGCACATTATTACATTTAATACCCCTGCCCCTCAGAAAGTGGAAAGTGCTTGCTTAAGGGTCACTTATATATTCACCGGACCTTCAGTATTTACCTTTATCAGCTAAAGTATTTCTCAATCAGATATCTTCTCACATCATTAATTAAATGCTATATTTGTCAGATATTGTGTTAGATTTAAGGCAATATGCTATGTGACACGGAAACCAAAAGGGAAAAGGTCAACCGGAATATCTGCTGGAGACAAAATGTCATGGAAACGTCTAGATAACATTTATGTTGTTTTGTAGGTCTAAGGAGAAAAATAAATATATCACAAAAGGATATATGAAAGAAACTACATTCAAATCATTAAGTTGATTATTTTCAAGTTCAAAAACTGAATAATTCAGTGAATTAGAAATACACTACCCAACAAGTCAACAACATTTAAATTTCATGCAAACTTATCAGTAAAATGAAGTGAGGAAATCTGCCCAGCCAACAAAAATAAATTAATTAAGAAAGAGATGATGAAGTGCTCCCTGCTTGATCAGCTAGGTGGTGAGAGAGGTGTCTGAGAAAGTCGATCGGTGTTCTAAAAACCGGGCATTAGACCTTCCTTAGACAGACTAGACCTGCCACCTGCGGACCCGATTTGCTGCTAGGTGACCCTCCTAGGTGGGCACCATTCCTAGGAGCTTTCTGGGCGGCTAGGTTTAGTCCTTCCTTGGATGCATCTAGGCGGGCTAGTTTTATTTTTTTTTTCTTTGTGTTTTTTGTCTTCAGTCTGTTCCATATCTTCCAATTATTCCCAACCTTTGCTTCAATTCTTTCATTTCTATGGTACTAGGCACCAGCTGCATAGTTTTTTTTTGTTTTTTAATTGAATTGAAAAGAATGTGGCTATTTCTATTTGTTCCAGTCAAAAGGTTAATGAATGTTTCCTCGCGCGTTGGAGACGTTTCTGTTTCCGCAAGATTCTAACATGTGATAGTGATACTCTTCCCCCAAAATATTCCAGATATTATATGGTAGAACTTATATCTAATGATAGAGCACTCTTTGCTTAATGTCATAATCATGCTGTTTCTCATGATAGTGCACTATTTGCTGAATGTCATAATCATGCTGTTTCTAATGATTGAGCACCATTTCCTGAATGCCTCTTGATATCTCATGCATTTACTGGTGATTTCTTTTTGCCAAATAATAGGCACACAACTGATATAATGCCTAAGTAAAATCTGTTGTGATTTTTTAGATGTTACAGATGGCTGAATGTCATAATCATGCTGTTTCTACCAAGCCTCCAAAAAAACCTTCAATTAAAGTACGAAAGCAGAAACTGCTATCGTTCTTGCAAGGTATCATCATGTTGCCTGACTAATATGATTATCTTTTTTTGACATTATTGGCAACCTACCTCTATCTATGGAAATTTATACTTTGTTCACATCTATTTTGAGCATAATAATGTGTCCCCTTATGATCTAAGTAACAATTTTTTTTGATATTTGATATTTTATCTATCCCAATCGTAAAGTTGAAATATGAGTTAAAATTCATACGGATATTCTTAGAAGTAGTTTGTATGGTTTTTACTTCTCGGACCAGATAGTTGTTTATTACTCTTCTTAAATTGACTGCCCAAATTTGTTTTGTTCTTTTTACAGAAAAATATGAACCTGTATATGCTAAGTGGACGACGGAACGATGTGCAGTTTGTAGGTGGGTCGAAGACTGGGACTACAACAAGATTATCATCTGTAATAGGTATTGATATTGTAAAGAGTTGTTTTTACCGTTTGCATAGTTTATTCTTCAAGATGAAGTTAGCAAGGTCTTATTATCTTGAAATGCGAGATAGGTACCCTGCCTCCTGTTTTAAAATGTATCTTCCCTGTTAATGTAGTCAATTGGCTGTTACAGGGACTTCGTTTCAAAAGTGATAAATAGTGACTATTATATGTGTTGAACTTTCTTAACTGGATGTATGACAATTTTTCTAGTATACCTCAGTGCTTGTTTATTATTTTGTAGATGTCAAATTGCAGTGCATCAGGAGTGTTATGGAGCTAGAAATATTCGGGATTTCACTTCATGGGTTTGCAGAGTGTGTGAAACACCTGATATAGAGCGTCAATGCTGCCTTTGTCCTGTGAAAGGTACCTTGCACATAAGAGAAATAGTATATCTTGTGGAAGGAAAAACTTTTTTGTCCTGCTTTGCCCTTAAAATATCATCAGTGTAATACCAAAATTAAAATCACTAAAATTTCCCATATTTTTTTTAGGACTGTGTCATTAAATAATACTTGAAATGTGTGGCCATGTAGAGACCTGGAATTTTTTTTGTATGTGTATTACATATGTAGAATTGTTAGTGTTGTAAAAAAATGTGGTAGTTATGGACATGCCTTATAATTGAAAGAATGAATTTAATCTAGGACAGCCTGAGAAGAAATGTAGAATGTGAAGGCTTTTAAACAACTTTCCAACAAGGACGGGCAACTATGTTAAATGCCTCCAAAAGTAGGAGAGTTCTTGGAAGTAGTTCACAGTTATGGATTAAAGTTTATGTATATGCATCACTTTTAAGGCATCACTTTATATTACAATTGTTCACATACGTGTTCTTGCTGGTTTCTTTATCCCCAGGTGGTGCTCTCAAGCCAACTGACGTTGAGACATTATGGGTCCATGTCACATGTGCTTGGTTTCGCCCTGAAGTCTCATTTGCAAGTGATGAAAAAATGGAGCCTGCTCTTGGAATATTGTGCATACCATCAAGTTCTTTTGTGAAGGTAGAGAAGCTGATCCTGATATTATGTAATTAATGTAATTTGGATATGTTGGCTGTTTTTCCAAGTATAGTGAAGAAGGTTTCGTTATTGCTACTTCGTTCCATCAAGTATGCATGTCCTTACTGGTACTATATAATTAAAACTTCTAAGTGGTTTCTTTATTGATACCGAAGGTACAATATATGAAGCGACTTGATTAGTTTTTCGTTTGACGTAAAACCAAAATGCTATCTGTGCATAATAGAAACAAATCATCACTTGGCTTTATGTCCTTTTGTTCTTTATCAGCGATCAAAGATCATATTCATATGGATGCTACAAGTCATGTTAATGTATAAATAATGTGATTTACTTGTTTTCAGGTTTGTATTGTCTGTAACCAAATACATGGTTCTTGCACTCAATGCTGCAAGTGCTCAACTTATTACCATGCTATGTGCGCATCAAGAGCTGGTTACCGGATGGAGGTCAGTGACTAATTCTTGGTTGATCATTATGGAGTTATTTTGACACGAGTAGCATTAATTCTGAATTTATCAGGCTCGAACTATCTTGTCTTGTTTATGCTCAATGATTAGCCAAATAATATGAAATGACGAAAATTAAAAAAAAATCAGCATTTCTTGACAATGAGACCATTGGGTTGGACTTGGAAGCTACCATTAAAAAATTAAATTCTGACGATTTTGCACTTTTTGCAGCTGCACTGCTTGGAAAAGAATGGAAAACAAATTACAAAAATGGTTTCCTACTGTGCCTATCACAGGTATTGCATTTCTTGGGCAGAGTGCTCTCTACCTTCATTCTCTGTCATTTCTCAACAGAAAAAGGGTAGAAGCTGTCCAAGTTTAACTTACAACATAGTTGCACTATAAGTTGACCTTTTATTCTGTTTTGTTTCCTTTTATTATATTAATACAGGGCTCCAAATCCAGACACAGTCTTAATTATTCAAACTCCTTCCGGGGTTTTCTCTGCCAAAAGTTTACTTCAGAATCAAAAGCGGACAGGTGCAAGATTAATCTCATCTGATAGAGCAAAACTGGTAGAGGTTGTAACTGAGGAGAATGGAGAGATTGATCCATTTTCAGCTGCCAGATGTCGGATTTACAAACCCCTTAAGCATAGAAACTGCAAGGTAGACTTGATCCAATAATTTTATGCCCCTATCACATGTCATTTATCCTTTCTTTCATGAGTTGGTGATGAAGAGTGAAAATATGTTCAAATATTTTTATCAACCACTTTACCGGGACATAACGGGGTTTGTTGTTGTTGTTGCTGTTTATTTTTGTCAACCACGCTTAGCAGCTTCTGTGTAAAAACTTGAAATGTAGGTTGAGATGGCTTTGCATTTTTCTACTGTACTTTTTAGTATAATTTGTAACTTGCAACATGTACCCTTGCATCTTTTGAACAATAGGGAAGTTTAATATTCTAAAATCTGTTTGAGAAGGGTGTGAACAGATCATAATACTATCAGATTTGAATAGCATATAGTAGTAATTATCAAGTATTAAACAGAAGAAAAAAAATGCAATTGCAGCTTAGAGGCATTGCTTGTTACTCTTATCTAATGGAGATTTGCTTCAAGAAAAGAATTTTGTATGCAGACTTGCAAACGGAATAATTAAATGTTGGTGGTTGTCTATCAACTTTATTCTTTAATCTCCAAAAATAATAATAATCCTTTTATTTGCTTGCTGTGTACCGTATAATCTCTTATAACTACTTTATTTGTCGTTTTTATAATGTCAATGCAAATACATTGTCCTTATCTAAGTATGTCCCTATTTGTATACCACAAACTAGTAAATGATATTCCAAATATATATTAACTCCCTCCAATAACAATATTTTTTGTTTGATTAGAAGATGTTCAAATACCGAAATTGCATATTACTGATTGTAATAGATAGATCATTATACAAATGTTTTGTTGTGTTTAATGTGCACTGGTATGTGTTTGAAGATGTTTTCTCGTGCTATGAACTATATATACATGCACAATCTCGTAGAACTTCTTTCGTTTATAGCTAGTAATATTTATTGTTTTGTAAAAAGGAAAGTCTTTTCACATTATTTCTATTTCTGGTTGATAGAGGACAGGAGAAGAAGCGGTTTCTCACAAAGTTATTTTTTTTTATAAAAAGGGAAGTCTTTTCATAGTATTTCTATTTCTGCTTCATAGAGGACAGGAGAAGAAGCGGTTTCTCACAAAGTTAGGGGGGCTTGCCATCATTCTTTTAGAGAATTAGAAAGCTTAAATTCACTTAGGGTAAGTATCTACAATTTTTTTTACAAATTCTTGCCTTTGTTCAAATTGAGTAAAATCTTGCTGAAATTTACAAGTATGATCTTTTCTTTATTGCTAGGTGCTAGAGGAGCCTAAAATTTTTTCAACATTCCGAGAGCGGTTGTATCATCTACAGGTAAATAGCCTTTCTTGTTAGCAAATGCTCAGGGCTCTATCGTAGCTGATGTCATTTAACCTATCAACTCTTTTTTTACTTATGGGGCAAGCAGAAAACTGAAAATGACCGAGTCTGTTTCGGTAGATCTGGAATACATGGATGGGGTCTCTTTGCTCGCAGAGACATCCAAGAAGGAGAGATGGTATGGCTTGTGAAATGTGTTTTTACTTTTTATAAAGTGCAAGTAGGTATTGTGATGTCTGCAGTAGGAGTTGCGTGATAAATACATAAGTTCTAACTTCCAATAAGTCAACTGACGAAAATGGTGAAGGGGTAAGGGAAATGAGGAGAACCAGCTCTTGTGAATTGTGTCATTGGCACTGGCTTAAAAAAGCCTTCAACTTGGAACCATTTAGGATTTTAGGGTATTGTTATAAGTATGTGAATCCAAAGTTATAAGTGTATAACCTTTGCCCTTATCTTATTTTGTTTTGTATGTGGCGTGATAGACAAGATATCGAATATATTACGTGTAACAACAATGTTTTTTTGTTGCAGGTTCTTGAGTATCGGGGGGAGCAAGTGAGGCGCAGTGTGGCAGATTTGAGGGAGGCCCGTTATAAGATAGAAGGAAAGGACTGCTATGTAAGTTACTCTGCTCGAACATTAACCACTTGTTTTCTGTTATCTACTACTACTATTGCATTTCTAGATACCATATCATAGATTGATGGTTGAGTTCGTTCCTGCTATTATTATGCTTTATTAGTATGTATAGTTGAATATCCAGAATTGCTACTGTCCGTGTTGCAGCTGTTTAAGATCAGCGAGGAAGTAGTTGTTGATGCTACAGATAAAGGAAACATAGCTCGCTTAATCAATCACTCGGTAAGCGCATTTCTAGATACCTTGTTTCCCGTCTCGTAGTTGCTTTGGGTAGGCTTACAAATTAAAATAAAAAATGTTGTTGTTGTTGTTGTTGTTGTTGTTGTTGGACAGTGCATGCCTAACTGCTATGCGAGGATTATGAGCGTGGGTGATGACGAGAGTCGCATTGTACTCATTGCCAAGACCAAAGTTCCTGCAGGCGACGAGCTAACGTATTTCTCTTCTCTACAACTATTAGTAGTAGTCTCTGCCATTGTAAGATAGATTGATAGAATTTATTACTTATCATCTAGCATTTCCATTTTTGGCAGGTATGATTACTTATTCGATCCCGATGAGTCAGAGGACTGTAAAGTTCCGTGCTTGTGTAAAGCTCCATCTTGTCGCAAGTTCATGAACTAGGGCACCAAACCACACCAGCACACTACCAGGTTATTATTATTTTTCCGCAAGGAACCACTAACCCCAACCCAATCCAGGCTGCTGCTGCTACTGTCATCTGCCTCTTCAGCATATTTATTACTGGTTTTACCAAAGGACGCTTGTTTTGCTTTCCTAATGTGCTCGACCACGATGCTCTTGCTTGCCTTGTGTAGAGTTTCCTTTCAGGGTTTTGACTACCTTAGTTTTGATTTTATAAGTTAATAATCAAAAGAGGGAATGTAAAAGGTAAACTGAGTCATAGAGTTGGTTAATTGCTTTGTAGGAGTTTAGGAGGGCACTGTTGTAAATTGCTGATACACAAAGCTGCTTTAATTTATTCTTCACAAATTTGTTCGTTCTTCAATTTCCTCCATTGATTACCTTGCATTCTTCCCAATGCTAGCTTCCCTTTGCCTCCTCCAAAAAAATGAAAGAGGGGATGAGGAAAAGAGGCATTTAATTTTCCTCATCATCCGCCTGTGGACGATTCTATTCCGACGGGACTTTCGTGCATATTACCTTCAAGGAACACCAGTAAATCAGATTTCACCCCCTGTTCTTGAGTGTGTTGCATGAAAGCCACAAGTGGGAAGGAGTGTTGGAGAAAGGTTATACAATTAGCGAGTTTGTCCGTCACCGGGAAGTTTGGTAAACCTTGAGCTATGATTCTTGAAGGCGAGGGAGTCAACCTCAACGATCATCCCGAAGGGCGAAGGCGGAGGACGGTGAACGAATCAACCTCACCAATCATCCCGAAGTATAACATCTGCTGCAGAAGCAACCAACTCTTGAAAACAAGTGGAGCTTGGCCAAGAAGCAATTGAAAAAGTTGTCAGCTTAGAGGATATTCTTGACCAAGTATAGTTTCATAGATTTGGCCATAATCAAGTTTCTTTCACAACAAATGAAGTGCCTTGAGAACTAAAAAAAGGTATTCTTGAGGCGTCATGAGGGTCCATTTGAGATCTTAGTCAAAGTGGGAAAGGTTGCCGTCCAGCTGCACTTCCTTTTATGATGAAATTGGATCTAGTGATCCACGTGAATATTCTCAATCCCTATTATCCGGGCAATGAGAAGCCAGGCCGTGGGAGTCACATAGAACTTCACCCTTGGATTTGGAATCCTTTGATTGAGGCATCAAGGAGATCTTAGCTTATAGGGTGGTCAAGGAGAAAGGAGTAGTCTCCCAGGCGACTGAATACTTGATCTATTGGATAAACCTACGGAGGAGCCGTAAGTGTGAGGGAGAGAGACTTGTTGTAGTTTTACAACGAAATTGCCTAGTTCCTTGGGGGTGACTGAACACTTTATTTAATGGGTCACTAATTCTTGCTTTGATTCAACTTGGGTTGTAGATTTTAAATCGGACCGCCACTTTCTTCCAATTCAAAGTGGCCCTTTTTGCTTTCTCTAATCCATCACCTGTTGTTGTTCCTTGCTTCAACATCAACCCATCCGCTAACTTATTAAATTCAACGCACGACCAATTTCTCATCTCCCGGGTCACGGTTCTTCTCCTTAGCCTCCTCCTCACACCCAAACTCAAAAAATCCTTGTTTTCTTGTAATACTCTTCCCAACTCCATATCATTAATTAGTTCATAAACTAGTACAAACACCCATAATAATGCACTAACAATCCATTGTAACGTACTACAAAGTGGAGCGTATCATATTTCCTCATGCTTAGACGATACTTGTCAGCGAGCAAGTTAATGAAAACATAGTCCTCCAAATAATGCACAAATGTCTCAGGAAGCATAATAGAAATCCAACACCAAGAAACTACAATACATTACCACCAACATAACACATATTATAAACGTAAAGGAAATCAGAGTACTTCCTCCACACTTAACCCAAACACCATATAGTAAACGTGAACATCTAGTCCTAACTCCAATCTTTCTTCTAAAAACTCCCAAGTACCTACCTGAATATTCCTATACTCCTCTTCTTATGTTACCACCGAAAAACAACGAACGATTGCTAAAAGTCAGTTTTTTTTCACTCAATTTTCCCAAACGCCCTCTCGGGTTTTTACTTACCACTTATTTCATTTTTTTAATTGACGGGTTCATAAATGCTCACAATCACTCTACAACTTCTTTTTACCCTAGCCTAATGTTAATCCAAACAACTTGCTTATTGCCTAATCTGTCTTTCCAGGTTTTCGACTTAGCTCATGATTTTCATTATTTCCCTTTTTCCAATTTTATATATAGCGCAAAGAGTAAATATCAAGTACAAATCCTTTCATCATGCTTAAATATTGCATTGTCCTAAATGTAATGGAAGATAAAGTGAAATCTAGGGGATAAAAGGAAAAAATACCCGCTATAGATGGTGATGGTCAAACTGATAGTTGGAGAAGAGAGACTCCAAGCGACTGTTGATGAAGATGGTGGACGAAGATAGAAGAATGGATTGTCGTTGTGGCGACGATGGTGGATGTTGGTGAAGTAGAAGACTCAACAAGAGAGAAGATATTGCAGGTGAAATGAAATCATTGATGGACATGGATCTTGAAAGTTGATCTTCAAATGAAATTCCCGGGAGGGGAACGGAAAAGAAGCGATAGAGAACAAACAACCATGGAGCCAACCACGGTAACAGTTTCAGGTCGCGAGTTTGATCATAAATCCACATCATTGTAAACATGTTTTTTCCCCAAGCAATATAATGTTCGAGTTTTAATCTAAAGATCTTGATAGCATTTGTTTGGTAACGTCAAGTTTGATCATAAATCCACATCATTATTGATTATTCCGCTACAAACAATTGGCGCCTACCGTGGGAGATAAAAAAAAGTGTCATCTTTCCATTACAAAAGACCATTCTTTAGCCAGAAAACCATGACCAATCCAGAAGATAGCCACCAGAAAGCAGTTGTTGACAACGTCGAAGAAATCAACGACATGATCTAAACGAATGTAGAGAACGTTCATTCAAAAGAGCCAAAAACTCCCAAATTTTCCAAACAAGACAAGAGAAAGGCCATTAAAGATGAGACCGTGACCATTGAGGCACTACGTAGCCGATTCAAGACGTTTAAAGAAAGAGGCCCTTCGTGTCTCCATGACGCCAAAGAGAGCACCTTCAACGTAGAGATTCCTTTACGTTAGAGATCAAGGCGTATAATGAAGATTGGACATGGACACAACTGTTGAGAGAGAATCCTATGACGACGGTCCATATCCCAGCGACCGTGGAGATATCTAGAATGCCACGTTCGAGATACCACCGGTTTGTAGAAAAAGAACCAACATGTTAGAACTTAAGCAAGAATGTGGGTTTATGATCAAACTCGACGAGTATCAATTCAACGCTATATGGATCTTAGGGTACAAGCTCCTACTTGTGTATTACCTGGGGGGAAACTCTATCACAATGTATAATGTATTAATAAGTAGTATAATGTATTATATATAATATTTTATGAAAATAAGTTGATATGTTGAAATGATATTGATATATGATTAAGTTTTAAAATTTTAAATATAATAAACAACGAATATAAATGACTTTTTGATGTACATACGCTGGAGCGTCTCCCAGAACAACCCGTGATGCGATCCCGTAGCCGAGCTGAAGGCCGGGAAGATGATAAGAGGCGATGTTGTCAAATATGGGTGGAAACTAGGGCAGAGTGGCCTGGACGGCTCGGGCGTCCAATTGAGAAGATATTTGGTCAGAGTATACTTCTTTGGCCTATCTTGATCGTGTCCAAAGTTGAAGCCCAACAGAGGCCCAATGAGCAAGATATGACTGTTGCAAGATCCGAGCTTGTTTCTGTTCGTTTGTGCAAACGAAAGATCGGAATACGCTATCCTTTGGATATGTTTTAGTACTTGGGCTTATCTTCTCTGTGTCCAAATTTGAGGCCCATTCGATATTGGACGAGGCCGCCATGATCAAAACAAGATTCAAGATTTTAGGGCTTTTCTAGGGTTTCCTTTATTGGGAATCAAACAATTCGGGAAGACTATTTATTATGTGTTTTTCTAGGGTTTAGGAAGATTAGACAAATTGAGAATTGATATCACGTTTTTAGTTTTGACGTTGTTTGACGTCGTTTTAGCTGTAGTTTTGGTTGGATTTGAATTGCAAGCGAAAACCCTTGGTTTGATTTCAACTTGTGAGAACGATCTGTTGGTTGCCCTTATTTTCGATCTCCAAACCTCGAAAGAACCCTAGGTGGATTCCTTAGGTTAGTTCGAGTCAAGTGAGTCTTTCTAGATCGACAACTTAATCAAGAAAGACGTCACTTGCTTATCGAGTCTGAGTCAAGCGAGTCCTCCTAGATCGACGACTGAGTCAAGGAAGACAACACTTGTCAATGAACAAGGTTCGTTCGATCGCCTTCCACAACGATCTCACGAAGCCGCCTTCGACATCGACTTCACTCTACCATTCCAATTGTCCGTCGTCGACTTCCGTCGTCGCCACCGTCGACTTCATCCCCTTCGTCCCTCAAAATCCTAGCAGATCTACGATCTTCATCCGACCCTGTGTCATCATTTGGTATCAGAGCCAACGCTAGGTAAAAACGCTCTTCTGTTTAATTTTACGTTTACGTTGTTGAATTTTCAAGAAAATTAAACCGGGTTTTTGCGGGATCTATCAAAAACCGAGTGTGAGAGCCATTAGAATTTTTTAGGACCATTCATATTCTTGTACGTGAGAGCCGTGAGCATCTCCACGCGGCTGGGCGCGGGTCGCCGCCTAGCCACCACCGGCGTGGCTTGGGTTGGGAGAGAGAAAACCCTATTCCTAACCACCTTGCCTTGACCCTCAAGACAAAATCTTCTTATTTTAGCAAATAATTATTTGATTTGATTCTGATTCTTATTTTATTAAGATTTGATATCTTGGAAAATATTTGGGTGGTTGAGAAGATCTTCTAGTAACTAATTTGGTTAGAATCTAGAGATTTTGTTAGCTTATCTTAGGCAATTATTAAAAAAAAAAATTATTTTTATTTAATTAAATCCGAATATCAGATAAATATTCTTTTATTTTCGGATTTATATATTTATTAAAAAAAAGAAAAAAAGAAGAGGAAAACAGAACGTCTAGCTGAAGAGAAACCCGGCTAGAGCAAAATCCGTTCTAGGCTAGTAGCCTTAAAAGCCAAAAGATTTAAGCGGACCCCGGTTAGTAACCGTGAGAAGTCCTATAGCGCACGTCAAGTGGTTCCGGGCTAGTAGCCCAAGAGAACCCCGCTCGACAACTTCTCTAGGGGACGATCGGTTGCTTACTTGAATTTCTGTTCACCATCTCTGATTTTTGTTTGCTATCTTTTCTTTCATTGTATAGTCAGTTTTCTTGTCATTGATTAATCGCCCCCTTTGCGTGCCTAGCTTTACCCATTTGCCTGTTGCCCTAGCTATTTCTTGTATTCAACTGCGTAGCGTAGGGTTAAATAGAATACGTTTGTGCCTTCTTTGTGCTGTTGTTTCCTTGTGAATTGCGCAGGTCTAGGAGACCAAGGGAAAACCTAAGGAGCCACTCATGGCTCGTCAAGTGTTTGACGTTGGTTGGACTATTGATCAAACTGCCAACTGGGAGGGCATGTGCTACCCATATGACCAATACTATCCAGTGAATCACATGTCAGAAGAGAACCTCTATGGAGTCCAAGATTATGGAGCGGCATATGGAGATGTTCAAATACAGAAGAAGAAGGTGAGCTTCAATGAACAAACGCTCGTCTACCACTATAACGATCCTTCATATTGTGAGGATGTGCAACATCTAGAGCATCAAAGACTTGATTTTCATGATTTGAACCCACATATGAGGTACGAGCGTGAACCTTATTATTACGACTCAGATAGGGCTTATTATTATGATTCCTATGATTTGTCATCTAATTCTTTGGTGCAGCCCGAGGAAGTTCATGACTCAAATAGGACTTATTATTATGAATCCTATGGTTTTTCACCTGACTCTTTTGTGCAGCCCGATGGAGTATATGACTCAAGTATGAATTACTATTATGATCCCTATGGTTGTTCTTCTAACTCTTTTGTGCAGCCCGGAAGAGTTCATGACTCAAATGAGACATTTGTTAGCACTCCTTACGACGAGGATGGTTTGGCTCTGCAACCTCGGATTCGAACACGTGACATCATATGTGTTATGTGTGGAGGAAGAGGCCACTTGGATGATATTTTTCCAAATCGCGACTACATCTACGAGGATGAAGTTGATGAAACACCAACCTCAGATGTCATCAATTCTTGTGGAAAGGAGGACGTCCGAGAGGTGTCGCACATTGATGTCAAGATGGAGTTGCGTCTAAGCGACAAGGGTGTGATAAGAGAAGTAACTACAGAAGTAGGAGAAAAGGCCTTGGACTTATTCCCTGAAGAGGCTCGAGAAGTAGAAGAAGAAAAAGTAGAGGAAGAAGAAGAAGATGCAGATGAAGAAGAAAAAGAGGTCGATAACGACTCGGGGACTCAACATCTCAGGGAAGCTTTCGTTATTCCTTCATCCTTTGATTTGTCCTTTACACCTTATTTTGTGCGTTATCATAGTAGTAGCAAGTCATACCTTTTACAACGTGTTATATGGCATAAACTTTCTTGTTTGCTTAGGAATGCCTATTATGTTTGTAGTGACATAATTAAGCATATACATAGGCATAAGAAGAAGATTATAGCATGTGCATGTTTGTTGTCATCTGAATAGTATATTTGTTACAAGGAAAACTCCCTTGTGACTCATGATTCTGCAGCTTATGATCTGTCTTCTGTCCATTACTATCATGCTCCGTTTAAAGACACGTCATATAAGTTGTTTCCAGATCTCCATGATGTTTTCTTATTCTCGTATACTTATTATGTTGTTCCTAGCATGTTTGGGAATCTAATTGGGATTAGAAAGAAAGGTGGTGTAGAAACTGCATCCATCTTGGTATATCCTTTGCACTTAGGCTTAGGGTTGTCGTTCATTGGTATCCATGACTGTGCATCTTGCTTCCGTAGAGTCATAGCTAATCATTCATGTGCTATTTATGTGCTTATGACTCTAGAAGATAGGTTGCGCAATATGAAGGGAAGTTTTCTTACTTTTGCAAGCATGAATTCTAGTACTACACTTCAAGCTTTGCTCGATTCAAGTAAATATTCATGGCTTGTTGTGTGTCCAGATACTTGTTACGTGACGCTCCTTTTTGCAGGTCAAGAAGATTCTTGGTCGAATCTTTGCAATATGAAGATTACGTGGCGCTCCTTGTGTATTACCGGGGGGGGGGGGGGGGGGGAACTCTGTATAATGTATTAATAAGTAGTATAATGTATTATATATACTTTTTTATGAAAATAAGTTGATATGTTGAAATGATATTGATACATGATTAAGTTTTAAAATTTTAAATATAATAAACAACGAATATAAATGACTTTTTGATGTACGTACGCTGGAGCGTATCCCATAACAACCCGTGATGCGATCCCGTAGCCAAGCTGAAGGTCGGGAAGATGATAAGAGGTGATGTTGTCAAAGATGGGTTGGAACTAGGGCAGAGTGGCCTGGACGGCTCGGGGGTCCAATTGAGAAGATATTTGATCAGAGTATACTTCTTGGGCCTATCTTGATCGTGTCCAAAGTTGAAGCCCAACAGAGGCCCAATGAACAAGATATGACTGTTGCAAGTTCCGAATTTGTTTCTATTCGTTTGGGCAAACTAAAGATCAGAATAGGCTCTCCTTTGGATATGTTTCAGTACTTGGGCTTATCTTCGTTGTGTCCAAATTTGAGGCCCATTCGATATTGGACGAGGCCGCCATGATCAAAACAAGATTCAAGATTTCAGGGCTTTTCTAGGGTTTCCTTTCTTGGGAATCAAGCAATTCGGGAACGCTGTTTATTATGTGTTTTTCTAGAGTTTTAGGCAGATTAGACAAATTGAGAATTGATATCACGTTTTTAGTTTTGACGTTGTTTGACGTCGTTTTAGCTGTAGTTTTGGTTGGATTTGAATTGCAAGCGGAAACCCTTGGTTTGATTTCAACTTGTGAGTACCATCTGTTGGTTGCCCATATTTTCGATCTCCAAACCTCGAAAGAACCCTAGGTGGATTCCTTAGGTTAGTTTGAGTCAAGTGAGTCTTTCTAGATCGACGACTTAGTCAAGAAAGACGTCACTTGCTTATCGAGTCCGAGTCAAGCGAGTCCTCCTAGATCGACGGTTGAGTCAAGGAAGACAACACTTGTCAACGACCAAGGTTCGTTCGATCGTCTTCCACAACGATCTCACGAAGCCGTCTTCGACATCGACTTCACTCTACCATTCCAATCGTCCGCCGTCGACTTTCGCCGTCGCCAACGTCGACTTTCGCTGTCGCCACCGTCGACTTCATCCCTTCGTCCCTCAAAATCCTAGCAGATCTACGATCTTCATCCAACCCTGTGTCATCACTTTTTCTACATAAAAAATCTTATTTGATCAAAGTATCATCGATTAATTTTTAACAAATTTAATTAATTTGATTACAACATATACTATTTAAATTTAAAGCATTACCATAACACAAAAATATAGGCAATGGCTATATGCACGCGAATCGAGGCATATATGCACGCGATTTTGTGCGCGCAACTTATGCGCACGCATTTGTGCGCAGTTCTTATGCGCATACGTGTTTTACGGGGTATTACGGGTACTTTTCGTAAATTTTCAGAGTCTGTAACAACTTGTGCGACTAACTACTGCGCACAAGTTGAGAATCTGTGCGCCGTGTTTCTGCGTACTACTCAAACATAGTAGCCGTTGAAATCTTTGAAAAAAGTAGCCGTTAAATGTAAAACTGTGTGCTTAGGTTCTGCGCACAGGTGCTTTAGGGTTTGGGTTTGTGCGCGGATGGTTAGCGCACGAGTCTTTACAGTTTAGGATCCATCCATTTGGACCACAACGGTCATAAATGTGCCTATATAAAGCCATAATCTCTTCGTTTCCAACAAATTCATTCAAAACCTCTTCATTTTCCAACAAATTCATTCAAAATGTCTCGTCGTAATCAAAACTCTCGTATGTTAGAGTTGATTAATCAAAGTTGTGAAGATAGTGATGAAGAACACGATTGGGATAGCGGATCACAAGAAGAGGAAGACGACCCGAACGACGACGGATGGTTGGGTGGTTTCTTAGAAGACGAAGAGTTCGGCGACTGGGATCCGAGTGGTGAATTTGTGGTTAGTATAATATGTTATAATTTGAAACATATGGTAGCGTAATTAGTTTCAAATTAGTTTCATATGCTAGCGTAATTAGTTTCATATGCTAGCCTAATTAGTTTCTTATGCTAGCCTAATTAGTTTGTTATGCTAGCCTAATTAGTTTCATATGATGGCCTAATTAGTTTCATATGCTAGCCTAATTAGTTTCATATGATAGCCTAATTAGTTTCATATGATAGCCTAATTAGTTTAAAGTAATGATTCGTATTTTGCGTTGTTATTTTGGTAGTAGTGTAATTGTCGCTCTACAATTACGTATAGGGGAAAGATTATTCGGATTATTTTAGAACCGCACAATATTGGGATACTCCGCAAGAATTGTACGAGTGGGCGAGAGATAGAGGAAAGGAGTTAGTGATAGCTTTGGTAACGCGTAATTCAAGTCCGTACCAAATAAGTATTGTGTGCGATAGATTTGGAAAACCAAGATCTAGGAGGCCAAAGGTGAACAAAGAGAATCCAGAGTTGGCTGTTCCTAGGCTTAGAAAGTCGAAGTCGAAGAAGTGTGAGTGTAGATTTCAGCTACTGGCAGTGCGAAAGAAAAACATTCCCGGGGTCGCAGGAGAAAAATGGATATTAGGTATGATAGAAGGTCGGCATAACCATGTGCTACTTGCTAGTTTTCATGGGAATGCATTCATGGGTCGAATGGCGGAGGAGCAAGAGCTTTGTGCTAGGCGGTGGGGAGATGGAACTGGACGCAAGACGCCAAAAGAAATTATCTCTAAATTGAGGGAGAAGTACCCTGGTAATGTTACTTCAAGGAGACAAGTTGCAAACTTTTTGCAGAAGGTGAATTACGAAGATCGCAGAGAGCTAAACGTGACACAGTGGTCGCTTAAGTTTTTGCAAGACCACGACTACGTAGTTCACCCACATAGAGACACGACAAACGGCGAGGTTGCAATATTATTCTTTGCTAACCAAGAGTCGTTGCGTTTGTTGAAGAAGTACCCGTACGTGGTAATTATCGATGCGACGTACAAGACAAACAAGTAAGTCTCTACAATACCTTGGTCGATATTTAGTTCGGATAATGATATATGTTCTGTAGTGATATATGTTAATGTCTCAATAGATATGAAATGCCGCTCGTAGAGATCGTTGGATTCACCAGTACACACAAGACGTTCAACATCGCGTATGCATTCACTAAAGCGGAAAGGATTTATCATTACACATGGATAATGATTCAATTGAAGTCATTATTCATAGATTTGGGAGTGATGCCAACGGCTATAATGACAGATTGTGAAGACGCGCTGATGAAAGGGATAAAGACTGTTTTCGGGAGCGAAGTTCAACATCTGTTGTGTTGGGTGCATATCAAACACAACATTGAGGCACATGCTTCGACCATCCTAAAGAGACAAATTAAAGTGGAAGCCTTTGCAGGACAATGTTGGGGACTATTTTGCTCAGCTACTGAAGAGACCTATGAACTGCGGCTCGAACAGTTGAAGAGATCTTGGAAGAGCGGCCTTGTGGGATACGTCGAGAGAACATGGCTTAATCCTCACAAGACAAGTATAGTGAGGGCTTGGACAGATCATAAGCTTCATTTCCTTACGAGGACTTCAAACAGGTAAATATTGATATTTTTTAGTTAAGACGATTATATCATAACGGCGTACTTTCTTAACTTACCAACTTAACTGTTTTTTAGAGTTGAAGGGATGCACAAGGTTTTGAAATATATTATTGGTTCCAGCAGAGGGGGCTTTAACAGAGTGATCGTACGGATCCATCATTCAGTACTCCTTCAGATTGATTCAATTAGGGCGAGCATGAACATGTCTCTCTCCAAACGACCAACTGATTTTGATGATCCAAACATGCATCCGCTTGGAAGAGCTATTTTTTCCCGACTATTCTACAAAGTGTCAGACATGTGTTTTGATCATTTGTTGGCTACTTATGAGATCATGTTGACGGGGAAATTTCCTGAACAATGCACCGACCATTGGGTGAGGAACTGTCTTGGGTTGCCGTGCGTCCATCAAATTGCACACACTATCATTTCAAACACACCCCTGATTGAGGATGGCATTCACTCGTTCTGGAGGGATTTGAAGGTCCGAATGAACATTATAGAGTTGCGACTCCATGAAATGTTCACCAAGTTGGAACTTGGAACCTTGAAGAAAAGCACGGCATACCAGCTAGGTGAGTTGTATCAGGACTTGGAGCATCCTGAACTAACTACCTTGAAAGAACCGACAAATGTGAGAAGAAAAGGCAGGCCAAAGGGTGCAAAGAACAAGGATAAGGAGGAGGTTGACAGTGAAAATGACAAGGAGGATGACATAAAACAAGAAGATATAGAGCATTATGAGATGGAGGAGGCAAAGCAGAAATCAAAAGGAAAGAAGAGTACAGGAGCAAGACGGCCAGGTCATCCTAAAAAGGAGGAGGATGACAGTGAAAATGACAAGGAGGAATCGAGAGAGAAGAGTTATTTTGAGCACAAACAAGAAGAGCTGGAGAAGTATGAGAAGGAGGAGGCAAAGCAGAAATCAAAAGGAAAGAAGAAGGCAAACAATACAGGAGCAAAACGACCAGGTCGTCCTAGAAAGCAAACAACGACATCACTTCCCGTGGTCTTTGAGGCCGAGAAGTTGCATTCTCAACCCATGCCCGACCTATCACAGCCTGAAGGATCAAACTACATTGACTTCGATCAGTGCCCTGAAGAACTTGGTGTTCCTCTCATTCATAGGGGGGTTGACTTCGACATTGACAATTTGGATGATTTTTGGCTTCCATACATCACAGATGTTAGACAGGTACGTTATGACGGGCATTGTGGTTATAGGTCGATGGCCTTACTTCTGGGAAGAAAAGAACAAGAGTACGGAAACATTCGGCGTGAGCTGGTAACGGAGCTGCTTGAGAACCGAGAATTGTACGAGCCTATTCGTCGTCGTCGTCGTCCGGGTACTTGGGAGGATCTTATTCTCCAAGTTAACCATTGCAGAAGCCCTTGTTCAGAACTGTATTGGTTGCACTTTCCACTGATGGGCTTAGCGTTTGCCACCCTATACCAAGTTGGCCTCGTGTTATTGTGTTGGGATGCTGATACGCTGCACTTTGTATAGCGTAACTAGGGATTATTACATTAGTTTAGGAGTATTATTATATGTGTTTCGAGTCATTGTTATGTTCTGAGATATTTATTAAGAAGTGAAGAAATAGAGATCAGAACCGATTAAGAGTTGAAGACTTGAAGAAATCACCGACGACGATCGCGGATTGATTAGCGGCGATCGCGGGTAGGTTGTTGTTGGAATGTTGAGCAGATGGGCCGGCCTATTTGGAAGCAAGCAGCTGATTTTATGAAGATTGGGCTGGGCTCGTTGAATCAAATAATGAAGAAGCAGGCAGCTGGTGATGTGGGCCCACGTAGGAAGGACTGCTGTGTTGTTGGGCTTGCTTTGTTGGATTAGGTGGGCCGTGCACATGAAGGAAGCAGGCAGCCGGCTTATATTGAAGCATGCACCTGATTCATCCATGACTTTTCTACGATTCTTTCTTTCCTTGTTTGGTTTTATTTTCCTTTTTTCCTTTTTCCTTAATTAGTTTTAGGATATATCTTTTACCATATATTTTTAGGGTTAGACTCTATTTAAGAACCCTAGTTCTTTCTTTCTATCATCATCTTTTCTATCATATTTTCCATCAGACAATTTAGTTCTGCAACCATGAGCAGGAACTAATCTCCATTGTTTTACCTAGCGGTTGAAACCTTCAGTTATTAAGTTGTGAGATTTCTAAACTCTTGTTCTTTTCCTATGGGTTTGTATTAATTCTCTTGCACTTCATCTATTGATTTCTATTAGTTTTGCTAGCTTGATCACCTAGTTTGATTGATAGTTTTCTATTGCTAGACTAGGGATATACGGTGGAATTCCTTGTCATTGTAGCACTCATATCTGCATGATCTGGTAGTTGATTGCTTTTATGAAAGAGAATTGATTGCATGTTAATACTTGACGGTTGTAAGTTATTGCATGCATCCTTATGATTCCTGTGCCCTTTGCTGCTATTTCATCTAATCTTGAGAGGTTTCCCTGATTGTTGAATAATAAGTATTATCAGGACCGGTTGGCCTGCTGATATATTAAAGATTGGAATAGGAACATTCCCTAGGATTGAATAGAACTTGAGATAAATCTATGATCAACTTGATTGACTGTTGTGTGGATACTTGCTAGGTGAAACCCCTTCCCATAATATTCTCACCCAAAACTTCATCTGCTTGTTATTGGTTACTTGTGTGTTCTTGCAATCAACCCCCCCCCCCTTTTGGTTACTTGTTACTAGTTGATATTTCACTTGACTTCATTGATTTGGTGTTTTGATTCCCTTGGGCTCGACCTCTACTTACTTGCTATACTCTAGTTAGTGTTTAGGGTTTTCTTTGATTTGGCACTACGACTTTAGCCACATCAGATGCTCCGACCTTTTGCTTACCGCTAAGGTGTAGAACAGAAAACGCTGATCCTCCACGACAGATTTTCGGCATGGCACGCGTAGGCAACCGTGACCACTTCATACCGGTAAAGTAGACAATTGTACTTGATACTTGTGTAATCATAGTTTTTTGTTTAATATCTTAAGTCGATTGTGTTTATATAGGTGGCGTTGATGGTTGGTTCGCCACTACCGCATACTCCCGGTTCGTGGAAGAAACACGTAGATCCAAACATTCAATGGTGGGAAGAAACATTTGGGGACAATTTGAGGATGTATCAAGAGTACCGCATTTCAAATGGTCGGGCACCAGATCCATTCATGTATAAAGGAGGGACCGAACCCGTTCACATATCTGACTGAGTGAGATTGTCATGTAATAAGTAGAAGACGTATTTTACCTTGTAATGTTCAATCTCATTTATTAGAAGACGCTTTTTACCTTGTAATGTTCAATCTCATCTATTAGAAGACGCTTTTTACCTTGTAATAATTAGAAGACGTGTTTGCTTGTTTTGTAATGTTTTGAGTCGGTTTTTTTCATTTCTAAGTCGTTTCGAGACGTTTTGAGCCTGTCACTGAGCACACATTTTTCAGATTCGGTGCGCAACGTTAAGGCGCACAGGTTTTTAACGGTAACAAATCCGTGTGCGCAAATATAATGCGCACACATTCTGAACGGTAACAAAGTATGCGCAACATAGTTGCGCACAATTTGTTACCGTTCAGAATGTGTGTGCATTATATCTGCGCACACGGATTTAACGGTAACTTATTGTACGCTTTTCAACAGCGCACAGTAAGTTACATAATAGGTGCGCATAACCTTGACGCATGGATGAAATCTTCTTCGAAATAGTTGAGATATGAAGGGTCTAGTACATCGATGTTGATTATGTTTCAAAAACTTATACAATTATGTGTTATTAGGCATATAAAGTGTGTATAAGGTCTCCCCTTCACAAAAAGTTGATCGAAAATACGCGAAAACGCAAAAAAAGCCTTGGAAGCCTTATATGCGCATTGGGTATGCGCACACATTTCTATGCGCATTTCGAGTACGCACAGCTTCCTGTGCACAGGTGTTAAGCGCACGGTTGAAGACCATCACATTATTGTTCAGAGTTGTTTTTCACGTCTTGTTGTTCAGATTTGTATTTGCATTATTGTTCAGAGTTGTTTTGAATATTCAAACAAGCAAAACATAAAAGTTAAAACCATCACACAAAAAAAGGCATACATAAAACATCAATCGTACATAAAACATCCATCAAACAAAAATAGAAGTCGAGCGTCTAATCCTGAGTCTCCTGAGTATAAGGCGGAGCATCCTCCTGAGTCGTATCATCCTGAGTGCCACATCCACTCCCCTGGCCCCTCTCATGAACAGAATCTCGGAAAACAGGAGGTGGTGGTGGTGCCATATGCGATGCACGTGGGGGAGATGGTGCCAAAGGTGCCTGAGGTGCATCTAAGACTTCAAGCCATAATCGAATCACCTCTTCAGTGTTCCAAGGTCGATCCGAGATAGGGGTGTCTAAAAAAGAGTGCATCATGGCTTGAAGGATCTGACAACGCTGCAAACAAAACGTAAATTTAATCGTTAGTTAAGGTCTGAAGCTATGTTTTGTACAAACTTTATAAAATTTTACATACCGCTAATGCATCGATAGGCACCGGGGTATATCCATAGCGAGGCGGGCGATCATGTCTCTCAGAGGATGGATCGACGACGGGATGTGAGAACTCGTCCAGCCAATCCATATAGTCATCAGACATCTTCCATGCTAGCTCTGCAACCGGCCCATCCATATCGATCAGAGGCCTCGGCTCTGCATCCCATGCAAGAAGAAGCTCAGGTGCATAAACGACGTCATACCTCGAGCAACCCATGGGCCGATTAAATGACAACGGCTGAATGGGAGGGTCGGGAACGGGCTGAGCCCGCCCAAACTGCCGCAGGACTCTCCTAGGGTTGTAGGCCTCATGAAATTTCCAGATGCTCAATACGCCCTCAAATCTCGTAGGAGAAACCTCTGGTGAGTTGAAGTCCAAATCTCTCCATGGCTGCCACATGAACCAATGGTTACCGTCTCGACTCTAGATGCAGACCCTAAATTGCGATACACTAACGCAAGTATGCCGGCTCCCCATGCAATGTCCCCTGTACGATCATGGTTGATAACAAGCGCCGCGTACTGGACCTTGACACCCTTTGTCGACCTGTCCACTAAGACAGTCGAGCCCAGAAGCAAAAGGAGATACAGAGTGACAATGTGACTCTCATTCCTGACTGGCGCATCAAACAAAACTTCCAACCGAGCATTGAGGGCACCAAAATGAATGCCACCTGAGCTATAACATGCCTTCATGTCATCAGCCTCCTGACCCATAGCGTCCGCAAGCGCCGCATAGATCTGGTCATTTGTCATAGGTGAATTGCAGCTACGACCATGTATACGGACTCTGAGGATCTACATCACGTCATGTAGGCAGATGGTCATCTCAGCAAATGGCATGTGGAAAGTGTTGGTCTCTGGATGCCACCTCTCCACAAAAGCAGAAATCAATGCAGCATCGATCTAAGACGCTATGCCCACTCGGCACAGCTCTGTCAGCCCAGAACGCTCAGCAATCCTGAACCATGTACCCTCCTCAGCTGAAATATGATGCTCATAATCATGAACCTGTGGAGATCTGTACATCACCCTCAGGAGCTTCCTAGCCTAAATAAGTACAGAAAAAAAAAATTGCCTCCGGTTAGTAAATATGAAACGTATAAGTTATTATAAGCATTCAGTTCAATGTTATTGAACATACCGGATCTAACGGAGCCGCATCAGCCTCGGCCTCATCCCCATCCCCATCCTCTGGCTCATCCTCTGGCTGAATATCTGCTACTCGTCGTCTCTGCCTGGGACGACGACCACCTCTAACTGGAGCCGCAACCTCCTCAACAACAACCTCCTCAACTGCAGCCCCCTCAGCGACTCCCTCAGCAACAACACCCTCACCACCAACTCCCTCAGCACCCTCCTGGCCTCTCCCTCTCCCTCTCCCTCTACCTCTCCCTCTCCCTCTCCCACCACCTCGGCCTCTGCCTACAGTACCCTCACCACCACCTCGGCCTCTGCCTCGGCCTACAGCTTCCTCCGCACGGGCACGCTTCCTAACCTGCACCGGGGGCACCAATGGTACATCGGGAGCGGGCCCTGGAAGAGGACCACGCGACCATATCCATCTCGCTATATGCGTCTCATAAGAACACAGTAGGTGAGGCGCACGTGGACGACAAATGTCCTGCATCGAGTCCCCGAGCCAAGGAAAATAGGTCGCTACGACATGGTCATCGTCGTCTAAATCTCCCGACACTGGCTCTGAAGATGCGGCTGGCTCTGCAGATGCGGCCGTAGGAGGAGAAGATGTCGACGTTGTTGCATCTGTCACTGCAGGTAAATCCTGCTCTGTATGCTCTGAACTGGGAGGTACAGCATCCTGAAATAGAGGTGCGTCGTGGATATCATAGTCATCTGTGGTCACCTGCGCCTGTACTGGTGTGGGCTTAATAGGGTCGAACGCAGTAAGATATCGACCAGGATAATCTACGTCGTCATGGAAATCTCCTGTCTGTCCATCTATCTCCATATGCGAACCATCTATCTCCTGCTGCTGCAGTTGTGCCTCGTCGTACTCATTCTCTGGCTCACGACGCTCAGGTGATCCGGTGCCAAAAAATCGTTCGAGGGCCTCAAACTCTAGTCGCACACCGGCTGCCACATCATGTCGACGTGGAAGCCGTTCCGCTACTGGTGCGGGCATCGTGTTGCCGGTCTGATCCATGACGGCTTGTATAGTCTACATGTTTTTACATTTTTAGTATGACTAATTCATACTAAAATATTCGGAAATAATTTGCAACTTCGTAATCAAATTCGAGTCTTTATATCTACGAAAACTAAATTTTTTAATAGGAATTGTTAGAAACTTAACAATTAAGTCATAACTAGTTATGACTGTTAAGTTTCTAATATTTAATTCATAATTACTAAAAAATAAACATCTCAACTAATACGAAATAATAATCACTACTATTACTAAAAAATTATGATTAATACGAATTCATAATAATTCGATTAATGCATAATAATCAGAAACTTAATCGTAATTATAAAAAATTACGATTAATAAGAATTCTAATATTTAATTCATAATAATCTGAAATTTAATCGTAATTAAGAAAAATTCCGATTAATACGAATTCTAATATTTAATTCATAAAAAACTGAAATTTAATCGTAATTATGAAAAATTATGATTAAATTACGATTAATACAAATTCTAATATTTAATTCATAAAAAACTGAAATTTAATCGTAATTATTACTAAAAAAATTACGATTAAATTTCCAAAATTAAATACAATTAAAATTTGAAAAAAGCGGGTTTAGAAATTATATACCGAATAAAGCTCGTGCGGTGTCACCTGATCCGTAGTCGTCGTCGCCGGAACCCGAGTCGCCGGAACCCTACCAGCCGCCGAAGCACCCGCCGGAACCCTAGCCCTCGCCGGAATATTCGCCGGAGGAGCATTTGCCGCTGCCAACGCCGCTCGAGTCGCATACCGCCGGCCGCCTCCATCCACCAAGGCTTCATCGTCGGACAAGGTCACCGGAGGTGGCTCCGTTGTGACGGAGGTCGCCGGAGGTGTCGGGATCGGGACGAAAGTGGTTTCTCCGGGAGCGAGAGGATGTGGGGGTTGCGAATCCATTGATGAAATTGTGTTTATGTGAGAGAATCGATCGGAAAGAGGGAAAACAGGACGGCGCCGTCGGGTGTGGAAAACGGAGAAGAAGAAGGAGAAAGAAGAAGAAGAAGACGCCGGTTAGGTTAAAAATAACATGTGCGCAACGTATCTGCGCACAGATCGTATGCGCACAACGTCTGCGCATAAGGTTTTAGAATTCGAAACGCTGTGCGCATATGTTTTGCGCACAGGTTCTTTTTAAACGCGTGTTATCAACGCATTAATTTGTCAGACGACGCCAGCAATTTCATTTTATTCCCAAAATACCCCCGTGCGCTTAACAACTGCGCATAGACTTATGCGCATAAGAACTGCGCACAGATTGGCGTGCATATAGTGAAAAAGTCGCGTGTATATAGGCGTTTCGAAACTATAATGTTTTCCCTTATCTATTAAAAACCAATCTTTTGGATGACCTGAATAGAGAGTATGTCACGTGGCATAGCTAGGGTGGAAGAAAAGTGATTTGTTTTAGTAGTTATAACTCGATATAGTTAATACACGTGGAGACGATGCAAACTACAAATAAATTAGACATAACTAAAGCAATTTTCGCGTAGTAACCGATACTCTCTCCGGAAATCTGCCATTGTCGTCATATGAGGGACTGGACGTGGTGGAGCTAAGATTTTGGAGAGTACATGTGTAAGAGAAATGCATAAATCAATTTAAGATAAAAAGAAATTTGTATCTTGAGAAGGAGAATCCATGTCTTTCTTAGCCCTCAGAAGACGTTTTCGACGTGTTTCCGGACGTTTCCGAGTGTGCGACGCGGGATATGCGAGTCTCCGGGTATCATAGCTTGGAATGGACCGTAACTGGTTGCTGAGGTGGAGGTTGGAGAGAGGAATGCACGTGGATGGCTTCGGAGGCACATGCCAAGTCTCCAACACACACGCACCTCTAGACGACGAAGACATGGCTAAGCTTCGAGTCCAGCACGCAACAATCAAAGATATTTCCACCTCTTCTGCCTGCGCACCTATTTATATACCTCTTCTCTTCTCTTCTCTCTTCTCTTCTCTCTCTGCACATCATTCATACCTGCTTTCCTCCTGCTCCTTTCAACACAATGTCTCTGTGTGGGATTGGTGTCAATTCCAACCTCGATGGCCATGAATTCCGCTGTTTCACCACCCCGATTTCAGCCCCCTTCGCCACGCCCTTCCTCAAAACTCGATTTAGCCCTAGGGCCTCACTTTCACCTCACCACTCTCACCAAATCCAAATGGACCTCAGTCCCGTTACCAGGTTCCCAAGGGACGCTTTTTCTCTTTCTGATCGTGTTAGTCTTGGTCTTGCTGGCAAGGTATCCTCTATCTTTGCTTTTTATCCCACCTTCTTTCCTTGCTTAACCCTCTTTCACTCTTCATTTCTTTCTATAGGCCGATGAACTACTTTTTGAGGCCGTTGTCAACAACGCCGATAGCCCTCTGTACAACACAAGAGTTGTGCTTCGGGAGCTTACTAGTGCTCAAGCTCAACGAAGAGGGAGACGTGCCATAGAGGTTACTTATAAGCTCTTTATTATATACATGTACTCTCTCTTTTTATTCTTACAATTAATAATATGCTTGTGTTTTCCATCTCCTCTAGGTCCTAAGAAAATTAGCTCATCGCAAACTTTTGTACTTATCCTACTCAATGCAAGTTCACGGTTTCATCATTCCATCAACAAGCGGTAATGGCGGCTCATTCACTCTCGTTCATGGTGTAGGTCCTTCACTTTATGCAGTGAATCATGATAGCTTTAACTGCTAGCTTTTGATTTCAAGTCAATGAAACTCCCAGTTCGTTATGACGAGTCCCAGAGTCAGTACAAGTTCATTGATGTTAGAGAGGAAGGAAGGAAGCAGATGGCAGAGTTTTCTAATTTAAATAATCTGTAAATTATAGGCTACTTGTCACTTTGACCAAGCATGCTCACAAGCAGATGGCCTGATCTTCATGTGATTTGCAGTTATAATTTACTTTTTTGTTGCTTCATTTGCAGTATCATGGTAGTTTTTCTCTGAGGCATTGGCTTCAGCAGTCTGACTGGCTACCTACACTAGAAGCTACCCTTGCTCTTGATGAAGAGTCTGCTAAAAAGGTAGGAGATGACTCAATTGGTGGACCGGAAATCTCAAGACAGCTAAGAATCATTCGGATATTAATGAGAGATCTCTTGATTGGAGTATGTTACATTTCTCTATAGGTGTATCCAATATCAACTGTGAGAATTTTTTCATAGGTTCTATTTTAACTTTCAGGTTAATTACCTGCACAGTCATGGACTTGCTCACACAGAATTGAAGCTAGAAAATGTACACATAAGTCCGGTGGATAGGCATATTAAAGTAGGTTATGCTTGTCTATTGCTGATTTCAGTAAATCTGTTCCATAGGGATATTATTGTACTTCTATATAAAGCTTTTCTAACCTAATTTATTTCAGGTTGGTATACTTGGAAATGCAGTTGATTTTTATGAGAATAGTCCTAGTAATGCATTGAATAGTAACACAGACAGACGACAAATGATGATAGCATTTGACGTTAGGTATCAAATGGAAATGAATATACTTGTGTTGCCAGCAATAAACGAAGTATAACTGTTATTTTCTCCAGATGCTTAGGATTTATAATGGCAAAAATGGTCCTGCGAGAGCTTATGGACCCTTCAATTTTCGCAAGGTTCAAATCCTTTCTCATGAAGGTAACCAGTTCTTCCTTAGCTCGTGGTTATATGTTGCTGCCTTGACTTGTCATTGGTGGCATTGCATCCTGAATTAATTTTATTCTTTGGTATTTATTTTTTCATGTCACGTCCTTGATAGAATTGCATCTTTTTCAGATATAATACCTGTTATAATTGACTAATGTCAGATGTTGTAGGTTCTAGACATTTTTAATCCAAGTATAAGGTCAACAATATCTTTATGATGAATTTCCTTTGAGAATCTGGAGAGGGACGTTTTTATCGCTAAAAAATTACAAAGAATCTCTATATAATTACTAAAGCAAAACACTAATGTCAGATGTTGTAGGTTCTAGACATTTTTAATCCGAGTATAAGGTCAACAATATCTTTATGATGAATTTCCTTTGAGAATCTGGAGAGGGACGATTTATCGCTACAAAATTACAACTATATAATTACTAAAGAAAAAAACTATATTCATCAATAAGCTATGTCACATCATCTAGTCATCAATAAGCTATGTCACATTATCAATATAAAAGATTATATATTAATTGAAATTCCTTTTATTTATATAATATTGATTTAAAAATCAATTAAAATCAATATAAATATATAACACCAACATCAATCCCCATTTATCCCGAAAAACGGGGTATGGGGTGGTCGGGATTGGTATTTCCTTACCCCAAGAGGTTGGGAGGAAGTAACCGATATGACCTAAAATGATGATTGCGTCAAAAGTTGCATAATCTGAATACTACTTCACAAAATAAGAAGCATAGACAGTTAAATGAGTCATTTTGCTTTATTCCATATAATTCTGAAGCCAAAGAATAGTGAATCTTTGCAATGGAACCAAAGATTCGTATTTTTATTTTTATTAATGTTATTTCTATGTGTTTATAAATTATATACATAGTTATAAAAATCATCGTGCGAATTCCGCGCATGGCGCGGGAATAAAACTAGTATAGGTATAAAAAAAGAACAATATAAGATAATAAAATCTTGTTGCCAAGTTGAATTGATTTTCAGTTACTTGGAGAACATGATTGCTTCTTCCCAAATACAATAATCAATTTTCTTTTTTTTTGACAACTTTCACTGATATTAATTTAAAAAGAACTATCCTCCCTGTCCTCATCCTCATCCCTTAGAATTCCCTTTTTTTATCCCGAGTGACATCACATCCCTTGGGTTAGGACATACAAATTCCCCTCATAGGTTTCTCGATGGTGTCTAGGACCACGGGCTGGGAACCTATCCCAATATCCCTGTGCCGATCAGCTTGTAGAGGAGGATGTAAAACCCTTCATCATGTGGAGTATAATATAAAAAAATTCCATGTTTATATTTCCTAGTATCCCACCCTTTTGACATCCTTAAATTTGACCGTTATCATTGATTTATTTTCTCTTGTGATATTTCCATCAGACATGATTAATGGGTTTAAATATCTGCAATCAAGCATAAGTAGACAAATACTTCTTAGATACTGTAGATGTTGAGTTCTTTTCTCAAAATCACAGCTATGATTCAGTAAAAATAAATCATTCTATGATATGATAATTCATAACCCTTTTTCTCTTATGTCAATTTCATTGTTATTCTGCAGGGAAATGATGCTTCTTGTTTGCGTGAGTTTCTGTTGCCAATCCTGATGAATAATTCACCTAATGGAAATGTGGGGCTCCAGGTTATTGTGCAGTTCTTCTATATGCCTTTTTGAATCTTATTATTGTAACCTATCTCTTCATGTTTGTCTTAATAGATTATGTCATTTGCAGATGCTTGATCGGAATTGGGGTGCTGGTTGGAATCTTTTGTCTCTACTGCTAGCTGCCAAACCTTCAAAGAGAATAAGGTAGACGTCACCAAAGTGAAAAGTTGTAGCTCATGATATTGTACTCCGCAAATCTGTAAGTAGATTGAAAGTAGGAGATGAGCTTCGGTGTACATTATCACTCCCATGTTCTAAAATGTTGTATTTTATCTATTATCATAGCATAGTAATCACTCTTAGGAAAGTGGAATTAGTGTATTGAGTACCAATTGCCTTGAGGCAGTTAAAGGGTTAGAAAGGTTTTTCTAAGAGGGGAACGGAGTTGTCAGAAATGGTTAGAGAATTGTGGTAGGTAGTGCAGGCTAACTGGGGCGAGAGGAATATAAATATAAATGCAGTCTTTGTAAGAAAGGATCCAGAAATCAGTAGTGTATTCGGGCTATATGCCTTCACTTCACTTCACTTCACTTATTATATTTTATCTTGCAGTTGTCGAGAGGCTCTAAGACACCCATTTCTGTGTGGCCCAAGATGGAGGATAGAACCTTCCATGAATGTAATAAGATGGGGTCTCGGTTCTACTGCTGTTCGAATGACAGAGGAATACATCTACGGGGAGCGCCAGGTATGTGCAGAACTCAGGTCAAATGCCAAGGGGGACACTTTATGCCCCTTTTTTGATAGCTGAATACCTGTTCATTCTGCCCCATTGCCTATGACAATATGCCCTCGTCATAGTTCCTAAAAGCTCAATGTTTCCTCTAGAAAATTCTATATGCTGATTTTTTCTCCATTTACATAATCCCATCTGAACTATGAAGTGCTCTTGTGCTTTTCAAAATTTTCTGCATACCATTTTTCCTTTCATTGTGTTAAGTCTGACTGTAAGTACTAGCATAAATGTTTATTGTTACATATATAGGAATTATACTAACATAAATGTTTATTGGGACCACTTTTTGGGTATAAGTTAGCAGAGAGAGTGAGAGGAAAGTTATCCAACTTTTAAGTGTATTTTGATACTAGTAACCTAAAGTCACTCAACTGGGAGGTTGGTAGCGTAAAGCTACTGCCTTTGTCTTTCGCACTCTCTGAGTGTTGTTTAAATGAAACTCACTCCTCTCTTTCAATTCTAATCTGGGAAAGATAAAGGAATGCAAGCAATATCATTGCAGGACACAAACAGGTGGGCTCAACATAATGATCACTGTAGTTTGTACTTTATCATTCATCTTTTTCTGTAGCTGCTATAAAAGATATGAGGGATAGAAACTTCTAAAAATCATACTTCTCAGAACAATGCTAAATTACTATCCTCGGTGTATTTTTGTTGGCCACTTGGCCTCAGTTGCTGATGGTAGTTGTTAGGACCTAGAACTGTTGTGACGAAATTCTTACTCTTGACATTTTGTATGCCTAATCTCTTGTGTCTTTTATTTTCAGCGAAGTAGGCTTGCACATTTTATCGAACTGATGGAGATGCTGAACCCTAATTCACTGCCAAAGGTGACATTTTTGTAACTGCTTTTATTACCACCAAAGGTGCTGCGAATTGACTAATCTTTTTAAAATATAGCTGTATGATTAATTCATTTCAGGTCTGGTATATCTCAGTACTTCATTTAATATAGGAACATGACATTGTACAGATTTTTAAGCTCTTGTATCATTTTAATCAGTGAAGATATCCTTTGCAGTCCTTTTAACTTGTATGCACTACTTGATAATCAGAACTGGATGGAGTTGCTTCCAGGAAGATGGCGCTTGCTTTACTGCACAGGAAGGCATATAGGATTGACTTTTCGCCAGCCGCGTAACCGTGTCCTCATAGGGGAAGTGTACCTTGGTGTCACAAATATGTCAAATTCAAAGAATTCGTTTTCATTCAGCTCGGATGTCGGTTTCAAGGTGATGGAGAACAAAGCTTGGCCACATGACAAGAGTGGTATTGCCGGGAGTTTAAAAACATCCTCTTCTGCCAAATTACGAGCCGGGAAAAGGCTTTATTTGAGGGAAGAGGAAAGTGTTGGTGGTGTTTTATTAAGGCAGGCAAAAAGCTCTACCTCTTTAGCTGAGAAGCTGTCTGGAAAAAGATGGAGAAAAGCCGTTCCTTTTGTCGAAATCCCGTCCAGCCTTCCCGTGGTGAAGTTGATATTGGGTGATGTTGAGCTGTCCATGAATCTCACAGGCTCTATGAGTGGTGATGTCGATGCTGCAAGCAGAGTTGTGCATGAGGTTAGGGTACAAGTGCCGCCAGAAATGTTTGATGTATCCAAGATTGTGTGTGGAACCTATGTAGATTCTAGACTCCTTGTCCTTCGTAGTGTAAATGGATCCGCACTATTGTTCACTCGATCTTGTCAAGATTGAAAATCGTGGAGTCAGAGTTTGTACATATCATGTATAATGATTGGTTTTCTAATATTGCCATGTCAATACAGAATTGATCATCCTCAACGGTTAAATAGCGTCATCAAGATTTCACACATCAAAAAAATATTTAGTTGTTTGAGCACATGTGAAATCTGCAAAGTTTTGAGGATTGACAACAATGTCCTACACCCAACGCAAAACTTGAACTTGTCATTCTTATTCTTATTCTGGGGAGTGATTCTTATTCTTATTCTGGGGAGTGATTCTTATTCTTATTCTGGGGAGTGATTCTTATTCTGGGTAGTGTTGTTGCTTGCACCTTCTGATTAACTTAAAGTCTTTTGCATAATTATAGGTTCATGAATTACAATCGGATTGTTTTATGAACTTGCATAATTATAGGTTCCTGAATTATAAGCGGATTGTTTTATAAACCTTCTTTGTATGAGAGTGTTAATCTCTGTTTTTTGTTTGTTGGTCCATTTTTCCTTGGCCCTCTGACAGCTACGGACTTGTTTTTCTCAATCTTTATGGTTTGAACCATATTGACCTCACTTGAACATTGTTCATCACTAGCCAGACTGTTGCTCTCATATGATTTTGTGCCCTTTGTGAGCAACAATCTTGTCATACTTAAGCTCTCTGCACAAACATATTTTTTTTTTATCAATTCCGTATGTGAATAGATGAAACTTGCTGATAAGCGGTGTTTTACATACCGCAACTATGGATTATTAGCTAGTTTTGTATAGGATTATGTTATTTGTTTCTATGTAATCTGTATCATGGAGCTGTTCGAGAGAAGATTTACATACGAGATCCCAAGAGATGATACAAGCATTGGAAGCATTGAAGCATAAGGAAGAAGCTGCTGAAGACGAAGACGAAGACGAAGACTTGAAGAAATCAGCAGGTTCTGCCTCAGACAACAAAGCCGCACCCGCGGGTTTTACCTTCAGCCAAGACTTTCGAGAAAGCTCAAGCCGCGCCCGCGGCCCTCTGCCATCCAGAGAATCTGAAGAAACTCAAAACCGCGCCCGCGGCTCTCAACCCGCGGGTGCGGTTCCTCGACAGAAGAATCAAATTGATGTCTTTGCCATTTGAAGTAATTTGTGTTTAATTTTGTAACTTTCCATACGTTTTTTAGGACCTTAATTCGGCTGTTACATCAGCTGATACTATATAGGTAGTGGATGATCATCCTTGATCATCTAGTCTTTGTTTTGCTTAAGTTTTGGAGAGTATTTCACAAACTTATGAGTTGCTAAGGTTCTTTGTTTTCACTTGGCGTTTGAAGCTTTTGGATTCAACAAGTTGTGAGTTTATCCTTTCCTTTTGTCTACTCTTTGATTGTCTCAACTCTCTTGTTTGTATTGTCGATGAACTAGATTTACTACTTTAGATTGATCACCTAAGTTAGTTGTGTCTTGTTCATATTGCTAGAGTTTGATACTTCGAGTTGAATTATCATACTTGTTGTGTAGCACAATCTATTTGCATGAACTAGTTGTGATTGTTATTAGAGAAGAGAGTTGAGTACATGTCGAGTATCCGACTAGTTGTCCATGATATTGCATGTATCTATCTATTCCTGAATGCATTGCTACTTTGTTATTGAACTTTGATAGTTTCGAGGTTATAATCGAGTAAGGGTTATTAGGACTAGTTGGACTAATAACTATTCAAGAACAGGAATTAGAACGATCACTTGAGAACTTGACATAGGGATAAAAAGGATTTTCAGATCAACTTGTTAATCTAAGTGTGGATAATCGCTAAGTGGAACACTTCGCTTAATCTTTTTATAACCAAGTTGACATTCGATACTTCGTATCAAAACCACAAAAACCCCCCTTTGGTTACGTTTATTGGTTAGTCATTGTGATAACTTAAGAATTTGATAAACTGATTCTCTTGGGATTCGACCCTTTTTTGCGCACTATATTACTTAGTTTGCATGTTAGGATTACTTGACTTGGCACACGACAAATTCGCCTCGTCAAATTTGGCGCCGTTGCCGGGGAATCAAATTTTCTTATTTTTAAGTTCTTATCTTGACTAACTTTAGTGTTGACTAGTGAATGGTCAACACCCGTTCTACTAATCAGCCTCTTTCTATTCTTGATTCAGAGATCGAGAGAACTTTTCATCGGAATCGAAGAGAGAACAGAGTCGGGACTGAGATAGTAGAAATGGTCGATCGAGAAGCTCTTGCTGAAGTGCAACGTCAATTGGCTGACATGCAGTTGGTCGTTAATGCTCAACGAGAGCTAATTGAGACAAGGTTACCAGGAGGTGGTGTTACTCGCACTTTGAGAGAGCGGCAAACACCGAACCTGACACAGCAACCTCAAGCTGTGGTTATTCCACCCCTTGCTCATGGGGTGACGTTCGAGCTCAAGTCGGGGGTGATCAATTTGCTCCCAAGTTTCCATGGTTTGGCTGGTGAGGATCCAATCATGCATTTGAACCAATTTCATGATATTTGCATGACAACCAAACCGCCAAACGTCACGGAAGAGCAGATTAAGATGAGAGCCTTCGGGTTCACTTTGAAGGATGGTGCTCGTTCTTGGTATTACCATTTGCCAACCGGTTCGGTTGATAATTGGGAAAAGTTGCACAAGGTGTTCTTGAGCAAGTATTTTCCAGTGAAGAAGGCAAATGCTCTCAAGAAGGAGATGGCCCATGTCGAGCAAAGTGAAGACGAAACGCTCTATGACTACCTTGAACGCTTCAAGGGGTTGTGTGCTTCGTGCCCTTTTCATGGGTATGATACCGAGGATCTTGTGCTTTACATTTGCAATGGTCTCCTTAACCAAGAAAGGAGGATGGTTGATGCTGCGTGTGGTGGGAATATTCTCAACATGACGCCGGAGGATGCCATGGAGAAATTGCAAGATATGGCTGAGAGCACAAGGAGTTTTGGTAGGATATACACCAAAAAGGGAGTGCACGCAGCAAGTTCAGGGGATCCCGCTCTTGTAGCTGAGCTTGTAGAGTTGAAGAAGATGGTCTCTCAGTTGCAAAAAGGACAACAACAACAAGTAAAGGTATGTGGTATTTGTTCTGACCCTTCTCATTTTACAGATAAATGCCCTAAGCTTGAAGGTGAAGACGTTGCTGAAGTCAATGCTGCTGCTGGTGGGTATGGACCCCCACGACCTCGTGGTGATCAACAAAATAACTACAACCCGAGGTATAGAGATCATCCCAATTTTCGATGGCGTGATCCAAATGAGCCCCAACAACAAGCTCAAGGCCCTCGACCCAATGCTGGACCATCTACTGCGGAGCTGCTGAGATCCTTGACTCAACACTTCACAACTCATGTTCAAACGACTGAGTCGAGCATCAAGAACATGGAGAAGCAGATTGGGCAGTTGGCTGAAGCTGTTACCACCATTGCACAACAAAATTCCAATTCTCTACCGTCCCAAACGGTGGTGAATCCAACCAGAAATGTGAGTGCGGTGACAACAAGAAGTGGTAAGATTTTGGGGGAAACCAAAAACCTTGTCGAGGCTTCGGCAGAAAAATTAGATTCTGAGGACAACCAAGAACCGCGCCCGCGGCTCCTTCACTGCGCCAGAAGTCAATTTTCCTGAAGAACCGCGCCCGCGGGTTGAAAACCGCGCCCGCGGCTTTTCCACTGCGCCAGAAGACAAGTGCACTGCCGAGCCGCGCCCGCGGGTTGAAAACCGCACCCGCGGCTCATCCACCGAGGTAAATATTCCAGACTTTCCTTCACAAAATGCTGAACTCGAAGTGGAGGATCGGGGGGATTTCCAGTTGAGACAGGACAACTACGTTCGCCCCAACTTTCCACCTCTCGACTCCACCAAGCCTCCCGCCCCGTTTCCCGATGCCCTTAGGAACACCAAAAGGCCGGAAAACGACAAGGAGTTGTTTGAGACGTTCAGCAAATGTGAGGTAAACATCCCCTTGCTCAAGTTAATTAAAAGCATTCCTCGATATGCAAAGTTTTTAAAAGAACTTTGCACAATCAAGAGGAATCAAAAGTTGAAAGGGCAACAAAAGGTGACGGTAAGCGAGCGTGTCTCCGTTGTATTTCAAAGGCGAATGCCTAAGAAGTGCAGCGATCCGGGCATGGTCAGCATACCTTGCCGTATAGGCGACACACATTTTGAACGAGCCATGCTCGATTTGGGTGCATCGATAAATGTGTTGCCTTACTCTCTCTATAAGATTCTCGGGTTAGGTCCACTTCATGAAACCGGAATTGTTATTCAACTAGCCGATAGGTCCACCGTGTATCCTAAAGGTGTAGTTGAGAACGTTCTGGTTATGGTGGATAATTTGTTCTTTCCCGCTGATTTCTTTGTGTTGGACATGGAACATGATGGGCAAGCTGCTCCTATTTTGCTTGGGAGACCCTTCATGCGAACCGCTAACACAAAGATTGATTTGGCTAGTGGATCTCTCACTTTAGAGTTCGATGGGGAAATAGTTCAATTTAACATTTTTGATGCTATGAAACACCCCGTCGAAGATGCTGCGTCTATTTGTTCAATTGATGTAATTGATCCTATAGTCCAAGATGTTTTCAATATCTTTGGCTTAGATGAATTACAAAGTGTATTAGAACACAGCATCGTTCACTCACCAACACTTGACTTGTCTCTTCCACCTGAGATTCAAAATGTTCTAGCTCGTCTAGACGCTTCGGGTAGAATTTTGGCCGGTCGGCCCATGCTACTAACTTTGGAGAGCGAAAAGCTTCTTCCTTCTATTGTGCAGGCACCGGTTGTAGAGCTCAAGCAATTACCCGAGCACTTGAAATATGCTTTTCTTGGGGAAAATGATACCCTCCCGGTAATCATTTCAAGCAAGTTGACAGGTGAACAAGAGAGAAGGTTGGTAATGGTGCTGAAAGAACACATTACCGCTCTTGGGTGGACCATTGCTGACATCAAGGGAATTAGCCCTTCCACCTGTATGCACAGGATCCTTCTTGAGGAAGGTGCTAAACCCTCTAGGCAACCCCAAAGAAGGTTAAACCCACCTATGATGGAGGTGGTTAAGAAGGAGGTGCTGAAACTTCTTCAAGCTGACATGATCTACCCCATTTCGGATAGTCAATGGGTAAGTCCAACTCAATGTGTCCCTAAGAAGGGGGGCATAACATTGGTAGAGAATCAACAAGGTGAGATGGTTCCTACCCGAACTCAAACGGGTTGGAGAGTATGCATTGATTACCGCAAGCTGAACGCGGTAACCCGAAAAGATCATTTCCCCCTCCCTTTTATTGATCAAATGCTTGAACGACTTGTCGGTCGTCCGTATTATTGCTTCCTAGATGGGTATTCAGGGTATTTTCAGGTGGCTATTGCACCCGAAGATCAAGAGAAGACGACGTTTACATGTCCCTTTGGCACTTTTGCATATCGTAGGATGCCTTTTGGATTATGTAACGCGCCCGGGACCTTTCAACGATGTATGGTAAGTATCTTCTCGGAATACATTGAACATTTCATAGAAGTTTTTATGGATGATTTTACGGTACATGGGGATAGCTTTGATGCATGTTTAAATCATTTGTCACTCGTGCTTAAAAGATGTGTAGATACTAATCTAGTATTGAATTCTGAAAAGTGTCATTTTATGGTTGAACAAGGGATAGTATTGGGGCACATAATTTCAGCTAGGGGTATTGAGGTCGATAAGGCAAAGATTGACGTCATTCAATCGTTGCCTTATCCTACTAATGTGCGTGAAGTGCGTTCTTTCCTAGGCCATGCAGGTTTTTATCGCAGGTTTATCAAGGACTTCTCTAAGATCTCCACGCCCCTATGTGAGCTTTTGAAAAAGGAAGCTACTTTTGACATGTCGAATGTGTGCAAGAAGGCATTCGACACTCTGAAAGCCCACCTCACCGAAGCACCAATCATCCAAGTACCCGATTGGTCTCTACCCTTTGAGATCATGTGTGATGCTAGTGATCATGCGGTGGGAGCCGTTCTTGGTCAAAAAGTCGGAAGAGCAATGCACGTCATCTACTATGCTTCCACGACTTTGAACGGAGCTCAGAGGAATTACTCCACCACGGAAAAGGAGTTTCTAGCCGTGGTGTTTGCCCTTGAAAAATTTCGGCAATATCTTTTGGGCACGAAGGTGATTATCCACACGGACCACACTGCTCTTCGTTATCTCATGACAAAGAAGGAATCAAAGCCAAGACTCATTCGATGGGTTTTGCTCTTAAGCGAGTTCAATGTGGAAATCCGGGACAAGAAGGGAGTCGAAAACTCCGTAGCTGATCATTTGAGCCGGATTGTAGCAGAGGACGGTAAATTACAGGTTCAAATTCAAGGTACGTTCCCGGACGAAAACTTGTATCAAATTAATTCTGCAATTTCTGTTTCTGCTGAGTACGAGCCGCACCCGCGGCTAGGGAACCGGACCCGCGGTTTATGCTCTCAAGAATTTCCGGAAAAGAGAGAGTCGCGCCCGCGGCTAGTAAACCGCACCCGCGGTTTGTGTTTGCCAGAAATCTCACTGCAAGGAGAGCCGCGACCGCGCCTCAATAACCGCGATCGCGGTTTTCTGACAGCCGAGTATGCAGAAATTGGCCCCGAATACAAGCTTTTCGCCCTCCGGTCTTTCAAACCATGGTTTGCCGATATCGTGAACTACCCGGTTCGCGAAGAATTCCCGCCAAACTACACCAAAGCTCAAAAAGATAGGATCAAGCGGGAATCACGTTTTTACGTTTGGGATGACCCCTACCTTTGGAGACATTGTGTTGACAAGGTAATCCGACGATGCCTCCCGGATAACGAGGTACAGTCTGTCCTTACTTTTTGTCATTCTCATGCATGTGGGGGGCATTTTGGGGCTAATAAAATGGCTAGGAAGGTATTGGACGCCGGCTTCTATTGGCCACACATCTTTTGGGATGCGTTTGCCTTTTGCAAAGCTTGCGACCGATGCCAAAGGGTCGGGAAAATTTCTAAACGAAATGAGATGCCACAAACACCATTAGTCTTTTGTGAGATTTTTGATGTTTGGGGTATTGATTTCATGGGACCTTTTCCTAGTTCGTTTGGGAATTTATACATTTTACTTGCGGTGGACTACGTTTCCAAATGGGTGGAAGCGAAGGCCACCAGAACTGATGATTCCCGAGTGGTAGCAGGTTTCTTGAAGGAGAATATCTTTTCTCGTTTTGGGATTCCAAAGGCTCTTATAAGTGACCAAGGTACTCACTTTTGCAATAAGACGGTGAGTGCACTTTTAAAGAAGTACCATGTCACTCAACGAGTCTCAACTGCTTATCACCCCCAATCCAATGGACAAGCTGAGGTGTCCAATAGGCAAATCAAGGGGATTCTAGAAAAGACGGTGGCTCCTAATCGAAAGGTGGAGTTTAAGGTTGGATGATGCACTTTGGGCGTATAGGACCGCCTACAAAACTCCAATAGGAATGTCCCCATATCGACTTGTGTTTGGGAAGGCTTGTCACCTTCCGGTGGAGTTAGAACACAAGGCGTGGTGGGCGGTGCAAAAATGCAACATGGAGTTGGATGAGGTAGGCGACTTTAGGAAGTTGCAAATCCATGAGCTTGAAGAGATACGCCGGGATGCGTATGAGAATGCGGTGATCTACAAGGAAAAGACGAAGGCTTGGCATGACAAGAACATCTTGAGGAAAGATTTCAAGGTGGGAGACAAGGTCTTGCTCTACCAATCTCGTCTTCAACTTTTTCCGGGTAAGTTGCGATCCCGGTGAAATGGCCCGTATGTTGTCGCTCGCGTCTTTCCTCATGGCGCCGTGGAGTTGTTTGACAAAGACAACCACAACGTCTTCAAGGTGAATGGTCAAAGGTTAAAACCTTACCATGAGGGATTCACCAAAGTGTCTTTCGATGAAATGGCTCTAAAAGAGCCAACTTTTGAAAATTGAAGACGGGAAACCAAGTCGAGCCACGACTCTAACCAAGGCGTTGCTTGGGAGGCAACCCAGGGTATTCTTCTTTTTCCCTTGAATTTCATTTTCTTTTTAATTGTTTTGTTTTCTATTTTCTAGGAAGTCAAGACGAGAAGACGATGGTCGTTTGCTACTAAAGGAATTGACGGTTCTTCTTTTCGTTTATGAAAAAAAAAAAGGAATTGACGGTTCATCTTCTACCCTTCTCCATCTCGAATTTCATTTTCTACCCTTCTCCATATCAAATTTCATTCTCTACCCCCACCCCCACATAAAACTCTCTCACTTCCCACATTTCTCATACCCTACCTCTCAAAAACCTCCCACCAAACCTTTCTCTCTCCCAACACCAACACACTCCCACCACATCCTCCTCCGCACACGCACCCGCACCCGCGCCCAAATACAATCGCAACCGCGGCTCAAAAGCTACCACCCGCAACCGCACCCTCACCCTGCCCAGAAGTTCTGTCTCGACGAAACCGCACCCGCGGCTCACAACCCGCGCCCGCGGCTCACAACCCGCGCCCGCGGCTCCCTCCTCGCCAGAAATCAGACGAAGCAACAACCGCACCCGCGGCTCACAACCCGCGGCCGCGGCTTTCACCTTTGTCGTCCATTGCTGATTTCAGTAAGTTTTTTTGACAACCGCCCTCATCCTTGTTGATTTTCTTACGCCTCGGGGAGGGCTTTTTGCTATTGTGCTGCTGCTGCTGCTTGGTATATTTGTTGTGTGCGGATTTGTGGTAGCATTTGTTTTGCGTATACACTTTGATGGCTGCAGCAGGAACATCCCGAGGCCACAAAAATGATTTGTGGCAACAACAGGTTCAGACCAACTTAGCTTATTTAAGGGCTAAGCAGTGTGTAGCCACGAGATTTTTTCATCCACGTACCCTCGATGATTTGGGTATGACTGCATGCACTGAGGCCATGCTTGAGCACGCAGGGCTGCAGGGTTTCTTGTACAGGTCAGCCCCCACTCATGCCGAGGCTACCTATCAGTTTCTGGCAAGCCTCAAGACCAAGACCGTCTCGGAGACCACCTTCATCTCGGCCATCCAGTTCATTTACAATGGACGGTCCTTTACAGTTCAGGCCGAACAGCTGCGCCACATCTTGGGAATCTCTCAGGTTCCCTCTGCAGATTATGACACTACAGTTGGTGACAGTCCTACACAGGTCTGGTACACATGGACGGGACAAGTTCGGGACACCCATGGTAATGACTATAATGCTAAAATGTCTCATCCATGTCTCCGCCTGACATAGCGGGCCCTGTCTATGGCCTTCTTTGGGCTTTCTGAGGTGAACAAGGTGCCTGCCTACCAGCTGAAGTATCTGTATGCTCTTATGCCGGAATGTCAGGTAATTCCGGATTGGCTCTCACTTTTTGTTCACTCCTGTAAGATAGCCCGCTCAAAACCAAGGGGGCAGATTGCTTTGGGTGGCATGATCACCCTCATCTTAGAGGCTGTCGTCCCCGACTGGGAGACGCTTGACTGCGTAGGTAGTCCGGACCCCTCAATGGGTCCCTATTTGCTGGATACCACGTTTCTGCAAACCCGACTTAGGTGGCTCAAGTCGGTTACAGTAAATGAAGACGAGCGGATGTGGGTTTGGCTCGGTCCTCCCGAGATTGCTCTCACCGAGGATTTTGCTTATGGGCCAGCCCATACTTTTAGGATCAACCCAACACCCGCTCCCCCTCGTGCAGCTGCTCGACGACGAGCTCGCGGTGGGATCAGCATCCAGGAGCCGGTTCCGCAGCTGGATCAGCAGCCAGCTGACCTTGAGGAGGATGATGATGATGATGACTTCCAGGAGCCTGCCCCTCGTTTTCAGCCTCAGAGGCAATGGGGCGAAGGCTCATCATCTGCAGCTCCTGCTGACATACCTTGGGAGCAGCGTCTTTTCGAGCGGATTGAGTATGTCTACCAGTCGGTTCAGACGGTGAACCAGAATGTTGAGAGGCTGCAGCAGTCGGTGGATGACTTACGGCTCGACATGCATGCTCGTTGGCCCGAATATCCAAACCGGGATGACCCGGATCAGTGAGCTTCTTTCTCTCTTCCTCATTATTTTTCTATGTCTTACACACTGAGGGCATTGTGCACTACAAGTATGGGGGAGGGAAATTAGTTCATTGCTTATCCTAGAGTAGTTTCATTTCCTTGTTATTTCCCTTCGGTTTTTATTTTGTTGTACTTTGCATGGAATTAAAAACAGAAAAAGCCACAAAAATACGAAAAAAGGCAAATGAAAATCCTGGGATGGAAAAATCCATGCAATAAGCGGGTAGTTCGGCTTGCATTAGGCTTGGCAAAAAAGGACTTGAGGGCGGTAATGAATGGTGAGATTGAAAATGAAATGAGTGGCTAGGTGAAAACCTTTCGAGGCGCCTAGGCAAAATGAGTGAAATGAGTGTCTTAGGACAAAATTTTTTGCATGTTAACCACTATGGAAGACCAAAATTGATAGATTTCTTTCTCATCATATTGTTTGTATACTAAATGTGTTAGTAATTTGTAGTTTCTTTCTTTTTCATACTTCCTGAGATCTTTGAGTGATTATTGTAAAAGAGTAAGTTTCTTTTAGCTTACTCGGGGACCAGCAAGGTCTAAGTATGGGGGAGTTTGATAAGCGGTGTTTTACATACCGCAACTATGGATTATTAGCTAGTTTTGTATAGGATTATGTTATTTGTTTCTATGTAATCTGTATCATGGAGCTGTTCGAGAGAAGATTTACATACGAGATCCCAAGAGATGATACAAGCATTGGAAGCATTGAAGCATAAGGAAGAAGCTGCTGAAGACGAAGACTTGAAGAAATCAGCAGGTTCTGCCTCAGAAAACAAAGCCGCACCCGCGGGTCTCAAGCCGCACCCGCGGGTTTTACCTTCAGCCAAGACTTTCGAGAAAGCTCAAGCCGCGCCCGCGGCCCTCTGCCATCCAGAGAATCTGAAGAAACTCAAAACCGCGCCCGCGGCTCTCAACCCGCGGGTGCGGTTCCTCGACAGAAGAATCAAATTGATGTCTTTGCCATTTGAAGTAATTTGTGTTTAATTTTGTAACTTTCCATACGTTTTTTAGGACCTTAATTCGGCTGTTACATCAGCTGATACTATATAGGTAGTGGATGATCATCCTTGATCATCTAGTCTTTGTTTTGCTTAAGTTTTGGAGAGTATTTCACAAACTTATGAGTTGCTAAGGTTCTTTGTTTTCACTTGGCGTTTGAAGCTTTTGGATTCAACAAGTTGTGAGTTTATCCTTTCCTTTTGTCTACTCTTTGATTGTCTCAACTCTCTTGTTTGTATTGTCGATGAACTAGATTTACTACTTTAGATTGATCACCTAAGTTAGTTGTGTCTTGTTCATATTGCTAGAGTTTGATACTTCGAGTTGAATTATCATACTTGTTGTGTAGCACAATCTATTTGCATGAACTAGTTGTGATTGTTATTAGAGAAGAGAGTTGAGTACATGTCGAGTATCCGACTAGTTGTCCATGATATTGCATGTATCTATCTATTCCTGAATGCATTGCTACTTTGTTATTGAACTTTGATAGTTTCGAGGTTATAATCGAGTAAGGGTTATTAGGACTAGTTGGACTAATAACTATTCAAGAACAGGAATTAGAACGATCACTTGAGAACTTGACATAGGGATAAAAAGGATTTTCAGATCAACTTGTTAATCTAAGTGTGGATAATCGCTAAGTGGAACACTTCGCTTAATCTTTTTATAACCAAGTTGACATTCGATACTTCGTATCAAAACCACAAAAAAACCCCTTTGGTTACGTTTATTGGTTAGTCATTGTGATAACTTAAGAATTTGATAAACTGATTCTCTTGGGATTCGACCCTTACTTGCGCACTATATTACTTAGTTTGCATGTTAGGATTACTTGACTTGGCACACGACAAATTCGCCTCGTCACTTGCATTAAAAAATCTACTGTATAACTCTATGAACCTATTTTTATTCCCGATGAACCTCTGCATTTGTACAAAAATAGGTTCATCAACCTACTATTGTAGGTTCATCAACCCACAACCGTAGGTTCATATATTACTGTTGAACCTCCCTATCCATGGGCCAAATAATCATTCATATGTTTAATCTTTCTAAATGAACCTATGTGTATATTTGATGAACTTACCCTAATATGAACATTCTTGGCTACTCTATGCATAGATTGGCATGAAAAACTAAAAAAAACTTTAAGCTCACTCATTCAGAAAATGTTTATCTACCTATTGAAGTATTGGTGATCTTATTTAACAAGTGCCATAGATCTAAGAGGATATTGAAGGAGAAAAATAGGTTCATCAACCCACAACTGTAGGTTCATATATATTACAGTTGAACCTCCCAATCCATGGGCAAAATAATAATTTGTATGTTTAATCTTTCTGAATGTTTTTCATTTGAAACCAATGAACCTATTTGTTTATCTGATTAACCCACCCTATAATATTAACATACTTGTCTTCTCTATGCATATGTTGGCATGAAAATATTAAGAAACTTTAAGATTACTCATACAGAATAGTTCATATACATGATTTTTATGTCCATAAGGATTAAGAATCTATATGTTAGATCTGCCTATTTGGGAACTAGTTAAATAAGTGTGTTAGATCTAAGAGGATATTTAAGGAAGAAATTTGTCACCTAAACTGTGGGACTTGATTTCATCCTCTGCATCATAGAATGACTCTGTAGATGACATTGTTGAGTGAATTTGAGCTTGAATTTGTACTAATCTTCCAAATTGATTTTCCCTTTGCGTCAGATCGTTCTGCTCTCTATCTTGGTTTTGTCGCTCCCTAGGAATTGTAAATGTGAAAGGGTTTTTTTCCTCTTTTTTAAATATTTCAATAAGCATAATCGTAAGGCCAGGTGAACTTTCACCTCTAAGAAATCTCATTTTTAGGGTTTTGCTCTCAAGCATTTCCACATCTACTCAGAGCGATTTCGAAGTGTTGTGTTCCTCTTCCTCCAGGTTCGGCAATGTATTAGTTTTTCCAGAATTTTTGCTGTCAAATCCTCTAACATAGGTGTACAACATATCAACGATTTCTACGCTTTCATGCTTTTCGATCTTCTCACGGTCAAACCTAAAACCGCCATTGAAGTTTTGGTATTCCAAATTGCTGCTTCTGTGTCGATTATGCGTTTTTAATGTTGTGAACCAGCTTTTTTGGGTTATGAACCTATTTTTTTTACTGTTATGAACCTGCTTTTTCTTTGGACCAATTAGTTTCATTAATATCTGTATTATTAGCATCTATGAACCTAATAGATTGAAATGCATGAACCTAAAATCGCCATTTAAGCTTTAGTATTTCAAATCGCTGCTATTGTATGTTTGTTCTTGTTTTTTTAATGATGTGAACCTGGTTTATTTGTATTATGAACCTGTTTTGTTTTTTCTGTAGTGAACCTTTTCTCTCTTTGGACCATCTTTGAACCTAATATATCGAAATCCATGAACCTGGTGTCTTACTCTTGATTCTTATTTGTTACTGTACTTTATCCAACCTTTCTTACTGTGATGAACCTGCTTTATTTGAATTATGAACCTGATTGGTTAAAGTCTTGAACCTGTTTTGTCTTTGCATTTTTAATATTTATGTGAACTCTGAATTTTGGGTTAATGTGTTCAACTTTTTATTTTATGTTTTGATATTTATAGGTTGGTTAACCTCATTATTGTTGTGAGCTTTGGTTCAGACTTAAGCTCCAACCATTCGAGTGTTTATTCAAGCTCTTACAAGAGTTCAGATGAAGTGTTTTCAAATGATAGTGTGCATGTGCCTTCAAATGAAGATTGCTCAGATTCTAGTAAATCTGATTCCTCATTCAGAGTTTTAGATCCTCTATCACTTACGCCCGTAGAGAGAGCTCGTTTTTTCCCCTGTAATCAGCGTCATACCTTTGTTGTCGAAATGACTGAGAACTATGTGGAAACTGATTTTCGCGTTGTAAGTTTTCTCTTCCTTCATTTTTTACTGTTCATACTTTGTTCATATATTTATTGTTAATATTTTTCATTTCAGCTTATTCCTCCACATTATGCTAAGAAATTTTGGGATTCACCTGCTACTACTGAAGTTGTTCTTAAGATATTTGACTCTGAGACTTCTTGGAAGGTTGTTGTCTTAAAATCGGGAAATATTGTCAGGCTTGACAAAGGTTGAAGAGCATTCACAAAAGGAAATCAATTGAAAGTCAATGATGCATGTGTCTTTGAAGATGTATCTCCCAATTATTTCAGTTTTATGGTTCATATTTTAAAAGCATTATAAGTTTCTTTAAGCTCACAATGATTACCCACAGCAAGATCACTGACTTTGTATGCAGAATCTGTTATGCTTTTTGGGATATTTTGATAGTTTTTTTTTAAGGGGTTTTTTCCCGGAAACCACCCGTATAATGGGTCACTTTGCTTAAAACCACCCGTATATTCAATAATTACCGAAAACCACCCTTATAACGCATTTCGTCACTCAACAACCACCTCATGCGTAACTCCGTTTAAAATTTAATACACGTGTCAAATTTTGTAATTTTTTATTGAAATAAAATTGAAAATAAATAAATAAAGATATTAGAAATAGCTTATTGTGCAGAATTACTAATATATCCCTAAATTATTAATATATCAAAATTGCAAATTACAAATATACCCCTAATTTGATCTTCTCTCCTTTGTTGTCTGAGTTCAACGCTTCATCTTCAATTGCTTCAATGTGAGAATTCATGCCAATTTAACACACCCCTTATACAGTACATGATTAGTTGCATCTCAAGATAACCAATTTATATTAGTATAAACAAATTCGGAAAATCTTCATCCTCTCTTTTATCCCATTGAACCCTAACCCTTCAATTCTTTACCAAACACCGATTGTTTATCGGAATGGATACTCAATCAACAAGCGTCTGGAGTCCTCAATCTTTGAGGAGAATCTATTCCGTGTGGTGGATTCGGTGATCGTTTCACGACCTTCTGCCGCCCGCAACACTCGTATTTCACAGATTCAATCTCAATTTGTGCCTCTGATGAAAAATTTAAATTTGTTTTTCTCAAAACCTAAAATCGAAATCAGTCAGAAGTTTCATACTGAAACAAACATTGTAATGAAAAATAAATCAAATCCGACCGCTCACCGAAGTGATCGATTGACGATGAAGACATCACTGCTTCACTGGTTACAATCCCGGACGCGAAGAACACCACAAAAGGCATCGTCTGAATATATCATTCACCTCCGGAGAGGAAGACAACAATATATCATCCACCCCAAATTTTTCAGATCTGAAATGTAGATCTAGCAAAAAAAAAAAGAAGTTAGATCTAGATGATTTGTGAATTTGGAGATAAAGAAGGATTGTTGATCTGGGTTATTATTCAAAATAGGAATCGATGGGCATGATTTGGAGAAGAAGACAAAAATTTGGGGTTTAAATTTTACTAGTAATGGAGTTTGGAGGAGTTTAAGAGGTTGAAGATAAACCAGTTGAAGATGAACAATGCGTTTCATTTAATTTTATTTTGGTTAAAAAGGAAAAAGAAAAGAATAAAGAAATTGAAGAAATTCTCGCGTGTGGCGCGTGGACGGAATTTTTGACGGAATCAGAGTAGGGTGGTTATTGAGTGACGAAATGCGTTATAAGGGTGGTTTCCGATAATTATTAAACATACGGGTGGTTTTAAGCAAAGTGACCCATTATACGGGTGGTTTCCGGTAAAAACCCTTCTTGTAGTGTCATCGATTTATTGTAATGAATTATTGTAAGGAACTTATTTTATGCATTGTATGAACTTTGGGCATCATTCTTATCTTATTGCAACATTTGCCCCTTTTTCATGAACCTTCTTATATTATAAATGAACCTACATTCTATACTTGAAGAACACACGTTGAATCATATATTATCAATGAACCTTGATTATTATATTTGTGAATCTGAACTGGATTTAAGGTGAACCTCTGTTTTTTAGAGTTTAGAAAACTTTGTTTGGTTTAGTAGAACAATATATATTTCATCTAGTGTATTTGGGTAAAGAAATGAATATATTAGATTTTTCATGAACCTAACCGTGTAATCTTATGAACCTCACTCGATATTTTATTTATTGAACCTGAGTACAATTTTATTTTATCTTTGGTTGGTATAATAGAACAATTTAGTTTTTCCTTCAATGAATTTCTTGAATAAAATCATTTTTTTATTCTGTATGAACCTGTTGAATTATTTTTCTAGTGAATCTGGCTCACAATATAATAATATGGGGCCTATAAACATTAAAAGTGATTAGATATTGATTTCGTAAACATATGTCACAACAGTATAGAGATTTACCAGCCTATCCATACTGTTTTTGTACACATGTTGGGAAGTCATCTTTTTGTTGTTGTCTAATATATGAAATTCACCCTTTTTGACATGCATAACAATCATGAAATAGTGTTGTGAGCTGTCAACAATTGGGGCAACCACCTATAATGCAAATTATTAGTTTGTAACTCTTTTTAAGCATCAAAATATGGAGCTATTATATTTTTCTTACCATATCAATGTCTATTATCCTCCTCTTGTTGACTGTTTCCAGAGCTGCCAAAACATACGCCTTCAATTCATCCTTTGCATTTAGTTTCTCATAACTCTGCTTTCCGAAAAAAAAAATAGTTATAATTTAATAATTTCAAATATAATCAAATTATACACATTAAATCTTAATTTTGGTATACGAATAGTGATGTTACCAGGTTCAAACATTGTAAGAATAATCTTGTTGGTTGATCCTTTGGCTTCTTCCCTTCATTGTGATTCAGCACAACACTCCATCTATCAATCACCTTGTAGTGGAAGATCTTTTCTAATGAGCTCAACTCGTCTCTCGTAGATTTCAGGCTTCCATTCTTAAAAACTATTTCATTGTTCAAATCGAACAATTTGTTAGCAAGATCATTTAGTCTATCAACTATTTTTAAGAAATAGCACTAGGTTCATGAACCTATTACTGTAGGTTCATAGCCAATAGCAATAGGTTCATCAATGTAATTATCCCAAAACCTAATGCTTCTTATGTAGTTGAAAAATAAAGTTCATGGTTCCAGAATAGTAGGTTCATCTACATGTGGTCATGTGCAGATAAGATGTATTTAATATATTAATAGTAAGTTCATTAAATTACTATTGTAGGTTCATGACGGACTAATGTAGGTTCATCAGCTTTTTTCTGTCTTCATGAATCTTTCTACTCTATGCTGATAATCTTTAAATTTGTTTCACTTTCTAGTTTCCTCACATTTTTATTCATCCATATTCTTCTGTTCATACAATACTCAACAATAATGTTAATATTTTGTCAATAAGTTCATGAATCTAATACTGTAGGTTCATTTGCTAATTGAACTAGGTTCATCAAAATAATTATCCGTAAAATCATGCATTTATATAGCAAAATCTTAAATTTCTTGATTCTAGTATACTAGGTTCACATCTAACTGCAGATAGCATGTATATAATATATCAAAAAGTAAGTTCATGAACCTACTTCAATAGGTTCATCCACCTACTTCTGTAGGTTCATGAACCTTGTACTATATGTTTAAAACACCAGATTTTGTTTCACTTACTAGTCTTCCACCTCTTCTGATTCGTCCATGTTCTTCTGTACATACTTGTAGCAATCATATTGTTCTTCTATTATCTCCTCAGTTTTATGGAATTCTTCTCTTGTCTTGCCTTCATCCTCTAATGACTTTTCTTCCTCTTCAATTTGTAATGTTTAAAAATATTAAAACCTTGGTTGTAAAAAAATTCATTAAATAAAAGCAACTTAATCTATAGTTTTCATAAAGACACTGAGAACTCATGAACCAAATTGTGTTTTTTTATACACCCACAACCCATGTTTGTTAAAATTCAAATTAACTAGTGTTCAATTTCATAATTCAATTTACATTTTCATTCTGTTCTTCCTCTTCTTCAGAATATACTCCCATTTGTGAATTTACGTGTGATGGCCCTACGTCAGCATTTGTATCTCCATGTCCTTCTTTAAGTTGCTCTACAATCGACTTCATCAGTATTACAATTGGGTCATCCTCCATCTGTGTTGGTGTGCAGCTCAGCAAGCTTGCCATCTCATGGATGTCCTTTGCCATTGATTCCCTTTTCTTTGTAAAAGATGTGATCCAAGCCTTCAAAATTCAGAATTAACAATCAAATCAAGAAATTTTCAAAATAGGGATCAAGATTATATTTTTTCTGTAGTATAATATTTACCAGAATACTGCTTGGTCCAAATGTCTTCTTTCTCTTTTATTTCTTGTTCCTTAGCTTTCTCCATCTTTCTCTTCTTCTTTTTGATTTTTTTCTTATAAAATCAAAGCTCAGCTTGCCAGCTTGAACTTGCTTTCGAGTGAATTTTGCTAGTTTTGTTGAGTCCCATCCCAGAAATAAAGGATTGGTACCTTCATTTTTCGTCACCTTGTCAGCATAAAACAACTATATACAAGTAAACAAGTGAAGTTTGTGTTAGGTAGATCATTTACAATATCATTTAATATATTTAGATAGTGGTATTATCAAGCTAATGTTTTAGGTTCATTAGCCAATAACACTAGGTTCATCAATGATCATTAAAGATTAGGCTCCCCGAACCTTCTACTATAGGTTCATGCATTGGAGAACCTACTGTCGTGGGTTCATGAACCTTCTACTGTAGGTTCATCATCATACTGATACAGTCGTAGGTTCATCAATGATGTCTTAGGTTCATCCATTGGAGAACCTACCGTCGTGGGTTCACGAACCTTCTACCGTAGGTTCATGAATATCCTACTGTACGTTCATGAATATCCTATTGTAGGTTCATCAACATACAGCCGTACGTTCATGAACCTTCTACTCTAGGTTCATGAACCTTCTACCGTAGATTCATGAATATCCTATCGTAGGTTCATGAATATCCTACCGTAGGTTCATGAATATGCTACTTTAGGTTCATCAACCCACTGTTGTAGTTTCATGAATCTTTTACTGTAGATTCATTGGCCTATAGCTGTAGGTTCTTCAAATTTGTAAATCAAAATTAATTGAATCTTACCACTAGAAACAAGATTGGTCCTTTGTAAAATCCGTTTTTGTTCTCAAGCCATTCTAGCTTTGCCTCAATCAAAGAATCCAACAAGAATTTGCACCAGTTCTTCCTTTGAATATCTTGAACCCAATCCATCCAGAATTTTTGCAATGTTGTTCCCTTTTGACTTGATTCAATCATCACATATACAACTAAGGTTGTGAATAACCTTTTGAACCATTTCTCCTCAAAGGATGACTTCAACCTCCCTGCACCAGTCCTTCTTCCATTTTCTTCTTCCTTTTGTGGTTCTTGTTCTTCTTCATCATTCTCTTCTGATGATATATCAATCACTTCTTGTTTCTTTTTCTTTTCAGATCAAGCAAATATAAGCATATAAGTCTAACAGGTTCATAATAAAAATAAGAGGTTTTTAACGAAAACCACCCGTAAAATACACTATATTGCTCAAAACCACCCCATTAATTGAATATTACCGGAAACCACCCATATTAAGCCTTCCGTTAGCCAAAGACCACCCTTCTCCTCGTTCCGTAAAAAATTCTGTTAATTGTGTGGGACCCACAAATTTTATATATATTTTATTCATTTATAGGTTAAATAAGATAATACTCCTATTTTATTTTAATAAAAAACAATATAAAAATAAAAAACAAAAAAACATGCATCATCACCTCATTTTCTTCACCTAGAACTTCAGCAAGAGGACCCATTATTTGTCAATTGAATCTTCTTCTACGTACCTAGTCTTCCCTGTTCTTGGTGTATTTGAAGCCAAATCCATTCACCATTAATTGTTCGACTCCCTTGGAGAGTGTCGCCGCCAAGACGACCTTGCAAGTCACCGGTGATGAAATTCGCAACCACATTAGAGCCCATTAATTGAACTTACAAACCCCACCATAAAACCTTAAATTGATCTTAAAAGATCAATATTCATTCACGTACAACAAAAAATAAGCATAAAAATAGAAATAACATTAAGATTGAGTAGATTTAGCTAGCAGTAGCACAAAGTAATTTTTTAGGGTTTAGAAGTTTCAGTTTGGGGCTTTTCGATCTCACCCAACAAGCCACCACAGTTCAATCGTTGGCTTTTGATGGGGTTTTTACTAATTCCAGTCTAGGGTCACTTTCAAAATTAGACTTTGTTGAGGGTGGGAGCGGCAGCGACGACGACTGAATGAACTAGAGAAGGCGACAACCACGATTGAGGGTGGTGCCTCGTTGGCCTGAGAGGATGAGAACATGGCGAGTCCCGCATCATCAACTGCTACAGTAATCGTGTAGGTGTAGCACCGGACATTATAGAGAAATGAGATGGTGAACTTTGAAAAAGGGCAGTCTTTTGAAAATTCAATGGGAAAGTAAGGGTATTTTCGTCTGTTCAGATTTTAAAATTTATTTTCATAATAAAAATATCAGAAAAACATTTAATCTATTTTATTTTATTAAATAAGTAAGGGTTAAAATGGTAATTTCATAGATTTAACAGAAATTTTGACGAAATCCGTTGAAGGGTGGCGTTTGGCTAACGGAAGGCTTAATATGGGTGGTTTCCGGTAATATTCAATTAATGGGGTGGTTTTGAGCAATGTAGCGTATTTTACGGGTGGTTTTCGGTAAAAACCTCTAAAAATAATGATTGGTTGTTTGAATGGTGCTTCTTTGTTTACATCTGATTAGGTTTTCTTGTTCCTTTGTTTACATCGGCCATGGCGGAGGTCGAGGATGGAGGTTTTTCAATGGAGATCCGACCTCGGTGCCGTGAGCGTCAACCCTTCCTTCAGATGGAGTTCGAAGAAGCCGAAAAGACTTCAGACATATAAATCGTCGTTGGCGTTTTTAGATCCGCGTTTGGTGATGCGTAAGATGTCGGACGAAGAAGCAGACGAGGTCCACAAAATTGAAATTTGCGCCGCCTCCTCCTTCTGTCGAGAATGATGGTTTCGGCATATCGTCGTTGTCAGAAGATGTCGGATCAGAGAATTTCTTCTTGCTGTTGTCGTCTCAGTTTATGTGTGAGGAGGTCTGTAAACTCAGGCCTTCCATTCATGGCCTCGTCGAACAGCGCAAAGATCATTTCGAAGAGAAGAGCGAGAAGATTGGCGTCGAACAAGAAAATTTAAGCGAGGCCAGATCCACGGTGGTACCATTGGCGAGTGCTTCTCCTTCCTTCGGCTAGAGTTTAGAGAAGCCGGATTTGATGTTGACAAGGTTGTTTCCCTCCTCCAATCGATTCAGTTTCGTATATGGATGGATGATGTTGTAATCGATCTTAATATCCTTTCCTCTATCTTTGTTGAAAAACTCGACAAGCTCCGGTAAGCTCTTGCTGCAATTGCGACTTCCATGTTCGATTTCTAACAACAAATAATAATTTAGTTCCACTGTTGCTACTTCATTAATTACAAAGTTTTTGCAATCTGTTAGAACTCTTAGTTTTATGAAAACGTCTTTTGATCTTTATGTGGTAAATATGTTTGAGAAATTAAATATGATGTCTCAATTTACTGTACTTTTCTTATGAATGTTGTATCTGTGCTTGTCTGCTAGATCTTCGGTCATCACTTCAGAGCCAGGGGATTGTATGAGGCGTTCCATTGAAATTGCTTGTTGATGGTTATATGTCTTTCCATTAATTTGTACAAATGCACATCTTCATGAAACTGTCATCAATTGTTGTTAATTTGTACCGACACAGAAGAGATGTATAATTGTCATCAGATGTGCTACGTTAAAGAACATGAAGAAGAAGAGGTGCTACGTCAAGAACATGAAGAAGAAGAGGTGCTACGTCAAGAACATGAAGAAGAAGAGAGGAAAGTAGAAAGGTTTTGATTGGTATTGAATAATAATCTGTCATCGATTGTAAAAAAAATATTTTGATTGACATTTTTTAGGTTGGGTGACAATAACACTAAATAGCTATGATGACACTTTTGTAAAGTTTGGATGACATTTTATTTCTGACGACCGTTTATTATAGTGATGCTTTAGTAGAGTTAGGTTTGGAATGATTGTTGACATTTTATGTCATCGGATGACAATTTATGTCGTGGGATGACAGTTCATGATGATATCGGATGATCGTTCATGATGTTTGGATGATAGTTCATGTCGTCGGATGACAGTTCATGATCATATCGGAGAAAAAATTTCAATGTGAGAAGAATTTTTTTTTTGAGGTTTTTATCGAAAACCACCCCTACAAGTGCCTACATTGCTCTAAACCACCCCTTTAATTGGATATTACCGGAAACCACCCGTTTAACTACTTCCGTTAGCGATTCACCACCCGTTTTCATATTCCGTTTATAATTCGTTAACTATTTACAGATTTAGCCCGAAAACTTTATATTTATTCATTTTTCTTCACAAATTGAAAAGTTGGAAAATAATTGTAATTAGTTACAAAATTGGGGTAAGTAAATCATCTTCTTCCCCACAAAAATCCAGATCTGAGAACCCTTTGTTCCTACACTGCCTCCTCCTCCGCCTCCATCGCCTCCTGTACCTTCTCCTTCACCGCCTGTGGTTGTGCCAGTCATCTCACCGCCACCTCCTCCAGTTGTTCTGCCACAGTCTCCACCACCCACTCCTGTATACTCTCCGCCGCCACCTCCTCCTCTTCCACCTCCACCCCCTGTATATTCACCGCCTCCACCAACACCTGTATACTCACCCCCTCCACCATCCCCATCTCCTCCTCCTTCACCGACTCCATCTCCACCAGTGTATTGTACGCGTCCACCACCCCCTCCACCTCCACCAATTATTCATTCACCACCTCCACCTCCACCTCCATACATGTACAACTCACCCCCACCCCCATCACCACCCCCATACATTTACTCATCACCTCCTCCACCCCCAATTATTCATTCATCGCCCCCACCGCCATGTATTGAGCCTCCACCACCTCCTCCTTCCCCATCCCCTGTCTACAAACCTCCTCCATCACCACCACCTCCTCCTCCTTCCCCATCCCCTGTCTACACCTCACCTCCACCACCACTCTTCCATCCACCCCCAAAGCCATGTCAACAACCCCCACCCGTATACCAAGGCCCATTGCCTCCAGTTATTGGGGTTTCTTATGCTTCTCCTCCTCCACCTCTCTTCTATCTGCCGGTTTACCTCTTTTCATTTCTAATCTCCCTCCCACCCACCACCACCACCACCACCACTAGATCAATTTTCATGATCTATACCATCTATCTTCTCTCCAACAACAACACCATCACCATCAAATAAAGGGTTCTCAGATCTGATTTTTTGTGGGGGAAGAAGATGATTTACTTACCCCAATTTTGTAACTAATTACAATTATTTTTCAACTTTTCAATTTGTGAAGAAAAATGAATAAATATAAAGTTTTCGGGCTAAATCTGTAAATAGTTAACGAATTATAAACAGAATATGAAAACGGGTGGTGAATCGCTAACGGAAGTAGTTAAACGGGTGGTTTCCGGTAATATCCAATTAAAGGGGTGGTTTAGAGCAATGTAGGCACTTATAGGGGTGATTTTCGGTAAAAACCTCTTTTTTTTTAATATATAGACTTCAACCTCTCAAGTAGTTTTCAATGTGAGAAGTTTTCAAATATTTTATGTTGGTAATAAAACAGTTTTCGACATTGAAAAATTAGAAGAAAAAAACACTCTCATGTTTGTGTATATAAAAACAAAAAATTACTTATAAGTTTCAAGCCTCTAATTACTCAATTTCTTAATTAGACTTAAATATTTAAACTCATTAAAAAAGATAGTAAAACTTTAAAATATAACTAGATACGGGCCTCGCGCTCCGCGCGAGAAAATTACGGATTTTTGTATGTGATTTAATATAGTTATACATTATTTGTTAATATGTTGTTGTTGTTATCAAATTTATTTATATTTGTAAATATAAGTATTTTTTATTTCCTTATATTTATGTTTGAAGTAGTTTTAAAATATAATATTAGAATAAGTTTGCATTGTCATAAGAGAAGCTCACACATTAATTTAATTTGTGACTTAATCAAGTAGACTATAAATAAATATAACATATGGATATAAGAAAGATATTTAAATACATGCCCAAAAGTCCAATAAGAGGTGATTAAGAAATGAATAATGCATGAAATTGGTATCAATTTCATTCAATTTTGGCAATGGACAGCCAACTTTTATATAGATAAGATTCTATATATTTTTACTTAAAAAAAGTTATTCCGGTTTAGGGTCGAACCGAAATCGAAATTGGTTAAAAAATCGGCGATTTTCCGGTCAAAATAGGTTACGGTCCGGCTGAACCGGCGATTCATGAACCGAACCGCCGGCAACACCGTATCAAATGATAAAAGGAAATTCTCGTCTCTTGCCTCTATTGAATTGCAGAAGCCGTTAGCAATCTAAAACCCTAGATAGTTGAAGCCAATAGCTCGGCTAAAGCCCTCTGAATCACAAAAGATATGGTGAGAGACAACAAACAATCCCCAAAACCCCATAATCAGAAGAGATTTCCACTGAGTGCGAATAGAGCTAAGACTAAGAAGAAGAAAAACGACAAGGATAATGATAACAGCAAACCTAGCAAGCACCAAAATCGCAGCAATGGAGGAACACAAATTCAGATACTACAACTCTTGTCCTCCGCTGAGCAACTCAACTTCTTCCTCCAACAGTTCCAGTCTGCGAATGGCATCAAGCTCTCTCCGCTTGAACTCGAATCCATCAAAGGTTATGTTTTGTTTTGTTTTGTTTTGTTTTTCTATTCTATAGTTTGTCTCCGGTACTGCCTGGATTGATTGCTTGTACACTACTTTTGGTTTCCGCAATTATTGGTTTATGGCGTAATATTTGCAAGCGTTAATAAGATTGATTTTGGTTATTTGTATCAGCAACCCAACTTTACGAGAACATAGTTGACAAATTATCTTTTCAGTTTCTGTATATAGCGGATAAAAAACTTGCTTATAATTACTTACACTTTTTGAATTCCAGGGTATTGGTTACTTCTTTCATTTGGCAAGTTAACGTCTCTGTTGGTAAAATAAAAAATATCATCTTGATCCATCCACATGAGACATGAACTCCAAGTTAAGTGATGCTATCATAAGTTGTTCCCACCTGGACCAACAATCATGAGACATGACGCCCAACAATCATGATTTTCAATTAGCAGATACTATAGGAAGACATCAATTTAATTAATTTGTTTTTTCAATAAGCGCTTGTGTAAACTGGGATGTATTAGGTTAAGTGTCAATATTTATTTTCATCCTAGGGTGGCTTCATTTTCAATATTTGGTTAAGTGGCATATTTTATTTTTAAGAGATATAGGAGTTGGGACCTTAGTGTTTGATAATGTCACTGCAATAACCATAGTCAGATGAACAGTATAGACTGCCCATTAAATAATTCTCACCTGTATGTGATCTAAACTTTGTGTTAAATTTTACAGATTCGTGTGTTTTGAAACTATCAGAAAAGCTTAGTCAAGATACTGTCAATCTAGAGAAGCACATAAAATCTTCCTTTGGATCTTCATGGAAAGATACACTCTGTGAGGGAAAGCTTATTGAAGGGAAAATCGATCCTGGCAATCCTGCAGTACTTGCTATTAGTATATCAGCTATTCGAGCACTTGAACTATTGAGGTTTCATTTTGCTGTCCTTATTCTTTATACTTTTGTTATCTCTTCTTATTCATGAGCAGTCTATACGCTATACCACAAAATAGGTAATGGCATTGAGTGTTTTGTGATGATTTAGCTTACTATTGTAGGGGGTTGCGTTCTTTAACTAAGGAATGCCAAGCTGTAAAGCTATTCTCCAAACACCTAAAGGTCGAGGAACAGGTATTTTCTTACATTACCTTAACTTCTGCTCGTTAAAGTATCTTGGTTTAACCCAACCCAGGACCAGAAAATCATTATTGACCCAAACGGCAAACCCAAATTGACCCGAATCTGAAATAACTCGACCTCTAAACTGAAATGACCTGACTTCTACTCACTGATTCTTACATATGCATTTGGAATAACAAGTCTTATAATGCAGAGATCTTGCTCTCTGATGCTTCCTTCCGTATAGGAGAAAACAAGGTTGTGAGTGAACAGAGCTTATGCATAGAACATGTCACGATCTGTGGTTATTGCTGGCTCTATTCTTGGATTTTCAACCAATTGGATCATTTTACGAGTATTAACTTAGTTAAGAATGCATTTCAAAATTGTTGGGCTCATTCCTTCTTTGACAATCCACTCACTTCAACATTGTTGGTTGATTTAGTTTGTCGAATTATTACTGATTCTTTTAAAGTTCGTAAAAAGAGAGAGCTTTATTGTATTTATTTGGGTCTAAAAAGATTTACGTAAATTTAAATCAACTTGAAAATTTGGAAATAGAGCATGCTGTGAATGCTTCTGCTATTTTGTTTTAGAATGAAGAATGTTACATATAGAGCCGACATATTGTTTTTTTTGGGCTGATGCTTTCCCTGCCACTTAAAGTTTGGTGGGCACCTGGTGGACTGTACTGGGCATTAACTATCATTCTTTTCCCAATATGTTTCTTAGTGGGTTTTCCCTTCCTCCTTCGAAAGCAAATTCATCTTCAATGAAAAATTTATGTTTTCCTTTGATATTAGCTTGCCATGAATGAAACGGTTATATTTCATTTCAACTTGCTTCAAAGCAAAGTACTATATTTTGAAGAAGGAAAAAAATTGAAATCCTTTTCATTTGTATAATAAAAAGAAAAAGCATCATTGTTCAAGTCTTTTATGCAATTTCCACCTGGCTTTCAGTTATGAACTAAATTTCTATCTTATTATGGGCAAAAACTGGGGCAGTATGGGCAAAAACTCTTATAATCATGTGCTTGAGACTTTGTAGGATTACATGTTTTGTAATTACACTTTGTGGAACATCATCGTATCACACTTCTTTTGTGTCATTCCTTTGGATACCATCTCATGCAGGTTGAATGGTTGAAGAAGCGCACAAATATTGCTAGTGGCACACCTAGTAGGTTAGTATTGCATTTTCTATCTCTATATGCTGACAGAATTAGGTAGGTCGTGTTTTGGTTATTTACTCTTCAACTATAATTTGTTAAGATTTAGCCCTGGAGTCTGAGCTCAAAATAAGCAGACGGACTTGAGCCTGAAATAAGACTATTAAAAACATGTCCACTCATTATTTGCATGAGATATATCTCTGTTGGGTACTCAGTTGTTCCTTCTTTTCTGGAATTTTAGGGCTCAAAAGAATAAAAGTTTAAAAAATATATTATGGTAAACAATTTGAAAAGCTTGTTGATTGTAAATTCTCTTAGTGGGTTATCATTGCTGTAGGTGTTTTCTATCTTATTAGTTATTTTTTTAGTGCAAGAGCTCAGTAGTCTGTAGGTAAAAAAGGATACGAGCTTGAGAAATTAAGATTGAATGAACACGATATTTATAATTGTCGTGATTTTCTTGCCCAAGTTCTTCAGATGAGCTGAAGTACAGTGGCATTTAAAAACGAAATAGGGTGATGCATCTAATTTCTGTTTATATTTCTGCCAAGTGTTTGGCTAAAAATATGACGCTAAGAGAATGAAAGGAACTTATTTTAGAAACTTTGGGAAAGCATGAAAAGAAGATTTGAATAGGTGATATCTTTCCAGGAACTGTAACTTAAGTCTTTTCAGCTGTAACTTAACTTCCAAATTTAATAATCTAATCTTTTTTCCTCCTGATTTCCTTCCTCCTCTCTTTCACGTTCTCTCTCTCTCTCTCTCTTTCAGCTTGCCATCTATCCGCATTTATCGTCTTCAACGATCAGCAACTTTAGCATCATCGTCTCGACGATATTCATCTTTTTAAATTAGGTTTTATTTCAACCCTAAGCACAAATTTAAGAGCATCTCTTCTTTTTATCTATTAAATCAAAGCAATGTAATAATATAATATTCAGTCTCTTTTTTCTGTACCCTTGCATTTGTCAACTTATTCATGTACAATGGATTGCTAAAAAAACAATATTTCTTGTCAGTTTCACTGGCTAGTCTTGGCTGTTAGACAAGAAGATGACTAACCAACTGACTTGTGCTATTGATAATCAAAACCAAGATTACAAATCTTTTTCTCTCAATGGAACTCTTCCAATGAGCCCTGGCCTATTCCTTCCCTGATCCCTTCATGGATATCTCTCCAAAACACCCTAATCCCTTTTATATAATACTTAGTAATAATCGAAAATAGTGCTTAATAATCCTAATATCCTAATCCTAATATATAATAAAGTTAAATGTTTGAGGCAATAAATTCTAAACTCCAATATTCAATGTCATACCATTAATCTTAAATCAACAATACAAAACTAGATTTTTCACATGGGCTAAATTTTGACAATTTGTATATGGATTCATAATAGCCTTGAATTTGAATTCTAAAATTTCTAATATATAGTTGAATCATGTCTTATTAAGAGGTATCAATACTTTAGTATATAGTCATTGTTCACTAATAATTAGTCTTTATTAATATTAATATTCACGTATCCTTCAAATACAATCAGTTTCAAGTTTTTACTTTTTATTTGCATTCAATCTTATATAAAATAAAATAAAATTTATTTAAAACATAAAAAATTCATCAATAGTTAAAACTTAAACCCAAAGCCATGAACAATTAATTAATTTTGTTAATTTATAATAAAAGAATATATTGGAAGTGACATTGAGGAATGCTTTATTTAGTCCAATATTCATACGATACATATTAAAGAGTATTTTATTTCTAATACAAATAAATTTCATACAAGACTAAAGATCCGTGCGCATCAATATCCTAGTAATAATAAGAAAACAGTTCCCAAACCCTCAATAAAGACTATCATCCCCTCAGTCCAACTTTTATTGAAAACAAAACTTCCCTAGGTTCGTTCATCTGCACTTGCTAACATTGGCCCTCCCTTGATTATGTAATGACCAAGTAGATGCTTAATTTTTGCAACGAACCCCCTTAGCTCTACTTTTGTGTTACCAAGATTAGAATCCAAAGAGAGGATGAAGTTTCATTAAACAACACTCAGAGAGTGCAAGATACAAAAGCAGTAGCTTTAGGCTACAAATCTCTTAGTGGAGTGACTTAAGGCCACAAGTCTCCAATTACAAGATAAAAGCTGAATGCCTGACTCCCCATCCTCTGCTAAACTTATACCCAAAAAGTTCCCAAAAAGTTATCCTTTCCCAACGGCTAGTGCAACGGCTAAATAATTCCAGCGGTAGCTTGTTTTGTCTTTTTGTGGCGCCTGCTGTAGACCCTCAAGAATTGTGTCCATGCCTTTCGACGGTGGAAGTCCTTCAACAAAATCCATGGAGATATCATCCCAAACTGCAGTTGGTATGGGCAAGGGTTCCAACAATCCTGCGGGCTGCTGCTGAGAGTGTTTATTTTGCTGACACCACACATTCCCGAACATATTGCGCCACATCCTTCCTGATGCCTTGCCAAAACCATTCAGATGCCAACCGAAGGTATGTCTTGACTTACCCTGAATGTCCCCCTGTGGGAGAATACCATTATTCCCTCATAAGCAGTGGGACGAAATCTGAGGTCTTAGCTATGACTAGTTGCCCTTTAAACTTCAATTTTGTCCCTTCTAAAGAAAACCTAGCCAATAATTTTCCTGATTTTAGCTCCTGCCTGATTGCCTCGAGTCCCTGATCCTTTCGAACCTCCTCTTCCAGTTCAGCCCACTTTATCACTTGCGAAGAGATTAGTGCTCCGAATTCTACTGCCCGTAACTCCAAGTCACCCTCTCTGTCAGCTACTCGGTTAGCAGTTTCTTGACCCATTTCTGATAATCGGCGCCAATCTCCCGCTGCTGTGTGATAAACCCAAACTTTGTTGGTCAGTTCGGAGCACAAAGTGTCTTCCCAACAAATAATGCTTCCATATTTCCACAGCCAAGCACACAGCCATCAACTCCTTCTCATATATAGATTTGCCTCTCGCCCTTGGACCCAGAATCCGACTGAAATATGCAATGGGTCGATTTTCCTGCATCATAAACGCACCCAATCCATATCCTGATGCATCTGTCTCGATCACGAACAGCTTACCGAAATCAGGCATAGCCAGCACCGGTGCCCCAGACATTACCTCCTTTAGTCGAAAGAAGGTTGCAGTTGCTTTCTCTGGCCATCCGAAACAATCCTTACGAAGCTGGTCAGTAAGAGGCTGAGCAATTTGAGCATAATTGGCCACAAATTTCCGGTAGTATCCAGTCAAGCCTAGGAAACCATTAGCTCTCTTAAGTTTTTCGGGATCCCCCACTCGCGCATCGCCTTCACCTTATCCTGGTCCAATGCTACTCCCTCCTCAGAGATGACATGACCCAAATAAGCCACTCTCTCCTTCCCGAATTCACACTTCTTTTGATTCGCAAACAGTTGATGCTCAACCAAGGTTTAAGAGCACTATCCTCATATGTTCCAGATGGTCCGCTTCACAATTGCTGTAAACCAAAATGTCATCGAAAAAAACAAGTACGAATTTTCTTAGATAGGAGCGAAATACCTCGTTCATCAAGGATTGGAAGGTAGCTGGTGCGTTCGTTAGGCCGAACGGCATCACCAGGAATTCATAATGTCCTTCGTGTGTCCGAAAAGCTGTCTTGTGCAAGTCCTCGGGTCGGACCAGAATTTGGTGATAACCAGTGCGGAGGTCCAACTTAGAGAAGATTTGTGCCCCATGGAGCTCATCGAGTAACTCATTAATGACCGGAATCGGGTATTTATTCGGCACCGTCTCCTTATTTAGAGCCCTGTAGTCTACACAAAATCGCTAGGATCCATCTTTTTTCTTAACGAGCAAAACTGGGCTAGAAAACGGGCTTGTGGAGGGTCGTATAATTCCTACTTCGCCGGAAAACCGAGAGGTGGATGTGGTAGATCTGCTGGGAGGACTGGCAATAGAGCTGGTGTTTGAACCATCTCAGGGCAGAGACTCAAAAGTAAACCATCTCAGGGCATCTCCTTCCATAGAAACAACAGCAGCTTCCAGTTTTTCCTTATCCAGTAAGCGATAAAAATCGAAATATTTTTCCCCACGGAGTATCCAACCATCTGGGTCAGTACCTTCAAAGATTGGCATGTCTAGCTTCCTATATTTCCAATGGCCACTTCCTCCGCCTCCGTCATCCACAACCCTTCCCCTCTCAAATACTCTCCCTGCTTCTCTCTCCCTTTCCCTCCTGTCATTTCGATTCTCCGAGCAGTCTCCATCTTTTCCGATGTGAACCTGAATGGGTGTCGCTGGAGTTCTGTGGCCGGCCATACCTCGCCTAATCCCGTCTCCAAGGTTTCAAACCTTTGAGAGTTTGAAATCACCATGGTTACCCTTTGCTTCCTCAAACCGTACTGCTCTGATACCAATTGCAACGAACCCCCTTAGCTCTACTTTTGTGTTACCAAGATTAGAATCCAAAGAGAGGATGAAGTTTCATTAACAACACTCAGAGAGTGCAAGATACAAAAGCAGTAGCTTTAGGCTACAAATCTCCTAGTGGAGTGACTTAAGGTCACAAGTCTCCAATTACAAGATAAAAGCTGAATGCCTGACTCCCCATCCTCTGCTAAACTTATAACCAAAAAGTTCCCAAAAAGTTATCCTTTCCCAACGGCTAGTGCAACGGCTAAATAATTCCAGCTGTTTCTGAGGCCCTTTTTCCAGCAACTTGTTTTGATATGTTGAGCTATTCCCCAATTTCATTGTCCAAAATTACTTGGACTAGAAGTGATCCTATTTTGCATTACTGAACTTAGTTGACAATCTGTAATGGATATATACTAGTAGCTTATTGAGGTTGACAGATAAAAATATTCATCCCGGTGGGAAGAGAATTGAGTTCAGGGGTAGCAAAATTCTGTGTGCTTGATTGATTCTGTGACAATTACATGCTTGAGATGATTATGTTTGTTTCTGTCTTTGTTTTGATGATCCACATTTTCATGTTCTAGGATAAAGAAATTGTGTGAACTGGAGGCCCTTGGACTCTCACGGTTGCAAGTTTTAGTACTAGATATGCATACTGATGTTAAAGGATATTCACTCCTTACCCTTCCACAAATCAGGTATGTCATCAAATTTTCATTCTTGCTGCATTTCCATTCATTTGTTTTTGTCATGAACAACAAATTCTGCTACACAAAATGCAAGGTGATCTGTCCAGGAAAACCAAGGTACTCAATTTATACAGTTGAGACTATGACTTCTCCCTTTCATAATTAAATTTAATCACTACAAGCTTGTAACAACATGGACATGTATAAACAGGAAAAGAGCTGTAAAACTATTATATCAGATCGAGAGAAATCCTTCATTGTGAAAGTAATTTTCATTCATACAAACAACAGCTGAATTACCACAAAAGATACTGAGGATACTCGAGTCTTTTCCTAACTTCTGTAATATGTATACATATATTGTATCTGAATAAAAATCATATCATTTTCCATATTTGGCAGGGATGAATTTTGGAATTTGTACAAAACTTATTTTCATCAACGATTGGTTCAAGGGAATCTGCGCATCTGTTTGTATGGATCAACCCCTGCACCAGCTAAATGAATCAATGGAGCTCAATAACATCGCATGTGATCCTCAATATTGTAAGATGTACTGATGATCTCTGATCCCAAATTTTGATTCACCTACCATGACTCTTATTTGTTATTGTCGAATTCTTGTAAGTTCGCGTTGCTTTGAACAATCCCTTAGTTAAGATGCGTGCTAAATTAAGTTTTACTTGGAGAATCCGATGACCACAAGAACAGACCTGAGTAAAGCATGCAGCAGCTAGGTTGGAACGACAAGTTTTTATGTAGGCTTAACCTCATGACATAACAGGATTCATTGTCAGACAAGAAATTTCTATCAGAGAAAAACAAGATAATTTTACAACCGTAGAAACATAGCTTGACTGTCTGAAAGGAAAGCGTGGAATTTCATCTTTGATAAGCTTTTTCAACATTTGCATCTGCATTAAACTTCCAAAAGTCCCCAATATGAATTTAACCTAATAAAGTTTGTAATTCTCTTAACTTGTGGTGATCTCAAAGTACGGTGCGCTAAACAACTGACTTAGCTTCTTCATTATATAGGTGGGCTTATCTGCCTTAAAACATTAAAGGAGAAGTTATGTACTCCCTCCGTCCTTTTTTAATTGTCATCCTAATCTGTCTTTCTTGTTTCTATTTAATTGTCGTTTTAGCTATTTTGGCAAGATTTTGTCAGATTGCTCTTATGTTTATTACTAGATTTGAAATTTTAAATAATTATCATTTTGAACATTACTAGTCAAGAAAATTAAATAAGGATAATTTTGAGAAAAATTTGAATTCTTAATTTGTCTTAAAAATTTTAAAATAACAGCTATAAAACAACTGAGGGAGTATATGTTAAAAATTGCACTACTTGGCAGCATAATTATCAAACAAGTGGCAACATTTCAAACTACACGTATACAAAAATTGCAGCATAATTATCTCCTCCTTGGTTTTCTCGTGCACTTCTCCCCCCTCTATCCTTTGCAACCGTTCAACTGCTTGCATACTTCCATAGTCCTTCTTCTTTACTATGTATCCTTTGTTTCCTCTCGAATTTGCTCGATTGCAGATTCAAAAGAAATCCCCTTTTCTTCTTTGTCGATGTAATCCATGTCTCGGCGACGTTCGAACACTAACCGACAACTGCGGTTCAATTAGTAGAAGCCCGACGAGACATGTGTCTTCCTCCCTAGAATCCATCTTTGTCGCCTTCAACAACCGCAAACTCGACGAGATCTATGCCTCCCTCACTGTAATTCATCTTTATCGCTTTTCTTTCTCAACTAAAACGTAATCTTGCTCGAATTGATCGACCGATAAGAGCGAGGAGGAGATGTTCTCCGAAGAGTTGATCGTCGGCGTCTCAAAGTCAGTCGCCGCTCCTTCTGAGTTGTTCAAGGTTAGTTTAAACCTAATTTACCTATTCTTCTTCGATATGTATTTACAGATATCGTGTGTGACATGCTTTTTGAAGTTCAAAAGTTGACAAATCTATTTTTTCTAGGCTAGTACTATTCCCACGTGTCTGACATGCTTTCTACACGCGAAATAGCTCGCCTAACTTAGGCGAACAACTTTAACTCGCTTAAGTTAGGCGAGTAACCAAATTCATGGGTAAAATAAGAAAATCGTGAAATTCTGGGAATTATTCAAACTTTGCTCGCCTAGTTTAGCGAGCAACATTTTTTATAAAACAAATACCGGTTTTCCCGCGAGAAATTACGAATTTTGGGGCTTTATTCTATACAACGTTGCTCGCTTACTTTAGGCGAGCAACCTTTTCTCTGCATGCCTACTGTAGGCGAGCAATGTTTACTAAATTTGGAATTCTAGCCGTTCGAAAAATATGACCGTTTTGAAGACAACAACCATATTTTTAAAACGGCCAAAAATGGAGTTTCTAAATGATGAAAGCGAGAAGTTGTTAGATGAAAGTGAGAACTTGTTAGAGAGTCGAGACGACAATCGGGAACAAGATGAATTGGACAAAGAAGTTGAAGTCGGTGTCCAAGTTGTAGTCGGGGACGAAGCCGAATTCTGGAATCCAATCAACGATATCTTCATGATTAGTGTTGAATCCGGGTAGATATTATCTTAGTTGTGTTATCTTTGACATGAGACAAATGCGAGTGGACATGTATTTGCTAAATTTCGATTTTTGAAATAATAGGTCATTTGTAGAAAATAGAATAAAAAGTTTATATAGGTTATTTGCTCTTGTCCTAATCTTGTCTAAATTTCGATATTAGAAATGATAGGTCATTTAATGTTTAGTTTCATTTAAGTTAAACTTCAAATGAAAATTTTCATTATAATAAGGGGAAGATTATGGAGATAGCTTCCGTACCGGTCAAGTTTGGGTAGTATGAACGAAATGGTTAAATGGGCGAGAGAGGTAGCAAAAGGGTTGTTAATTGTTTTGGTGAAAACTCACACAAGTCCATAGGCAGTCACTTTGACATGCAATAAATATGGTCTCCCGAAACCTAGGTTAAAGGGTCCAAGGAAGCGTGAATGTAAATCAAAGAAGTGCGGTTGTAGCTTTGAGTTGCATGGGTGTCGTAGGAAAGACGAGTTCAAGAATCTTACGGACAAATGGGTCTTGGATGTCATACATGGCTCCCACAACCACATGCTTACTAGCCTTCACGGGAATGCATTCATCGGCCGAATGACGTAGGAGGAGGAGAAATGGGCTAGGAATGAGGCTGACGAGTGCAGGACAACAAAAGTAATTCTTACCGGGATGAAGAAACAGTTCCCTGGAAACATGACGACAATGAGACAAGTAGAAAGCTTTTTGCAAAAAATTAATTACGAGGATCGTGGGGAGTTGATGGTTATGCAGTGGTCTCTTGTTTTTTTGAAAGACAACGGGTACGTCCATTATCCTCTTCGGAATGTAGATAAAAATAATGAGGTCGATATATTATTTTTTGCTCACCGTGACTCCCTACAGTTGTTGAAGAAGTTTCCGCACGTTGTGATCATTGATTCCACGTACAATACAAATAGGTATGTAATTGATTTTAGTAATAGTTCGTTGTATTTATGTGCTATACTTTAGGTAGATAAATTCTCTATGTTCTGGATACGTTTATCGATAGGTACAATATGGCTTTGGTGGAGATGGTTGGTTTCACTAGCACTCTGAAGACGTTGAACATTGCATATGCATTCACCCGACACGAAAAGTATTTCAATTACCGGTTCATTATGAAGTGCCTTAGGAATCAGTTTGAGGAGCTAGGAGTAATGCCAACCGCTGTGATGACAGATTGTGACGTTGCTCTAATCAAATATATTCAAGATGTCCCATTAAAACATCTCTTATGTTGGGTTCATATAAAAAACAACATCAAGGTACATACCGACAAGGTTATAAAAGACAATGTGCGATCTGATATGTTTGTAAACCAGTGTTGGTCAATATTTTGTTCAACCACAGAGGAAATTTACGAGGAGAGACTCGTTACATTGAGGAGAGGTCGGTTGAAGAGCCTTGTTAGATACGTCGAGAAGCAATGGTTGACTCCTTACAAGGAAAACATGGTAAGAGTGTTGACTGATCGCTCTCTTCACTTCTGCACGAGGACGACAAACAAGTATATTTTGAGCTTTGTGTTGTTGAATTTATTATGTATTTTTTTAAATATAAACAAATCGTATCATCGTGATAGGGTTGAGGGGATGCATCGTGTGTTAAAAGATATTATTGCATCCACCAGAGGCGACTTTATCAGAATGACCGTTGGGATACACCGTTCGATCATCTTTCAAGTGGATCAGATAAGGGCGTCAATCAACAACTCAATGAATCTAACACCGTCGAGGTTCAGTGATCCAGGTTTTCCAGAGCTCGCACAAATGGTATTTTCTAGACTAATCCGCAAAGTCTCAGCTTGGTGTTTTGCGCTATTGTTTTCCATGTTCGCTCAGATACTGAAGGACGACTATGCCTTCACATGCGACGATTATTGGGTGAGAGACTGTCTTGGACTGCCTTGTATCCACGATATTGTGGACGCCGTCCTTAACAAGACCGCTCTCACACTTGATTCCGTTCATGACTTCTGGAAGGTATTGGATTGTGATATCAGTTCCAGATATGAGATTGCGCGAGATGTGGGCTAAAGTGGAAGATCCGACTTTGAACATGGCCACATTATGGAAAGTGAGTGAACTTTATATTGCCTTGGAGCATCTAGAACATACTCAATCCGTTCACCAATAGATGTCTTTCTAGCATTCTACAAATGATTTAGGAATTGAAATTTTAGACAATTATACCCTTAAAAATTAGACAGTTTTTGAGAGATTTAGGAAAGAGATAAAATCTAAAAATAAACAACTTAATACTATAGGGGTAAACTTGGTAAAAAGGGTGTCAAAACACCTAAAAAGACATGTAATTTTTAACAAAAAAGGGAGGCTAGAAAGACATGTATTGGTAAACGGAGGGAGTAGTACGTTTATGGAGCCGACAGAGGATCCGAACATAAAAGGTAAGGGAAGATCACCCGGTTCGAGGAACAAGTGAGGTCAGTACCCGACTAGGCAAAAGAGTCACGGTGAGCACATTAGGCAAAAGCAAAAGAGGCAAATGAGGCAAAGGAGGCAAAAGGGGAAAATGAGGCAAAGGGAAAAGGGAAGATGAAAAGGCCCGGACGTCGTAGAAAGCACGTAACTTTTGATGAGATTGGCGATGAAGATATGCCTTCCTAACCCCAACCAACGGAATAGTATTCTGAACATGACGTTTGGCCTGGAGAAACAATGATTCATTGCGAGGTGGACTTCGGGGTGAATAATATTGACTAATTCTGGTATGGCTACAATAGACAAGCTAAAGATGTACGTTCAGACATACACTGTGGATATAGATCATTGGCTATACTAAAGGGATTGAACAAGGGTAGCTATCCCTTGATTCAGAGCGAGATGGCAGCAGAGTTGCGTGTCAACCGACAATATTGGGAGCCGATACGAGCACAGACACGAGAAGGGACATGGGATCAACTAATGTTTCAAATTAGCTATGTGAGGTCCCCTTGCGAGAAACCTTATTGGCTTGACATGCCATTTATGGGTTTAGTGTTTTCCACCTTGTACAACGTTGTGGTCGTCGTCTTATCTTCCTACCCTATGATGTGCTTACCAAAAAAGCCATCTGGACCAGAGCTAGCTCCTCCGTCACAAACTGTAACCATAGCACTCGTAGGGGTTAAGAACCACTGGATCCCGGTAATGTGGCGTCTCTCTACGTAATAGTTTAAAGCTACATGTTTATTGTCGTATTCTAATTAAATGTTTGTGTGTGTTTGTAATTTAACAGGTGTCGCTCACTGATGTGGCGCCATGTCCACCCATTACATATGCTTGGAGAAGACATTGTGATTCAAGAATCGCATGGTGGGAAACAATGTTTGTGTGTGTTTCTCTCTCTTTCCTTTTCTCTTTCTTTTCTTTTCTCTCTTTCCTAATTTCACACAATCAAACCCAAACATTTGCTCTTTCTCTCTCTTTCTTTCTTATGAGTCAATTTTGAAAAAGTTGCCAAAATGTGGCCAAAATGATGCCACAATATGGCCAAAATGTGGCAAAAATGACAAAATTTGACAAAACAAATCTAAATGACTCAAAACGACCAATAACGGTAAATAACGGAAAAAACACTTCAAAACTTGCACTTGATGAAATGCATCATCCCCATTTGCAACAGAGGTCAAACCGGTACACCAAACAATCTTAAGCTTGTTGCGTTGCAGAAACTTGATAAGGTTAAACTTCTCAAACTCAATGTGCTTTAAGAGCTTGGTCTCTACTTCTTTGTCATCCCCTTAAGATAGAATCTTTAGAACCTCCTCATTAAGCGTTCAACAATGTTGTAAACCTCCCAGGCTCTAGTGGCTTGGGCTTCAAAGAAGGAATCTCAACCTCCTCATATCCACAGGCGAGCAACCATAGCTCGCCTAACTTAGACGAGCAATACTTAAAGATGGCTCAAAGATGGATCAAGGATGGCTCAAAGATGGCTCTTCAACAATTTATCAATCTCCTTCTTCTTCTCAACATTCTGAAACGTATCATTGTTATAAATAGCCAAAATCTCATCTACAACAACACTAATAATGGTACGTGCGTGTAGAATACGCACTTTCTTATTTTCTCTCTCTTTACATCCATGTTTAGAGGGTTTGGGTGCAAACGTCATTGTGGTAGAGGGTGGAGGTAGTCAAAGATCAAGTGAGTAAGCAATTGACCTGTTTGCTCCGATAAAGCGAGTGATCGTGTCGGATCTAATTTCATAAAAAGATAGATGTTCATTAACATCACAAATTGTCAACTTACAAACACACAAACTCAACAAAGTTCAACCATTACAAACACACAAATTCAACAAAGTTCTACAATTACAAACACACAAACATAACACTCGCTCGAAAAATATCATCAAAGATGGCAACATGCACACCATAAAAGATAACCTGACCTGTATGACACAACGTAATAAAACAACAAAGTACGATCAGTAACAAACTAGGACGCAGATGTGGAGAGGAAGGAGGAACATCGCAAGGTGGAGCTAAAAGAATTGCATACCTACTGGTCTTGGTTGGGTAGAGTGGAGACGTTGGAGGAATTCCGCGACGGGAGACACCTTAACTAGGACGCAGATGCTAAGAGTCAGGAGTTCATGGACGCGTACCCCACGGCGCCTGACAATCATGGGTTAGAGTCGTCATCTCCTTCGAATCCTGAACGCGTTGCAGAGGATGGCGCCGAGGAAGAAGAAAGAGCTCCAGTTGATGGCGAAGGGGGCGAGGAAGAGGAGGAAACAGAAGGAGAGGAGGAGGACTCTGAGGGAGGTGAGGAGAACGCGGAGGGAGGTTCTTCCGACGGTTCTTCTACCGACGAGTCTGAGTCCAAGTAGTTGTTCCTTGTCTCCGTATTTCTGTTTTTCTGTTTTTTCTACTTTTGGAGACTGTACAGCTAGATTTAGGGCATTTTTGAAACAATTTTGTGGTTCCCCTTCTGTGGGAACCTTGATGTATCTATCCTCGTTCATGAGAACAAGTTTAATTTAAACTTTATTCTTGCTTTTGCTCCCGTTAATCAAAACCATATTGCGTGCAAATTCGTAGAAGCTATATTTATAATTGTATACACTTGTAGATATAAAGAGACTAACTTGTTCTTAGAGCTGTTTAAGACGTAAATAAACTATTTTTTTTCTAAATATACAACTGAAAAGTTTTTAGTGCCTCAATCATGTGGTCATTGAGCTCACTTTTATTTCAAAACTTGTTCTTTTTATCCTGTTGTTTTCTTCATAAAATTTCCATATATAGATGGAGATTAATTTATATGTTTTTTATTTTGTATTCAAGTTATTTTAGGTTGAAATGTAACCTATATAAGGGCGGATGGATTGTGACATCATAATCTCGATTCGATTGAGTAAAATCGAATTGTGATTAGGACGACCGAGTTGTTATTTGTGAGTTGGGAAAATGGAACATTTATACTTGGACTTTAGATTAGACCTCGCAATCGGGTCGGGCGGGGCAGGTTCGGATCAGATTGTCCTAGGTCTTGTATTTTCGGGTCGGATCATTTCGGGTCTAATATTATCAGCTCATAACGATTGGGTTATAACGAGTTTATAGCCGGGTCGGGTAGGGTTTCGGGTCTAATTACTGGGTCAAAACACGTCTGGTTGTTACGAGTTTATTGTCCGTTCGGGTCACTTTGAGTCAAAACCTACCAAAAGACCGGGTTATTACGTGTTTATATTCTTCTTCTTTTTTTGATCAATTTTTTAGATAAAAAACGGTTTGGGCGGGTCAACCCGTTTTTTATCTAGAAATTTCGGGTCAATCTGAGTTGGACAGAATACAGGTTACGAGTTTAGTTTAACGGGTTATAATCCAAAAATTTCGAGTTGGATCGAATCGAGTTTGCAAGTCGGGTTATTTTGTGCCAGGTCTCCTTTGGATGCAATAGTGCAATTCCCACTTTATTCTTCCGCACTCGTAAACAAGAAGATGTTTGTGCTTGGGGTGTGGGGGAAGAAAGCCTTCCAATCTTCGTACGTCACCCTGACGTAAAGGTGACGTGCGCCTGAGGCGGGTATTAAATTAGCTTGTTACAGCTAGCAAAAATAACCTTTTTTTGGTCTGAAAAAGCAATGTAATGGGTGAGATGTTCCATAATCCATAATATACTGGTGTTGACTATTCAACATTCCATTAACGACCACCAAGCTGGTATATCTTCCTTGAATCCCAATCCCCACACCTCGAACCTATAAATACCCACACAAATGCTGCATCATTTCCATCGCCAACTGAAAATCAGAGCATTTGGAGCATCAATCGCTCTAACGAAGCTGCAGTCTGCAATCGCAAAAGTCAACCACTGAACGAAGCTTTGTAACTATGTCTGGCGGATCATCAACTCAGCCCAGATTGGTCGTCAAGAAGGTCTTTTCCGAGTCCCAGCGTGAAGGTGACGGCGCCACTGTCAGGCGTAGCATTGGAAGGTTATCATTCTCCCCTTAAAATGTTTATGCAGATCCTCATCTATATTCTGTGTTTTTGGGTCTTGAATTCTGTGTTCTTGGGTGTTGATTTCTGCTCTGAATTCCTAATCGTTTGTTATATGATGGGATTCAGACACAAATTTGAACTCCATTCTAGAAATTTGGTCTAGTTAGGTCTAGCGATGGCGTATTTTTTGCCTCTGTTTCTGAAAATTGGACTTTGTAGGCGTGAATTGAAGAATTTGGATCCATTTCTCATGTTGGATGAATTCTCAGGTAAATAGTTATTCAGCTGCTCGGGGGAAATTTATTTCTTATAATCTTATCTTAAACTGCTATTATGATTGTACAGTGTCGCCACCAGCTGGATTTCCAGATCATCCCCATAGAGGTATTTCTCGTGCACTTATCCTTGTACTGTATATGTATATCACTATCCGGGACCGGGGGTTTGATTTTTGAAGTTTTGTGCAGGGTTTGAGACAGTTACTTACATGTTAGAGGTATAGGTTCTACTTGCATTATCCATTTCATTTCATTAAGGCAACCTATTAGTAGAGGGGTTGATTTTGTGTGTTGTTTGATGAGAACGCAGGGGTCCTTTACTCATCAAGACTTTGCAGGCCACAAGGGTACAATAGGTCCTGGCGATCTTCAGGTATTACATGCTTGTTTGAGAATTATGATTATTTAGGAGGAAGTTGTTGGTAACATATTAATTGATGTACGTACATGTTTCGTTATACGCAGTGGATGACTGCAGGAAGAGGGATTATCCACTCTGAAATGCCTGCAGGTCCCGGACCTAACAAGGGTCTGCAGCTTTGGATCAATCTCTCCTCCAAACACAAAATGTAAACTTTCTTCCTGGCTAGCTGCATGCATTAAATTCACTTGAAATTTGGAATTGCATAAACAGCTTTATAATAATTTTGTAATTTGTAGGGTGGAGCCAAAGTATCAAGAACTGTTAGCAGAAGACATTGCAGAGGCAGAGAGGGAAGGGGTGAAAGTGCGAGTGATAGCAGGGGAATCAATGGGGATAAGATCACCAGTTTACACACGAACCCCGACAATGTACCTGGATTTCACTCTGCAACCCGGAGCACAACTGGTGCAGCCTGTGCCAACGTCGTACAACGCCTTCATTTACATCATCAACGGAGAAGGTGTTTTCGGGATCCCCAATTCAACAGCAGTGCCCGCTCACTACTGCCTCGTGCTCGGTCCAGGGGATTCACTAAATGTATGGAATAATTCCCCTTCTCATGCCCTCAGATTCGTGCTCATTGGAGGCGAGCCCATCAACGAACCCGTGGTTCAGTACGGTCCTTTTGTCATGAATACACACGCCGAGATTGAGCAGACTTTTGAGGACTACCAGCAGTCCAAGAATGGATTTGAAATGGCTAAGTTCTGGAGATCTCATTGATCATATCACCTTGCATTTTGCTGCCTCTCATGTTCTCATATATACACACACACACAGAATAAACCAACTCCTGGAGCAATCATAAAGTGATTATTTCACTTTTTTTATTGTTAAGTTTTTTTTTTTGGTTGAAAATTGTTGTTTTTTAATAGATGCAGATCGAGCTTCTAGAAGCTTTAGAAGTATCTAGTGTAATTCCCGCGCTTTGTGTGGATTTATGCTAATGAATAATAAATCAATTAAGAGTATGCAATAATAAAACAAAAGAAGAATACTTGTCTAAAATATTTGATCCTCTCTTAAATGGATCCTATCGGGAAATAATTAGTAAATTTTATTTACCTTCAATCCTAAATAAATAATCTCATATGTAACTGTATCTAAAAAATAAATTGCTATTAAGTTTATAATTGGGAATATAAAACAATGAATATATAGCAAATAAAAAGTTAAAATTGATAAGCATAAGACGAAATCAATGTCGTTCCTCTTAAAATGCATGTTTTTTTCATTTGTTATATCTCGACAAACACAAAAAAAATCAGTCTATATACAACAGTCTCATAGTCAAATGAAAATAACTTACTTTATAAAAATAATACGATACTTTCATGTAGAGTTTAGGTTGACGACCTATATACTTATATGAGTAAATCATATGTGTAAGTGTAAGCGATCAATCATTTTAAGCTTCAAAAAATAATTTAAAAGCAATAACATAATACAAAATAGTTATAAACTAGTTTTAGAAAATAATGAGTAAACAATCATTTTAAGCTTAACTACACAATTTTAAATATTGAACATATTTAAAATTGTCAATATGCTTAATAAAAAATTCAAATGAAATTACCACAAATTTCTTTATATGATTCATAAAGTTAGAAGGCAGAAGAGATCCCATTGCTTTATAACGGTAGTTTAACTCATATTCATATTAACATAGTTTTAATAAAATTTATGTATATGTTTTTTGAGGGCATTGTTTATGTTTTTTTTGAGGGCATGCAATTTTTATCTCATTACACACTTGTATTAATTTTCATGTATAATAGATTTTAATTGAAGAAAATTTTATAATATCGATATTTTATTGATCCATTAATTTCTTCGATACCACTATTTTCGAATAAAATGGATACAATTCATAGTTGGTTATTTCATATATATCGTAAAATCTAATATACTATAACTCAACCAATGTTGTTCTAATAAATTTAAGTGATTATTTCTTACATATTGACATGAGACATTATAATCTATTTAGACTAAATTTTTTTTTTTAGATTATAATATATTATTGTATTAGATATGTATGATTCAATAGTTATTATAAGCTTTTGTTATTAGTTTAATTTCCTCATGATTATGATGAAGTTTCATCACATATAGGAGTTTCAGAAGCGTTTAAAGAGTACTCGTGAAGGAGAAGTTTATGAAATATATATTAGGTATAAAGTTTGATAGAACTAAAATATTTTGGTGTTAAATTAATACATGATTAGAACTTAAATATATTGTTTTTACGTTTTTAACTAATGAAAAATAACTAAATCAGGTTTATTAAAATTTGTTAGAGTTTGTTGTGAGAGTTTTTAGGATTTTGTTATGTGAATTGTAGATTAAAAAGAAAGTTAAATAAAAGGGAGAAGTTTAAGGAAAAATTTACATGTAGGATTTGTGGGGACAAAGTTAATAAAAGATCTCTAAATATCTTTGTTTAATATATATATAAAAAAAATGTTCCGGTTGTGATTGTGATTATAGGCAATCGTTTTTATTTTACCACACTTTAAACTTCAGTTTTTTTGTATTTTTCTTCTAGAAGAAAAGCATTCTGACATATCCTATAGAAAATCAATATCAAAGTATCATATGATAATAATTTGTTAAATGAGAACGTGAGAATGATGAACATTTAGTAGTACTGAACATTGGTGACAAACTTAAAAACTTCTAACGAAAATTGAAAAACATTCATTTTTTGAAGAACGTTTAGAGAAAAATCGTAGATGTGCATCACTTTTTCAAAAAATGTGCATCAAAAGTCATTCTCATGTTCTCATTATAAAAATTGTTCTCACTTGAAGCACACCCTTTTGATATATCGTAAAAGAAAATTAATTGAGAGGTCGATAAATAAGTATTGGTTAAAACTGGAAAATAAAACAATTATTAAATCAAAATAGGAAACTATATCGAACTAGTAAAAAATCCTAAACCAACAAAGGAGATAAGAGGAGGCCGGTTTGGGGTTTCTTAATATAAACCTAAAACACTTTTTTGAACCGTTGGTTCTGGAAGATCAAGAGTCTAGATGACGAGATTGGAAAAAGAAAAAGAGAAAAAAGAGGCGTACGCTTATTATAAATAGATAGTGGCTTTTTTGCGATTGTCTCAAAAAATAGAAAAATACGCTGTTACCCTCAACCCTAAAACACTCGAAAAACTTTCTTCTACTGGCTATGACGATTTCCTCCGGCTACCTCTTTCAATGCAAATGATTGTAACCCGCTCAATCGGAACTGAAGCACGCAAATTCTGATCTTGAACTTTTTCGATCTCACTTCAAACCAGCTCCATCACCACACTACTCTCTCTGTTTCCATTTCTATTGAAGAGGAGAAGAAGAGGAAGAGAGTTGAAAAATGGCGAGGAAATTAAGCCGGGGAAGATTTACGACTACCTGGAAAATCCAACGTCATCTCTTTATTTACCCGCAACGAGTTCTGCTTGAAGTCCAAGCCCACAATTGGTGTTAAGTTCACTACTTATACTCTACATGTCTCCATTTCTCGCGAATTGTGGATTAGACTAAGAAGATTATGTTAATGTGCTTAATTGAATTTGAAACAACTTAATTAAGCACTTGGCTAGATAGACTTGTCATGACTACGAATTTTGACACAACTTAGTCATGTCTTTAGTCAGTTGAGTTATGATAAATTTGTGAGGTGTTAAGATTTGATAGTGTTTGAGCTCAAGTATCTCCCGAGTTCAACACCACTGGCGAAGGGCAGACTTCTCCCTTGATTCTTGTGATGGGTGACACTGTCTGCTACTCTGGAAACAACTTCTTCACTTCACTTTTCTAAATCAAAAGTCGTCTTCCTCCTTGTTCTTGACCACCTTTACACAACACTACCAATCCCAAATGAGGGTTTCTTCTGCATGAGGGTTTCTTCTGCTACCGTGTTCTAAAAGACACTAAGCGGGAGTTAGGCGGCGGGTGCTGAACTAGCACCTAGACGGCTAGGCGGTGAGGGAAAGCCTAGAGATTAATCATCCCTACTCGGGGATGTTTAGAACATTGTCCTGCTATGAATTGTACTAAATCCGAAAGCAATAACCTGAATACAAATATAATGTTATGAATATGTACACTTGCAATGTGTTAGGTAGTGAATAGAGCAATTTTCTATAAAATATTTACTATAGCTATCATGTTCAATAAAACATTATTAGATTTGATAAATACCAAAGCAACTTACAGAATACGATTTTAGAACATTCTAATCTCTTGTAGTAAAAGAGAATGCAATAAAGCTCTTAACAATATAAGCTGAAAATGACTCACACACTGCAGAACATTAAACAATAGCCTCCATCTCCAATCTGCTACTGTAACTAGAGATTGGTTGACGAGTGTCCGAGCTTGTCCAATCAACTGACTCACACGCTGCTCGTGTTGTTGGAAGTAATCCAATTTCTTGTAGATTCGAATAATGTTTAGCTACAAGAACACAAAAGGAAGTTAAAAAGATAAAAATAAGTTCAAAATGAATGTATTAAGATGCAGGCTAGAGTTTGAAGAAAGCTAGAAGAAAACCAGTTAAATACACCACAGTCAGACTTGTCAGAATTGCATCAGGTCATTCAAGCAATATACTAATTTTGGCATAGTAGTTCCCTCAAAAAGTTAAAAATCATGCCTCACGACAATTTCTAGCAACTATATTGTTTCTAAGTTTTGACTTGAGTATCATCAGTGAAACACTTTATATTCAGACAGAACACAGAAGAGTTACCATTTGAGTTTCCAATTGAACTCTAAAAGCTAGCAATATGAGAACAGACTCTGCCACCCAATATCAAAACAAACATTATTAATGCAAGGTAATTATAATAACAAGTTGTTTCGTCAAACTTATATTCTACCCATTAGCTATTTTATACAATGTTATAAAAATGCTAATATCTATTTGATTCAAGAGCACCTCTAACAATAAATTATATGACTCTATTTTTTTTGGTGGGAAAATTGTATTGCTCTATAGAGCTATATTCTAAAGTTCTTTCGGTCCCTGGATATAAGCCCAACACAAGTACGATAAGGAAAATTGTATGGCTCTAAAGTTCTTTCAGTTCTCACATGCTAAAGCTGTTGGGATTTTAGATGCTTAAAGCGGAATTTCAGGAAACGTTTTTCTAACATCTAACCAAGGATCTCATGCATAAACTAAATAGATCGTACATAGGAAAGAATAAATATCTCTTGATGCGTGTTTGAATCTCACTGGAATGGAGAGATTAGAGCCCCAAGTGTGACTCCTCTAATTAGTCCACACGAGCAATAAACTGAACCACCTTTGAGTCTCTTCTGCTAGACCGAGCAACTCGAAGATATAATCTTACACAAGGGAGAATAACGATCGGAGAACAACTTTTTGTTCTCAATCGAGGAATGTGACCGAGCCCTCCCTCTTCAATTGTAAATTGCGGCTAGGTTTTTTTTTGTGGTATCTCATCTCTCTCAACTTCTTGAAATATATATCTAATATATATATTATCTTATACCATATATCTCTCAAGATATATATCATTCTATCAATAAGTAATAGATAACTATTATCTTATACTTGATAATCAATCTATATCTTTAATTCTCCCAAGTACTTCAAATCCAATAGGCTTACCGGGCCTGCGGATTCGCTTGATCCAGTCCATAAACTCTAAGTGTGTGACCTCATAGGACCCAGTTATTCTAGCCATGGGCTTAACTTGATTAATCCCATAAGTCGTATTGGCCACTAGCAATAGCATGCGACTCTTAAAATATTTGGATTATTAATCTCCATAAATAGTCCTATTTCATAATAAGTAATTGCACATCCGATTAAATGACACAATTCCTTCAGTCTCCCACTTGTCCTTAAAACAAGTGTGCAATATTAAAATTCTTTTGTCACTTAGTGTCTTATTTGACTATACGATGAAACTCACCTTTTCCGCCAAATATGTTTCTTGAACTCTTGAGATCGAACTGTCATTACAGGTGATTACTAATAATCCATCTGAGCATGGCCATGCGTTTTCACAGTTCTCACTCTTCAAGTGGCCGAGACACCAACCCTTTCCAAATGTATCATGGTATACATGGAATAGGAGGACAGATCCAATCTTGTACGACTATAGCTCCAACTCAACTTTTGGCAATCCCAATCACTGCCTTTATAACTGCCTGTTACGGTCAGCGTTTAACAGTGTCAAAGACATACCAGCAGCCAAATGATAACTATATCATACTCATGTCTAAGGAACTCACTAATCATGAATATTCCTAGAACTCTACAGTAATGTCCTGAAGAATCCTAAGATCGGTCTGTCTGATATGTATCGCTATACACACCTATGTAATTGATTAGACATCACTATGTCCCCATAACACATGAAACCCGGTGTTATCAATCAATCTCACAATATGGTCTTTAATAAAGTCATTTGTATCCAAGTTAATGACTCAGACCATGGACTTCTAACAATTTTATAATTTCAGTTCACTTAATGGGGTTTCATTCACCAAAACAGTTTTGATGAACCCATTTGTTAACTATAAAATTGTTTGGATACATTATCTAATCTCAAGCAATGATTAAATAATAATACGAAACTCATATATAAGTCAAGCATAAATGTATGTGATAACAATAAACAATATTTATCATAAAACAAATAATGTTTTAAAAGAGGTCTCCAATGTGTTTGAGCCCCTTGACTCGAATGTGACTGTCACACTTGGGTCTAGATATAGGCTTGGTTAAAATATCTGCAATTTTATCATTTGTGCAATGTGTACAACCTCATGTCTTCTCTATCAACATAGTATTGAATCATGTGGCACTTTTGTAGTAATTGTCTGGACGACTAACTCGTCATTATCTCCATAAATTAAGAATTCATCCTTAGTCCTTCTTAAGTACCATAGGATGTTCTTTCTTATACACCATTGACACTAACTCTTTCTCAGGCCAGTAGGTCTCGTATGTCTATCTCCATAGACTTTAATGCCTAGTATGTATTCAACATCTCCCAAGTCCTTCATTAAAAATCCTTCTTAAGTCAGTACTTAAATGTCTCCAACATATGGATGTCATTTCTAATGAGTAATATGTCATCCACATATAAAGCTAGGAAAATCTCTTTTACTTCGAGCTCTTCTAGATGACAACCCCTCCATTCAGAATGAAGACGTATCCAGACTGAAACTCAAAATCATCTTTGTCTGTCTGGAAACTCGCATCAGTATAGCCCTTGACGACCAATTCGTCATCACCTCCATACACTAAGACATCATCTTTAGTCCTTCTCAAGTACTTTAGAATGTTCTTGGCTGCACACCAATGTGCCTCTCCAGGGTTTGATTGGTATCTGCTGCACACACTCAAAGCGTGCGCAACATCTGGACGAGTACAAGTCATAGCATACATGATGGATCCTATGGCTGAGGCATAAGGAATCCTACTCATTCTCTCAATTTCACCAGGTGTCTTAGGACACTGGGTTTTACTGAGACGTAAGCCATGTTGCATAGGAAGGAATCCTTTCTTAGAATTCACCATATTAAATCTAGCAAGGACCTTATCTATATAAGTTTCTTGACTTAGACCAATAAGTCTCTTAGACCTATCTCTATAGATCTTAATGCCTATTATGTACTCTGCCTCTCCTAGGTCCTTCATTGAAAAATTCTTCTTAAGCCATTCCTTCACTGCCTCCAGCATAGGAATATCATTTCCAATGAGTAATATGTCATCCACATATAGAACCAGGAAGGTCACTTTGCTCCCACTAAATTTCTTGTAAACACAGGGTTCTTCTTCGCATCTGATGAAATCAAACTTTTTGACCACTTCATCAAAACGAAGATTCCAACTCCTAGATGCTTGCTTAAGTCCATAGATAGACTTCTTAAGCTTGCATACTTTCCTAGGATTCTCTGGATCCTCAAAACCTTCTGGCTGCATCATGTATACATTCTCTTCTAGAAAACCATTTAGAAAAGCGGTCTTGACATCCATTTGCCATATCTCATAATCATAATAAGCAGCAATGGCTAGGATTATCCTAATGGACCTGATCATAACGACCGGTGAGAACGTTTCATCATAGTCAATACCATGAACTTGTCTAAATCCTTTTGCAACTAATCTTGCCTTATAGATAGAAACATTTCCATCCTTGTCTGTTTTGATCTTGAAGACCCATTTGCATCCAATGGGTTTTACCTCATCAGGCAAATCTATCAAGTCCCAAACTTGATTTTCAAACATGGAGTCCATTTCGGATCTCATGGCTCCAAGCCATTTTTCGGAGTCGGGGTCCGCCATTGCTTGTTTATAGGTAGCAGGCTCATCATTCTCTAAAAGTAGAACATCAGCAGTCAAGACAAAATCCTCATATCGTCTAGGTTGCCGCCTTGGCCTGTTTGATCTCCAAAGTGGTCCCACAGCTGGAGAGATATCAGCCAGAGGATCGACCACATCAGTATGTGGGACCTCTTCAGCTGGAGGATTGACCACATCAATATGTGGGACCTCGGGTGCTTCATCTACTTGAGGAACTGCATCTTGAATCAGGGTGGTTTCCCTTTGTGAAGGTATGCCTCCAAAATCAAGTTCCTCTGTCATATCTTTTATGTCCTCATGCTGTGGAGTTTGTTGCTCTGCTTGAATCTCATCAAGCTGAACATTTCTCCCACTTGACTTCTTGGAAAAGAAATCATTTTCCAAAAAGACACTATCCCGAGCAACAAACACTTTGTTCTCAACGGGATTGTAGAAATAATAACCCCTCGTTTCCTTGGGGTAACCTATAAAAAAGCATTTGTCTGATTTGGGTGTGAGCTTATCAGATAGTAAACACAATACATAAGCCTCACATCCCCAGACCTTCAGAAATGACAAGCTGGGTGGCTTCCCAAACCATATCTCATGTGGTGTCTTGTCAATTGATCGTGACTGAGTCCTGTTTAGTGTGAATGCAGCGGTAGTGAGGGCATAACCCCAAAAGGATGTAGGAAGCTTAGCAAAACTCATCATTGAGCGGACCATGTCTAACAATGTCCTGTTTCTTCTCTCAGATACACCATTCAGCTGTGGTGTACCCGGTGGAGTCAGTTGTGTTAGAATCCCACAACTCCTCAAATGATGGTCGAATTCGTGGCTCAGATATTCACCCCCTCGATCTGATCGTAGTGCCTTTATCTTTTTGCCTGTTTGTTTCTCTACTTCATTCTGAAATTCTTTGAACATTTCAAAGGATTCAGATTTATGTTTCATTAAGTAGATATACCCATATCTACTAAAATCATCAGTAAAAGTAATAAAGTATCGATAGCCTCTCCTAGCTTCTGTGCTCATAGGTCCACACACATCGGTATGTATGAGAGCTAACAGCTCAGTAGTCCTCTCACTTGTACCAGTGAAAGGCGACCTTGTCATCTTGCCCATGAGACATGATTCACATGTTTCAAATGATTCAAAATCAAATGACTTTAGACGTCCATAGATTGGCTTCACTTATATCATTCGACTTTTGCCTTTTAGTATCCACGTTATATACATCGGATTTGAGCACTAATCTGTATAGTCCAGTACTAGTCATATGTGCCTGGGCATAAAAAATGTCATTCTTATAAATGGAAAAACCATCATCAACAACAAATTTATAACCCTCACGATGCAAAACCGAAAATGAAATCAAGTTCTTAGTTATGGAAAGAACAAAATAACAATTATTAAGTTCTAAAGAAGGCTTGCGAGATGTCACAGTCGCACCAAGCATCCAATGTTGACGCTAACAAGGATTTGAGGCCGGAGGTGTTCGCTTTTGTTCAGTAGACTGGTCAGAATAAGGGAAAGGCACGTGTCAGATCGTCAAGCCAAGGACAACGTCTCTATGAAATGCATCACGCTGACGAAGAAGACCTCCATATCGACTAATTAATTTCTTGATCATTTTCTTTCAATAAGAGTAGGACGTGTGTGTGTCATAACTCCGCATTTGAATACTTTTTCCTTTTATATAGAATTCTCTTTTTCGTATTCGGTTTGTCATTTCGTCCATTTGATAATTAGTATCTTATCCCAAAACCTATTCCTTTCATTCATCTCGATGTCGTTTCTACTCGTTGTCAATAAACGTCAATTCAATACAAGTGAAGTATTATCAAGAGTTGGCTTTGTATGGTATGAAGCAAGACCTTTGATATTTGTGACAATTCCTCACCCGACTAAATTCTAGTTTCGGGGTCGAAACTCTGTTTAAGAGGTGCTGATGTGATAACCTCTGTTTTTCCGTGTTTGTTTTCTTGTGTTTTTATTTTGGGCCAAGTTTCGGGGTTGAAACTTAAGGGAGAAGTATTGTAATAACCCTCTTTCTAATTAAGGGTATTATTGTAATTTGTATTTACCATAATAATAAAGGTCATGATTTTATTTATGAATGTCTACTAAATAAATTAATAATAATTTATTTGGGCACATTTTTTAATTTCAAGGGTATTTTATACAACTTTATAAATTTAATGTTTTTGACCAAATTCTTTTGGGTCAAGGGAACATTCTATAATTTCTATATAAATGAGGGCCGAATCGTAATAATTTGGACATGATGACGTCAGCATGACATCACGCTGACGTCATCGTCTTCAACCTTGCTGTTCACCTAGGTCTTCAATTTGCACAATCAATTCCCCTCTTTATTTTCTTCCTTCAATGCCATCAATGGTAATGGTATGACCGTTTACCGGAATGAATTCGGGTATTCAATACCAGGATACGAAGGATAAGGGTATTTAAACCTATTTTCAGATCTCCTTCCTAAATTTACCTTGTTTTCCTACAAAACGAGAGTCGTAATTCTCTTTCATTCGTTCCCTCATTCCATTCGAACGATTCTAGCCTCGTCTCTAATCTGCTCCGCCGAGCACTATCGCCGCCCGAATCGAGTCGTAAAACCATTCCTGAAGCATTCGTCGGTTCTCATTCATCTCGTAACCCCAACGGGAAGCTCTAACCGCCAGTCGCATTCACCGTCATCGTCACCGTCACCGGTAAGTTTCCTCTGATCGACCTTTCTCTTGGTAGACGATGGTGAACAGTGGTTAATTGTTTTGAATTCTGATCGTGTCTCTTGCTTCTCGTCGACTAGACCATGGGCTTGCTCAGGTTTGGGCTAAAAAGAAGGCCCACTTGTTTTGTTATTGGGTTTTTTGTGTGTGGCCCGCATAATATGTAGCAGAAGTGGATTAAGAGTCCGGCCGGGTTTAATTGTTTGTATATACATGTGACATGGATTTAAAAGTAGAATATTTGTTAAGATAAGCCACATATAAAATGAAAATAAAAGGGACCAGCAACCCAATTTTGCAATTTGAAAAAAAAAAAAAAAAAAAAAAAAAAAAATATATACAAAAAAGATGAAGTTACCCTCGATCCTCAAACACTCTCTCCCATCACAATTTTCTCTAAGCGATTTTCATGGCGACCTAGCTTGCTCAAACTTTTTCCATGGAGGTCTCGGCTCAAATTGGCCTAGCCCATTGATATCTTTTTCTACCTCCACCAACGACCCGCAGCAGGCAGCCACCACCACTGACGATGTCCTCCTCCGCAATTCCGCTCCGTCCAGCAGTAGGTGGAGGTAGAATCACAAACCCTAATTTGCTCTCCCAATTCGATTTTCTTGCTATTTGTGTAATATGCGGGAGTTTTCTGTCGGTTTATCTCGCTTTGCTGCTTGCGCTAGTGCCTGAGCATCCATTTTTGCTTTCTGAAGGGGGAACGAACTGGAAATCGGACATTGTTTTATGAGATTCAAATCTAATTAAGTTGCTCCCTCTCATCTTAGTGATATTGTTGTGTCTGCGACGATAAAGAACCTTACTACATTGCTAAAGCAGAAAGTTAAGATTCCCCAATATGATTCTAGTAAAGGAAATTCCAGCTCAAAGGCTTCTTTTAAGGTAATCTAATGTTGTTGATTGTTGTTAAATTTTTATTTCCCCTGCATAATGACCATACTAATTGGGTCTATCTCCCTGATTTCTATTGCCAGCTTGTTGGAAGTGTTAGATCATTGGTGTTGTTCTTGTTGAAAATGAAAATTGCTAATTTAGTTAGTAGTTACTCTTGCACATGTATTATAGTGGAGGTTTGTGTGTAGAAGGGTGGCATTATGTTTAAATCTGTTGTAGTAACTTTTGATAATAATAGCTGGAAAATCAATTCCCCGATTCTGACTAGCTGTTTTCGAAGTGTCAACACTTTCCATAGTTATAACTCAAATTAAATTTGGGCGTTTAACCCCGCACCCATTTTTTTATAACTGGCACCCGTCTTGGGCGCATTTCGGGTGCGTCCAATTTTTTTTTTTTGAACCGGTCATTCTTGGGCTGGATGCGTCCAACTTAAACCGGGTTTTTTTTGGACGCATCCGGGTTGCGCCCAAGGCGGGTGCCAGTTATAAAAAAGTGGGTGCGGGGTTTTTCGCCGTTAAATTATTAATTTATATTCCTTTTCTTCTTTTTATGAACATGCTTCACTTGATCATTCTTTCCCTTACCAAAAACATGCTGCTATTGCATTGCTCGTAGGGGCATTTTATTTGCTCAGTAAATATGTCAGTCATTGTGTATGGGTGACTTCAGAGGCATATTCATCCACATCGATTGTGTTGTCTACAAGGGGTTCAAATGGTGGCAGAGTTATCTTTGATGACTACGAGAGGCATACTATTGGCTTCGTCCGAATACTCCTCCTGATGATAAGGTGATGTCATGGTGGGATTATGGTTATCCACTGCAACATCTGAAGAATTGGGTATTTATAATAGTTCATTGAAACTTACTTGTAGGTACATTAATTTTCAAGTAAGGGTTCATAAAAGCTATCTTGTAGGTACATTGGTTTTAATGGTTCATTTGACGGTTCATCAAAACTAACTTGTAGGTACATCGGTTTTCATGTAATGGTTCATCAAAAATTACTTGTAGGTACATAGGTTTTCATGTAGTGGTTCATCAAAACTAACTTGTAGGTACATCGCTTGTCATGTAATGGTTCATCAAAAATTAATTGTACGAACATTTGTTTTCATGTAGTGGTTCATCAAAACTAACTTGTACGAACATTGGTTTTCATGTAATGGTTCATGAAAAATTACTCATACAAGTTCAATGATCTAATGGTTCATCAAAACTAACTTGATCAAAATTTTCTCTTCATTTTGCTCTACAGTAATTTGAATATTGCATACCACAAAAAAAATGTCCATGTACACACTAGTAAAAATCGCTGTGTAAATTTTAGGCAGAAATAAAAGACATGTATAGCCTATTCCAGAATCTGAACTGGGGTGTACGGTAGCTGAGTACTGGTTGGGAAATGCTTGGGCATGACATCGGTTCTCACATTTCTTGCCGGCTGCAATACTCATGAAAATTAGCAAGGTTCAAGTGCAGGATGTCGAATGAATGATGACAGTTTTGCTTGGGCAGCAACAGGCTCGGGCAACTTCTCCATTGCCTCAGCAGTTGACATCATGCGCGAGGGTGAGAATGGTGAGTCCGAACAAGTTTGGGACAAGATATGGAAAGTGAAAGCTGCTGAACGGATTCGGAATTTCATATGGCTTGCTGCCCAACCGAACATGGGGACAGACTCTAATTGTGGCCATTGTCACAATATTTCTGAAACAACACTCCATATTCTTAGAGACTGTCCCGTGGCGAGCTCGTTGTGGCAAGAGTTACTTACCGAGGAGGAATTGCAGCAGTTCCAGGAGGGAGACGTCAAGGCTTGGATCGGGAGGAATGTAAGTAAACTCGGGATCTGGCCCACGATCTTTTGTTATGGTGTTTGGTGGCTTTGGCGTTGGAGGAATGCCAAAGTCTTCAATTCTGGCCTATATGTTCCAACAGCAAGGCACACGTTTGTTCTGGATCGTGGTCATGAGTATTTGGATCTATGGGAGGGTCGTTCGATGGGCAGCCTTAATATTCCATCGGAGATTGCAACTTGGTCGAGACCCATTGTTGGCTGGGTTAAATTGAACACGGATGAATCCTATAGGGCGGGCGGTGACCAGGTGTGTGCTGGCGAGCTGCTGCGTGATCACGCTAGGAAATTCATCAAAGCTTTCATCTGCAAAGCTGCAGGAAACTCAGCATTCCGCTCTGAGTTATTGGGAGTTCTTCACGGGCTCTCCGTCGCCTGGCAGCTGGGTGTGAAGTACTTAGTTGCTGAACTCGACTCGCTTGAGGTCATCAAGACCATCCTGTCAAGCGACGTCCAGGCAGTGACACACAGAGTCATGCTTACTGAGATCAACAAGCTGCTAAGCACGGGTGTGAAGTACTTAGGGTTACTAGGCAAAAATAAAACTCGTTGCGTAAATTTGTCCATATACATAGTTATAAAAATCGTTGTGTAAATTTTAGGCGGAAATAAAACTAGTAACCCTATTAAGAAAATCTCCTCGGCGTGGCGTCGGATCTGAATCAAGAACGGTATCGAAATTATCCATTTCAAGTCCATCAATGGAAAGAAGAAGAAATAAAACAGATGTATTGATATGAGACCAAACAAGAAAAATCAGGTTGATTTGCACAAATAAACTCACCCCCTTTCAGTATTTACACCATTTGAACATCACTAACTTTCTAAAAAAAAACGAACAAAAGACATGTATATGAATTGATGACAAGACTTTCTTCGTGAGATTCTCTTTTCCCTGTTTTGGATACAAAAATTGCTAAAACTTGATGTTTTCGGGATCCTCCTTGATGGTCATGTCAACAGAGCTGAAGCTCTCGGTTACAGTGAAGCAGCCCGTGTCGTCTGCAGCGGTGCTAGATGCTGTAGAATCGAGCCTCCCAGGGCCAGCTTGGATCTCCTTAAACATAGCCATGACTTGAATCATGGTAGGCCTTCTCCAAGGACGGTCATCTAAGCAGGCGCAAGCCACCTTGAGGTGCTGCAGCAGCTCCATTTCGAGGCTCGGATCTTCCTTGATGAGCTCTGGATCAAACACATCACTCACCCTGGCCTTGGCGTGCATCTTGACCCACCCCACTAGGTTGTTGTTGTCTCCGAAGTCGACTGAGTCGGTTGGCTGCCTCCCCGTGAGCAGCTCAAGGAGGACGACTCCATAGCTGTAGACGTCTCCTTTAGTTGAGCATCTGAAACTCTGATAGTACTCGGGAGGCACATAACCAGGCGTCCCAGCCAGCGTGCTCACACTCAAGTGTGTGTCCATCGCGCTCATCAGCCTTGCCATCCCGAAATCCGAAACCCGAGCCTCCAGATTGTCGTCTAGAAGGACATTGCTCGATTTCATGTCGCGGTGGATAATGTGAGGGATACAGTTGTGGTGTAAAAAGGCCAGCCCTCGGGCCGCCCCGATCGCTATCTTGCGCCTCGCCCCCCACTTCAGCCCAATCCCGCCTTTGTGTAGAACGTCGTCTAGAGACCCGTATTGCATATACTCATAAACTAACAACCTCTCCTCCTTCACCTTGCAGTAGCCCAACAGAGGCACCAGATTCCGGTGCTTGATCTTCCCGATCGTCTCCATTTCAGCAGTGAACTCCCTGTCACCCTGCCCGCTTATCTGGATCAGCTTCTTGATAGCCACAATGCTCCCGTCTTTCAGCTTTGCCTTGTAGACGTCACCGAACCCGCCAGACCCAATCAGGGAGTTGTCGTGGAAGCCGTTGGTGGCTGACAGGAGGTCCGCAAACGTCAGCTTTCGCAGGGGCTTCTCAAATGCCGCAAGGTTGATGCTCAACGCCTCCCGGGCGCTTGTCAGCTTCCAACTCGCCTGCCGGGGACCCATATTCGACCCTCCTCCATCATCGTAGTCGTCGTCCGATCCCGACTCCGGTTTCTTACTTCTCTTCTTGAGCTCCCTGTAAAGCATGATCACCCCTAGAATACAGAACAAGGTGAGCAGCAATCCCATGGCCACACTTCCAGCTAGGCTGCCTCGACTCCTCTGCCTCTGATGTTCAGACCCAGATGCAGCAGACGCGGATCCGCAGCGTGGGAGCGGGTACCCGCAGAGACCAGAGTTGTTGTAAAATCGGTAGGGCGGGAAGGTCTCAAACTGGCCAGAATCAGGGATCATTCCTGTGAGGTTGTTGTTTGACAAGTTGATCTCGGTGAGCAGTGTCAGACCTGCGAGGGAGGGCGGGATTTGGCCAGAGAGGCGGTTATAAGAGAGGTCCATGACCCCGACGTACTTAAGTCCGCCTAGCTCACTCGGGATGGGGCCGGAGAGATTGTTGTGAGCCAAGTCCAATATGGAGAGGTAGTACATGGAACCGAGCTCTTTAGGAATGCTTCCTTGTAGCATATTGTAAGAGAGGTCAAGGAAGATCATTGTGCCATTGTGCTGGAATGTGGGCTGAGTGTTGCCTCTGTATATCCTGGTGAAGTTGCAAGAGTGTAGGGTCGGGATGCGGCTTAATGAATCCTGGCGGATACCCCCAAACTCGAGCAAGCTCCCTGCGCCTGGACACTGGCTGCTGCTGCCATCATTCTTCAGGTACACATACTTCTTCCCAACAACAAGCCCAACCGCCATAGTGCCTGACTGCTTAGACAACGTATTAGGGATAGAGCCATCCAGCAAGTTGCTGCTCAAGTCGAGCCATAGGAGGCTCTTGCAGTCGCCCAGTTCGTCGGGAATCAGGCCATGGAAAGAGTTGTTGGACAGTTTCAGGATGGCGAGGTTGGCGAGGCTTCCGATCCACGAAGGGATGAGACCGCTCAAGTGGTTGCTGGAGAGGGAAATCCAGTTCAAGTTGGTGCAGTTCTTGAGGCCAGAGGGGATCGTTCCGGTTAACCGGTTGTAGTCAAGGATCAGATTCTCAAGCGACGCAATGTACCTGAGTTCCTGAGGGATTTCCCCATCAAGCTGGTTCATCCACATGATCAAATCCTTGAGGCTTGAAAGGAGGCCAAGGCTTGGTGGGATTTTACCGGTTAAGTAATTGAAGCTGAGATCAAGAGATACAAGTTGGGTGCAATTCCCCAAATCAGATGGGATTCCTCCACTCAGCATATTGTCTTGAAGATAAAGCTCTTTCAAATGGGTTGTGTGAGATTGGCATAACCCAAATGGGATTTGCCCAGAGATGTTGTTGGAACTCAAATCCAAGCTCTCGAGTAAAGTTGGCAACAGCAAGGATTCAGGAAGAAGGCCCACAAAATTGTTTGAAGCCAATGAAAGCTTCTTCAGCCTGCTCATTTTCATGAAGATTGCAATTGGAATATCCCCAGTGAAGTTGTTGGTAGACACATCAAAGCAGGTAAGAGAAGAGCAGGATTCAAGGGCAGTGGGGAGATTACCAGACAAGTGGTTGAAAGACAGATCAAGCTCCACCAAATTAGGGCAAGCATCAAGTATTCCACCGCTGATAGTACCTTGAAACTCATTGTCTGCCATGTAAAGGAGGCTGATATTTGAAGTGGGAAGAGACGGAAGGGATGCAGAGAACTTGTTAGTTGAAATGTTCAAGTAGGTGAGCTGCTGACAGCCAGCAATCTCATCTCCAATGGGCCCAATGAACTTGTTGGAGGACAAATCGAGATGCTGGAGCTGATGACAGGCCCCCATTGAAGGCATTGAGGAGGAGAAATTGTTGGCGGAGACATCAAAATGCAGGAGCGAATCGCAACCGTTCAATGAGAAAGAGCCCTCCAACCTGTTTGCCTTGAGAGTCAAATTGGTGAAATGAGTGCAGCCGGTGGTCAACAACCAAGGAAGAAATGCGCTCCCGGCAAGCTGATTGGAAGAAAGGTCGAGGACTTGGAGTTGGAGGGAGTAGGTTCCATCAATGGAGGAGGAGGAGGAAGCTATTTGGTTTGAGGAGAGGTTGAGGGAAGTGAGAGCAGTGCAAGCGGAGAAGGCAGGTATGGCGGATGGAGATCCGGAGAGGGAGTTGAGGGAGAGATCGAGGTGAGCGAGGGAAGAAGAGCAGGATCCGATGGGGCTAATGGTGCCGGTGAGATTAGTGGATTTGAGGGTGAGGGAGGTGAGGTTGTGGAGGGGGAACAGGTAGGTTGAAACAGTGTTGAATACAGGGGAGAGAGGAAGGAAGCTGAGATCTACAGAGGTGACGACACGTGGCGCCGGTGAGGGAGAGCAGGTCACGCCGACGAACTCACATGGGCTCTTCCCTTCTTCCCAGCTCCACAAGCTTTTAGGGTTCGACAGGCTTGATTTGAAGCTTAATAATACCCTCTTGGCGTCGTCGTCGCACAACAAACACGGCAGGAGAAACAAAATCAACAACACCGGACTTGCCTTGCTTATCTTCATTTACAAGAATCAACTGGGTTGGGTGGGTTTTTATTTTATGTTTCCGCCATTACAGTTTACAGATAGGTGTGTTTGTGTTTTGTAGCAATACGGGGTGGGAGAGAAAGAAAGTCAAAGACTGAAAAAAGTCTGTATAAGGAAGGAAGAAGAGGGTATATATGAAGTTGGAGATGCAGATGAACAAGGAGAAGAAACAGCTGGTGCTCACATGCCATGTGACCCTCTCTTCAGCTTCCTTGTTCTTCTTCCTTCTCTCTCTCCACATTTTCTCTGAAACTGGAAAAGCGGAGTTGTAAATTAAATTGTGATTTGAATAATATAATTTATGGAGTTAATTATTTGAGTTTGTCTGTATAGGTTGCAGCGTACGTGTGATGGTGCCATGTCTCCCTCTTTTCTTCTCTCTTCCGCCTTGGGGGGAGAATACTACTACAATACAACCACCCACACTAAACTTTCTTCAATTTCCATAAAATAAGGTCATTAATTAATTCCATTAGGTCACTAATTTAATCACTACTTTTATGATACACATGCAAATTGCAAAGGACGATTTGTTTGTCTCTCTAACAAGCCAAGCCCACCCCTCTCGCGTGCCCACGGGCTGAGACTATGTGTCGCTATCTGTCAATTAATTGCAGATTCCAAGATTTTTAAACATGTATTTAGTACCCATTAGCGTCATTAGGATACACCATTTTTTTCAAATGGTGGATAGGAGTTAGTCAAAGTGTGATTTTGGAAACTTATCCTTTAAATATGGTCTAATCTAATTTTATTTAATTTTATCTTATGCGGAGTATATACTATAAAAATTACGGATTGTTCAAAATAAAGACACCACATATTTTTTCCGGGTGTATATCTAATATCACATTAATCTAGGGTTGATCAAAAACCGGGTCGACCCGGTTTTTTGGACCGGACCGGTCCATTTCGGTCCGGGTTTCGGTCCACATGTTTATGAAAATCCGGGTCCGGTCCAAAATCCGGTCCGGTCCGGGTCGACCCGGTTTTTTTATTTTTTAATATAAAAATTAATATATTATATATTATATATAAATTATAAATATTTTTTAATAAAATTATATATTTCTATACTAATATTCTTCAATATATTTATAAATAATATTTTTTTTAAATTTTTTATTAATTTTATTAATTTTTTTAAAATTTTTGCAAAAAGTATAAATTACGGTCCAAACCCGGACACGACCCGACCCGGACCGGATCTTGGACCGGACCGGACCGGTCCATTCCGGTCCGGGTTTCGGGTCACACATTTTCGGAATTCCGGTCCGGGTCGGTCCGGGTTTGGACCGATGCTTAATCCATTCATTTTCACACACAAATAATTCGGATCAAGTCCTTTTAATCGGTTTATACACATTCATCAATTAAGGAGACGAAACGCCATTTCAATTCCATAGATGGCCACTTCGGGCATATACTCAAAGATTTTTGTGTACTCCTTTTAATTAGTACAATACATTTTTAACAATCTGTATCAATATTGAAATCAAATAGAATTTTGTAATAGACTAAATCAATTATGTGGTAGTGTAATGTAAGTTGTCTTTGTCAAAATGTTAACAGTCGATCTCCTGAACCGCTGAAATTCAAATTCAAGTTCATGTTTTTTATGAACTTTCAATTGTAGTAAATCCCTTATTAATTCACTTTAGATGTTACTAAGATTAATGAATAAACTATCTAAACGTTGGAATAATATTTGTCTCTAGAATTTTGAAAAATAAAGATCGCGCGGACACTCCTTCCTAATTTAATGCAAAGTTAGCGAAATAATAAAATTAAGGTTTTTGCATTCTTATTGGTTGGCCCAAATTGGATTGTGCTCATTAAACCATTGAATCTACCCAATAACTCCTAACAATCCATCATGTCTAGAGCTGTTAAAAAATGACCGAAATCGAAAAACTGACCTGACCAACCTGCATTTCAACCCGACTCGACCGAAAACCTGAATTAACCGAACCTGAAGCAACCCGGAAAATAGATTTACTGAACTCGATCGACCCGTAGCCTGACCGAAGCTACCCACAAAATAATATAGAAATATTATTTTAGTGTAATACTACCAATTGCATTAAAATAATTAAATATAATATTATTTTAATAAGTTATTTTAGTTATTAATGTATTATTTAATTTACTTTTAATAATTTAATAATAAATATGATATTTAAAAATGATGTTATAAACCTGTTGGTTAACTCGAACCGCGTGATAACATGTAATGACCCGACCCGACTTGACCTGTTATCCGAATTAACCGAACGCGTTCTCAACTCGAAACCGAAATAAACGAACCCGAACCCGACTTGACCGACATGCTTGACACCTCTAATCATGTCACTAAGTCATCTGTCCATGTTAGATTACTAGGGCTTAAAGGAGAAGTTGATGATTTTCAATTTGAGTTTGATCGCCAAACTACGGGTTCAATATTTGTTCCCACTCCTCCTACTTATACTAGACCTAGGGTTTCTATTGTCCCTATCAGTGCTTGTTCTACCACTATGTCTCATGAAGTGCATTCAGTTGAAGACTTCCCTGGGCTTCAGTATGTCACCCAAACCACTCAACTAATCCAGCCAATGTCAGAATAATTTATCAAGCAAGCACTCACAGCTCTGATGTCACACTTTTTCCCAAAAACTGATGATGGTGCAAGTCCATCATCAAATAACCCTAATGCTAATCTTGATGCTTCAGTTGACTCTTCTTACCGCTCAGCTAATGGTACTTCCAACAAAACAAACACTATTATCAACAACAAGCTTGGAGGTATCACCATTCGATCTAGCAATGACCAAGGATCTCAAGTGAAGGCAAGCAACACTCCTCAACATCTAAGAAGAGCAAAAACCGTGATAAGGGGAAGCAAATCATGGAGTGATTATGGTAAGACAACATAAAGTCCTTGAGTCTGTTCTACATTGCTATGTTTTTAGTAAGTTTGCTTTGAGTATTAGTCAACCTACTAGATCTTTGTCTAACTGTTGGTCTATGCTTAAAAATAGTAATAGTATGAGTTGTATGAACTGGCTTGGTGATGATGGGAAGTTTGTCAATGTGTATGATAATGTCGTCCCCACTGCTTTGAGTGCTTCCTTATTGGGGTTTGTTCAACTTGGTTGCATTAGATGAGTAAGTGTCTCACCCATTGTAAGCAATGTAATCCCAAGGACTTCGACTACTAAGTTTTATTATGTGTGTGGTGCTTCTAGGGTCTTCATACCCTATATGATCTTTACTACTTATTTCCATAGTTGCAAAATATTATTAAAACTATTTATTTACCCTATTATACCCTATTATAAACTCTATCATAAACACATTTACATCCTAAACTATATCCTCTCTCATATTTACAAACTCAATACTCAAATAGAAGATCCTATACTCCAAAGAACAAGCATCATCCCATACTATAGCACTTGTGTTAAAAATTTAGTATAATTTTTTAAAATAATTGCTTAATTTAGATTATTACCTAAATAGCTAAAGTAAAAAGATAATCAATTTTTTAATATAGTTTTTGAATTAGTGTGATAAACATTTTTAACAAAGAGGGGGTTAATCAAGCATTATTTAAATATATAAATAATTTTAATTTAAAGTATTAAATTTTTAGATTATGAGATTAGATATTTTTCTATATAATTATTACAGGTTTTTGCGCCAAACCACCCGTTATTTGGCCTATTTTGCACGGAATCACCCCTTATATCATTTTTTGCACAGAACCACCCCTATATAGGCTATATGTAACTCTGTTAACAATTTACTATCCTTTTCAACACTAGTGGAAAAAACACCTGTTGAGGCGGTCAAAACCCCCCCCTGTTGAGGCGGTCAGGGGTCGCTACAACAGGGGGGGCTGCAACAGGTCATGAGCTGTTGAGGCGGTCGGGAGGGTGACCGCCTCAACAGAGGGGGTCTGTTGAGGCGGTCACCCTTCTGCCCACCTCAACAGATGGGACAAATGATGAATTTGTTGAGGCGGTCATTCTTCCGCCCGCCTCAACAAGTGTTTTTTTTTAAAAAATATTCGGTTTGAATTTACAGTAACCAGCCTGTACGAAACAGAATAAGCAACCTGTTTCAATCATTCTGAACGTCTAGTTCCACTTGCAGATACATTTCACATACAATATGTGTTCAGTTTCAACATAATATATGCAAGTACAAAACCTATTATTCAAATATCCAAAACATACGCTTAAACTAATAGATATTTGGTTGTAAAGAACTTAGCCCATTGCTCACGAACAACATCGAGTTCCTCACTTGTATAAGGCGCACTCCTCTGAACATAGACCTTCAAAAACATATAGTACATCATCTTAGTGAAGTAATTAACATGAAAGAAATTAGATTTTACATATATGAAATGAAAGGACTAGGTAAAGTAACTACCTTATCTAGTCGCTCATTAGACTCTTGATATGTCGTGACAATCTCCAACATGAACTTCATAACGTAATATCCACACTCGGTTCCGCCACTTTGTTGAGCGCACTAAAATAACAATATAATACATCGTCTTAGTTTTAAGATCAATAGATACAAAAAATAAAGAAAAAGGTAATTTATGATGGTATACCTCTATAAGAATGGGTCTCCAAGACTTGAAATTAGTCGTTTTACTCGGACGCACCCCACCATTAAACTTATACACTTGGTATGTCCTGTAAAATAAACAACATACAAGTCAAAAATTCTGATTTTATAAATATTTGAAAAGACAAAAAAGTAAAAAACTTACAAACTCAAGCTGCCCCATACATCATACTCTTTGCGTGCTTCTTTGAGAGGATCGAAAATATACACAATGGCTTTACGTAGGTCTAGTACATATAGAATCCAATGATTTCTGCGTCATTTATAAAAGATATTGTATAACATCAGAAAACAAGTCAAAAGATGTAGTCAGAACAAGAAACAAGGATTGCTATATCACACTTACTCTTGATTATATGGAAGCAAAAACCATTTGGTTATGCTAGGATCATTCATCTTCTCCTTTTGAATTTCAGCAACGAAAATCTTTTTTAAATACTCTGTTAGGACATTAGGATCAACCTTGATTCTAGTGCTTGACATCGTCTCAGGACATAAGAATCCAATCTGAGACAACCTTTCAAATGCCCAACTGTGATCATGCAATAAATACCTACAAAATATGCAAGATTACACTATTAGTATCTGTAAAGTAAAAATCTCACAGAAATAATAATTAACAACTAAAACATAAAGATTGATGAAAATGTTTACAATATGTAGACTTGGATCACTGAAATGTTTAAGCACGCCCCTCTAAGGAACTCTTCAACATCGGACTCAGTTACGTATGTATCTTGATCTTGCGAATAATGCCAAATCGAAGCATCCAACTTGATGGGAGTACTATCATATATTTCGCCGGGAGCTGAAGAGATGAAAAAATGCAAATATTTGCATTGCGGGCCAAGACCTTGAATTGCATCGTTTGCAAAATTCGCTTTCTTGCTTTTGGCGGCTGACTCTTGAGTTTTACGATCACAACTACCCACCACCTCTTTGTTTGACTTAAACTTCATTGCATATGAAAATAATAACAAAATATAAGAACAAAAATATACCTGGAGTGACTTAGACTTAGACTTCTTTATCATAACTAATAAACAAGAGAAATTGCAAATAGAACATATGTCATGAATAACTGTAACAACAATAACTGTAACAACAATGCAGAAAAATAAGAACAACATTCAGCAGTGCATTACCATAACTAATAAACAAGAAAAATTGCAAATAGAACATATGTCATGAATAAAAAATACAAGTTCTAGCTAATCATATACTTGGAGTGACTTGGACTTAGACTTCATTATCAGGCGTGGAGTGAACTCCTACAAAAATATTAAATGAGCAAGATTGACTAGACAATTAGATGTAGCAAATGCTTGCATTATCATATTCGTTCAAAACATTCATACCTCGTCGTCTTCGAAAATCACTAAGTGGATTGGCCATTGTACAAAACTACCCTGAGCACCGCCTAAGTTAGTTAAACCATCTCCAGTAGGTACCGGAAGAATATCATCAACATGCCCTTCGTAAACAAAATCAATTTGGACTTTACAGTGACCAGGCTTCATTAATCTAAAATGTTGGGTCAATGCACCATCTGAGGGTTGTACCATACCACCCGCCACAATGACTTTGTTACCGGAAACTTCATCCTCAAGGGCAAGATGACATGTAACCCTTTCCTGCATAAATAATGAAATTGATGCAAATATACTCTATTTAATAGATTATAACAAGATTCACTTGATTACTCTAACATAATTAAGTTTTTTAATAGACATGGAACCCTTTCCTAGCTACTCTTCATATAATGAAGCTAATGTGAATTATTCTAACAAGATTTACTTGATTACAAGTAAAAGAATGTAATATATTATTTTTAGCCAACATGAGACTAAATTGTACCTTTAGCTCGCCTGGTTGAGGGGCAGAATCATGTTCAGCATGTCCATGGAGATCATCTACAGGGTTGGAAGTGGAGGCATACTGGCCCATATGTCCCATGGCGGCTAGTTGCTTTTGGAGGGCCTCTTGCACTCTTTTCTCCACTATTTTATCTAGGTCGTCTTCAAACTCCTTTCTCATTGAAGCTCTAATTGATTCAATTACATCTGAAGAAGCTTCACTATGAGCAAATTTATTTTGTCTCTTTCTCGGACCAAAAGCAACTGTATGACAAACATTTCCACCCATTGCCTTGACACGCCCACGATGATCTTTTTTCCCCATAGCTTTGGTGAGGGCATCCTCTTGATCTTCAAAAACAAGATTACCTTTTTCTTCTTCTTCAATGTACTCCATCTATGTCAATTAGAAAAGTAAGAATTAGTTCATAATTTATAATCAAAGAAAATAAACATTACTTAGATATCACTTCTTACAGTTGTTTTGGCAATTTCTGCAATTTCCTTATCATTTGGGTCAATTTCCCACTCTCCATCTTTATTTAGAACTTGATGAGCCAATATCCACTCCTTTGATCTAAATTTCTTAACTCTAGCTAGCGTTGAGGTGACAGAAGAGTTCACCGAGGAACTACTTGAGAAAGTTAATGCTGCTTCTGGTGGAAGTCGTCCATCGTCTATCCATTCATGTCGTTTTCTGATATAACCCTTCTGGCCAGTGCGATGATGGCTTTTGTTGAATGACGCACTGTTCCTTGCCTTTTCACTACGAGCCTGTCAAAAAGATGTTAAAGATGATTTCTGAAAGAAAATTTAACTCAATTACCATTCAAAACCAAATTCAACACCAAAAACAGATTTGTACATGATGCATAAGAAACCATTTGTATAAAAAACAATAACTTACCAATGACTCCGGCATGAAGTATTGTTGAACAAATGTGTTCCAATCTTCCTCTGTGATGTGGTCATAGACTTCCCAAGGCATCTTGGATGACTGTGTCTTCGACATCTTTTCTTTTTTAGTGATCCATCGACGCACCAACTTACTCTTGAAATCTCGAAATCGTTTTGCCACACCATGGTGAAAATATTTTTCCCTTGAATTACTCGAATCATCATAAATGTGGAACAAAAGCTGCCAATTTTCAGAAACTGTTAAATTATGAACATAGTATTAAAAACATGTGAAATCATATCCAACGTTTTACCTTGGTCTCCTCCCAAAACCCCTTCCTTGTTTGCTCATCTATCTTTCGGTATTCTTTCTCATTAATATTAATTCTAGTAGCACAAGTTCAAACTTGCTTCCCGTATTCCGCCGACCACTTTCCATCAGGGATATTAAGCTCATTATACTCAAGGAACATAGCTTTTTTTGCCTTGACTCCTTTTGATCGACCACGGACAATCTTTGTAATCGTGCTAGCATCCAGTGATTCGTCACCTGTTGTAGGAGGAATAACTGGATCACTGTCACCTTCCGAATCATTTCCAGCAACAATTTGGTTATTCATTTTAACACTGACAAATACACTCCTGCATCATAAGCAAGAAAACAATGAGTATACATAAAGATTAAAGATACTAAATATACATTAAAGATTCTAGCAGCACAACATATTTCAATGATAGATAATATGGGAAACAAACTAGAATCAAGGGAAGAACCGAAGAAAAACTGAAGCACGCCAGAAGCAAATCAGAATCATACTAGAATCATATCAGAATCATATCAAAATCAGATCAGAACCGAAGAAAAACTGAAGCACGCCAGAAGCAAATCATAATCATATCAGAATCAGATCAGAAGCAAACCAGAATCAGATCAGAAGCAGAGTCATCTTATTCATTTGCGCTTTGAAACCCATATTCCTTCCCTATGATCTGTGCGCATGTGATTAGTATTATTTGCATCTTCCTCCTTTGGTAATGGTTGAACAACAGTTGATAACAGGGGTGGGTCATCGTAGTTGTCATACTCATCTTCATCCAGAACATCATCAATACCGAGAATATGCCTTTTCCCTTGTGCAACTGCACGCCATCTAGGATCAACATTGTCTACGATATAGAAAATTTGCTTAGCTTGTGACGCTAGAATGAATGGCTCGTCACTCTCACTTAATCGGTCAAAGTTTACCAATGTTAAACCCGGGTAAATATCATCTTGTTTCACCCCATTATGGTTGTTGGCCCACTTGCACCGGAAAACAGGAATCACAAAACTGTTGTAATCAAGCTCCCATATTTCTTCGATTACACCGTAATACGATTGTGTCGCATCAACCGGTCTTTTATCCTTAGCGCTTGCATAGACCCTAGATGATGCAATAACCTTCACTCCACTATTCTGCACCACACTCTTTTCATCTTGTCTTGACGTGTAGAATGTGAACCCATTGATATCATACCCTTCATAAGACCGAACACATAGACGAGGACCTCGAGCTAACCACTTGACTGTATCAGAAACATCATGCCCTTTCTTTAGTTCCTCAGCTACTTCCTTCTTAAACCAATCAACGAATGAGCGATTATGTTCCCGCATCAATGCCCTTTCATTAAATTTAGGATTATTATGTTGCAATTCAAGCACATGCTTATCTACGTAAGGACTGACCTCTGTAAGATGCTGCAACACACAAAGATGTGCCTTATTCTTCCTTTCAGAAGGAGGCGAGATCACTTTTTTACCAATTACTCCCACCCCTTCAAGCCTCCCTACATGACGAGATTTCGGAAGGCCTATTGGTTCAAGCCTCGACAAAAATTCAGCTACGTATTCACATATCTCTTCATGAAAGATTCCCCGAATTATACTACCCTCTGGATTCGCCGGATTCTTTGCTTTGTCTTTTAAAGACCCAAAATATCTCTCAAAGGGATACATCCATCTTAAGAACACCGGGCCACATAACTTGATTTCTCGCACTAAATGGACAATTAAATGCACCATTATATCAAAGAAAGAGGGCGGAAAGTACATTTCAAATCGACACAAAGTTTCAACGATATCATCTTGCAGACTATCCAGTTTCTCTGGATCAATCACCTTAGCACATATCGAACTGAAAAACACACATAGTTTTGTTATAACATGCCTCACGTGTTTCGGCAATATCCCACGAAGTGCAATTGGCAAGAAAACATTAAGCAGTACATGACAATCATGAGACTTCATACCGATCAACCTCAGGTCTGAGAGAGAAACTAGACGTTTTACATTAGATGAATATCCCGATGGCACCTTAATGCCATGTAAGCACTCGCAAAACATCTTTTTCTCCTTTCTTGACATTGTGTAACACGCCGGAGGAAGAAAAGTCCTTTTACCATCCTTTTTTTTCACGGGCCACAAATCTGGACGCATATTCCTCTCTTTCATATCTTTCCGAACTTTCTTATTGTCCTTAGTCCTTCCGGGAATGTGTAGCAAAGTCCCAATAATAGCATCACACACATTTTTTTCAATGTGCATCACATCGAGACAATGACGAACCGACAAATCTTTCCAATAAGGAAGATCTCATAGTGAAGATACTTTCTTCCATAAAACACCCTTTTTAGACTTGGGCTTGATGAACTTGCCATATTTGGTTTCAACATTTTTAATACGTTCATAAACCTGCGATCCCGTTAAAGGTGCACGAGCCACTCCTTCCTCGGTGTGACCATTGAACTCTTTCTTCTTCTTACGATAAGGGTGATACCGACTAAGGAACTTCCTGTACTTTACAAACACATTTTTCTTGTAATGTTTCAAGTATGTGGGTTCCATGTCTTCTTCACATATTGGGCATGCTTGTTCTCCTTTGGTTTTGTACCCAGACAAGTTTCCATATGCTGGAAAATCATTTATGGTACAAAAAACCATAGCTCGCAGTGTGAAGTCTGAGTTGGTGTGTGCATCGTACATTGAAACACCTTCATTCCACAATAATTTCAAATCCTCTATAAGTGGCGCTAGATACACATCTATGTCATTTCCAGGTTGCTTAGGCCCCGAGATGAGGAGTGATAACATGATATTCTTGTGCTTCATACACAACCATGGAGGAAGATTATAAATCGCAAGAAGAACCGGCCATGTGCTGTGCTGAGTGCTTAGAGTGCCATAAGGATTCACACCATCTGTACACAGAGCAAGTCTCAGATTTCTAACCTCCTTGCCAAATTCAGGATATTTCTTATCGATATTTCTCCATTGAGGAGAATCAGCAGGATGTCTAAGGAGTCCATCTTTCTTCCTCCCTTCTGCATGCCATCTCAGATTTTTTTCTTGTTTCTTTAATGAAAACAAACGCTTAAATCTATCTATGATTGGAAGATACCACATAACTTTAGCCGGCGACCCCTTCTTAGCGGAATTTACCCCTTTACGCTTGTAACGAGATACACCGCACTTTGGACACTCATCCAAATTTTCATGGTCTTTTCTGTAAAGAACACAATCGTTTGGACAAGCATCTATTTTGACAACCTCTAAGCCAAAGGGACACATCACTTTCCTGGCATAATAGGTAGAGGTGGGCAACTCATTGCCTTCCGGCAAAACTTCACTTAACCACTCCAATAAGGTCGTGAAACTCGAATCAGTCCAACCACTCTTCGATTTCAAGTTGTATAGCACTGACAAAGCTTCTAACTTGGTAAATTTTGTACACCCAGGATACAAAGGCGTCTCAGCAGCCTTTGTTAGTTGTTCTAACACCTTAGGTCGTTCATCCAAGCGATCTCTCACCCCATCCATCATCTCATTCATTTCATCCTCTTGCTCATCATCATCATCATCATCCATCTCATAATTCTCAGAAATGTTATCATCACTCTCATCATTGTCTACCTGAAGATCAAATTCGTTTACACTAGAACTTGGACGATCAGGTATTTTCTCTCCATGCCAAAACCAAACATGATAATCTTGCTTAAACCCACGACGAAATAAATGATCCTCAATCTCATCAATGTCTGCTAACCTCCTTACATTGTTACAATCACGGCAGGGACAATAGATTTTTTCGGCTTTTGTACTCTGTTGGTTGGCTAAAGCACATCTAATAAACTCCCCAACCCCACTCAAATATTCAGCTGTAGTATGATCACCGTACATCCAACGACGACTCATTTCTAATAACAGAAGAAAACTGTAGAAAGACCAATACATACATAACATTGAAAACACTCATTGAAATAAAATAAAATTATTTGGATATCTAGCTAACAAAACAATATCTCATGCAAAACTCATTAAAATCACTCATCGACATATTTCATTTGTTTTCCTACAATTTTTATCAAGTCATGCTAAAAAGTCACAAGATTAAGTTTAGTTATATGAATTGACTATATAGACAAGAGGTAGAGTATAGTCCTAAACATACATGAAAGGTATTAACAAGAACTAGTAAAACTACCAAGTACTATATGTTCCAATATATAGTCATAATCTATTGGAGTGCATGTAAATTTTCTACTAGGCATTTTACCAAACACTTGGAGTGCATCAAAATTTCCTAAAGAACCAAAACAACATAATCAATCAAAATTCCACCAAATAAGGGACTAATCACCCACAACAACAAAAATCAACCATTCATACCACAAAAGGAATCAACTCTTGCACATCAAAATCCGAAAACAATTTGCGAAGGAGGAAGTTTCACCTACCTCGATGACTCCAAGGACGATAGCTGGAGGAGGAGGAGCAGTCGAAGAGTTCGACAGTGAGGCATGGAGGAAGCGGCGAGTTGGAGGAGGCGGCGAGTTGGAGGTGGCAGCTTCCAGAGGAGATCAGCTGGAGGTGGCAGAACCCAAAAGTAGAATTGGAGGAGGCGGCGAGGCGAGGAGGAGGCGGTGAGTTGGAGGAGGCGGCGAGACGAGGAGGAGGCGGTGAGGAGTGGAGGAAGCGGCGAGGAGGAGGCGGCAAGGAGGAGGCGCAGTCGACAGTTTTGAGAGCGGGCATATGAAAAAGTCGAGACTGCAAGTTTTTGACGAAGCAGAGTTTTTTGAAGCATTTGTTGAGGCGGGCGCATGACTGCTCGCCTCTAATGTTTGTGTTATTTTGAGGCGGGCGCCTTACTGCCCGCCTCGATTTTTGGGTTCTGTTGAGGCGGGCGCCTTACTGACCGCCTCAACAAGTCAAAAACACAAATATTATTTGAGGCGAACGGATATTTTCCCGCCTCTAAAGTACCTGTTGCAGCGAACTAAACGACTGACCGCCTCAACAAATAGTAGAATAAGACTTTTTGCGTCGGTTTTTAAGGTGACCGCCTCAACAGGGGGGCTGCAACAGGTGTTTTTTCTACTAGTAAAATTCTATTTTCTTATCCGTTTATTTGATGAAATTACCTTTTTACCCTCACTTAATTTAAAAAATTGAGGGCAACTTTGTCTAATCATCTAAACCTAATGTTGATCACTTTCCCTTTGTTTGTCAGACCCCCCCCCCTTCTTCTAGTCTCCATCTTCCTCAGACTCTGGATCTCCTTCTTCCTCCTCCACTCCTCTTCAGTCTCCACCGGAAGAGACGACGTCCTCGCCAACGCCGCCACTTTCTCCGGCACCACCGACTGCTCCACCTCTCTGAAAGTGGGTACACTTCCTGCTATGGAAGATGCCCTAATCAACCCTTTATGGGATTTGTCCACCCCAAATCTCCCACCCAGAGACAACCCAAGATTCAATTCCATCTCCCCATCTTCCCTTTTTGATTTCTCCGCCCCGTTTTGTGTTGCGATTGAGTGTTTCCGAGTTTCAATCTCTCTGCTTCTTTTTCTTCTTCTTCCACTGCTTCTTCCTTGCTTGTAGGAGCACACCTCAGACGTCTCCATCCTTTTGTGCAATTAAACAAAACACAAACACGTTGCACCCACCACAACTCTTCCATTCCCTCCTTCTCTACACTTGCTTCCGAGTTCCAACCATATGCCTCTTAATGAAAGAGTTTCAATCCTCTATGATTGTCATAGATTTGATGATGATGGGTGGGATGCAAAAGAAAATTTGTGCAGATGGAAACAGCGGAGACGAACATGGTGCCCTTAATTTTTTAGGTTTAGATGATTAAACAAATTTGCCATCAATTTTTTAAATTAAGTGAGGGTAAAAAGGTAATTTCATCAAATTAACGGAAAAGAAAACGAATTTTGGAAAGGGTGGTAAATTGTTAACAGAGTTACATATAAGGGTGGTTCTGTGCAAAAAATGATATAAGGGGTGGTTCCGTGCAAAATAGGCCAAATAACGGGTGGTTTGACGCAAAAACCTCTAATTATTACATAACTCTTTGTTTATTAAAACACAAAAAACATGATTTATAGAAGGTTAAAAGTATAAATGAATAAGCATAAAATCGTACAAATAATAATTATCCTAAAATAAACATATACACATATTTATAGGCAATGGCTATATGCACGTGAATCGATGCATATATGCATGCGAATCGATGCATATATGCACGGTCATAAATGTGCCTATATAAAGCCACAATCTCTTCGTTTCCAACAAATTCATTCAACACCTCTTCGTTTTCCAACAAATTCATTCAAAATGTATCGTCGTAATCAAAACTCTCGTATGTTAGAGTTGATTAATCAAAGTTGTGAAGATAGTGATGAAGAACACGATTGAGATAGCGGATCACAAGAAGAGGAAGACGACCCGAACGACGACGAATGGTTGGATGGTTTCTTAGAAGACGAAGAGTTCGGCGACTGGGATCCGAGTGGTGAATTTGTGGTTAGTATAATATGTTATAATTTGAAACATATGGTAGCGTAATTAGTTTCAAATTAGTTTCATATGCTAGAATAATTAGTTTCATATGCTAGCCTAATTAGTTTCATATGATAGCCTAATTAGTTTCATATGATATCCTAATTAGTTTAAAGTAATGATTCGTATTTTGCCTTGTTATTTTGGTAGTAGTGTAATTGTCGCTCTACAATTACGTATAGGGGAAAGATTATTCGGATTATTTTAGAACCGCACAATATTGGGATACTCCGCAAGAATTGTACGAGTGGGCGAGAGATAGAGGAAAGGAGTTAGTGATAGCTTTGGTAACGCGTAATTCAAGTCCGTACCAAATAAGTATTGTGTGCGATAGATTTGGAAAACCAAGATCTGGGAGGCCAAAGGTGAACAAAGAGAATCCAGAGTTGGCTGTTCCTAGGCTTAGAAAGTCGAAGTCGAAGAAGTGTGAGTGTAGATTTCAGCTACTGGCAGTGCGAAAGAAAAACATTCCCGGGGTCGCAGGAGAAAAATGGATTTTAGGTGTGATAGAAGGTCGGCATAACCATGTGCTACTTGCTAGTTTTCATGGGAATGCATTCATGGGTCAAATGACGGAGGAGCAAGAGCTTTGTGCTAGGAGGTGGGGAGATGGAATTGGACGCAAGACGCCAAAAGAAATTATCTCTAAATTGAGGGAGAAGTACCCTGGTAATGTTACTTCAAGGAGACAAGTTGCAAACTTTTTGCAGAAGGTGAATTACGAAGATCGCGGAGAGCTAAACGTGACACAGTGGTCGCTTAAGTTTTTGCGAGACCACGACTACGTAGTTCACCCACATAGAGACACGACAAACGGAGAGGTTGCAATATTATTCTTTGCTAACCAAGAGTCGTTGCGTTTGTTGAAGAAGTACCCGTACGTGGTAATTATCGATGCGACGTACAAGACAAACAAGTAAGTCTCTACAATACCTTGGTCGATATTTAGTTCGGATAATGATATATGTTCTGTAGTGATATATGTTAATGTTTCAATAGATATGAAATGCCGCTCGTAGAGATCGTTGGATTCACCAGTACACACAAGACGTTCAACATCGCGTATGCATTCACTAAAGCGGAAAGGATTTATCATTACACATGGATAATGATTCAATTGAAGTCATTATTCATAGATTTGGGAGTGATGCCAACGGCTATAATGACAGATTGCGAAGACGCGCTGATAAAAGGGATAAAGACTGTTTTCGGGAGCGAAGTTCAACATCTGTTGTGTTGGGTGCATATCAAACACAACATTGAGGCACATGCTTCGACCATCCTAAAGAGACAAATTAAAGTGGAAGCCTTTGCAGGACAATGTTGGGGACTATTTTGCTCAGCTACTGAAGAGACCTATGAACTGCGGCTCGAACAGTTGAAGAGATCTTGGAAGAGCGGCCTTGTGGGATACGTCGAGAGAACATGGCTTAATCCTCACAAGACAAGTATAGTGAGGGCTTGGACAGATCATAAGCTTCATTTCCTTACGAGGACTTCAAACAGGTAAATATTGATATTTTTTAGTTAAAGACGATTATATCATAACGGCGTACTTTCTTAACTTACCAACTTAACTGTTTTTTAGAGTTGAAGGGATGCACAAGGTTTTGAAAGATATTATTGGTTCCAGCAGAGGGGGCTTTAACAGAGTGATCGTACGGATCCATCATTCAGTACTCCTTCAGATTGATTCAATTAGGGCGAGCATGAACATGTCTCTCTCCAAACGACCAACTGATTTTGATGATCCAAACATGCATCCGCTTGGAAGGGCTATTTTTTCCCGACTATTCTACAAAGTGTCAAACAGGTGTTTTGATCATTTGTTGGCTACTTATGAGATCATGTTGACGGGGAAATTTCCTGAACAATGCACCGACCATTGGGTGAGGAACTGTCTTGGGTTGCCGTACGTCCATCAAATTGCACACGCTATCATTTCAAACACACCCCTGATTGAGGATGACATTCACCCATTCTGGAGGGATTTGCATTGGGATGACACTCCTGAAACAGAAGACGACCCAAATCTGAAGGTCCGAATGAACATTATAGAGTTGCGACTCCATGAAATATTCACCAAGTTGGAACTTGGAACCTTGAAGAAAAGCACGACATACCAGCTAGGTGAGTTGTATCAGGACTTGGAGCATCCTGAACTAACTACCTTGAAAGAACCGACAAATGTGAGAAGAAAAGGCAGGCCAAAGGGTGCAAAGAACAAGGATAAGGAGGAGGTTGACAGTGAAAATGACAAGGAGGATGACATAAAACAAGAAGATATGGAGCAGTATGAGATGGAGGAGGCAAAGCAGAAATCAAAAGGAAAGAAGAGTACAGGAGCAAGACGGCCAGGTCGTCCTAAAAAGGAGGAGGATGACAGTGAAAATGACAAGGAGGAATCGAGAGAGAAGAGTTATTTTGAGCACAAACAAGAAGAGCTGGAGAAGTATGAGAAGGAGGAGGCAAAACAGAAATCAAAAGGAAAGAAGAAGGCAAACAATACAGGAGCAAAACGACCAGGTCGTCCTAGAGAGCAAACAATGACATCACTTCCCGTGGTCATTGAGGCCGAGGAGTTGCATTCTCAACCCATGCCCGACCTATCACAGCCTGAAGGATCAAACTACACTGACTTCGATCAGTGCCCTGAAGAACTTGGTGTTCCTCTCATTCATAGGGGGGTTGACTTCGGCATTGACAATTTGGATGATTTTTGGCTTCCATACATCATAGATGTTAGACAGGTACGTTCTGACGGACATTGTGGTTATAGGTCGATGGCCTTACTTCTGGGAAGAAAAGAACAAGAGTACGGAAACATTCGGCGTGAGCTGGTAACGGAGCTGCTTCAGAACCGAGAATTGTACGAGCCTATTCATCGTCGTCTTCGTCCGGGTACTTGGGAGGATCTTATTCTCCAAGGAGTTACCGATTCTGCGCACAAGGAGTTACCGATTCAAAATAACGGTAACTAAAAGTGCGCTATGTAGCTGCGCACAAATTTTTAACGGTAATTTTCTGTGCGCGTTACACCTGCGCACCAAAAGTTACAGATTCAAAAAGTTACAGAATAGGTGCGCTTTACCTTAGCGCATGGCTGAAATTTCTGTGCGTTCTACCACTGCGCACTATACTCTTCATTCTTCGAAATAGTTGCGATATGAAGGGTCTAGCACATCGATGTGGATTATGTTTGAAAAGCTTATACAAAATAGTGTTATTAGGCATATAAAGTGTGTATACGGTCTCCCCGTCACAAAAATTTGATCGAAAATACGCGAAAACGCAAAAACGCCTTATCGGTCCTGATGGCCTGTTATGGTCGAGAATAGGCGGTTCGATGCCCAAACGACGTCGGAATGCAATGAAACTTGTTTTCAATGCATATTATAGCTATTTAACCTTGTCGGTAAGTTCGAGTCGAAAACTCGAACTCTTCGAGTAACACCTCCTTTGTAAACCTTCACTAGTCTTTCATTCTTCGAAATAGTCGAAGTAGTTGAGATATGAAGGGTCTAGTACATGGGTGTTGATTATGTTTTTAAAACTTATACAATTATGTGTTATTAGGCATATAAAGAGTGTATAAGGTCTCCCCTTCACAAAAATTTGATCGAAAATACGCGAAAACGCAAAAACGCCTTATCGGTCCTGATGGCCTATTAAGGTCGAGAATAGGCGGTTCGATGCCCAAACGACGTCGGAATGCAATGAAACTTGTTTTCAATGCATATTATAGCTATTTAACCTTGTCGGTAACTTCGAGTCGAAAACTCGAGCTCTTCGAGTAACACCTCCTTTGTAAACCTTCACTAGTCTTTCATTCTTCGAAATAGTCGAAGTAGTTGAGATATGAAGGGTCTAGTACATGGGTGTTGATTATGTTTTTAAAACTTATACAATTATGTGTTATTAGGCATATAAAGAGTGTATAAGGTCTCCCCTTCACAAAAAGTTGATCGAAAATACGCGAAAACGCAAAAACGCCTTATCGGTCCTGATGGCCTATTAAGGTCGAGAATAGGCGGTTCGATGCCCAAACGACGTCGGAATGCAATGAAACTTGTTTTCAATGCATATTATAGCTATTTAACCTTGTCGATAAGTTCGAGTCAAAAACTCGATCTCTTCGAGTAACACCTCCTTTGTAAACCTTCACTAGTCTTTCATTCTTCGAAATAGTTGCGATATGAAGGGTCTAGCACATCGATGTGGATTATGTTTGAAAAGCTTATACAAAATAGTGTTATTAGGCATATAAAGTGTATACGGTCTCCCCGTCACAAAAAGTTGATCGAAAATACGCGAAAACGCAAAAAAACCCTTATCGGTCCTGATGGCCTTATATGCGCAAAAAAAACCCTCATCAGCACTCTCTAAACAGAAAATGAAGGAGTAGTTCTAATTATGAACTCTGATCTGCAGTTAACCCAAAACAAAATCATTGTTTCAACAACTGCATTGCTTTTGAGATGGTGATATTAGCAGAGGACGAAGCACTCAAAAGCTACGCAGTTGTTCAAAACAATGATCAATTTAGGTTTAGATGTGGCTGAGTGAAGAGGGAGAGAAGAATTAGGGTTTGCTGTTATAAATACAAGGATGCGGAAATGACGGGCTCGACCAGCTTGAGTTGGGCTCAACGGGCTGGAAGGTATTTGGCGGCCCATTATATGCGCATTAGATCTGCGCACATGATTCTGTGCGCATTAGATCTGCGCACGGTTGAAGACCGTTAAAATATGACCGTTGCGTGCGCATAACATCTGCGCACGCAACGGTCATATTTCAACAGAAAAACCGAAGCTATAAAAGGGGGGTTGCACTCACCTCAATTCACCAATCTCACCATCTCTCTCTTAACCTCACCAATCTCACCATTTGTCTCTTAACACTCGCTATGTCGCACAGTTCATCATCAAGCAACGCTGCCCTTTTTTATTGTAAATGTGATCGACCAGCGGTAATGAGGAGTTCAGAATCTCGAAGAAACCTCGCTCGAAGGTTCTGGACATGCGCTGGTACTGGTGGTTACATTTGTGAATTCCGCGAGTGGATCGATCCACCACACCCTTGTTACTCCTTAGCTGTAATAAGAGATCTATTCTCGAAGATACGTACGTTGGAGGAGGAAAACGCCGATCTTAAGGCGACCCTGGCTTCCAATCGTTAGTTAAGTGGTTGTTTTAATCGTTAGTTCGTTGTTGTAATTGTTAGTTAAGTGGTTGTTGTAATCGTTAGTAAACAAGCATAGCACTGGACAAAGAGAAGTTGAGGAGGGACAACCTATAAAGATCCCCAACCAATATTGGTTTCGATGTTCGGATTTAGCAAAATGTACGAACTAATAAGAGTTTGGAAACTGGTTATTAGTTGGTACATATTGCCGACTCCGAACATCGAAACCAATCATCGGTTTGGGGATCTTCATAGGTTGGTCTTCCTCACCATCTCTTTGTGTAGTGTTGTTGTTGAAATTTGTATTTCGTTTTCAAATCAATATAGTTTTTCACGTCTTGTTGTTCAGATTTGTATTTGCATTATTGTTCGGAGTCGTTTTGAATATTCAAACAAGCAAAACATAAAATTTAAAACCATCACACAAGAAAAATGCATACAGCAAAACATCAATCGTACATAAAACATCCATCAAACAAAAACAGACGTCAAGTGTCTAATCCTGAGTCTCCTGAGTATAAGGCGGAGCATCTTCCCGAGGCACATCACCCTGAGTCATATCATCTTGGTGCGCATCCTCCTGAGTGCCGCATCCACTCCCCTGGCCACTCTCATGAAAATAGGAGGTGATGGTGGTGGTGGCATCCGCGATGCACGTGGGGGAGATGGTGCCAAAGGTGCCTGAGGTGCCTCTAAGATTGCAAGCCAACCACGAATCACATCTTCAGTGGCCCAAGGTCGATCCGAGATAGGGGTGTCTAGAAAAGAGTGCATCATGGCTTGAAGGATCTGACAACGCTGCAAACAAAACGTAAATTTAATCGTTAGTTAAGGTCTAAAGCTAAGTTTTGTACAAACTTTATAAAATTTTACATACCGCTAATGCATCGATAGGCACCGGGGTATATCCATAGCGAGGCGGGCGATCATGTCTCTCAGAGGATGGATCGACGACGGGATGTGAGAACTCGTCCAGCCAATCCATATAGTCATCAGACATCTTCCATGCTGGCTCTGCAACCGGCCCATCCAGATCGATCAGAGGCCTCGGCTCTGCGTCCCATGCAAGAAGAAGCTCAGGTGCATAAACGACGTCATACCTCGTGCAACCCATGGGCCGATGAAATGACAACGGCTGAATGGGTGGGTCGGGAACGGGCTGAGCCCGCCCAAACTGCCGCAGGACTCTCCTAGGGTTGTAGGCCTCATGAAATTTCCAGATGCTCAATACGCCCTCAAATCTCGTAGGAGAAACCACTGGTGAGTTGAAGTCCAAATCTCTCCATGGCTGCCAGTTAACCTGAAACAAATAACAAGCCAAATTAGACACGTATTGCGGTAATGAAATAAAAAATATAAGAAATTAAATCCAAACCTGCTCATATCTCATGTTGTCGAGCATGCGACGGATGGCAACCAAACGCCCAGTATCCGAGCTAAGTGGTGTATACAATCCTACAGCAGCATCTCCATGGGCGAATGCAGGGTTCGTGACAAAGTGATCACGAAAATGAGGAAAGTATGCCCAGATCCAGCACTACATATAAACAATTACAGATTATTAGTAAAACTACGTGAATAGTTAAGAGTTATTCACCAAGACGTTAACGACAAGATCTTACCCTCAGAAGAATCCCACATGAACCAATGGTTGCCGTCTCGACTCTAGATGCAGACCCTAAATTGCGATACACTAACGCAAGTATGCCGGTTCCCCATGCAATGTCCCCTGTACGATCATGGTTGAGAACAAGCGCCGCGTACTGGACCTTGACACCCTTTGTCGAGCTGTCCACCAAGACAGTCGAGCCCAGAAGCAAAAGGAGATACAGAGTGGCAATGTGACTCTCATTCCTGACTGGCGCATCAAACAAAACTTCCAACCGAGCATTGAGGGCACCGAAATGAATGCCACCTGAGCTATAACATGCCTTCATGTCATCAGCCTCCTGACCCATAGCGTCCGCAAGCGCCGCATAGATCTGGTCATCTGTCATAGGTGAATTGCAGCTATGACCATGTATACGGACTCTGAGGATCTGCATCACGTCATGTAGGCAGATGGTCATCTCAGCAAATGGCATGTGGAAAGTGTTGGTCTCTGGATGCCACCTCTCCACAAAAGCAGAAATCAATGCAGCATCGATCTGAGACGCTATGCCCACTCGGCGCAGCTCTGTCAGCCCAGAACGCTCAGCAAGCCTGAACCATGTACCCTCCTCAGCTGAAATATGATGCTCATAATCATGAACCTGTGGAGATCTGTACATCACCCTCAGGAGCTTCCTAGCCTAAATAAATACAGAAAAAAATTTGCGTCCGGTTAGTAAATATGAAACGTATAACTTATTATAAGCATTCAGATCAATGTTATTGAACATACCGGATCTAATGGAGCCGCCTCAGCCTCGGCCTCATCCCCGTCCCCATCCTCTGGCTCATCCTCTGCCTGAATATCTCCTACTCGTCGTCTCTGCCTGGGACGACGACCACCTCTAACTGGAGCCGCAACCTCCTCACCAACAACCTCCTCAACTGCAGCCCCCTCAGCGACTCCCTCAGCAGCAACACCCTCACCACCAACTCCCTCAGCAGCAACACCCTCCTGACCTCTCCCTCTCCCACCACCTCGGCCTCTGCCTACAGCACCCTCACCACCACCTCGGCCTCTGCCTACAGCACCCTCACCACCACCTCGGCCTCTGCCTCGGCCTACAGCTTCCCCCGCACGGGCACACTTCCTAACCTGCACCGGGGGCACCAATGGTACATCGGGAGCGGGCCCTGGAAGAGGACCACGCGACCATATCCATCTCGCTATATGCGTCTCATAAGAACACAATAGGTGAGGCGCACGTGGACGACAAATGTCCTGCATCGACTCCCCGAGCCAAGGAAAATATGTCTGTGGGGCATGGTCATCGTCGTCTAAATCTCCCGACACTGGCTCTGAAGATGCGACTGGCTCTGCAGATGCGACCGTAGGAGGAGAAGATGTCGACGTTTCTGCATCTGTCACTGCAGGTAATTCCTGCTCTGTATGCTCTGTATGCTCTGAACTGCGAGGTAAAGCATCCTGAAACAGAGGTGCGTCCTGGATATCATAGTCATCCGTGGTCACCTGCGCCTGTACTGGTGTGGGCTCGATAGGGTCGAACGCAGTAACATATCGACCAGGATAATCTACGTCGTCATGGAAATCTCCTCTCTGTCCATCCATCTCCATATGCGAACCATCTATCTCCTGCTGCTGCAGCTGTGCCTCCTCGTACTCATTCCCTGGCTCACGGCGCTCAGGTGATCCGGTGCCGAAAAATCGTTCGAGGGCCTCGAACGATAATCGCACACCGGCTGCCAAATCATGTCGACGTGGAAGCCGTTCCGCTACTGGTGCGGGCATCGTGTTGCCCGTCTGATCCATGACGGCTTGTATAGTCTACATGTTTTTACATTTTTAGTATGACTAATTCATACTAAAATATTCGGAAATAATTTGCAACTTCGTAATCAAATTCGAGTCTTTATATCTACGAAAACTAATTTTTTTAATATAAATTGTTAGAAATTTAACAATTAAGCCATAACTAGTTATGACTGTTAAGTTTCTAATATTTAATTCATAATTACTAAAAAATAAACATCTCAACTAATACGAAATAATAATCACTACTATTACTAAAACATTACAATTAATACGAATTCATAATAATTCGATCAGGCATTCGATTAATGCATAATAATCTGAAACTTAATCGTAATTATAAAAAAATACGATTAATAAGAATTCTAATATTTAATTCATACAAAACTGAAATTTAATCGTAATTATGAAAAATTACGATTAAATTACAATTAATACGAATTCTAATATTTAATTCATAAAAAACTGAAATTTAAACGTAATTATGAAAAATTACGATTAAATTACAATTAAGATACGAATTCTAATATTTAATTCATAAAAAACTTAAATTTAATCGTAATTATTACAAAAATAAATTACGAATAAATTTCCAAAATTAAATACGATAAAGATTTGAAAAAAGCGGGTTTAGAAATTTTATACCGAATAAAGATCATGCGGTGTCGCCGGAATAGTCGCCGGAATAGTCACCGGAATAGTCGCCGGAATAGTCGCCGGAGGAGCATTTGCCGCTGCCAACGCGGCTCGAGTCGCATACCGCCGGCCACCTCCATCCACCAACGCTTCATCGTCGGACAAGGTCGCCGGAGGTGGCTCCGTTGGGACGGAAGTCGCCGGAGGTGGCTCCGTTGGGACGGAAGTCGCCGGAGGTGGCTCCGTTGGGACGGAAGTCGCCGGAGGTGTTGGGATTGGGACGAAAGTGGTGTGGTCGGGACCGGAAGAATGAGGGGGTTCAGAATCCATTGACGAAATTGTGTTTAGACGAGGGAAACGCTCGGAAATGGAGAAAATTGTAACGGCGCCGTCGAGCTCTACAGCAGAAAAGAAAGAAAGAAGGAGGAAGAAGAAGAAGCTGCGGCGCAGGGTTTAATAAACCCTGTGCGCAGTTCTTCTGCGCACTAATATGTGCGCACAAGTTCAGCGCACACATTCGGGAATCCGAAACGTCGTGCGCTGAACTTTTGCGCATTATATCTTATGTGCGCTTTGTTCCTGCGCACACATTTGACAGACATCGTCAGAATTTTCACATTTATCCCGAAAATACCCTTGTGCGCAAGAAAACTGCGCACCAACTTATGCGCATAACATCTGCGCACCAAATCGCGTGTATATAGAGAAAAAGTCGCGTGCATATAGGCGTTTCGTATTTATAATCTTTTTATTATAAACATAGTTCACATAACATAACATGTGATTTAAAATATAAAAAAAGAATTGAATGTTATAATCTGAAAAGGGAGGATTGCTTTAATTGATACTCATTATATGGTTTGTACGAGGTAGAATTTTGTTTACAAAGTAAGCAAGGGAAATTAATGTCGTTGTTAGCTACATCTTTGATAGTATCATCGATGCTTTTGTTGCATGATTGATAAATGAAAGTTGTATGAGAATAGGACCCATGTACATAGAGATGGAATTGGAGCACCAACTTGTACTTGACTACATTATGCAACAAAAAAATGTGAATAGAGAAAGTACAATCGTAATATAATATATGCACAAAGAATGCCTGTATAAAGCTGTTATATTACGAAATAATATAATACAAGCTATTTCAGCTCAAAAGAAAAATATAATACAAGCTAATTGGATGAACACTTAATAGTATGTATGCCAGTTTGTATTAATGCTAAATTGTTAATCCTAGATCGATCTCAACTCTCAAGGACAAAATTCACTTACCTTGACCATCTGCTATGTTATTGCCAAGATAGTTATCGTAAAGGAAAGGAGCAAGCGAGGTCTCTACAGAAGATCTCTGCTTTCTGGTTTCCTCCATTATGGACCCATATGCAGCCTTACACGTCTCTATGTTTGGGAACCCAAGAGTCCATCTTCCAGGCACCTCGTTATTGGAAGTTTGAGTATTATTGCTTCTTTTTCCAGCCTGCTTCGAATTTGGCTCCCTTATCCGGAGATGCAACCATGTTGGATGATTTTCATCCATCTTTGGCTGAAAAATGGAAATTTAAGACAAAAGCCCAAACCATAGAATGCCAAAATCCAAGAGAAAGTGGATGGGAGTATGAATCTATTAGTTAGTTCTTACACTCAAGCCAGCTAATGGAGCTTTTGCAATCACAATACCATTCCGAGAGTGAAACGGATGTTTCTCCACAAGTAGCAATTTTCCGTTGGTTCCTTTAGAGACTGGTATCACAAAGATATCATGCACCCCAGCGCTAGAAAACGCAATCTTGCATGGGAACCCAGACCCTGCAATATATAGTATGCCACATAACCAAGACATATATATGAAATGAGATGCCTTCCTTCACGATTATTATGTCAAATAGAGTTGCAGGAAAAATATTATGTGCCAGTGATCAACCTATTGCAACCTCTGACCCGAAATTGGCGGATGAAGCATCTGAAAAATGACTTCTTCTCGGACTATCCACTGACTTGCTTTCCAATTTTATTGCTGGATCATCTGGCGGACATCCATTTGAGACATATGCCCTCAAATGAAGGAGGAGAACGAATATCTGAAAATTATAAACTCTCGTAAGAATTTCAGAAAGAACTCTTTCGAACACCAAATCATCAGTAAAATGTCATGGAAGATGCTCAAGAAGTCAGACCCAAACTTTGTTTTAATGTAGATTCCATATATATCTAACGAAGTTTACTTATGGAGAATGGATCCTTAACTATTAGGACGTATGCAGACAGGGAACATTGTAATCTATATGCTACAAAAATGTGACTGAGCACCCAAAGAACAGCAAACTCGATAACAAAATCTATGAGATATAAGATACCTTGACTGCATGAAGCATCCTTTGCCAACCATCAATATCACTCCCTAGAAACCAGCAAGATAATATAGACTATGTATGAGTAACAGGGACACTTGACTTTTCATGTAGAGCAAGAAAAATAGGAAATGAAAATTATCTGTAAAAATACTTTATTACCATTTTCAGATTGGTTGTGGAATGACAATTCTAGAATGAAGAAGGGGTTCTTATTTTCAGTAGGCTCCTTCAAAGCTGTATAAACATATTGGTTGATATCATGTGCCTCAAATCATACACTAGTATAATGTATAGAAACATAACGGTAAATAAACATAATGTTTGAAATTAGCACCACAGCTTATAGAAATGAAGTTCAACAGGAACCCATTTGCACCTAGAGCTGGTGTCCCTTTTTCTATTCGTTGAGGTGTGGGCTTGTTCCACATGGACCGAGATGAACTGAAAAGATTAATATATAAGGTAGGGTGAAGCCCTACGCATTATATGAATCGTTTGTGTTAGGAAGTGGATCACGGCCTTACAATAAAAACAAAGTTAACTGTCGATTAACCTCACTTCTCCCCGATTAACTACGGCCTATTGGAAATTTAAGATGTTGCACTTGAAGGGGGCGTATTGAAAGGTGGCCATGTCCCACATCAACCGAGATGTAGAAGAAAAGAATAAAATATAAGGTAAGGTACTAAGGTGAAGCCCTACACATTAGCCATAAACTTTTGTGTTAAAAGAAGGAAAAGAACTTTCCATTAAGAAAAAAATTATCAGCAGATTAACCTTACTGCTCTTCAATCAATCACGGCATGCCATCAATCTAAGATTATTTTATAGCAGCAAGTGTTCTCTAATGTAACTTGGAAGAAGAGCCGGTACCTGCTTTGCAGCTTCCCCATTCCTTTTTAAAAATGTCGGGAATATAATCAAACCAGGATCCATTGAGTTCATCCACCAGCTGTTTACGAGATTGTTCAAATGAAGGCTGGAAAAGGGGAAATACAACATACTAGAACGTAAGAAAGTCAATAATGTTCAAAAAAATTGAAAAAAATGAAAAATGTAGAGCAAACGAAAGCCCTCCATCAACTGAGATGTCTGACTGTCATAATATTGTAAAAGTAATATCTTTGTTATAGAATAGGGGAGATTGCATAGTTCCACCCGTAAACCAATTTTCCAGCAACCACCCAAGGGCCTTATTCTGTTAAATTCCTTGTTAAGACAAGTAAGACATACGAGAAGTTGTTTCCACAGAATCATTCGATCTGTTTTAGCAATTCGATATGAGATTTAGTTTTGTTTTGGCTAGTAATATTCTTGCTTGCCTTCAGTTTCGTGTGGTTTGATGCAACTTTCCTCTATTCTACAATGTATCACAAATAACAATGTTTCTGAAAGGATACTCGTTCATCAATAAGATATAATGTATAAAAGGAAGCCAAAAATACGTACAATTAGCCGCATCCTTACGTTGAAAAGGTGCAATTCTTGATGACTCAGTGTTACCCTCTGAAAAGCAAGAAGCTTTTTCAAGAACCACCCAGCATGCAATTGTATAGTTACCGGTGATGCAGCTGAGCTTCCTAAATGTTTCAACAATGCATTAAATATCTGTAGATTGATCAAAACAAATTATCATAAGAGATGATATACTAAGTAAAAAACGTAATGACAGAAAGTGTTAAACTGCGCCAGATTAAGTTGGATATGTACCTCAGGCATGCACCTCATGACAATACTTTCCTCAAATAACTTCGATGTTGAAGCTTCCTTGGGCTGAAAAGTGAAAACAGTGACCTCAATCTCAAGAGTCAAGTATACTGTTGATGTCTATTAATGTAAGCAAGTTCCAGAACCTACAGCACCTAAACCTTGAGTGTGCAATATTCCATTGCCCTAAATAAGCTTTTATATCCTCCAACATGCAAGAAGTCTAGGCTCTGTAAGCACTTAGTAATATTACCAACTAAAACCTTACAATAGAAACAATTTATCCTACACCATATCTGAACGTGATGAAGCAATTGATGTCCTATACAATAAAATAAATAGAAAAAGTGAATGTTAGGTACTTGTTTCCAACCTCAATAACAGTCTGGGAAAATCCAATAGCTGAAGAAAGGAAGCAATCAAGATCTGCAAAGTCCATGATAAATATTATATGTTATCACTTATCATGGAAGCAAGGCTTGAATATTGTATGCATATATTGTTACAAAAAAGAAGGAAGCAAGGCCATGATAAATGTTATATGCTAATATGACGGTGAGTTGGGTAAATAACCCTTTTGTACGATTTTATTAGGAAAATGACCCCTTTAGAAACTAACCCCCTACCCCAAGGGGAAAGGAGAAACCCAAGGGGTTAGTTTTCGTTAATAAAAACTACTTGGGGCAAGTTTTCCTAATTAAAAACTTTGAAGGGGTCATTGAGACACACTCTCTCTTAAACAAAATGAAACCAAGACTTGGAATACCTTTACTTTCTGCCAAGATTAGTAATAACATCAAAGATGCCATTAATAGGACACCATTATCAGAGAAAATGTATGACATGATTCCAGTCCTGGACAAGAAAGAATACAATATTATGTGAATACATACATACAACACAAGATAAGACTAATCAAACAATCATGATACCGATGGAAAAGTTTAGCAGATAATGTTCATTAACTAATAATCCTCATTATTAGGTATATCACTTAATTTGTGTACTCCTACAACTTTGAACTACAACTCCAGCAGATAAGAATGATTACTTTCGAGTTTGCAGTATTTGGTAAAAAAGGGAAATCCTTTCCCTTCATTGTAAAATGACGAAAGCTCAAGGAGAAAACATGTTCCTAACTTGAAGTCTAACTTCGTATGGAACATTTGTTATGCAGAATTTTTTTAGTCAAATCTACCATAAAAATTAAAGTTATGTATTATCTATACACATTGTCCTGGTAACCATATATCAAATCTATGCTAATATCACATGAATGTGGGTGTAAATTGCTGCAACTTCATTTTGTATGCTATGAGTTCACAGAAGAATAAAAAAGCACATACAGAACCAATCCAAGGCTTTCATCCATTAAAGCATAATAACATATATATTAGTTCGAACTAGCATAGTAAGATGATACATCAGTTCTGCAAGTTTGAACATTAAAGCATATTAGCATATATATTAGCCTGAACTAGCATAGTAAGATAATTATAGCGATAACAATTTTGCAAATTTTAACAATCAAATATTCTTCACTTGTCATATTTTACCACTACAAGAGAGACATCGCTATCACATAGTATATAGATAAAAAGTAGCAAAATTTCTCACTGTATATATTAGTATAATAAGAGATAAATTATACCCACCTATCTCTTTGTAAGTTGTCCAATGGAACGGTAACAGGATGCATATTAGACGAGTGGGAGTCCAATGCATCCATCAGCCAATGCTTCTGATCATTCACTATAGATGTAAGACTCGACGATAAGAAATGTTCAAGTTGGTTCATTTGTGGAGAACAATCTGTTTCATTCAAGGAGTGATTCGAATCTGTAGTATTGATACCTCCACTACTTGAGACCAGATGAGGATACAAAATAAGACTAGCAACAGAGTTCAATATCTCTTGTCGGTCAATTACTTGAACAAGTCGTGATATTATAAAGAAGGAGGTGGTTGCGGAGATATTGATCACCTGTACCAGAAAAAGTCGTAATAAATTCTGTGAACCACATGAAGGTATTTTGAAAGTCAAGCTAGCCTGTGTCTAGTCCGACTTCAATAATCCCAAGTCTTTGCTCCAGAAAAAAAACTATGTCTTTTTTATTAGGATATGGGTTATATTTTGTATGTATTCCAAGTCAAGTTCTCTTTTTTCAATCACATACTTTGTACATCTCTAATAAAAAAAATTCTTTGCAAAAAAAATCAAGTTCAGTTAGAAAGTGAGTGATGGGTTCAAACTTTGTGTACAAACACAATATTCTAGATCAAGTTTTTTTTCCCTTCAATCACATACTCTATACATCTCTAAAATAAGATTTTTATTTGCAAAAAAAATCAAAGTTCAGTTAGAAAATTCCTTACAGAATGCTTATGTATATGCATGAGGGGGGCCATTATAGGAACCACCAACAAGCCAAGAAGTTTCTGGATAACCAGACGACTTAAACGAGATTCTCCAATAGACAGCACGTCCTTAACATAATACAAATCATCCAAAAACTTCTCAATGTGTAACATTAAATTATTTCTCTTATTATCCGTGTACGAAGACCTGCAAAAAATTAAGCTAATTTTGTAAAAGCATCTTAGTGTGGTACAAAAATAGCATGTAGTTTACAGGACCAGAAAGGCCTACCTGGATGTACTGATGACAGAGTCAAGTTGGAGACACTGCTCCCTCAAGGTAAGAATTAAGTCGTCAAAGTATTCAGAGACTGAAGATGTCGTGATAAATTTATACACCATGTCATCACTAACTGCACAACCAAAAGAATTCTGCCGCAAGATATTAAATTCTTGATATAACACACTCCTATCTTATAAAAGGGCAGACTAACAAGTCATACCATTAAAAATGTTGAGAGTTAGAGCTCGTATGGCTGTTTGAATCATCTTCTCCCCGTGCTGAGCAAATTTAAGTGCTTCACTATATAATGGAAATGATACCACCCTATCCTGGTAGTGAACCGAATGATCAAATGTTTACTAAAAGACAAAGTGTGAATGCATGATTACAGTAGCCAAGACACATAAGTGTGCAAAGAGTGGTTCTCTTATCACATATACAAACGCTTGAAATTCGGATACAAACTGGAAAGTGCTTAGTATAGTCATAAAAATGAGATAGCATCATAGCATAGAACTTTCACATTTGAAAACAGAAATTGGATAATAACAGAGAGTACAAAAAAGGAGATAACTATAAGCCACCACTTACCTCCTCAACTTTGACAAGAAGACAGAGTGTATCTTTATTCACTTTGCTGCTCACAGTTCTGGAATGGACAAGGCTCGAACGAGAAAAACCAATTATGATTAGTTAATTACATCATGGCATACAACTATTTGAACAGTTACATAGTAACCTTAAGGTGAAAATAGTAAAGAGATTAGAGATAGAGGATTGCCTTAAAAATGATACGTAGAAAGGAGCTAAATCACCACCCTCAAAATTATAGTCATGTGTTATAATGCTATTAATATACTCATTGCTGAAACAATAATCTGCAGAACACAAAGTAAAAAACTTTGATCAACATTGAAATGCCTTCAAAATAGTAGCAAAGACCTCTTCATAGAACAAGGTCATAAGAATCACATGAAACGCTAAGAGACTGAAAGAAGTTAAAAATGAAAAAGGGGGCAGAGCTGCTAGATGGAGAAGGTATGCATGTGAGTTTATGGAGGCCAGCTTACAAATTGCTTGGTCACTATGCAAATTCTGAATCATTATGCTTAGATATTGAAGCAAGGGCGCCTCGATCCTTGAATTCTTACTAGTCTTTAGTAAGCGAACAAACTCTGCTAGAACTTGACATTCCATAAAGCATCTGCTTATAACAAAAATTGACCACAGCATTAAAAAATCATGAAAAATTCCTATTATTATCAAGTAGAAAGAGAAGAAGGAAAACGCATACTCAAAAATTGAAGTATCGTGCCTATCACCATAAGTCACTATTTCAACTATAGACTGCAGAATATTGATAACTACATCCTGACAAGAAAGGTAACAATTTGGTTAAAATGACATTTGTATCATATGGTTAAACAAGTTTCTTATCAAATAAATAATGAAATACTAATCTTTTTATGATATTTGAAAGGAAAAAAAAATACCCTGTTGAGATTGTCCACCACTTTAATCCTCTGTAAATTGTTGATTATATACCTGCAAGTGCAATATTTGAGGAATGAATAAGTTATACATCATCCGTGAAACAGTAATACAAACAAAGTATATTATCCAACACCCAGTCAACAACAACATTTATCATTATGATGATATAAAAGCAGCAACCACATTTATTTGTTTCCTTGATCATTGAGATTAGTGGTAACAGAACTTGCAAGAGTGAATATGCCAAGTGACTGAAAATTACTGTTATCACTAGACACTGGCAGTCGAATGATATTACCACCAAAGCCTTCATCACGTTTGAACAATTCTAAGAGAATAAGTTTTAGTTGAGGACTCTTAGTCTCAGAGCAAGCTAATAATACTACTAAAAGATGGCCATTGCTTACTTGTATATTCAACACACGTGATTTTTCAACTCCATTTTATATGAAATCAAATACACTGTTTAATTACAACTGTAAGCACCGCAGCACTATGCAATTGTATACTGAAAACAGAAAGGAAACTACATTCACTTTCCCTCCAGTGAAAATAGCAACCTTTGTCTTTGCTTAATAAATAAAAGATGAATTCATACATACTTGAAGGATTACAAGGGGTATTTCTAATGGGGGCTCGTACTGGCAGAGGAACGTGATGATAGAATGAAATAAATCTTGGCAATACTGTTCAACTACAGAGAATACCGAGATATATCGATCAGCATAGGTCAGTTGTACAGGTAATTGCGTATGAATGGGAGGCTGTTTCGTTATTTAATAGTCAGCTTTCATCATAAATTATTTGGTTAAACTAATTTCAACTGAGAGTAGGCATTTTGCGCTTCCTATAAAACAATGAACACAACCGGATCGAGTAGTACCAAAATGTTAATGTTTGAAGAAATTCTAATAAAGTGAGAATAATGAATTGATTGAGTTGGAGATTTGAAAGAGAGAGGGAGTCGGAGAATGTACTTGAAGTGATGGAGAGAGAAGCGATCAGTGGATCGCCAGAGAGATCGCCACATTTAGGAGGAATTGGCGGAGACGTTGGGTGACGATGGATGGATGCGAGATTTTCTGAAAGCGGTGCCCTAATTTTAAGGTGGGGGTGTTGTTTGTGAAATTGAGGGAGATGGTGATGGTGGCGAAAATGGGGACTCGCTAACAGATGGCGGAGTACTACGGGCGACCACAACTGACTGGTGGACACGGACTAGTATCACACAGTTAGCGGGGTGGGTGAATTTGGCTGTTTGGTTAACCCAACCAACCGTCAACTACTAAACTACTCACCATACTAGCTAGTCCTCTCTCAAAATATTCATGTCATCCACGTTATGAATGTATGTTATATTTACAATCATTCTATTTACCACACACCAAAATTACTATTTAACATGGACAGATTCGTTATCAAGAAAAGGTTATAGTTCGTCACCAACCACAGAAAGAGACTCGTCACGAATCTGAGTCAAAACATCACATTAATGTAACACAAAATTGAGTCAAATCTGAGTCACACCACATGTTCAACATGATGAACATAGTCACTATTACAAAATAAAAGAGTATGCAACATCATTGTTTTGTGACAAAATAAAGGAACGTCTAAAACTGCATCTAAAACCACAACTTAGCCAGCTTGTGAGGGTCCTTTGTCTTTACCACTAATCCTAGGCGATCTCCTAATGGAAGCAACCAGAGCACTCTTGCTTGATATCGTCTTCTTTCTATGAAGTTTTTATGGGACAAATCTCTTTGACTGTGTTTGGGACACCTGAGAAGATTGAGCTTGGTTCACTGAACATTGTGTTCCAGTGTATGAAGACTTTCCCAAATTCATGTTCTACTACAAAATTGAAGGGCAAAATAAGTTAACAAGATGGTGTCCAAAAAACAAGCAAAAAAATTAAGAGGTGTTGTGAGACTAACAATTGGTGGTGTTGCAGAGGGTTGAGTGTGGGAGGCATTGCTCATTTGATGTCAAGCCTGGCTAACCACTTGTTGTGTTGAAGATCCACCAACTTTGTTCTGTAAAAAAAATTGATGAAGTTAATTAATCAAACTGAAGATGAAGTTAAGAAGATAAGGTGGTACCTTTCGGTGTACTTCCTTTTCTGAGATCCTACAGGCATAGTGTTATCACTTCTTGGTCTCCCTCCAAGATTGTGAGGTTGGTTTGGTTGTTGATGGCCTTTACGTGGATTTGAAAACTTGTTTTTATAGTATCCAGCTTGACCGCATGTAGAGCATTTGCTTGTTCCTTTGTATCTTTTTTGCTTGGGTGCTTTATCCTCTCTGTTTTCTCTCCTTTTGGCCTTTCTTGGTCTTCCTGGTTGTACAACATGTTTTGGAGGCTCAGGTTGTGGTTGATTAGTATGCTCCCAGCATTGATTTTCTCCAGGAATAGGGTTGATGTAGATATTGTAAGCCTTAAGGTAATCATCCTTAGTGTAATATTGATGCACGTAGGAATCCAACTGCTTTCTATCCTTCAAAATGCAAGTCATTGAATAACAACATGGGATGCCAGTCAAATCCCACCTATTGCATCCACAACTATTCTGCACAATGTCAACAACATAAGTATTTCCCATGTGGTCCACCTCATAAGTATTTCCTCCACCCTAGTGAGCAGTTCATGCACTTAAAGCTTCAAGTTTGGCAACCTCTATCTTCTTGATTGTGTTTGGTGTATATAGTGCATCATACCTACTCATGCCTTCTCGCTTGGCTATAAATCTCTTCATCAAATGCCTTCTAATCCACTCAAAAATTGATAGAATGAGCAACTCTCTAGCAGGCAAGATCGTTGAATTGAAAGACTCACAAATGTTATTCAGAAGCATATCAGACTTGAAATCATAGTTAAATGCATGTTTAGACCAGGATGCAGGGTTGGCTCTCGTCAAATAATCATACACTTCTTGTTTCAAGTTTCCGATCTCCTCCATTGGAGGCTCGAAATCCACACGAGACAAGCCCTAACTGCTGCTCAAATCAAATTCTTGTAAGCTTGTCTAAGAAACAAACCTTTGACAATATTGATGAGATGCCTCACACACACCCTTGTATCATTCTCTGTACATATATCCTGCAGTGACTCAATCAAACCCTACAACAAAATATAACAAGAGCATAAGTAATGACAGATATTGAGAACTAGTTTATAAAGCAATCAAGTTAATCTTATACCTTTTGCCTATCTGACATAAAAGTTGGCTTGCATTCTCCTATGTGTCTCATCAGTATCTATATGAACAAACCCCAAGTTTCTTTTCTTTCAGCTTCAACCATAATAATTGCAATTGGAAAGATATTCTCATTCCCATCTTTTCCAACTGCCACCAAAACTTGACCATTGAAAGCACCTTTCAAATGAAAGTCATCTAGCTCAACTAGTGGCCTACAACCTTGGAAAAATCCCCTCTTACAAGCTTCAAAACATAAATACAATCTCATAATTAAGGGTTTCTCTGGGTTCTCTAAACCAACCATCATATAAGAGCTTGTTCTTGAATTCCATCTTCAAAGGGTACCAACATAGTCCCATACCTTTTTATACTGAGCATTAGCATCTCCTTGACTCTTCAAGCATGCTCTGTACCTAAGCCTTCCAAGCCTGATTGTATGAGATGTTAATATTTTCATGAACCTTTAGGCATAATTTGCATGAAGCTCTAGGCATATTTTCATGAACCTTTAGGCATAAGTGCATGAACCTCTAAGCATATTTTCATGAACCTAAGTATATTGCTATGAACCTCTAGGCATAATTGCATGAACCTCTAAGGATATTTTCATGAACCTCTAGACATATTTTCATGAGCCTCTAGGCATAATTGAATGAACCTCTAGGCATATTTTCATGAACCTCTAGACATATTTTCATGAACGTACCTAAGTGTATTGCTATGAATCTCTACGCATAATTTACACTGTTTTCATTAACCTCTAGGAATATTGTCATGAGCCTAAGTGTATTGCTAAGAACCTATTGATTTTTTGTATTTGAACATTTTTTTTGAATCTTATGAACCCGCCTTTGAAATCATATGAACCTCTCTACAATAAATATATGAACCTGCATTAATTTTTTTTGAAGATCAAACAAGCAAATCATATTCCAACCATTCATTTGTCATTCTTACCAACAAATCAAACACAACTTATGTCCAAGTACGAGATCAAACCAAAATCCCAAGTCAAACTACCATTTCAAAGTACCAAGTAAAGTGAATATTGTAGAGAGCATCCTACCAAGTCATTCGAGCCTTGCAGATTCTTTCATTATCTTCAGTGCTTCATCCTTTATCTTGTTCACATCCGATGTAATAATTGCATGCACATACTTGAGTCTCAACAATGTCTAGCACTTCTTCCTGTTCTTCTTTGTTATCTCTGGTTCCCATGTTTCTGTGTTTGAACCCATGAACATTTCCATGTTTCTCATGGTGTGCACTGCTGAGTTGATAATATCATCTTCTTCAGTCCATGTCATCTTCACCAAAATGGATTTTTTCTTTGCAGCTAAGATTGTCTTTGCTTTCTTACTGAAGTGTTCCTTTTCTCTTTGAACCCATGAACATTTCCTTGCGGGTACTACCCTTTGCTTCTTGACATCTTCTTCTAGCTTACATTCTACTTTTCCCTTTCTGGCTCTTGTTACTATCTTCCTCTCTTCATTATTCTTGTTGGCAAAATTGTTGTCTTCTATGTGTTCTCTATTTTACTTTCCTCATGTAAGTCTTGTACTTCTTTTCCTTTTTTCAAGTCTTCCTTTTCTCTTTACACTGCCTTCTTGCACTACTCACTTTATTATTTTGTACGTTTTCCTCTTATCAGATGAAGTATCCACTCGTTTACCCTTTTTGTTCTGCGTCTCTTCTTTTTGTAAAACCTTCCGCCTTTTTGTTGGAGGCCTATTGCTCTTCACTGCTTATGCCTTCTTCTTCCCCCACTCTGATTGGTGGAATATACTTAGTAGTCTGATACTCGGACTGTTTTTCACTGTTTTCATCAAAGCTAAGCCCATCTTCCTCAATCTGACTTTTCTCTTTCTCTTCCACAAGCTTGTGAAATAAATCATGTTGAGTTTGTGTTTCAGCTAAACTCTCCTTTCCTTCTGTTTGTGTGTTTCTATTATCCGTTTCATCACCATCTACAAGCATTTAAATCAGAAGTTGTTAGATTATGTAGTTATAAAAGCACATAATTTATATGAACCTCAAATGTATTTTGTATGAGCTTATAGTTGTATGTTTGTGAACCTATAAGTTTATATCATGAACCACTATTTAAACATGTATTAAAAACTTGTATTATGTCAACTCTTTCTTTCTTACTTGTCTCATGGTCTGCTTTTTCATTTTTGTCCTCTTCACTGCTTTCTTCTTCACTTTCAGCAGTCTTTTCCTCATTCCTCTCTTGTGTTTCTTCTTCTTCTTCTTCACTTTCTGTCAGAGCAAGGGTAAAGATCACAATGATAAGTGTAAATGTATGAACTTAGAAGTGTACTTTTATGAACCTCTAAGTGTACTCTTATGAACCTCTACTCATATTTGAATGAACCTATTGCTCAAATGTATTGCTGTGAACCTATTTCTTAATCTATATTTGACATTTCTTCAACATTCAGAAAAAGAAAAAAAATGTTACCTATGTGATGTTCTTTTTCATGAACTTCTAAGTGTATATGTATGAACTTAGAGGTGTACTTTTATGAACCTCCAAGCATATTTGGATGAACCTCTAAGTTTATGGGCATGAACCTTTAAGTGTATTTGCATGAACCTCTAAGTGTATATGCATGAACCTCTTAGTTTATCTTCATGAACCTCTAAGTGTATATGCATGAACCTCTAAGTTTATATGAATCTCCTTAAAGTGTGTCTGCATGAACCTCTAAGTGTGTATGCATGAACCTATTCCTTTATCTGTATGAACCAACATTTGAACATTTTTCAACATTTAGATAATCTTTTTCTTACCTGTGTCGGTGTCTGTTTTATGAGATTTGCCAATCATTTCTTCATGTTCATCTTTATTACTCTTCTCATTCCCTTCCTTTGTAACATACTTTTCTTGTGTTTGTCCCTCTTCTTCACTTTGTGTTGCTTGTGAAGACTTCCCCCTGTTGTCACATACTTTTCTCGTGTTTCTTCTTCTTCTTGACTTTGGCTTTCTTGTGAAGTTTTGTCTTCATCAGTCCGTGTGTTGTCCCTTTTAAGTCTCTTACTTTGTTTTCTCTTTTGTACAGGTCCATCTTGTGTCTGTACTTGGGTGTTATCTGCTAACAAGTTAATTTTAAACTCACTTAAAACAAATCCATTGATATTAACCAACATTGATATATTTTTCAACATTTAACAAATTCTTGTTCTTACCTGTCTCATTGTTTGTTCTTTCACTTTCATGTCCATGTTGTTCACTTTGTTCTCCCCCTGTTGTGTAACATTCTCATCTTGTGTTTTTTCTTCCTCACTTTGTGTTGCTCGTGAATACTTCTCTTCACTTGTTTGTGAGTTTGCAAATTTAATTCTCAGACTGGCTCTTCTCTTGTAGACCTTTTTAGGAGCATGTTCAACATTTGTTTGTGGAGGGTCTGCAAACAAAATCAAACTTTTGAGCACATATAAATTCAAATGGTGACAACATTTAACAAGAAAGCATATAGAGTTATGCATTAGAACTTGAGAAGCACTAATGGTTTTGATTGTTCAACTACTACATCATCACTATCAAAAAAGAAACATTTGAGGCATTGGATTCAGAGTACTGGTAGAGAGCTTATGATGGTATTAGTGACTAGTCATAGTAAACGTTCTCTGCCAGTACTCTGAATCCAATGCCTCAAATGTTCCTTAGTAGGAAACTTTCTTCGATTTCAAACGGATGGTATTTGAGGCATTAGATTCAGAGTACTAGATGGTATTTGAAGGTAAAACACGAACAACACAATTATAAGATTTGCACTATCTTCATTGGTCATCCGTACATTGGTCGAATGACGCCGGATGAGGGGAGCTTGGTGATGTCGTTGGCGAATGTATTCACTGCTCCTACTGCTATTAGTCTTCAGTTGAGAAAGAAATTTCCTGAGAAGTTAACATCCACAAAACAAATCGCAAACTTTGTTCAGAAGTTGCATTTTGAGGATCGTGGGGATTTGAGTGTTACACAGTGGACCTTGAAGTTTCTGAAGGAGCGCATCTATGTAGTGCTTCCCCTTTGTAGGAAGAAATCATAGAGGTGGACATCTTGTTTTTTGCCCATCAAGACTCGTTGCACTTGTTGAAGATGTTTCCGTAAGTCGTAGTTATCGACGCCACCTACAAGACGAATAGGTATATAATAGTGTACGTATGTCTTTTTGTTTAATGTCCCCTTGCATCATTTTTTTACTATATTATACAGGTATAAGATGCGTCTTGTGGAGATTGTCGGGTTCACCTGCATGCATAAGACATTCAACATTGTGTATGCATTCACGCGTAATTAAGGAGGAAACAATGCACTACTTGTGGATAATTCAGAGGCTTAAATTATTGTTTGATGATGCTGGAATAATGCCGACTGCAATAATGACCGATCGAGAACTAGGTCTCATCATTGCAATCAAGATAGTGTTCAAAGATCTTTCGGTTCAACACCTCTTGTGTTGGGTGCATATCAAGCACAACATCGAATTAAATGCTACCAGAATCTAGAAAAACAAAGAATCGGTGAAAAGGTTGAGCGGGCAAGTATGGAGACTTTTTCTATCAAGAATGGAGAAGGTATACGAGGAGAGGCTGGTACGGATGAGAACATCTTGGCGAAGCGAATCGTGGGATACATTGATGAGGTCTGGCTTATGCCTTACAAGACAAACATTGTTTGCGCGTGGACAGAACACAATCTTCACTTCTTCACGAGGTCCTGAAATAGGTATGTTATATACATAAACATTTCATATTTGTTTATTAGTTGATTAGTTAATTATTGTCTTACATAAACACGCCCTTGAATGAATAAACCATAGGGTTGAGGGAATGCATAAGGTGTTGAAGAAGATAGTGGGTTCAAGCATAGGCGGTTTTAACCGACTGGTTGTGAGGATCAATGCAGCCATCGAGGGCCAGATTGTGAAGGTGAGGACCAACATGGAAGAGGATCGGATCAAGACACCCGAGATTTTCAGAAATATGAATCCACAAGTCAAATTGATCTTTCGGCATCTATTCCATAATGTGTCGGATAAAGGGCTGAAGAAGTTGTTTGCGATATGGGAGGATATAAAGGTGAAGAATTTTGAGGTACATTGCGATGATTACTGGATGCGAGAGTGTCAGGGCCTACCGTGCATCCACGAGATAGTCCAACATATTATTGCGATAAGCCAATCAAGTTGAACGAGATCCACAGATTCTGGAGGCGGCTACAATGGGATAAAATTGAACTTGATAGCGAAGAGATAGAGATTGGTGTATCGAAGACCATGCGGGAGTTGAGATTCATTGAGCTTAACGAGAGATGGCAAAAGGGGGAACTTTCGGATAGTCAGTGGTCTCAAATAGAGGACTTGTACACAATGTTTGAGTATCCGCATCAAACTATTGCAGTGGAGCCGACGAGCATCAAGGATCCTGGTAGACCAAGAGGAGCCGTAGGAAAGAAGTGGGGAACCGAGAGAGAGAAGAGCGGGTTTGAGTACGCAAGGGAAGAATTAGAGAAAAACGATAAGGCGAGGGCGGAGAATAAGGAGGTTAGGGGAACGGAAAGGGAAAAGCAAAGGCGACACAGCCTACTTCCACTGAATGTACTATAATTGGGGAGTTTGAAGTTGTTGGGTGCACTGTGGGAGAGGCGTTCAGTTATTCAGGTGGCACTGCGGGAGAGGCGTTCGGATTATCAGGTTGCACTCTTACAGATGAGTTTCCTCAACCAACAATGACAAAATGTGGGGTAGACTTCGGGGTTGACAATGTTGATATCTTCATGTTTCCATACATTGTAGATGCGAAAGATGTAAGTGCAGATGGACATTGTGGATATCGGTCACTAGCTGTGTTGTTGGGGTTTGACCAGTCTGAGTGTCATCGTATTCGCATTGAAGTGGCTTCATAGCTGTTACATAACAGTGATATATACAGACAAGTGATGACCACACTACGCCCGGATTTGGAAAACAACTTCGAAGCTCTTGTTCAAGAGGTCAACTATATCAGGTCACCTTGTCCCGACAAATACTGGTTGAGTATTCCCATGATTGGATTAACATTTGCCACTCGGTTTCAGGTTGGTGTGATATACTTATCCAAAGTCCGGTCATATTTGTGCTTACCGATGAGGGTATATCAACAAAGCTCCAGTCAGGGTTTGAAGATATATGGACTGGCTCGTGTGGGCTTAGCAAACCACTACATATTTGTGTTTTCACTCAATTTTCTTAATGCTTAACATAGTATTTTTGTTTTAACATTTAGGTGTGTCTTAGAGAAGATTGTCCGGTACCATCTGACCCTGGAGTTTGGCGCATGTTCAAGGATCCTAGTGCGAATGGATTGGATTGTGGGTTCGCGCTAAGGATGCAACATTGGAAAGACTATCGCATTTGTTATGGTAGTATAGATGTTGATCTCTAGTGAATTCAGATGTGTTGAATGTTTCATCTTTTGTAACTTTAAATGACTTGTCTTGTATGCTTTTGAGATTGTAGTTGATGACTTGTCTTGTATGTTTGTTATGCTTTTAATGACTTGTCTCCTTTTGGCAGAGGTATTGTCTTGTTTGTTATTTTTTAATGTTTTAGATGAGTTAAATGAAACAAATTCTGATAAACTACAAGGGATGTCAGATAAATTAAAACAGACAATCCAGAAACTACAACAGACTTAACATAAATTAAAATAGACACTCAAGAAACTTCAATGGACTCAACATAAATTAAAACAGACTCATTAGAAAATAAAACAGACTCATTCTTGAAATAGAAACTAAATCAGACTTTACAGAGACTAAACACCTTTCAAGACACATAACAACATTACATCTTAACAGAAGAAACTATCAAGACACTAATCGGAATCAGAAGCAGGAGCAGATTCTTGGGGAAAGCTCCCATTAATAAAGTATTTGGTTGTGTCCAAATCAGGCCCCGTGTTAAAAATTCTCAGTTTAAGTTTCATGTTATCGTTTTCCTTCAACAATTTTGCCATGACTCGGAGATGATGATGATCGTATTCTGGATTAAGATACATGATCCTGAAGTTACATTCGCTTACCTTTGGCCATACGTGGCGGGTTTGTCCTTGTCATTAACACTGAACACCTTCACTATTTTGGAACAACTTCTCATCGGACACTCGGTCAAGCCGCCTTTTGCTGGTAATGAGGATCATGAAGATGATGCCATGGTTGTTTTGAATCTGTAATACAAAGTAAGAAAACAAGTAAGAAACTATCAAGATAGGAAACAAAATTAGTTAAAATGAGAGCTTAAATTCAAATATAGAGTAAGAACTTTAAACCTATTTCTTTTACGGCGCATTGAAAATGAGAGTTGAATGAGATAATAGGGTTTGTTGAGGCAGTGAATTAATACACGAGGTTTTACTAGGGTTTTTTAGATTTGGGCCGATGTAGACAAAAGGCCCACAACATCAAAGGCCCAATAACCTAATTTGGCCCATCAAACTTGGTCCAGTAGTGACTTATAGATGTGTGTTAGCTGTAACACACTCAAGGCAAATAAGTGACTTACAGCTGTGTACTAGATGTATAACACTCAAGCCCAGAAGTGACTTACAGTTGTGTAACATACCTTTGGGCCGAAGTAGAGAAAAGGCCCACAACAACAAAGGCACAATAACCTAATTCGGCCCATCAAACTTATTCCAAAAGTGACTTACTACCGTGTGCTAGCTGTAACACACTCAAGGTAAATAAGTGACTTACAGTTGTGTACTAACTGTATAACACTCAGAAGTGACTTATAGTTGTGTGCTATCTGTAACACACTAACCTTCAACTCTATTTAACAGACGTTTCAGAACATAAGCATCAACACACTTCAACTTCAAACTTTGTGTTCTTCATCTTTCAACATGTATAATGAATCTGGGAGGGAAGATCTGTTGGTGCAGCAAAGAGCCAACTGAGCAGGTGTGTACTGAGCAATTCAGTCATGACAAGGTGAACTACGGGAGAAGATATTGGGGATGCCCTGATAGGTCGTGTAAGGGTGCAAATACAGACATTGGATCGATCCTCCATACAGAGATCGTGCAAGGGTGGTTATAGAACAACTAAATGAGGATAATTTGTATCACTCTGCCTGTGCTAGTGGACCGGAGGGTGGGATGGACCTCCTGAGAATAGGGACAAAAGGCCTAAGCGACGAAGTTAATGAACTTCAGGCCAAAATTGTTGAACTGATGGAAGAAAATGTTGTACTTGCTGCAGAAAACAAAGCCTTGATGCATGAGAAATATGGAGCAAGTTCTAGTGGGACTAAGTATTTTCGTGTTTGTTTACATTCGTGTTTGTTTAATTTCAAGTTTCTTGTGTTGCTAATGTTGTAATATTTGTTAAATTTCGAGTTTGGTGATAATGTTGTAATGTTTGTTTAAATTTATGGTTCAGTTAGAACGTGTAATGACGTGAAAATCGAGAAAAAACGGGGTTAAAATGACTAATGGCGCGAAAATCGAGAAAAAACGGGAGTTAAATGAGTAATGGCGCAAAAATAGAGAGAAACTGACTTAAAATGAGTAATGACGCAAAAATCGAGAAAACGGGGCTAACGGCGCAAAAATCGAGTAAAACGGACTTCAATGCGAATAATGGCGTGAAAATTAAGTACAAACGACTTAAAACGGACTTTAATGCTTCTAGTTATTTATTTTATTGTAATAATCAAATGATAATTATATTGTTTATGTACTTACCAATGATTTCGGGATTGTGCCATATTTATCCTCTTCACCACTTGTTGAGTTATCCAGAATATGCACTTGTGGAGACTTGACATTTATAGCTATCACGAAGTAGTGTCCTTCGTTGTGTACAGTGAACAAGAACTGAGCAATTCAGAGAGAGTAGGATGTTATGCACACAAGAAGAAATATTTGATGCACACTGAAGAAATATTTGATGCACACAGAAGAGAGTTTTGATGCACACAGAAGAGAAAGTTCATGCACACAGATGCAATTTACCAAATCAATATTTTGCAGTTCAGAGAGAGTAGGAATGTTATGCACACAAGAAGTAATATTTGATGCACACAGAAGAAATATTTGATGCACACAGAAGAGATATTTGATGCACACAGAAGAGAAAGTTCTTGCACACAAAAGAAATATTTGATGCACACAGAAGAGATATTTGATGCACACAGAAGAGAAAGTTCATGCACACAGAAGAAATATTTGATGCAAACAGATGCAATTTACCAAATCGATATTTTGGAGTGTTTTCTGCTTAAGCGTAAAAGAGTTGATACAACTGAAGATTTCTATCATTGCTTGGGAGAACTTTTGCGCTTTCACTTCCATTGTAGAATTTTTGTGCTGCACGTTAAATTTCTAGCAAAAGAAAATCAAATATATTCAGTGAAAATATTTTCATATAAATTTTGTGTGTGCATTCGTTTTTTGAATTTGCTTACCAGCATATATGATGGGATGAAGAACCTTAACGGTGATAACGGGTCCTTGAATCTTTCATTTTCATTCAAATAGGTTGTATATGCATCAAGAACCACACTGTCTAGTTCTCCATTTTTCTTGAGTGTGACAAAGTCTTGTCTAGTTAAACTGTATGGGCCCAAATGGAAGAGATAACCACTACAACACAGAAACATAAAATATTCATTTTAGATAGGCATCAAGTACCACATTGTCTAGTTCTCCATTTTAGATATTCATAATAATAAACTACTTACTCTTCATCATTTCCCTTTTCTGTTGTAGCCCAGTTGTACAAGGCTTTTTCGTCTGATGTGATGTTTTCAGAAAGATTCACTTCTCTTTGTCTCCATGGCGAGTTTAGAACCGTTGAAGGATTGATATTCCTTTTCTCTTGTGCTGGTGTTGCATTGGTTCCGCAGACAAATTTGACCTGCCACACAGCCAATTATTAATGAATACCAAAAACATATTCATTTAAAAAACATGATATTTATATTGTTACCCTTTTCGGTAGATTTTCCTTCTTAGCTTTCGTTGTCATCGCCCCTGTTTCTTGTTCTGAATCCTAATAAATTCATGCACACAAAACAAAAAAGTCATGCACACAGAAGCTAAACATGTTGCACACAGAAGCTAAACATGCTGCACACAAATAAAAAATTAGTTTTGGGAAAAACACCTATTACAAACCATTGCACACAAATACATGGTGCAGAGAGAAGCTAAACATGCTGCACACAGAAGCTATACTAATGTATCACATACCTTTTTCTGAAAGTCACTATCACTTCCAGTTGCCTCATTTCCCTTCTCCTTATGCTTTTCACTTTCAATATCTATAACCTCCTTTCCCTTGTCCTCTGTGTTCTGGTTTTCTTCCACTGGATCCACCTCAGTTTCCTTTTGAGTCACATCTTGTGTCTCACTTTCCTTGTCCTGAGCCACATCTTGTGTCTCACTTTCCTCCTGCCCCTTGTCCATTGTATGAACCTCATTTTGACCCACTTCTTGAGCCACCTCAGGTTCCATTTCTGTTGGCTCATCCTCTGTCCCTTTTTCCAATTCCACCTATAACAAAAAACCAAAATAAATCCATAAAAATTATAATTTTGGTGCACACATAAGAGTAAATATAATGCACACTAAGACTAATATTTGCAACTCAATATTTTTTGATTGTACCTCCTTTAGTTGTTGTTGCGCTTCACTTTCCTTTGTGTTCTTCCCTGTCTCCATCTCAGTGTCCTCCATCACACCTTCCTATAAAAAAAATAAAGACTGGAATAAATCCAAAAATCATTGCACACAGAAGATCAAAGTGTTGCACACACTACCTTTTCTTGTTCAACTACCTGTTGCCCTTCACCTTCCTTTGTGTTTTGTCCCATCTCCATCTCAGTTCCCGCCATCACACTTTCCTATAAAAAAAGAAGAAGAAAAGAATCAATTCAAAAATCATTGCACACAGAAGATCAAAGTGTTTCACACACTACCTTTTCTTTTTCAACTACCTCTTGTTCTTCACCTTCCTTTTTGTTCTTTCCAGTCTCAATTTCAGTTTCTGCCATCACACTTTCCTATAAAAAACAAAGACAAGAATCAATCCAAAAATCATTGCACACAGAAGATCAAAGTGTTGCACACACTACCTATTCTTTTGGTTCTTCCTCATTTTCTTGCATTATTACATCTTGATCATGAAGTGTAGCATCTCCTTCATTGGCTCCATGTTCCTCATTCCCTTCTGCTTGCTCATTAATTTTTGGATCAGCATCTTCCTACAAATAATAAAACAAAATGTTGAAATTGTATTGCACACAAAAGCACAAAACAATGCACACAAAAGAAGATTCTGTTGCACACAAAAGAAGATTCTGTTGCAGACAAAAGAAGATTCTGTTCCACACAAAAGAATATACTCATGCACAGAAAAGTAAATGAGCAAATGCATAGTAATTATGTTTACATGTGAAAAACCCAAGGAGAATGAAGGAATTCCATGACTATCCAACTGAAATTAAAGTAACATAGTTAATATTATTTTAATGTATATGTATTTCAATGTACTAATATAATATTCTGGTTCTTACTTTCAGAGAAGGATTAGGCAGCCAGGTGGACTTGAAGCTTGTGTTACGAGTGTATGTTCGAATAGGATCTTGATCAAGTGATCTTGATTCACTTACTTTGACATGCTCTTGTCTAGCTTGATGCACCTCTTCTTCATTTATCTGATGCACACAAAAGAGCATTAGTAACGCACACAAAAGAGCATTAGTAATGCACACAAAAGAACACTAAAAGACGACATCAAATTAAATTATACCTCTTGTTCTTGACCTGTTTGGCCATATTGTCTCTCAATTTCATTTGCCAGATGTGATATATCAGGAATAGAATGAGATTCTTCATTCCCTTTCGCTGCCTGGATTGTTTTCTCTAGTTCCTCCATGGATATGACGGCTGTATCCCAAAAATCTGCATCCTGGCTTCCTTGAGTGTCTTCCTCATTCTGTGGTGCTTCCGAACTAAGCTTCACCTTTATTATCTTTTCACATTCAGTGTTCACAGAGTTTATGACATTGCTCTTTGTCAACTCTTAGGGAAGTTGGTTCTTCGACTCAATGAGTGATCTCACACTCTTGGCCATGTCCTCCATCTTTTTCATGTGGCTCACAACATACTCTCTAAGGCTGTGGTTTGTACTAATGTTTGGTGCAGCAACATCTTCAGCATTATTGTGCTGCTCTCTTGCCATGACATCTTCTTCTTTTTCTTCAAAAATTGGTCTTTCAATGGGATATCCTTGTCCAAAACCTCCATACAAGATCTCTTCATCCTCCCTTTGTCGAAGCTTTTCAGCGGTCCAATTTGTTATGATTGGGAAACTTCTATTTTGTGTCTCACCTTTCCTCTTCATTCTATCAACATACACTAGCTGGAGAATACAAAATAAAATAGAGATAGGTAAGCATTACTGATGGTGTAAATGTGATGCACACAATGGAATTAACTGTTGCACACACAAGCATTATCTGATGCACACAAAGCAAAAATCATATAGAGTAACAAGTTGTTGCACACACAATATAAAACCTATGCACACACAATATAAAAATGATGCACACACAATATAAAAACCTATGCACACACAATATAAAACTGATGCACACACAATAAAAAAACCTATGCACACACAATATAAAACTGATGCACACACAATAAAAAAACCTATGCACACACAGAAACCATCCACGCACATTTTCCAAAATCAAGATGGTGGGCACCACGCACAGTTTCCAAAATCAAGATGGTGGACACCAGTAATGCACACGAAAGGCTAAATCAATGCACACACAATGCTGAAACTAATGCACACAGAAGGGAAATCTAATGCACATTATATAAAACAATTGAGCCACATCAAAAAGCCAAAATTTAATTAAATATTTAACACTTTGCTTACCATGAGGAGAAGTAAGTTCCCTTTGAAGATGCTACTTGCAGTGCCACCCCCATACACTTTTGCATGTGTTGAGCCTTTGGAACAAAAAACTACTCCAGTTGTATTTCTTGACGTCATCTACATTTTCTAGGATCTCCCAGATCCTGAATATGACGTTCCCATTTGGAAGGCTCTCTATGATTGTGTTTGCAAAGAGTAGGATGAAATAGCGTTTAAACCACACATCTCCAGGATACTCCTTCATCTTGTGGTATATATCTGTGTGAGAGATCTTCCTGAGGTCTTTGCCATCAAAATCTTCATCTATTTTTGCGAGAAACGCAATGTTTGTTAGCTTCTCTGGAAACTCAATTTGTCTTCTACCTTTTGGAACACCCAAGTAGTCGTGTGCATCATCTTCTGTGACAAGAATTTCCTTCCCATCCTTTAGCTTTATAGTGCATTTGATTGGATCATACCTTGCACAGACATACATACCGAGCTTCATTGGCAGTTCCTGTAATCTCCAGTTAAGTAATTCTCCAAAGCCGAGATCTATAACAGCCTTCCTCTGCCAGCAGTGATAGGATCTTTCTCATCAGTGAAGAAGCTCACAAGCTTGTTTGGAGATGTTCGGCCCCTTAGTGATTCGTATTGACTCCTTTGTTGTTTGGAAGCTTTCTTCGTTCCTTCCTTTGGTGCCTTTGAAGCTAAGACAAACACAGTGTCCTTTTGCTTTTTAGTTTTCTCTCTCTGAGAAGTCTTTGTCTCCTCTACTTTCTGTTTTCCTTTCTCTGACTTTGAAGATTTTGATTTTGATGTTGTTGCTGTTGTTGCTGTTGCTGGTTTGTCCATCTTTTTCCTCATTCTTATCTCTCTAAATTCTTCTCCCATAGTCTTGTCGTAGCCTTCATTATCTTCCTCCTCTGCACTTGTTTCTTCTTCATCTTCTTCTTCGTCATATCCTTCTTGTTCACTTTCTTGTTCTCTTGTTTGTTCCTCCATTCTAGAAGTTTGTGAACGTGTTATCATGGGCTTTTTTTATTGTTTTTGTTTTTGAAGCAGGATGCTTCCTTCTTTTCCCTTTGAGAGATCCTGGAGATCCTTGATCTTGATCGAGAGGAACTGTGATCTTTCCAAATTCACCCTCTATTACTCTTTCTGGATTTGGAGCTGCAGTATCATCACCTACATATGTTTGGACACAAGATGGACATACATAAGATGCACACACACACAGAATAAAACCATTGCACACAGAAACAAAATCTGATGCCCACACACATTAAAACCATTGCACACACATCAATTCTATTGTATTAATATTACTCAACTCTAAAAGTCATGCATACAACATATGTGTGTTTATTTGATGCACACACACAGAATAAAACCATTGCACACAGAAACAAAATCTGATGCACACACACATTAAAACCATTGCACACACATCAATTCTATTGTATTAATATTATTCAACTCTAAAAGTCATGCACACAACATATGTGTGTTTATTTGATGCACACACACCTTAAAACCATTGCACACAGAAACAAAATCTGATGCACACACACCTTAAAACCATTGCACATACATCAATTCTATTGTATTAATATTATTCAACTCTAAAAGTCATGCACACAACATATGTGTGTTATTTGATGCACACACACCTTAAAACCATTGCACACAAAAACAAAATCTGATGCACACACACCTTAAAACCATTGCAAACACATCAATTCTATTGTATTAATATTATTCAACTCTAAAAGTCATCCATACACATCAGTATTGATGCACACACATAAAAACCTTTGCACACAGAATTAAAAACTAATGCACACACAAAAACTCATATTCCACGCACTGTATCTTTCTAAATCCCTGTAATGTTAGTTAATAACTCATTCACAAAAGGATTTGCCATCTCAAGCACAGAAATGTGATATTAAACCTAAAACACAACATGCAAATCACAATCATATGCAAGGAAATATCAAAATCATCCAGAAACTTCTATTTGCTTGATTCACTTGCTATAACAGTAGAGAAACTTCATTTTGCTTGTAATGAAACGGTTTCAAGTATTATACCTTGAGAACTTGCAATTTTACTCCTCATTTTGCTTGATTCACTTGCGAGAATGTGATTCGCCTCCTTCCACATTGTGCTCGCCTACTCTTGCTCGCTCGATCGCTGCCTTTTTGCAGACGCTCCTCGGAATATATTGGAAATGCAGTGGAATCGTGGACGAGAGAGAGGAAATCGTGGTCGAGAGGGAGGAAATCGTGGACGAGAGGGAAGGAATTGTTGAAATTGTGGAGATCGTGGACGAGAGGGAGGAAGCTAGGTCGAGAGATTTGAGGGAAGTTTTTTTGCGAGATTTTGGGCGAGAAAGGGAGAGAAAGCGTCTGGGATTTTGGGAGAGGGAGGGAGCGGTAACTGATTTGATTAGTGAGACCCCTGTATTTTGGGTCTTTGAAAGTAGGGATGGCCGGACCGGACCAGGTCAAAACCGGAACCGGACCGGAACCGGTAGGAACCGGTTTGGTCACGGTCCGGTTCAGGTTCACGAAAAACATATTTCAAAACCGGCGGTTCGAACTGGCGGTTAACCGCCGGTTTTTTATTTTTTTTTTTAAATTTTTTAACCGGCGGTTAACCGGAACCGCCGGTTTTTAAAATAAAAATAAAAAAACTAAACCGGCGGTTAACCGGAACCGCCGGTTTTTAAAATAAAAATAAAAAAACTAAACAGGCGGTTAACCGAAACCGCCGGTTTTAAAAAAAAAAAAAAACTAAACTAAACCGCCGGTTCCAACGGCTAGAAAACTAGCCGTTGCCGGTTAACCGGCGGTCCTAACGGCTTTTTATACAATTAGCCGTTAGGAAATTTAAAAAAAAAAAAATTAATTTTTTAATATTAAAATAACTCATATCAAACCCCTATAAATACCATACCATACAATCTTCAAATCACACATCCAACAACAACAATCTCTCTTCTCTTTCTCAAATCTCAATCTTATAATCTCTCAAATTCCATCAACAATCTCTCTTAATCTCTTCCTTTTAATTAGCTTTTGTCTTTCAATATTTTATTGCTTTTACATTTTTAATCACATTATTATATTGTTCTAAGTTTTATTGTTTTATTGTTTTAATTGTTTTAATTGCTTTTAATCATATTATTTAATTGTTCTTAATCATATGGCGGAACATTTTGACACCCAAGAGAGTGATAATGTCACTTCTCCCACTCCCACCTCCCAAGTTAGGTCCGGTAGGGGTAGGACCGCTAGGCCTCAAGGGCAAGCTAGCGGTTCGAGGCCGGCTAGGGCCCCTAGGGGGGGGAGGTCCGGGTCCTCCGGGAACCAATCCCGGAAACTAACATCTCCTATTTTTGTAAAGTGGTTTACTAAATTAGAACCCGGTCTCGAGGAACTCGAGGCCGAGGATTATGATCCCGATCTAATTATTGTTTCTTGTAACTTTTGCGAGGCGACATTCCAATGGAAGAAAAGTGGAGGATATGGAACCCTTCAACGACACATGGAGCACAAACACGTCGCCGAGATGGGAATGCTAGGGGGACAAACACAAATTTCCGGCGGATTTGCATCTTCTACTAGCGGTAACCCTTTATTTCGTTTTGATCATGAAGCTAATAGTGTAGCATTAGCCGAAGCTATTTGTGTTGATCATTTAGCATTTCGATTTAGTGAAAATGTAGGATTTAATGAGTATATTAAAGATCATACACAACCCGCTTTTAAATCCGTATCTAGGAAAGTGATTAAGAAAAATGTAATTAAGGCTTATAAAAGACGCAAGGCCGAATTAGTTTCTTATTTTTCGCAAAATGATATGCATGTTTCTATTTGTAGTGATATATGGAGTGATAATACTCAAACCCATTCTTACATGGGTGTTACATGTCATTTTGTAGATCATCATTTTACAATGCAAAAACGTTTATTGGCATTTAGAGTCTTTGATGATTCACATACCGCACAAAATATTGCTATGATGATTCGTGCAATTTTAGAAGAATATAGACTACTTAATAGAGTTTTTTCAATTGGATTCGACAATGCATCTGCTAATACCGCATCTATTAGAGATTTACAAGAAATGTGTCAACCTTTATTTGGTGGGAAATTTTTTCATATTCGATGTGCTTGTCATATTTTAAACTTATGTGTTCAAGATGGTTTACGTACTATGAGTTTTCATTTTGAGCCAATTAAGAACGTTATTAAGTATATTTGGGGGCATCCTAAAGTTACAAGAGATTGGATGACCTTTTGTAAAACTAACGGGGTGCACCCAAAACGTTTTTCAAAAGATGTGGGTACCCGATGGAACTCTACTTACATATTACTATGTGAATGTATAGAATATAAACAAGTTTTAACGTCTTTTGTTTCTCAAAACCTTTCTGGCTCTCCTTTCTATTTTAGCGAATCAGGTTGGGATATATGTCAAAGTATTGCAACGTTTTTAAAATGTTTTAATGATGCAACAAAAAGATTTAGTTATGTTTATACACCAAGTAGTAATGTTTTTGTCTTGGAAGCTTGTAATGTTATGTGTGGTTTAAGTGAGGGAGCTAAAATTCCCGGCATTGAGGAATCCGTTGCAAGCATGAGGAGTAAGTGGTTGCTCTACTATAGATATATTCCCGATTGTTTTCTTGTTGCTTGTGTTTTAGATCCTAGACTTAAATTATCCGGTTTACACGCTCTTTTAAATGACTATTATGCATATATTTTAGCCGAAGGTGAACTAGAGGATATTTTAGGTATGGTTTCTAGAACTAGAACAAACATTGAAACTTTATTTACTCATTTTTCTGATTCTCCGACTACTTCACAATTACCTCCGGCTTCTTCGGGCTCTACTAGCTTGGGGGCCTTTGGAGCTAAGTATTTTAGTAAAAGACCAAGAGTTACAAACACGAATGCGGAAATTGATAACTATCTTAACACCAACTTTGAGTTTGTTAGTTGTGAAACTTTAGATGTTTTGAAGTGGTGGGAGGATCATAGGAGCATGTTTCCAACGCTTGCGAAGATTGCGGCTCAAGTTCTTGCCGTCCCCGCTTCAACCGTGGCGGTGGAACAAACTTTTAGTGCAGGAGGCAACACTTTAACGAGGAAGAGATCAAATTTGGCACCGGAGTCATTGGAGGCGCAATGTTGTGTTTGCTATTGGAAGAGAGCCGCAATTAGGCAACAACGTAACATTATCGAGTCATCGGAAGACGAGTGGATTGGAGATTCTACTACGATACGCACCGATTCATCCGCCGAAGATTCGACTTAGGTAACGGGTTTTGAAAAAAGGTAAAGAACTACGTGGGCTTTGATTCCTCTAACCCGAGAGGATACGTAGGCAACTTAACAAGTAAGTCACTGTTAAGTGCAAGCCCAATTTTTTTAATTTTTTTGTTCCTTCATATTTAATTTAAAAAACTTAAAAAAAATGATTAAAACATTCTTTTTAATAGCGTTTTTTTATAATCATTTTTTTAAACATAATTTTTAAACTTAAAAAAATGACAAAACATTCTTTTTTAATAGCGTTTTTTTATAATCATTGTTTTTAAGTTTAAAAATTATGTTTACATTTTTTTGGGTTTTTTTTTAGTTTTTTAAATTTTTTTATTTTAAATAAAAAACCGGTCCGGTTCCGGTTTCGAACCGGAACCGGTCCAGAACCGGATTGAACCGGACCGGACCGGAACCGGAACCGTAACCGTAACCGGCGGAACTGGGTTTTCCCGGTTCCGGATTCCGGAGGACCAGAACCGGACCGGACCGGACCGGGAGCCACCTCTATTTGAAAGTCGTTATCTAGAGAGTGAATCGGACCCAAAAAATCGTGACAAATAGCTAAAGTCCAAGAAATGTGATTTGGTTTTAGCAGTTATACTTGTACACATTCCCGTTCCAGGAGCATAAAACATCCACCACACCACCAACCTCTCCAAATTTGTAGTTGACTACCGGGTGTCGACTGCGCAGATCAAACTGTAGTATCTTTCAATAGTCCGATTACCGTTTCTATTCTCTTACCTCACCGATTCCTTATAACCCTAAATTCTTCTCATCTTCTGATTTCTTCGCCTTTACTTCAGCTTCAACTTTTGGGTTTCTATCGGTACCACAGGTCGCGAATTTGCTGCTTCAATTTTATCTTTCCATCTCTTCAATGGCAGACAAGGATTCTAGGTTCCATCTCCCTCCCCCTCTTCCTAGTCTTTACGTATATACTTGCTACAGTCTTCCATCCTTAATCAAGTGTTTCGTAATGTTCTGAATCTTTCTTTTTCACGGTGAAGGCTTTCGGCCGAATCCAATGGCCATGCCCATAATAATCAATCATATACGGAGATTATCATAGTACGCCATGGAGAAACTGAGTGGAATTCTCTTGGAAAAATGCAGGTGCTTCTTTCTGTCCATTTCAGCTTTTTTTTTTACGGCTTATTGGTTTGTAACTTTGTTGCATAATTCGTTCATTGTTCTGAATATTTCTGAGTATGGCGACTTGATTTTAGCATCTAGATCAGGATTTGTTGGAATCATTAACAAGTAGTAGAGTCTCATTTATCTGCATTTTTGTCTGTATAGGGTCACTTAGATGTGGATCTAAATGAGACAGGGAGACAACAAGCTGTTGCAGTGAGTGAACTTTGATTAACTTATCTGCTTATGTGTGGATTTAGTTCTTACGTGATCCTGGTTCCTACTAGGTTGCTGATAGACTATCAAGGGAGGCCAACATTTCTGCTATTTATTCATCAGATTTGAACAGAGCTTTCGAAACTGCAAATATAATAGCAAGTGAAATTCCTGAGCTGCAGGTTAGTATTGTTTGTGTATGCAGTTTTGATTACATGCTAGTTGGAAAGACATTCAAAAGGATTAGAAAATGAGTAATAAGTTTTTTCTATTTAGAATTTAATTCTTGTTAGTGTTGATCTTTTAAAGAAGAGATCTCCTATTAACCTGCCAATGTTTTTCAGAAGCTACTGCACTGCTGTAAGTATGAAAGATGTCATATATTTTGGAACTAGTGAATTCATCTATAAGTAAGTGACATACGGGGCTGTTTGCTGAAAAGAGCCGGGAAAAATGGTGTTGGCATAGCTGGAGGTTGATTTTGCTTAGAAAGAGATTTTCAGGATTAAAATATTTCAAGAGATTGGATATATGTTAGGTAATTCAATCCATTTGCCTTTTTCACTGATTTTTGGGTCAATAACACCAGGTTATTAAAGACCAAGATTTGCGGGAGAGACACTTAGGCGATCTTCAAGGACGAGTACTGCAGGCACAAGAATTGATAAGATTGTGTCCAGAAGCTTATGAAGCATTGATTTCTCGTAGCTTGGATAAAGAAATCCCGGTAAGCATATAGAAACTCACCAACCTTGATATTGCTTTCATATTGTTTGCAATTGAGGGATCGAAAATTTGAATTATATGACATAAATAAGGATTTTAAGTTTATACAACCACCATGGCTGTAGACGTGGTCAAACACGGGCCTGGGCCGGGCTAGACTCATTTTTTCAGCCTATTTAGGCGGGTCGGACTAGCCCCCAGCCCGCATATAGGGACTATCACATTGTCCATACCCGGCTATCAATCCGGGCCGGGGTAACCCTCAATCCGGGCCAGAGTAGCCCTCATGGTAGCCTGTTTATATTAAATCTGTTTATTTAATGAAAAGGCCGAATAAAAACACTTCAAAAAATACAATAAAACCTGTCCAAAATACTGCATTAAATCATGTCCAAAACAATGCATAAATCATGCAATAAAGCCTCAGAATTTGAGAGTGACGGTTAGAGAAAAACTAATTTAGGTTAGACTTAGAGTATACATTTATTTATTTATTTTTTATTTATTAATACATAATACGGGGCGGGCCTGTCGGCCCTCTAGGGCTTGAGATCCAAACCGTACCCGGCCCTCGTACCCTCACGGCTCGCTGACAAGGCTTTATCTAGTTTCCAAGCCCGCAAAGTTAGAGGGGTGAGCGGGCCAGCCAGCCCTCGTTTGGTCAGGTTTACATGGCTGGTATCAACTTGCTTTTGTAAGTTAGATACTGTAATTGTTTTTTCTGATTTTCTGGCTTCAATATCGTGTTTGTTACATTGATGTATGATTACGTACATCATGAAGGCACACAGTCATCTGCAATAGTCATTGAAGCAACATCTATCCAGTATATCATGATACTGCACATGCAGGGTCTGAGTGGTCAAATGTACACATGCAGGGAAAAATAAAAAAGGTTTAATTCTTCTAAGACAAGAATGATAAATGGGTCACAATTGCATATATTGGTGGCCATCCTGCGGTGGATTTTACCTATCAAAAAACTTCAATAGGTGTCGTGATTTTCTGATATGATCTCGTAAAATGTATTACACAGGGTGGTGGTGAAAGCCTTAACCAGCTGTATGAACGCTGCACATCTGCTGTACAGCGAATTGCTGACAAACACAGAGGTATGCCGCCCTTTCTATTCTGCATTTATCTTCAGAGGGTTGGGGGCATACGAGTCCTTGATCAGTTTTAAAGTATTCACAGAAAGACCACCAAATTATAGTTTTCTTCTAATTCTGCATTAATTGATTCCAGGTGGGCGGGTGATCATTGTGACTCATGGAGGAGCTATTAGATCGCTATATAAGCGTGCTTCCCCAAATGGGCGCCCAGGAAAGGTACTAAATACATCCATCAGCATAATCCACATAGCTGATGGAAGTATATGGTCACTAAAAACATGGAACGATGTCAGCCACCTCAACCAGACCCGAGTTTTGAGCTCTGGATTTGGTGGAGATGCAACTTCTGGTTAGCATATAACGAGATTCTTTTGCCTAGGTAGAGAAAGAGGTTCTTGGCAGCTTACCAGACTCTTGCACTTGGACCCTCTTAAATAATACGTGCTATAGCCATTGTTTATCAAGTATTTGAAGAACTGAACAAAGACAGATTGCTGTAGTGTTGCTTGTTAGTTTTAGTGTTGCTTTCTACTGACCAAATGCACATCCCCTGCATATATGCATTACGTTTAGACCTGGCCAAATGCGGGCCCATGCCGGGCTGAGGTCGTTTTTTCAGCCCATTTTGACGGGCCGGGCTAGCCCGAGGCCTGGATGTAGGGCCTAACACCCCGGTCCGGTTTTTAAATGAAATTTAAAGAAAAAAATAATTAAAAATGCTTAAAAACAATGCAATAAACTTGTCCAAAATACTGTATTGAGAATGAAGCGAAGGAGGTAGAAGAAAAATGATTCAATTAAGTTAGACTCAAATGACGCTTGTACTGAATTTTTTTTTTTTTTTTTAAACTTTTGGTATATATATTTTTAATTAATTTTTATTTAATTATATATAATACGGGCCAGCCCTACCGGTCCTCCACGGCTTGAGGTCCATACCATACCCGGCCCTCGTACCCTTACGGGCCGGGCCTATCGGCCCAAAAGGGCTTTATCTAGCGTCCAAGCCCGCTTAGAGGGCCGAGCGGGCCGGGTGGGCCAGCCCTCGTTTGCCCAGGTCTAATTACGTTATACTCCGTATTAATTAAGCTGATTTCCAAACTTTGAAAACATTCATTAGAAGAAATTACGAGCGGTGATGGTAAGTTTGGTAACCAGGGAAGGGGAGGGGCTAATGTCATCCACAATAAAGAATGTTTGAGTTTCTTAAACTCTAAATTTAAAAGAAAAGTATATAAGTTGTCATAAAATTGTAAGAGAAACTCACATTGATTCTTGTGCAGTTTCTTCTTCTAGAACTCCATTTATCTTATTAATCTCTTGCACATAAAGTAAATTGATCAATTATTTTATTTTATTTTTATTTTTAAAATAAAAAATACGTATAATTATTATTATTTAATCTTGGAGTGATGTAATTATGACAAGTAAAAAAAACTTTAGATCAATCTCTCCATTGTGGATAAAATTTGTATATAGTTTCTTTTGCTTATGTGAAAAAGAAATAAAACTCTAAAATAACATAAGAAACTCAAATTGAAAATCTCCATTGTGGATGGTCTAAGGTCTATCTCTTGGGTCTAGGCGGAGTGGTCTTGGACGTGGAGGTGTGCTAGTAGGTATGATTTATCTATATAATCTATTAGAGTTGAGCATTTTCAAGACTCCTTAAATATACTAACAAATCGTAATCTGAATGATTATAAATTGATTTAATAATTATTCTTTTATTAAGTTATTGTTTAGTATATAGATATATCAATTTAAAAAATAATCTTAATCTATTTTATATATTTGTCTAATATCTGTACATCTATATTAAAGCAAAGGGTGCTTCAAAAAATAATTAAGAAAATGTATTTAATAGCTCCATCAATTTTATGTGTCATGTACTCATTTTGGATGTGGTAGGACCAACATATCTTTAACCTTTTCTAAATGTTTAACAAATACAATTTGGCTACTTGATTTCTTATCGATTTTTAAGTCTCTAAGATGTTTTAAAAAAAAATTATCTTGTGGTTTATAAATCGAGTTTTCCAAAAAAGAATAAACCTAACGTATGAGAACATTTCAACAAAAACTATATGAGAATCACTTATAAAAAATATTCTAATTAACTTCTAAACTAATATTTCCTTGGAAATAAGTTTTTTGAAGGTGCATTAGAATTTATTATTTTTTAGTATTTAATTTATATAACTATGAACTTTGTTTTCTCGATTTGGTTCATGAATTTCTTTTAAAGGAGAGATTTTATATCATTTGATATATAATTGTTTTTCTTTAGGTTTTTTTTATAAAATTATAAATCAATATAAAATCATTAATAGTTTAATAAGTTATAATAAAAATAGCAATTGTTTAATTAATAATTTACTCAAGTAACTATAAAATAATTATTATAAGTATACTCGTGCATGGCACTGGTCTATACACTAGAACTGGATCGAACCGCAAACCAATCTTTTTATAAATAGAAAATCAAACTGAATTAATTCGGTTTGGTTTAACCGTTTAAACCAAAGTTTATTGAAAAAAATTAATGAGAAAGGAAAGGACCATTGAAATAGTCGGAGTATATAACATTTACATCTAGATGAAAACCTCTATATTCGATAATATACTAATTGCACATGAAATCTTTCACTCCTTCCATATCCGTAAAAATGGAAACGTGGTTGGATGGCGCTAAACCTCAATATGGAAAAGGCATATGATAAACTTCAGTGACCTTTCATTATAAAAGTCTCAGAAAACTTTGGATTTAATTCTAGATGGATTAATTAAATATTGACGTGTATTACTTCAGCTTTTTTCTCAATTCTGATCAACAATGAACCAGGACCCACATTCAAACCTAAATGTGGCCTGAGACAAGGAGAACCAATTGCGTTTTTTATAATTATCTTAGCAATGGAATATTTGGCTAGAACCTTACAAGAAGAGGCAAACAAAAGTAAACACGGAGTTGGTATTCAGATTTGTCGAAACGGTATGAAATCTCGTTCTTGTGTTTCGCAGATGACACTATTATATTAGCCAATGCTAACATGAAGAATATGGTTTATATTAAAATATTGGAGAAATTAATTAAGGATCTGAATCTGGTAATAAAGGGGTCTTTAGAGATAAATGAGAATGAACGGGAACCGTTCATTCGAATTGATCGGACGGTCCAGATCAATCCTACTCGCTACTGGCTACTCACTCTCGCTACTGGTTACTCACTCTCGCTACTGGCTACTCACTTGATTTTGTGTGCAACACACGCGCTCGCTTCTATCGTGATTCAAAATTGGAGCGAAAACCGTCTCTTCACATTCTTCTCAAAACTTCCACAGAAAACCTCTCTCGCAAAAGGCGATCAAACCCTAACCTCCCTACTCGCTTGCTTTTTCTTCGATTTTTCAACGAAATCACTTCGTTTTCTCTCGTCGATCATCAAAAACAACCTACTCCTACAATTTCGCGATGGCTGGCTAACAGAAGAACAACGAAGGAAGAGGTATGGTGTATAATCCCTAATTTTAGTGTATACGATGCTTTTTCCTGTGATTTCTCATTGATTTCTGTTCATTTCACTCCGTCGTTCACCAAAATCCATCAACTCGCTACTAAAAATGGCAGGATCTCAGAAAAGCCAAGAACCAAAAGGTATGGAGTATAATATGGTATTTAGAGTTAGGTTTTTGCTTCGACATGTTAGATTTCGCTACATGCATGTTTGATTTGAATGTACTGAGTGTGAAAAGTGTATTTGTATGAGTAGATCTACTATATTCGGTGTGAAATGTTCATTTGTATGTACTGAGTGGTCATTATTTGATCATGACTGTGTTTTTACTCTGTGTTCACCAGATATTTTATATATATGTTCATCACCGTTCTTAACAAAGTTCATCAAAATACATGTTCGTCACAGTTCTTCTAAATGTTCATCAAATATCTTGTATTTGTTCATCAGATCTTGTATAAACGTTCACCAGATTTCTCTTCAATGTTCACCAAATTTTTTGTGATTGTTCATCTCATTGCCTATATAAGTTCATCATATGTCTTAAGATTGTTCATCAGATTTCTCTTATATGTTCATCATAAAACTTGTGATTGTTCATCACAAGTTTCTATAAATGTTCATCACAATATCTATAAATGTTCATCAAATAACTTTTAAATATGTCTTATGCTTGCAGTTATTCAATTTCAAGATGCAACATTAAGTGTGAAGAATATTGAAGTTATCAAATGTCCAAGAGGTATGAATATTATACTACCTATAAACTTTGAATTTTTGAACAATATATAACTTGTATGTTCAATATTACAGAGATAAGAAGCAAAAAAACAAATGACAGATCACAAACGAATGTGTCATCCCAAGAACAACATCAACAGGAGGAAGAAACAGTTGATGGTAATTAATGTTCAACAACTCTTTTTGCTTTGTTCATCACAAATCTTCATAATGTTCATCAGAATGTTTAATAAAGTTCATCATTCCTTTCATATATAGTTCATCTGTATGTTTGTTAATGTTCATCATTGTATTTCAATATGTTCATCATCTGGTTTGATATTGTTCACCATGATCCTTAATTTTGTTCATCAACTTTTTTTCTAATGTTCACCATGAGTTTTTAAAATGTTCAATATCTAGTGTTTCATTACTTTACTTTTACATGTCTTTATACTAATAAGTTACTTTTAATGTTATAGCATCCCCTAAACCTAAGAAGGCAAAATCCCGAAAAGTAGTTGCTACAACAAGCAAGGGAAAAAGAAGTAGCCAAAGGATACACTGTTGTCAGACCAAGGGAAAAAAGATTCAGTTGTACAGCCCAAAAATTCCTGTAACACAAATAATGAAGAACCTGAAAAGGCCTAGGGGGGGAATAGTGATAAGAGATGTTGAAGACCAACCAGAACAAGCATCCAGGACAAACAAGTATGAAATTGTGCAGTCAAGGAAAGGGAAGGAAAAAGTGACTGAAAGCAACAAGAAGCAGTTCCCTGCTCAAAAATGTAGAAGTTCTCCAGCGCTTCTGGTTGCAATTTTGGCTAGAATGAGTCCAATTCAGAAAAGCTGCATAGTAGAGATGGGATTTGGATGTTTGCTACAATGGAAAGTGGACAAACTTCCAGCTAAAATCAGTCACTGGTTGTTAAAGAACTTTGATTTGGTATCATGCACAATGAAGCTTGCCAAGTCAGTCAGGCACAAAATTACAACGCAGGATGTCCATGACTACCTTGGAATTCCTGTTGGTGGGATGCAAATTGAATTGAAGAGATCATTTACAGAACATGAGGATTTACAATATCAAGATCTTCACCAAAGGTTCAGGAATCAATTTCCACTAGAAGTCGACACTGAATTGGATGAACCCAAGTTGCGTGACGCCTCAAAGATTCTTGCATCACATGTGGCAGAGCTTTTGTTAAAAACTGTAGTACCTGGAGAGTGGTTCAAGAGAAATTTCATAATGTTGCTTGTTGCAACCATTATGGACAGCCAGCCGAATGGTGGGTTGAATTACAATATTCTTCATTACCTTGAGTGCACCGAGATGATTAATCACTACGACTGGTCCAAATTGCTAGTTGACCTTCTGATAAACACAAAGGAGTCTTTTGATAGGACAACAAATGCTAGTTTTTTCAGAGGACCAATCTTTCTACTACAAGTTAGTGTTCACCAATTTTCTTCATTATGTTCATTATCATTTCATTATATGTTCATCAAACTAATATTTAATCATTTACTTTATTTGCTTGCAGTTGATATATTTTGATCGTGTTATTATCAAGAATAATGAACATCAGAGAGAGTTTCCAATAATTGTTAATTGGGATGCAACCATGTTGAGGGCTAGAGAGGCAGAAGAGATCAAGATTGGTGGATTTGGAAAGGGTTATGTCAGAGATCCTCCAATTTTTATAGATGATGATGTGAACAATGCTGCAAACATAAGAGACAGTCCATCCGCCTCTTATCATTCCCAAGAAGAAGAAAATGATGATGCAAGTTTACTGGTAAGTTTTCCAATGTGTGTTCATCAAATTCCTTATGAATGTTCATCAAAATTGTTTTATATGTTCATCGGATTTGCTCCATCTGTTCATCAAATTTTTTAATAATGTTCATCACATCTGTGAACAAGGTTCATCACATTTATGGACAATGTTCATCAAATTTCTGAACAATGTTAATCAAATTTCTGAACAATGTTCATCAAATTTCTGAACAATTTTCATCAAACTTCTGAATAATGTTCATCACATTTTCCAACTATGTTCATCAATTTTGCTCTATTAGTTCACTATAATTTCTGTTCTTGTTCATTAATGTTTCATTGTTTAATATTGAAACAGGGTTTCTTAGAGGACCATATAAAAGAGGGACAAGAACTTGCTACCAAGATTAGAAACTTCTTGGGAAGAATTGAGCAGGCTCCCTCACGTATAACAAGTAATAGCTTGTTCAAAAAGGTGAATGAAGCTATTGAAAGAATGCTAAATGTGAGGGATGATGAAGAAAATGCAGAGCAACCACATCAGACAGAGGAAGAGGAAGAGACATTGACCCAACAACAGTTTTGGCGCGAGGCATCAAAATGTTTAGAAGAAGTGGAGAGAACAATGAAGGCGAAGAAGAGTTATGTTGTGAAAGCTGAAGATGAAGTTCAAGAGAAGACACCAGATGAAGTTGTTGGTGAGACTGTACGAAGCATTGCTAGAGATTACATTTCAGAGATTCCATCCTTCTCTTTGGGAGTATTCTCCCAATCACCTGAGAGGCCTGCAGTGGTAGTTGATCCGCCAACAGAACCCACAAGACAGTACAAGAGGAAAATTACATTCAAGGTAATATACAAGGCTTCTTAACTCTTATCACTCTCTATGCTTTTATATGTAATAACTTGTTGTGTTTGATTTCAATTGTAGATTCCTAAATCTGTGGTTAAGAGACAAAAGAGGTTGGATACAGCTACCACGTACTCTGAAGATATTGATGAAAGTACTCCTGTTGTTGACAACAATGTTGACGAGACAGTTGAGGAAATTGATCCTATAGGTGATGAGGTGAGGATGGAGGAACAAGAAATTGAGAAAGAGAATGAGGTACATATTTTTCTTATAAATGTTCATCAATTGTTCTATCAATGTTCATCAAATAATTGAGATATGTTCATCATTATTTCTAATAACAGATAGAGAAAGAACAAGGAAAGGAACCAGAAAAAGTGGAGGAGGAAAGGATGGAACAAGGGAAGGAAATGGAAATACAATCTGAGGACAGGGGCGGGAAAGAAGGAGTTGAGGAACAAGTACAAGGGATGGATAAGAACGAAGAAGAGGTGGTTGCTGAACCACAACTAAAAGAAAAGGAAAGTGTACAAGTTCAAGAGGTGGTTCCTGTTCAAGAGGATGAAAACCTCCTCAACAGCAGCCTTGACAGCAGCATCTTGATCAGTCAAAATAACAAAAGGTTCATGTCCCATTGCGTTTTTGAAATGATCAAACAACCACACATAAGATGGAATATCTTCGTTCAACAATAAGCCAAATGCAAAGGTGATTGAGCACTTGTAGTTGTCAACTCCAGTGAAAGGAACAAACACCATATCATACCTGAAAACAAAAAGCAAAAACACATAATGTTCTTCAAAACTGTATTGTTTGTTCATCAAATGATTTAACAATGTTCATCATTATTGATAACAAAGTTCATCAAAGCTGGGGTAAGAATGTTCATCAACTGGAATGAATGTTCATCACTAAATCTAACAGTGTTCATCATTAAATTCAACATTGTTCATCACAAGTATTAAGAAAGTTCACCAAAACAAGTAAGAATGTTCATCAACACTGATGTTAATTTAAAATAGAAACATACCTATTTGATTTGTATGTTGCATCAGCAGTCACTACATCACCAAAGAATGAAAAACTCTCGCGTGCAATCGGATCAGCCCAGAATAAACGAGTTAGTTGATTATGCTCATTGACATAATATTCAAAATAGAGAGCCTCACATCTCTCTTTCTTGCGAAAAAGGCTATCAATTACCATTTGAGCATCACAACCAACCATATACGCATTGAGATCTCGGTTAAAATTCTTGAAGTCAACCAGCGAGGCACCGACATTTGCGTAAGATCCAACAAAATTCTTGAACATCGTAAATGCTTTTCTAGTCCCAATATTGGACTTGATACAATTCATAATAAAGTCTTCATGGAATGGAGTCAATTTCCGGTTACTCCAGGCAAGATGTCGTTGTGATTCATCAACCATATAATGTGTATGACGCTCCTCAAAAATCTTAACAGAATAGCCATCATGACTAAGATAGCGAAGCGCTAATTTAGCAACACAACCACATCTATCTGAATTCGTCTTCCTTTTTGATGAAGTGGAGTCATCTGCAGTATTTCCATCTACTTTCATATATCCCTTCCTACTGCAACAAAGATACTTCCAAATTGGAACTTTGGTCACATCTTTAGTGCTAGTCCCTGACATGATACGTACACTAAAGCCTGCCCTGATGACATATTTTTTATAAAATTCGATACCATCTTCAATTGAAGCAAACACTTGACCTACATATGGCTTGTAAGAATCTTCACATAATGGTAAAAAGTATTTCGTATTTCCAGGAGAAATAGAAACTACACCATTGGCATTGGATTGATCAACACCTAGAAAAATGTTCATCAGATATTAAACATATGTTCATCAAACAACTTATCAATGTTCATGACAAATCCTGTGAATGTTCATTACACTTTAAAATGCTGTGAATGATCATCACATCTAGAACAAAGTTCATCAAATGAGTATTAAAAGTTCATTAAAACTGCATTCAACGTTCATCACATGTTTTATAAAAGTTCATCACAAATCCTGGCTATGTTCATAATATGTCCAATAGAATGTTCATCACTTCTATTACTGATGTTCATCAAATCCATTATAAATGTTCACCAGACATATTACAAATGTTCATCACATCACTAAAGATTCATCTTCAGTTTTTTAAATGTCCAATATATGTTCACTAACAGTCTTATTAACGTTCATCACATGTCTTGTACATGTTCATTAATTACCTCAGAAGTATGATAATAAGCTTTTTCAAAGCTTAAACATAATCAATAATAGTTCATCGATGATGTTCATCAAATTTGAGATAAAAACTGCTTCTAATATAGACGAATCATCGTAATACTTTAACAAATAAGCTCAAATTTGAGAGAAACACGAGGATGAACTGGTGAAACAAAGAAAATAGAAGCAAAACCTAGATCCATAGGTAGAATGAAGGAGAAACAAATTAACGAATGATAATCGATGTGTTGGATTAGCGAAGAGAGGAATCAAGAGAACAAGGACACCTGAATACAAAAAATCAACAAAATCAGCTCGCGCAAAAACACTGGATATAGAAACGTACACAAGAAGAGGAAAACAAAATTAAAAACAATCAGAAACAAATAGAATGGAGGTAATCAACTAAAGAATTACGCAGCAAAGAAGAGAAGGCAAGATCCGAAGAAGATTTGTTGAACAACTTGGGGGAAAAGAAAACGAAGGCGAGAAGAAGAAGGAAATTTGCGAGATCCGTTGAACGCGCTTGTACACGCGCCCAAAAGTGAATTAACCTCATCCGTCCGATTTGGCGAAATCCAACGGCCCACAATCATTCTCATTTATTACTGTAGCAACTATTATCACCAGACACTTTTCCATTAATTAAAATAACCCAACCTTTGAATGGATGGTAAAAAAATAACCCAACCTTTGAAATGGTAAAATAATAACCCAACTTTTATACAAGGTGTTAAAATTAAAACATATATTAATTCTTTCATTTTTTTTTCCTCCTAAAAATATGACATGGCATCTCAAACACAATTCAGACGGTACATAGAAGATGATTTTGATTCTACCAAAAAGAAGATGATTTTGAAATTGATTTTTTAGAGGAAGAACAACATATGGGAATTAGGGTTTGGGGTGGGTATAATTGTGGTTGCAATTCATATAAAAATTGGGGATTTAAGTCGGTAAAGCTCCTCCTTGAGACGAAGATAGTATCTATGATTCTTTGTCCAATTTCAAGAGCAATGTTAATGGGAGAAAGTTCAATGAGAACCAATTCGAGAAGCTCAGGCTGCGTGAGAGAGAGGAGATCCTCAGAAAGTGGTGACTTGTTAGAGGCGATCCAGGTCTCGACTTTGCTCATCCTTCACTCTTTGACAGAAGATTTGCCAGCCATTCTCGAGCCAGCGATTGCCAAACCTGAGACTCACATGAAGCATGGTCGTACATTTGTAGAATGAAATATGTGAAGCATTTTTTGGGCAATTCGTTTCTTTGGCTCATGCTACAACAACATTGCAATCATTCTTCTTAGATTAAATGACAGCAGCACTAGAGTTTTGTTAGTTTGTTTGACACTAATTAGGATTTCTATTGCTTGAGTGGTTTGATAAAAGAGAGATTTTTTTCAATTGCTTCAATGGTTCGATAACATAGATTATTTTACCTCCAAATCCTTAATCTCTGTTTCAATTTCTTCCTCTAAACTGATATGAGTAATTTGATACTCCCTTGCAAAGGGATATCAGCTACTGGAATGCCATGTCATTATTATGTGCTGCCAAATAATAAATTAAAATGACATGTCATATATTTTGGAGGAAAAAATGAAAAAGATTAGTATATGTTATTATTTTAACACCTTGTATAAAGTTTGGGTTAGTTTTTTACCATTTGAAAGGTTGGGTTATTTTTTTACCATCCATTCAAAGGTTGGGTTATTTTAATTAATTTCTCCTAAAAAAATTTAGTAACTTATCTGGGCTTACATGTTCTGCGTATAGATCTGTGTGCATAAGTTCAGCGCGCAGGGGTGTTTTGGGAATAAAAAAAGAATTTCTGGCGTGGTCTGACAATATTCTGCGCGGATGACACGCGTACAGAAGCTTTTGCGCGCAGATGTTCTGCGCACAACTCTTTGATGTTAGAAATAATATCTTTTACCATATTTTATATCGTCATTAGATAGAAGGAAAAAATATTATTCTATTTCGTTAAAGATAAAACTAGGTTTAACCTATTTAAAGAGGCTAGCGCCTTCTTTGTAATCATTCAGCCACCTCGAGCAATAACACAAGTACAAGCCCTTAAAACCTGATTTCCCATCGTGTTCTTGAGTGCTAAAATTGTTACCGTCAAGTTTGATCTTTTCCCTACAATTTCTTCATTATCATCTCGTTGGTAATTAAGCTACAAACAATTGGCGCCCACCGTGAGGCTTGATAAAAAAAGTATCATCTTTCCACACAAAGGGAACACTCTTTCCAAGAAACCATGACTAGTCCCACAAATAGCTCGTTGACTGGAGAGAAGAGGTCCGAAGAAGAGGTCGTCGTGCTGACACCCCATGTTCCCGGCGGCGAGAGAGTAGAAGAAGTCTGCGAGAAAGATCCCGACACTCCAAAGAGGTCGCAAACGAGGAGTGCAAAGAAGACGACGAAGTGACCAACATAGCCGCCGTCAAGGCGCAACTCGATACCTTTCGCAAAACCTGGGCCGAAGATAAGAGCGCCAGTGAGAAGGCGACATCAGAACTCGCCAAAGAGAACGAGAGGCTACGTTCCGTTATCAAGGAACTCAAGGCGGGATCCACAGGACGACATACTTACGTTCGAGGTCAGAGCGTTGCTCGACGCCTCGACATGGACGCCATCACCGAGGAAGATGAAGTTTATGAATGCGAGGGGTATCAAGACGATCTCCCCTCCAAAGAAACGGCGCCAAAGGAGAAGCCCGGGAAAGATATGACGCCAAGCGCCATCACCGCGTTGGTAGCACAACAAGTCGGCGCCTTAAGGAAGGAGATGTTGTTGATGCCCGGAGCGCCTAAATCCATAGTTCCCGAGCACGAGTTAGGATATCAAGAGAGTCCCTTTGTCACCGCCATCGCCGCCCAAAAGATCGCCAAGAAATTCACCGTTGCTGATCTCCCCGTCTATGACGGATCCGATGATCCAGAAGAACATATCTTACTTTACAAGGGGAAACTCCCCACAAGTCCTATCGAGCCAGAACTAAGGGAAGCAATGATGTGCAAATTCTTCAGCCCGACGCTGAAAGGTCCGGTCTTGACGTGGTTCATCCACCTTCCCAAAGGAAGTATCTCGTCTTACGCCAAACTCTCCAATATGTTTCGCCTACAGTTCGCCAACAGTAAGATGTTTGCAAGACATCCTTCAGATCTCCATAACATACACATGAATAAAGGCGAAACCATAAGAGCCTTCATGAAGCGTTTCAATGACGAGAAGATCACCATCCCGTATTGCAACGAGTCCACTGCTACCGACGCGTTCTGACGAGGTCTCCCGCGAGACAGTGACTCATACAAGGAATTGACAAAGACTCGATTCGATTCCTTCACTGTAACCAGGGAAAGGGCTATAGAAGCCATGCGTCTCGAAGAATATCTCCAAAGGCACGCCAAAGACAACTCTCGTTCTCCACATAGACGGACTCCTCCGCGTAAGAACCCCCCTCAGTATAGGCATCATGAACGCTGTTTGTAGCGAAATTACCAACGAGATGATAACTAAGCAATTGTAGGGAAAAGATCAAAGAGTACAGTATAATCTCAACACTCAAGAACGATATAGGAATTTAGGGTTGAAGCTTGAACTTAGTATTACTCGTATGGTGGCTGAATGAATTACAAAGCAGGCGTTAGCCTTCATTTATAGGCTAACCCTAATGATATCTTTTTAGGAAACGAGATCTTATCTCTTCCTTTTATCTAATGACGATATAATAATAAGGTAAAAAGATATTCTATCTCGTATCTTTTACCAATTACAACAATATGCAAGGAAATAAGACAATATATACTCGGCCGACTCTATCTTTAAGGTCGACGAGATCTTTGCCACGTCTCGTCGCGTTGACGACATCTTCATTCCTTCTCGTCACGTCGACGTGATCACTCTACGCGTAGTTTTATCGTGCGTTCCTTACTCGTCGTATTTTTAGGCACAAGCAATACCCCTAAGGCGTCTTACAGGGCTTAATGTCTAATAGAGCTGTGAGACGCCTTCTTTCTTCAAGAAATACGTCTTCATTAAACGAGGAACGTGTTGATGGTTATGTCACTTGAATTTTTAATATCGTCGTAGAACTTCGATCATCATTTCTCTTAAATCATTTCCATGTAACTGATGGGGAGCTTCGTTATCAGTGCCGACAACGTTCACCCGCAACGGCTAGTTTTCCTAACGGATACAATGCCGTTAAAGTTTCCTCCGTGTTTCTCGCTATCCCTTCGGCTATATAAGGATAAGATTTTTACTTTCTTCCTACCTCTTTTACAACTCATCTACTCCGAATACTCCTTGCTTTCTCATCTACTCACGCTTGACAGATCATTTGCTCCTTCTCTCAAATTTCTTCTTTACCCATTTCTTGATTCCTGAAATGGCTTCTTTCTATGTGCCAAATAACATCTTGAAGGGTTCCAACTGTAAATCTTCAAAGGCGTGTAGCGTCGAGAGGTTAAGATCGCTGGCGAATCTCGGTCCTGAAGTGGAGATCGAGATACCCCCTCAAGGGGTGTCCGCCGACGCATACCACCCGAGATGGATAGTGGTATATGAATACCCTTTTCTCACCGATCATCGATTTCCCTTCTCGCCGTTGACGAAGGCGTTTATGCTTACGTTAGGAGTAGTCGTTGGACAGCTTCCGCCGAGCGTCTGGAGGATTTTTGGCCCTCTGGACGATGTGACGGCGAAGCATGGCGTCGAGATCACCGCCGATGATCTCGCCCATTCCTACGTCAAGCTGACCGTTGTTTGTAGCGAAATTACCAACGAGATGATAACTAAGCAATTGTAGGGCAAAAATCAAAGAATACGGTATAATCTCAACACTCAAGAATGATATAGAACGAAGTAAGAATTTAGGGTTTGAAGCTTGATATTAGTCGTGTGGTGACTGAATGATTACAAAGAAGGCGTTAGCCCTCTTTTATAGGCTAACCCAAATGATATCTTTTAGGAAACGAGATCTTATTTCTTCCTTTTATCTAATAACGATATAATAATAAGGTAAAAAGGTATTCTTTATCGTATCTTTTACCAATTACAACAATATAATAAGAAATAAGATAATATCTACTCGGCCGACCTAATCTTCGAGGAGAACGAGATCTTTACCACGTCTCGTTACGTTGACGACATCCTCCTTTCTTCTCGTCGCATCGACGCAATCATCCTACGCGTAGCTCGTCATGCGTTCCTCACTCGTCGTATTTTTAAGCACAAAGAATACCCCTAAGGCGTCTTACAAGGCTTAACGTCTAGTAAAGATGGGAGACGCCTTTTTTCTTCAAGGAATACGCCTTCATTAAACTAGGAATGCGTTGATGATTACGTCACTTGAATTTTTAGTATCGTAGGACTTCAATCATCATTTCTCTTCAATCATTTCCATGCAACAGATGGGGAGCTTCGTTATCTGTGCCGACAACGCTTGCCCGTAACGGCTAGTTTTCCCAACGGCTATAATGCCGTTGGATTCTCTTTTGTGTTTCTCGCGATCTCTTCGGCTATATAAGGAGAAGATTTAATTTCTTCCTACTTCTTCTACAACTCATTTATTCTGAATACTCCTTGCTTTCTCATCTACTCACGCTCAACAGATTATTTGCTCCTTCTCTCTTTTCCCAAATGTCTTCTTCACTTATCCTTTGATTCTTGAAATGGCTTATTTCTACGTGCCAAAGAACATCTTGAAGGGTTCCGACTGTAAGTCTTCGGAGGTGCGTAGCGTCGAGAGGCTAAGATCGTTGGCGAATCTTGATCCTGAAGTGGAGATTGAGACCCCCCCCTCAAGGGGTGTCTGCCGGCGCATACCGTCCGGGATGGATATCGGTATACGAATATCCTTTTCTCACTGGTCATCGGTTTCCCTTCTCGCCGTTGACAAAAGCGTTCATGCTCACGCTAGGAGTGACTGTAGGACAGCTTCTGCCGAGCGTCTGGAGGATTTTTGGCGCTTTGGACGATGTGACGGCGAAGCATGGCGTCGAGATCACCTTTGATGATCTCGCCTATACCTTGAACGTCCAGACTAGGACTGTCGGGAGAGTAGGTCTTAAATCAAGACCTAAAGCGGCTAAAATTGCCATTGAGGGAAGTCAGGCTGACCGTTTCTGGGCCAACTTCTTCTACTTTGTGAAGAAATCGACTCTAGGCGAAGAGTGTTCTTGGCTCATCGAATGCTGGAATCCTACGAGTGAGTTCTCCTTCTTTCCGAACCTTTACTATGTATGTTTTTAGTCATCGACGCTTTACTTATATTGGATCTCATTTTGCGCTTTTTTGCAGTCAACTCTGACTTTATCGTGGTGAGGCGAGAGACCAAGAAGGTCATTGATAGGCTCCTCGAGATTCCTGAGAGTGATCAAACTTTTCATGGACGCGACGGGGAGGGTCATCGCATCGCTTCTACGACTCTAACAGGTAGTACGTTCACGTTCCTCTATCTTGTTCCCTTTTCTCTTTCGCTTTAAGGGTCTTAACCTCTTCTTTCTTTGTCGTTCTTTAGTATCCGCAAATGTTTCTCGCGTTCGTAGCGGAGGAAAATCTGCATCCGCTCTTATTGCGTCGCAGAAAAGGAGCCGTATCGGAGAGGGAACTGCTTCTGAGGCTCCTATCCACATTACGCCTATGATTTCACTTCTCTCGTCTCCATCTCCTTCTTCAATCCCGGCGAAGAAGTCACGCAAGGGCAAGGAGAAGGTTGTTGAGAAATTGGAATTTGACTTCAAGACTGTCGACGACTTCTCGGGAGTTATCTTTCGTGTCATCGCGTCTGGGAGGACGTTTCTGCCCGCCATGAAGGGGCTTCAAAATCCTCCAACTCTTGATTACTATTTGCCAATGGAAATGGAGGATGTGATGGGTGAAGCTCTTGCTACGCAGTGGCAGGTAGGTTTTCTCACTTTTTGCGCCGAGTTTCTTATATTTGATTTGATTCTGATTTCTTTTTCTCTGTTCTTTTAGGCGTTTCAATCTTCATTATGCATCTGGGGACGCTTTTCCAATTTTGTTGATCGGATGAAGGCCATTGAAGGCAAGCAATCGGCCGACGAGGTGATGATCAAAGAGCTTAACGCGACGATCGAGACGTCGCGTTTGGCTTAGGCTCCCCGTAGACTAGGTTAGAGCTACCAAAAACCCTTGTGCTTGTTATATCTTGCACTTTGTTTCTTGCGTCGTGCGCGTTACTCTCCGTGTTGGAGACGTATTTGGAGCTTGCTCTTTTTCTGGTTTTGATATCTTATGTGCTATACTTTGGTACGCGTATCTCGTTTGTGAGGACATAGGCTTTGTCCTAAACTGAAGCTGCACGACCAACAAAGTACAAACAGTTAAAACGTAAGTATAGAAAGAGAAATCGAAATAAGCAAACGAGAAGAAGCTAGTTTACCGGATGGCGTCGTGGGAGCACTACGATGACCTTCTCTGTCATGACCGTGGAACGTCCGATCAACTTCAGGGACCGCCAAAAGCGCGGCTACCTCCTTCTTCGACATATCCCTCGTCTTAAGAGCCTCCGCGTTGAATGAAAAGTACATAAAGTTACGTGTAAGTAAAGCGTCAATAAGTAAAAACATGCTCCTTTGGAAAGAAAAAATTGATAGACAAGGTAAAGAAGCTCACTCTTGGGATTCCATTCCAAGATAAGCCAAGAACACGTGTCTCTGAGGGAAGATTTCTCCACGAAGTAAAACACCTCGGCCCAACCCCGATCAGCCGTGCTCTTCTCAAAAGCTATCCTAGCCTTCTTCTGCTTAATTTTGAAGTAGACTCTACCTGGTGAAGAAAGCGAGACAGTCAGAGAATTGGCAAGATCTTCCACGACGAAGTCCAAGCCATGTTTCTCAATTGCATCGTCGAGAGCGCCCAGGATGCGCCAAGCCCCAGGGAGAAGTTGACCCATCGCCAAGCCTAAGGTGAGCATGAAAGCCTTGACCAAAGGCGAGAACGGGAATTGATGAGGCTAAAGTCGTAGTGCCAAATCAAAGAAAACTCTAAACACTAACTAAAGTATAGCAAGTAAGTACAGGTCGAACCCAAGGGAATCAAAACACCAAATCAATGCAGTCAAGTGAAATATCAACTAGTAACAAGTAACCAAAGGGGGGGTTTGATTGCAAGAACACACAAGTAACCAATAACAAGGAGAGGAAGTTTGGGTGAGAATATGATGAGAAGGGGTTTCACCTAGCAAGTATCCACACAACAGTCAATCAAGTTGATCATAGATTTATCTCAAGTTCTATTCAATCCTAGGGAATGTTCCTATTCCAATCTTTAATATATCAGCAGGCCAACCGGTCCTGATAATACTTACTATTCAACAATCAGGGAAACCTCTTAAGATTAGATGAAATAGCAGCAAAGGGCACAAGAATCATAAGGATGCATGCAATAACTTACAACCGTCAAGTATTAACATGCAATCAATTCTCTTTCATAAAAGAAATCAACTACCAGATCATGCAGATATGAGCGCTACAATGACAAGGAATTCCACCGTATATTCCTAGTCTAGCAATAGAAAACTATCAATCAAACTAGGTGATCAAGCTAGCAAAACTAATAGAAATCAATAGATGAAGAACAAGAGAATTAATACAAACCCATAGGAAAAGAACAAGAGTTTAGAAATCTCACAACTTAATAACTGAAGGTTTCAACCGCTAAGTAAAACAATGAAGATTAGTTCCTGCTCATGGTTGCAGAACTAAATTGTCTGATGGAAAAGATGATAGAAAAGATGATAATAGAAAGAAAGAAACTAGAGTCCTTAAATAGAGAACTAACCCCAAAATATATGGTAAAAGAAAGATCCTAAACAAAATAATAAAATAAGGTAAAAGAAATAAAATAAAATAAGGAAAATAAGGAAAGTCCGGAATATCTTCGGCCTTGTTGTGGCGATCGCCATGGATGCCTGGCGATCGCGGTCTTCATGTAAAACTTTGCCTCGTCTCTGTTGGCCCATGGCGATCGCCATAGAGTCATGGCGATCGCCATGCTCTCTCGAACTCCTGAAATGCTCCTGTTGTAGAATGGTGATCGCCATAGTGATGGTGGCGATCGCCGCTGCTCCGCAGAATGTCTTTGTCTTCATGTCTTCAATCTTTGATCCTCTTCTTCTTCGGTTCTGGTCTTCATTTCTTCACTTCTTCATAAACAACTCAGAATATAACAATAGCTCCAAATACTTGTGATAACACTCCTAAACTAATGTAATAACCCCTAGTTACGCCATACAAAGTGTAGCGTATCAAATACCCCCATACTTAGACTTTTACTCGTCCCGAGTAACTTACAGAAAAGCTACCCATACAATAAAATACTCAAAGCCTCAGGAAGTACAAGAATATCTCCTAGTGATTACATAACCAATAAACTCCTCCAAACATAACACAACAATCAAGAACAATGTGATAAAATAAGCACATACCCAGAACTACACCTTATTCCTCCAAGTGGCCTACCCGAATCCTCCTATACGCCTCCTTCTTATGTCTCCATACGCCAAGATGATAATGGTCCTAAAACACTCAATTTTTTTAATAACACTCATCTTGCTTGGGCGCCCTTTCGGGTTTTCATCCCAACCACTCAATAATTGTTCCGAGCTCACCAACTCACATCTCTCAAGACTTATTGTTGCCTCAGCCTAGTGTCGGCCAAGCCACCTTCTTATTGCATAGATCTTGCTATCCAAGGATTTTGTATGCCTTTTTCTCAATATTTTTGGCTTTTTCCATTTTTGAATTTTTTTTTTGAATTTTTGATTTATAACATGCAAAATGAAATGCCAGGAAAGTAAATATGTACAACTACTCATATCATCCCCTCCCTCATACTTGAATGAGACATTGTCCTCAATGGAAAATAAAGGACATACAAATGTAAATGGGGAAGCAAGGATAATACTCACTGTGGTGATGGTGGTGGATGGTGTGGATAGTAGGGGTTTGCACCCCTAAAGAACTCCTCTTGCCTCTGTTGCAACGTCTGCATGGTCTGCTCAATGTTGGTGAACCGACTGTCATAGCTGCTCACTGTTCGGCTCACCTCAGCTAGCTGTGTCCCGAATGCCTGCTGCTGAAGAGACATACTCTCCATCAAATTGTACATCCGCTCATAATAAAATCCCGGGGCAGCAGCTTGAGGACCGCCCTGATCAGCCCCCAGAGCACCATCATGACCTCCCATGTCAACATCCATCTCCGCCTCCTCGTCAGACTCCTCAGCCTCAACACCATCAGGCAATAGTCGAAAATCCCTTGCAAGAGAACCAAAGGGAATGAATCTAGGTAGATGCATCTTGTGTGTGCCCTCATGCTTGGACAACCACGTATAAATATCCCGGCGCACATCTAGAAGCAGTGCACGCCTCAGCCCTGGAACATCATAAACATAGTTGGAGTTGCTGCTACCACTAGGGATAGCATCAGCTCCTAAACAGAGTCGGGCAATGAGAGTGACCATTCCTCCCATACTTATCTTGCCCACCTTCTTGCCCATCTTCCTGTATTTGGCCACACTATGGCAAAAAAGCAGGATCCAATCTGGAACGGTCCCACATTCAGGTGTGAGGCTCCATAAAAACTGTAAATCCTGACAAGAGACCTTGTTCACCTCCCCACGCCCCAAGAAACACATGGCTATCACCTTGTGAGCTAGCCTAAGGCAAGGATGAGTGAACTCGTAATTGTACTGGGTAATAGATGGGTTCAGTACCTGCCCTGTAGCATGAAACCAGAAATCTGCAGCCCTCTGATCAGGCTCACTCCAACCTTCACTAGGGTCCTTGGTCACTCCAAATAGTACACTCAAATCATCAAAACCAAGAACATACTCTTTACCTAGCAGCATAAAAACAATATTTTGTTCCTCCGTACTGAATGAGAAAGAAGCAATAAAGTCTCGTGTTAAAGTCTCATCAGTGGGAGCATTTATGGTCATAAGTCCACCTAAACCACCATGGCTCAGCAATGCCAAGGTGCATTCTTCCAAACCCAACAATTGCAAAGTGGGCATGCAAAAGAACTTGGTAGTGACTACAGTTTTAGAATCCACAAAATCTCGAACCTCTTTCTGCTTTTTAGTCATACATCTCTTGACTCCTCTCACCATTGTATAATAAGGGAATGAATAGCAAAGGAGAGAAACGAAGTTGTACTCACAAATTTTTCGAAGCAAAATAAATGCTGCAGAACTGAATGGCGATCGCGGTCGCTGGAGTTCTTTGCGAACAGTCTCTGTAGTGCAATGGCGATCGCGGTGCTACAGTGGCGATCGCGGTCGTGCTGGGTTTCCGAAGTCGAGCTTCTGTCAACAGATGGCGAGCGCCTTGAGATGGAGGCGGTCACGGTGGAGCTTTCCGGCGAACTACTGCGTGAATCCGGTGGATTGAGGTCGGTTTTGTGGTGGTTTGAGGGAGAATGGGTTGATTTTTGTGGTGGTTTGAGGGAGAATGGGGGCTTGGGAAATTTTTGGGGTGGCTAGGGTTTGAGAAGATGAGGGTGGCTAGGGGATTTTATAGTGGGGGCTGCTGGGATTTTATTGGTGAGGGTAGGTATGGGATGATATGAGATTGGGATTGGGCTTCTCTTTTTTTTGTTTATCATGGACATTTTCAGTCGGCCCACATGTATAACTGGTCGACCCATGTCTTTAGCTTTATCAATTTATCGTCTCCACATCAGCTAGTCACCATTCCGTCAGCGCTCAGTCAGCACAAAGTAAACGCCACGTCATCCTGAATATCCACGTCATCAATTTTTTTTTTTTTAGAACGAGAGAAGACTTACAGCGAGATTGGATACTGACTGTAGCGGACCCTAAGCTTCGGTGCTTTCCTCCTGTCCATAGAAAACCTAACAAGAAAATTACCCCGAACAAAAACAAAAACAAACTCAAACCTCGGGTTGCCTCCCGAGTAGCGCCTTATTTAACGTCGTGGCTCGACTTCATGCCTTTTAATCAGGTTTCATCAATAGGCTCAGTAAAATATTGCTCATCGATGGCCTCGTTGGTGAAACCTTCATGATAGGCTTTCAATCGTTGCCCATTTACCTTAAATACCTTATGAGTCTCCCCATCATATAAATCCACTGCTCCATGGGGAAAGACTTGGGCAACAATATATGGTCCTACCCATCTAGACTTAAGCTTACATGGGAAAAGTTTCACACGTGACTGAAATAGTAGAACTTTATCACCTGTTTTGAAGTTCTTTCTCAAAATGTTCTTGTCATTCCAAGCTTTCGTCTTCTCCTTATATATGACAGCATTGTCATAGGAGTCGAGTCTTGCTTCCTCTAGCTCACTCAATTGTAGCACAAGAAGCACAAAGTTTTTCCACGTCCCTAAGCATGCGTGGCCAGTAGAAGTGTTCCTTCAAGGCTTGCAATGTCTTAGCAACGCCGAAGTGGCCCATAAGACCACCACCGTGCGCTTCTTGCACTAGTAGTCGTCGAGTAGACCCACTAGGGATGCAAAACTTAGCCCCCTTCATGAGATAGCCCTCATGCAAGAAAAACTGATCCTTGCTTCCCAAAGTACTACATTCCTCATAGATTTCCTTGAAGTCAAGGTCTAAGGCATATAGTTCCTTGATGAAAGCAAAGCCCAACATTCTTGCATCCAAGGTGGATATCAAGGCATATCTCCTAGACAAAGCATCCGCCACAATATTGTCCTTTCCCTTCTTGTGTTTGATCACATAAGGGAAAGCCTCAATAAATTCCACCCATTTGGCGTGACGCTTGTTTAGTTTACTTTGACCCTTGAGGAACCTAAGTGCCTCATGTTCAGAATGGATTACAAACTCTTTAGGGAGAAGATAGTGTTGCCATACCTTGAGCACCCTTACCAAAGCTAGAAGTTCCTTGTCATAAGTTGGGTACTTGAGCTCGGCATCATTAAGCTTCTCACTAAAGTATGCAATGGGCCTCCCGCCTTGCATAAGAACTCCTCCAAGCCCCACTCCCGAAGCATCACATTCTATCTCAAATGTCCTTGAGAAGTCCGGTAGTACTAAGAGAGGGGCGTGAGTGAGCTTGAACTTGATGGTGGCGAAAGCTTGGTCCTGATTTGGGCCCCATTGAAAGGCCACCTTCTTCTTAGTGAGCTCGGTTAGAGGAGTGGCAAGGGAGCTAAAATCCTTGACAAAACGGCGGTAGAAGCCAGCCAAGCCAAGGAAGCTCCTACCTTGTGTCATTGTGGTAGGAACTGGCCACTCTTCTATTGCTTTCACCTTCTCTTTGTCCACTTGAAGCCCTTCTTTGCTCACTACAAAACCAAGAAACACCACATTATCCGAACAAAAGTGACATTTCTTAAAGTTAGCATAGAGTTTTTCTTTTCTTAAGACTTCTAGGACCATTCTCACATGTCTAGCATGCTCTTGCAAGTTGTGGCTATAAATTAATATGTCATCAAAATACACAACCACAAACTTGCCTAAAAATGCCCTTAACACATGGTTCATGAGCCTCATGAATGTGCTAGGTGCGTTAGTGAGCCCAAATGGCATAACTAACCATTCATATAGACCATACTTGGTCTTGAAGACAGTTTTCCATTCATCACCTTCCTTCATTCGAATTTGGTGATAGCCACTTTTAAGGTCCACCTTAGAGAATATGCATGAACCATAGAGCTCATCCAACATATCATCAAGTCTAGGAATAGGATGCCTATACTTGATGGTAATATTGTTTATAGCCCTACAATCTACACACATTCTCCAAGTTCCATCTTTCTTAGGAACTAAGATGACGGGGACCGAGCATGGACTTAAACTCTCACGCACATAGCGTTTAGATAGAAGTTCAACAACCTGTTTTTGAAGCTCCTCGGCCTCCATGGGGTTGGCTCTATAAGCTGGCTTGTTAGGGATGGAGGCGCCGGGTACAAAGTCTATTTGATGTTCTATCCCACGTAGTGGGGGCAGTCCTTCCGGTATCTCCTCGGGAAACAAGTCATCAAACTCCTTCAACAAAGCAGCAATAAAGGAAGGTAAATCTTGCACATCTTTTTCATTAAGTAACACATCTTTAAATAATAAAAGAAAGCAAGTGTTACTCCCCTCCATAGCTTTTCTAGCCTCTCTTGATTTGGCTAGCAGTAGATGGCTAGGTGGCGCCTTCTTCTCTTGACTTTTTCCTTGCGCCGCAGCATTGCGCCTTTGCTCATTGGCTATGTGATCAGCCATGATTTCATGTGGTGCCAATGGCAACAAGGTGATCCTCTTACCTTTGAGGTGGAAAGAATACTCATTTGTGACTCCTTGGTGGATGACGCCGCGGTCATATTGCCAAGGCCTTCCAAGTAAGATATGTCACGCCATCATAGGAAGAACATCACAAATCACCTCATCAACATACCCCCCTATAGAAAACTTAACACAAGCTTGTTCATTCACCTTAAGAGGTGTGTTAGAATTCAACCAACATAAAGTATAGGGTTGTACATGAGGAGTAGTTTTAAGAGCAAACCTTTTGACCACCTCTTGGTCTATGATGTACAACAAGATCCTCCATCAATTATGAGATTGCAAATTTTACCTTGGATGAGGCATCTTGTATGGAAAATGGTTTCTCTTTGGTTTGGTGGGGCGGGAGCTTCATTAGTGATTAGAGATCGTTTGACCACAAAACACTCACCTTGAGTCTCAGGTTCTACTTGCAGCTCCGCCACCTCCTCTTCTTCTCCTTGTGGCTCCTCAACCTCGGCCTCCTCATCCGATTCATGGTTCCCGTAGGCAAAGGCATGGTAGGATAGCTAGCAAAAGGAAGAGAATGGGCAGAGTTCATACCTGAATCTTCTCGGTGTGTCGCCGTGATAGGCTGGTGGGAGGATGAGGGCGCCATGGACAGTGATGGCAAGGGCGTGGGTAGGGACGAGTGGCCTGAATAGCTGCCCTCCATGTAGGTGGATTGTTGGACTCCTCCGCTTACTTGAGTCCCACCTTGGCTTCCAAGTTGTGAAGCACCGATCTTAGCTTCCACGGCTCGCATGAAGTCAGCCATCTCTTCTTGTTGCGCACGCAACCTTTCCTCATTCTCAAACTTAAGGCCTTGAATGGCTTGGAGCAAATCAGCCATGGTGGCGGATGTAGGAGACACATCTCCATCAAGGACGGACTTGTCCTTCTTGTTGCCTGGTTCTCCCATGATGTCCCTAGAACACAAACTCAACACACAACACAACTAGGACAAACTTGTCAATGGATCCCACATACGTCAAGGGTCCTTAAAACTGATATTTAAGCAGCAAAGCAATAAAAAATTCAGCAAGCTTAATGGAAGGTTACGAGCTCAGGTTTTATGAGCTAGCGAGACAAAGTGTATCACCAAAAGTCGTTCAAGTTGTTGTCACAAGTGAAATTCAAGGAAGGTACTAAGTTCCCTTACAATTCTAGCAACATACACATGATTTTTCACTACTTGAGTGTTTTTAATTGACTTGTTCCCCTTTTATGTAGACTCACTTCTTCTAAGCTCCACCTCTTTTTCGCTTATGGTTTTCGTGGAGTCCGAGTTTTTCTGAGTTCTACCACTTTTTCTGGGGTGTTTCTTGTACTAATAATGATAAGATATAACCAATTGCTCACAACCTTTGTACTTAGAGAATTCAGCAACACACTTCAGATTATGATGCTTCAAAATGTAAGTTTCCGTCCCCTTAACCTTGTTTTTGATCCACTTGATTGATTGCAACAAAATGAACTCAATTTCAGCAACACACAATGGAAATTTAGGCAGCTAAGGTATGGAATTAAGGTTGAGCTTCATATAAGGAAATAAGCCATATAAGGTAACAAAGTCAAACCCTTCATTTAAGACTTTAATGTGGCTATTAAAAGAGAGTTGTAACTGGTTTTTGGGCATTCAAAGGTCTTCTTCCTCAACAATTTCGTGCTCAATACAAGAGCAATCAGATTTCTTATGCAAAACACAATTCCAAGGCCAAAACAGCAAGAAAGTAACAAGTATGGCTATGGCTACACTAAGCTTGCATGAAATCTGATTCCTTTGAACTTAAAACTCAGTTTAGAGGCCAAACCTTACGTGGATCTGATACCATTGATAGCATCTTCCTAGGCTACGTCACGGTGCAAGGAATGGCTCCAACTTTCAGTCCGGCGGCAACCGGGTGACTTGCGGCAGATCTGGAAAGATGGCGATGGTTTGAGCAGCTCAAGAAACCTTTTGTGGGCGTTCTTGTGGTGAAAATGAAGAGGATGAAGTGTAGTTTATGGTGGTGAAGACGGATTGTGGATTGGATGAAAATCGAGGGAGATATGAACTCTCAAAGTCAGATATGACTCACTAACAGAGAGAGGACTATGGAGCTTGGATGCTACACACCAAGCGGCGATGATGGAGATCTTGAGGGGTTGATATGACTCACAAACACTCAAGATTATGACCTTCAAAGATGCAGTTTTGCTCAAGCAAAAGAGAGCTTTTTGTTTATCAATTCAAAGGTGAAAATTACAAAGCTTAAGGATAACTTAAATAGGCTAGTGAAGCTGACCTCTCCTTGCCATCCAAGGTAAGTCTTTAAGCCTCCTAATGAGTCATAAAGACGTTGAAAAACAAAGCAAAACCGCCTGCATAAAGGCTGGTGTTCAATGGCCATTGAATGTGCCAAATAAGGTAAAAATGCAAGAAAGGAAAAACAAGATAAATGTGCCTAGGATGCTCTATGTGGCTGGCGCCTAGGCTGCTCCTTCCTTGATGTCCAAGATGTGAAATGGACCTCCAGTCTTGGACTCTTCAAGCCCAAAAGTGAGCAAGCCTTGGGAGACGTCTTCTTGGAGTGCCTTTGCCTTGGCGCGGGTAATGCGCATAGGCACTGACATAGTGTCTTCCTTGGACTTGTCTTCTTCAAGATGGGATGGAATCACATCAGTCTCCCCATCATATAAATCCACTGCTCCATGGGGAAAGACTTGGGCAACAATATATGGTCCTACCCATCTAGACTTAAGCTTACCTGGGAAAAGTTTCACACGTGACTGAAATAGTAGAACTTTATCACCTGTTATGAAGTTCTTTCTCAAAATGTTCTTGTCATTCCAAGCTTTCGTCTTCTCCTTATATATGACAGCATTGTCATTGGAGTCGAGTCTTGCTTCCTCTAGCTCACTCAATTGTAGCTTCCTGAATTCTCCAACTTCACTAATTTGCATGTTGCATTTCTTGACAGCCCACAATGCCTTATGCTCAAGCTCCACTGGAAGATGACAACCTTTACCAAAAATTAATCGATAGGGTGACATACCTATAGGAGTTTTGTGGGTTGTCCGGTAGGCCCATAATGCATCATTAAGTCTTAGGCTCTAATCATTCCTGTTGGGGGCTACTGTCTTCTGTAAGATGGTCTTGATCTCCCTGTTTGACAACTCAGCTTGTCCATTGGTCTGTGGATGATAGGCAGTGGAGACCCTCTGAGTAACATGATACTTCTTCAGCAATGCACTCACCGTCTTGTTACAAAAGTGAGTACCCCTGTCACTTATGAGAGCCTTGGGAATACCAAAACGAGCAAATATGTTCTCTTTCAAGAACCCTGCTACAACTTGAGAATCATCAGTCTTGGTGGCCTTCGCTTCCACCCACTTGGAAACGTAGTCCACCGCAAGCAAAATATATAAGTTCCCGAATGAGCTAGGGAAAGGTCCCATAAAGTCAATCCCCCAAACATCAAAAATCTCACAAAAGATGATTGGTGCTTGAGGCATCTCATTCTTTTGAGACATGTTCCCAACTCGTTGGCATTGATCACAGGTTTTGCAATAGGCATAAGCATCCCGAAAGATGTGTGGCCAATACAAACCTGCATCCAATACTTTCCTAGCTGTTCTATTTGCCCCAAAGTGGCCCCCACATGCATAAGAATGACAAAAAGACAAGACAGATTGTACCTCATTATCAGGAAGGCATCGACGAATCACCTGATCATTACAGTGTCTCCAAAGATAGGGATCATCCCACACATAGAATCTAGCTTCGCTTTTCATCTTATCCTTTTGAGCCTTGGAAAAATTAGGGGGGAACTCGCCTATGACAAGAAAGTTCACTAAATTTGCGTCCCAGGGTTTGAAGGTTTTTAGAGCGAGGAGCGTAGCTTCAAGATCAACGTTAATGTGAGTCTCTGCGAGCCAACGACGATCGCCACCAATGCATGGTGATCGCGATCGCGGTCTAGAATCGAGGGTAGCTTCTGTGGAGGCATGGCGATCGCCAATGATCTGTGGCGATCGCGGTCATGACTCATTACTCCTGTAAACATTAGAATAATCATGGCGATCGCCACTAGATGGTAGCGATCGCGTCATGGCCACAGTAGCTACTCCGAACAGATTGTCATCGGGGAAATTTCCCTGAATTTGCTCCTGCATATATGGCTTGTCATCTGCACTGACTAATCTACTCAAGTGATCAGCCACCAAATTTTCAGCACCTTTCTTGTCTCGAATTTCCACATCAAACTCACTCAGCAATAAGATCCATGAAATCAATCTTGGTTTGGCATCCTTCTTCGTCATAAGACAACGAAGTGCTGCATGGTCAGTATAAAAAATTACCTTGGTACCAAGTAGATATTGTCTGAATTTCTCCAAGGCAAACACAATTGCTAGCATCTCCTTCTCAATGGTGGAGTAGTTCCTTTGCGCTCCGTTCAAAGTCATAGAAGCATAATGAATTACATGAGAAGCTCTTGCTTCTTTTTGTCCAAGAACTGCTCCCACTGCATAGTCACTAGCATCACACATGATCTCAAAAGGTCGAGACCAATCTGGCGCCTGAATAATTGGTGCACTTGTCAAACGAGTTTTCAACTCATCAAACTCCTTCTTGCACTCGTCATTAAGCTCAAAATCAACCTCCTTTTTCAGCAGCTCACATAGTGGTGATGAGGTCTTTGAAAATTCCTTAATAAACCTGCGATAGAAACCTGCATGGCCTAGAAAAGAACGAACTTCCCGCACATTAGTAGGATAAGGCAAAGATTGAATTACATCAATCTTCGCCTTATCGACCTCAATACCCCTAGCTGACACAATATTCCCTAACACAATACCTTGCTTAACCATGAAATGACACTTTTCAGAATTAAGAACCAAGTTAGTTTCTACACATCTTTTAAGCACTAGTGTCACATGGTTTAAGCATGCATCAAAACTATCACCATGAACTGTGAAATCATCCATAAAAACCTCAATGAAATTTTCCACATACTCAGAAAAAATACTCACCATACACCTTTGGAACGTACCGGGTGCATTACACAACCCAAATGGCATCCTGCGGTATGCAAAAGTACCAAAAGGGCATGTAAATGTCGTTTTCTCTTGATCCTCTGGAGCTATGGCAATCTGAAAATAACCTGAGTATCCATCCAAAAAGAAATAGAAAGGGCGACCAGCAAGTCGCTCAAGCATTTGATCAATAAATGGTAAAGGAAAGTGATCCTTTCTAGTTACCGCATTCAACTTACGGTAATCAATGCAAACTCGCCAACCTGTTTGTAACCTGGTAGGAACCAACTCTCCTTGTTGATTCTCTACAACCTGAATACCACCCTTCTTGGGGACACATTGTGTAGGACTAACCCATTGACTGTCAGAGATAGGAAAAATCATACCTGCCTGCAGGACTTTCAGCACCTCCTTCTTCACCACATCAGTTATTGGTGGATTGAGCCGCCTCTGGGGTTGTCTGGATGGTTTGGGATCCCCTTCTAGCAAAATCCTATGCATACATGTCGAGGGACTAATCCCTTTGATGTCTGCAATGGTTCATCCCAAAGCTACCTTATGCTCTTCAAGCACTGCCACTAATTTCTCCTCTTGCTCCTTGGAAAGATGGCTTGAAATAATAACTGGTAATGTTTTACCTTTTCCAAGAAAAGCATACTTGAAATGTTTGGGCAACTCCTTCAATTCAACTTCTGGTGCCTGCACAATAGATGGTAGGAGCTTCTCGCTCGGTACTATTAGTTCTAAGGGGCCATTGCCCACATAAGTGTAGGGAGGCTTACCTTCAGCGTTCAATTGTGCCAAGACTACCTGCATGTTAGTGGATAGAGACATATATGCATGTGGATCCTCCACATCATTCTCAATGATCGATTTTAGCTCATCACAACAAGTAACATCAAACACATCTTGCACAATAGGCTCAATCACATCAATAGAACATAAAGAATGGTCATCAATGGGGTGTTTCATAGCATCATAAATATTGTATTCAACCTTCTCCCCATCAAATTCCATTGTCAGTGTCCCACTGTTCACATCAATCTTAGTTTGAGCAGTTTTCATAAAAGGCCTACCTAGCAAAATAGGTGTTGCATGCTTGTCATGCTCCATATCCAAAACAAAGAAATCAACAGGAAAAATCAAGTCACCAACCATAACAAGAACATCTTCAACCACCCCTTTTGGGTACACATTTGATCTATCAGTAAGTTGAACAACAATTCCTGTTTCATGCAATGGTCCTAAACCTAGTGATTCATACAGAGAAAAAGGCAAAACATTGATTGATGCTCCTAAATCTAGCATAGCTTTTTCGAATTTAGTTTCACCAATCACACATGGAAGGCTAAACATGCCTGGGTCACCACATTTCTTAGGCATACGTCTTTGGAACACAACAGAAACTTGTTCACTAACTTTAACCTTTTGTCTTCCCTTGAGTTTTTGATTCCTTTTAATTGTGCAAACTTCTTTCAAAATTTTTGCAAATCTAGGATTACTCTTGACAAGTTTAAGTAAAGGGATGTTTACCTCGCACCTACTGAAGGTTTCGAAAATTTCTTTATCGTTCTCTGGCCTTCGAGTGTCCTTCAATACCTCGGGAAAGGGAGCCACAGGCTTCTGTGAGAATAGAGGAGGAAAGTTGGGGCGAACATAATTGTCAACCGGCTCAGATTACTCATGGCGATCGCCATCAATGGACGGCGATCGCGGTCGCGACCCTTCAGCTTCTGTTGAAATATGGCGATCGCCAATGATATGTGGCGATCGCGGCTCCTTCTCGGCCAGATTCTGCTTGCTCTCTGTAATGTTCCCGCGATCGCCACCAATGTTTGCCGATCGCGGTCGGTCTTCTGGAGTTTCTGTCTCAGGATGTTGCTTCTGTTTTCCCTTTTTAGCATTAGATTCCTCAACCAATAATTTTCCACTTCTCAATGTCACAACACTGACACTTTCTCTCGGGTTTACTACCGTTTGAGATAGTAGCTTTCCTGAATCTCTAGCTTCTAAGTTGCTCACAGCTTGAGCAATCTGCCCTATCTGTTTCTCAAGATTCTGAATACTCGACTTCGTTTTAACATTTTGTTGTATCACAGATTGAGCTAAGGACTTAATCATCTCTTCAGCAGTCAGAGAGTTTTGTGGTCTAGGCTGATTTTGGTGATTTTGCAATACTTGAGGGTTTTGAACATTATTCTGATTATCCCACCTCAAGTTAGGATGATTCCTTGTACCTGGATTATAATGATTAGCATAAGGATCAAATCTAGGCCTAGGTTTCCATCCTCCTGCAGCATTTACCTCAGCACTCGGTTCTTGGAGTTGTGGGCAGTCGTCAGTAAGATGCCCTGTGAGTGTGCATACCCCACAAGCTCTCACGTGTTGCCGACCACCACTTTGCAGCATAAAAGACTTCATCATATCTTTCCGTTCATTCATATCACTTTGAATTTTAGCAGGATCAAGTGAACTTACTGACTGTGTTCTTTGCCTGCTACCAAACTGCCTTGAGCTCTCTGCTAATTCCTCAAACATTTCAGTAGCCTGAGGTATAGTTAATCTCAAAAAGTTACCTCCACAGGATGCATTCACCATACGACGGTCCTCATCAATCAGGCCACTAAACAAATACATGAGAAGATCCTGATCAGTGTAGCTGTGGAAAGGACAACTTGAGCACAACTTCTTGAATCTCTCATAATATTCATAGAGACTTTCAGTTGCGTGTTGTTGGAGATTTGTAATGTCCTTTTTCAGGCTGCTCAGTTTAGTTGCTGGAAAGTATTTCTCCAAGAAAACCTTTTTCATCTTGGCCCAAGAATCAATACTCCCAGGGGCTTGATAGTAAAGCCAATCATTAGCAGCGTCTTTCAGAGTGAATCTGAAAGCTCTTAACATTACCTGTTCCTCAGTGACACCCCTCGGCTTCATGCTAGAACATATGGCATGAAACTGAGCCAAATGTTTGTTTGGATCCTCACCTGTTAAGCCATGAAAGTGTGGAAGTTCATGAATCAATCCAGCTTTTAGCTCAAAATTCACACCCTCAGCTATCTTAGGAAACCTCACTGCCAGAGGTTGTTGATCTAAGTTCGGGGCAGTGAGCTGCCTCATAGTAGGCAGTGGCGGTCCATTTCGATCACCCATTTCGCTACTTTGGTTCAAAGCTGCTCTTCGGTTCCTGTGGAACATCCTCTCAATCTCTGAATCAAAAGCAACAAGAGATGAGTTAGTAGCACGGGTTTGAACCATAAAGGTTCACACCAAACAGTTGATAAGTCACAATTAGCACAGAATTGGAATAATTCAATTCCCCGGCAACGACGCCAAATTTGATGAGGCTAAAGTCATAGTGCCAAATCAAAGAAAACTCTAAACACTAACTAAAGTATAACAAGTAAGTAGAGGTCAAACCCAAGGGAATCAAAACACCAAATCAATGCAGTCAAGTGAAATATCAACTAGTAACAAGTAACCAAAGGGGGGGTTTGATTGCAAGAACACACAAGTAACCAGTAACAAGCAGAGGAAGTTTAGGTGAGAATATGATGAGAAGGGGTATCACCTAGCAAGTATCCACACAACAGTCAATCAAGTTGATCATAGATTTATCTCAAGTTCTATTCAATCCTAGGGAATGTTCCTATTCCAATCTTTAATATATCAGCAGGCCAACCGATCCTGATAATACTTACTATTCAACAATCAGGGAAACCTCTCAATAATAGATGAAATAGCAGCAAAGGGCACAAGAATCATAAGGATGCATGCAATAACTTACAACTGTCAAGTATTAACATGCAATCAATTCTCTTTCATAAAAGCAATCAACTACCAGATCATGCAGATATGAGCGCTACAATGACAAGGAATTCCACCGTATATTCCTAGTCTAGCAATAGAAAACTATCAATCAAACTAGGTGATCAAGCTAGCAAAACTAATAGAAATCAATAGATGAAGAACAAGAGAATTAATACAAACCCATAGGAAAAGAACAAGAGTTTAGAAATCTCACAACTTAATAACTGAAGGTTTCAACCGCTAAGTAAAACAATGAAGATTAGTTCATGCTCATGGTTGCAGAACTAAATTGTCTGATGGAAAAGATGATCGAAAAGATGATAATAGAAAGAAAGAAACTAGGGTCCTTAAATAGAGAACTAACCCCAAAATATATGGAAAAAGAAAGATCCTAAACGAAATAATAAAATAAGGTAAAAGAAATAAAATAAAATAAGGAAAATAAGGAAAGTCTGGAATATCTTCGGCCTTGTTGTGGCGATCGCCATGGATGCCTGTCGATCGCGGTCTTCATGTAAAACTTTGCCTCGTCTCTGTTGGCCCATGGCGATCGCCATAGAGTCATGGCGATCGCCATGCTCTCTCGAACTCCTGAAATGCTCCTGTTGTAGAATGGCGATCGCCATAGTGATGGTGGCGATCGCCGCTGCTCCGCAGAATGTCTTCGTCTTCATGTCTTCAATCTTTGATCCCCTTCTTCTTCGGTTCTGGTCTTCATTTCTTTACTTCTTCATAAACAACTCATAATATAACAATAGCTCCAAATACTTGTGATAACACTCCTAAACTAATGTAATAACCCCTAGTTACGCCATACAAAGTGTAGCGTATCAGGAATCGATGCCCCGCCAGAAAAGGATACTCGTAGACCGAGATCCATCCCGGCCGGTGAGCATCAGCACAAAACCCCCTTGGAGGGATTTCAATCTTCACATCTGGACCGAGTTCAGCGATAGATCTCAGACGGCTGACATCATGTGCTTCAGAATAGTAACGATCCGACTCGCGGAGTACCTTCCCTGGCTCATAAAGCACTGGAGTTTCCATTGAAATGAAGTGAAGACAGAAGAACGGCGTAAAAGGATAAAAGAATGAGAAAAAGACGAGGAGAGCATAGAGATATTCAGAAGAAATGAAGTGAGAAGAAGTGTATAAGAGAGAGGAGGGATCTCACCCATTTATAGGCAAGAAATCGCGAGGATTTCGGGAGAAGATACTTTCCCAACGACAACATCCTCCACTAAAGAAACTAGTCGTTAAAGGAGAACGTTGCTGGCACAGATAACAAAGCTTCCCGTCTGTCACATAGAAATGATTGAAGGAAAATGATGATCGAAGCTCTGTGACGATATTAAAATTTCAAGTGACGTAATCATCAACGCGTTCCTAGTGTAAAGAAGACGTATTCCTTGAATAAAGAAGGCGTCTCCCATCTCTACTAGACATTAAGCATTGTAAGACGCCTTAGGGGTATTGTTTGTGCCTAAAAATACGACGAGTAGGGAATGCGTGACGAGATACACGTAGGATGATCGCGTCGACGTGACGAGAAGAAAGGAGGATGTCGTCAACGTGATGAGACGTGGCAAAGATCTCGTTTTCCTTGATGATTAAGTCGGTCGGGTGTATTTTATCTTATTTCCTTGTATATTATTGTAGTTGGTAAAAGATACGATAAAGAATATCTTTTTACCTTATTATTATATCGTTATTAGATAAAAGGAAGAGATAAGATCTCGTTTCCTAAAAGATATCATTAGGGTTAGCCTATAAAAGAAGGCTAATGCCTGCTTTGTAATCATTCAGCCACCACACGAGTAATACTAAGTTCAAGCTTCAAACCCTAAATTCTTACTTCGTCCTATATCGTTCTTGAGTGTTGAGATTATACCATATTCTTTGATCTTTGCCCTACAATTGCTTAGTTATCATCTTGTTGATGATTTCGCTACAAACACCACCCTATCAAGTAAGTAAAGTTCCCTAACGCGTTCACTACGAACAAAGCATCACACAAGGGGTAGAAAATCACACCCCAAAAGATAAAGTAGCAAAGGCAAAAAGTCGGAGACCAAACCTACGCACTCACAAACGAGCTACACGTAAGGGGTCGCAGAAGTAAAAACCCAGAAGAGAAGACTATACACATAGTCAAAGCAAGTTAAGCATATCAAAGTCAGAGCACATGAAACATCAAGATCAAAGGAAAAGCAAGCTCTCAAGACATCTCTGATGCGAAGAATATCGTACTCCACGCCAAGAAAAGAATGAAAGAAACAACAAGGTATGAAAAGTGCAGGGGTCTTTGGTAGCTCTAACCTAGCCTACGGGGAGCCTAAGCCAAATCTACCAAAGGGGTAAAACCACTTAAGAAAGAAAAAGCTATAAGAACCAACGCGTTCGCCTAGCCAAGAAGATCACGTTCCAAGTCAAAAGATCAGAAAGATAGAAGTAATGTCACATCAACTCGGAGAATAAAGCCAAGAAGCTCGACTGCATCAAATAAAATGCTATCTCCAAAGAAAAACAAGTAAAGTCGAAAGCTACGCGCAAGATAAGAAAAATAGCTCACGAGGAAAAGGTTAAGCACAAAACTCGCAAAAGCGAGACCAATACATTATAAAAACTCCCACATAAGAGGAGCAAGGGAACAATTGTTCGTATGAAAGCACCCTAAAGACTAGCGACGCGTAAGAAAAAAGAAGGTAACAAAAAAAGGGGAAAAGGCTACGAAGATTCGCCTTTGCCTTTAGAAGAACTAGAAGAAGAACGTTCGGCAGCATCATCTTCATCTTCACCTTCGGAATCCTCCACGGCAATCTCCACATCGACATCTTCAGCACCCTCAGCATCCCCTTCAGGGTCGACATCGTCAAGTCCAGCAGCATCTTCCTCCATAGCGTCAAGATCCTCTGCAGGATGCGAAGAAGAAGGACCCGCCACAACACCACCAGGAATCTCCGAGTACGCTTCATCAAACTCCCGCCGTTCAGATTCTGGATTCCAACCATAATGCTTCCCAACGCCATACTGCTCCAAAACTTCCACCCTTGATAGCCAAGACCAGTAGATCTTCGCTTCATGCAACTCCGAGACATGCTTCTCCTCCCTCCTCTCCATGCCGTCCTTCAAAGTAGCTACGCTCGCCTTCAAGTTCTTAACTTGTTTGGCAAGATCGTCATGAAGTCTGAGCACCTCCACAACCTTCTCCCGAGCCTCGTTTTCCGCCTTACGAGACGCCTTGACCGCATTGAGCTCCTTAATCTTCTCCTCGTCGCTCGACTGTTTCTCCTCCATGACCTTCATCCGATCAACATACTCGGAGAAGCGCCTCCAGACACACAAAGAAGATTGAAGCCCCTAAAGGAAGAAGAGAGTTAAAAACAAGCCAAAAAGAAGAAACAAAACGAAAATACATATAAACCCTACCTGCCATTGCGCAGCAAAAGCCTCTCCTATCACGTCATCTGACTCCATTGGCAGGTAATAGTCGAGCGTTGGGGGAGACAAGAGCCCCTTCATGGCATGAAGAAACTCGTTCCCAGGAGCGATAGTGCGAGAAACAACCCCAGGAAAATCGTCGACAGTCTCGTACTTAAACTCCAACGCCTCAACGACCTTCCCCTTATGATATAGCCTTGCTTGAGCTATGAAGCCGATCTAGACAACCATGAACACACAAGAGATCAATCAACAACAACAATGGCGAAAGCCCTTTGAAAATCAGAATTGAAATGCAATGAAACAAAGGAAATAACAATGGGATATCTACGAGATGATGAATGATCGAAACCAAGCACAAACAACAACAAGACCAAAGGCTTTAATGGCCTAAAACCAGGTTGTAATGGAGTGCAAAACCTCAATCCTACAACCCTACACAACCTTCACGTGGAGGAGGCACAAGGAGGAGTTCTATGAAGCTTGTAAACACCAATTCTAATGAGATTGACATAGACAAGGCATCTAGAGTAAGACAAGCAATCCGCTCGATCACACACTTGAGTTCAAAGCTCTCTTTGAAAGGAGAAAACAACAAAGTTGATAAACTTGAACTGATTTGGGCGTGGGGTGTCAAGGAGGTTTAAATAGCCTAATAACCGCCCCTTGACTTCAAAACCACACGCACAAAATGTCTTGAAATGAAGCCCTTGACACGGCTAAACAAAGGTTTAAAAATGCAACCAAAAATGTCATGAAATGCAAGTGTCATAAAATGCACTAAAAGGGAAATGATAAGCAAGGTCTTCAAGCTATCTCCTTGGACTCAAATGTGAGTAGAGTCCTAGCTTTAACCATTGAGTCCTCAAGTTCCATAGTGTTGCCTTGAAGGCTGAATTGAGTGACAAAAATGGTTAAGTCTTCTTGTAGTTGCTTAGCTTTTGACCTTGTGATTGGACCTTCTATGGATGGTGCTTCCATTGGTGTGACTTCTAAGGATGGTCCTCCATCATCCTCCCCTCCTTGGAAAGGATTCGACCACGAATCTTTAGGACTGTCCTCATGGTCCTCATAGAGTGTAAGATCAGCCACATTGAAGGTAGCACTAACACCATAGTCACCCGATAGGTCAACAACATATGCATTGTCACCTACTTTCCTTAGGACTTGGAAGGGTCCATCACCTCTTGGAGCTAGCTTGGATGCTCTCTTTGTTGGGAATCTTTCCTTGCGCAAGTGCACCCATACGAGGTCGCCCGGCTTGAAAATCACCCTTCTCCTTCCCTTGTTGTTCCTAGCAGCCACGTCGTGTCCTAGTTGCTCCAACCTTAGCTTGGTCTTTTCATGTAACTCCCTTATGAACTCCGCCTGTTTATCTGCATCAAAATCTACTCGTTCCTTCTTGGGAAACGGTACAAGGTCTAATGGGGTTAAGGGGTTAAGACCATAGACACATTCAAAAGGACTTAAGTTTGTAGAAGAGTGTTGCGCCCTATTATATTCAAATTCTACATGTGGCAACAAATCTTCCCAAGACTTTAAGTTCTTCCTAATGAGTGTCCTTAGGAGGGTACCAAGTGTTCTATTGGTGACCTCAGTTTGGCCATCGGTTTGGGGATGACTTGAGGTAGAAAACAAGAGTTTAGTACCAAGTTGTCCCCAAAGAGAACGCCAAAAGTGACTCAAAAACTTTGTATCCCTATCACTAACAATTGTCCTAGGAATCTCATCCAATCTAACTACTTCTCTAAAGAAAAGAATAGAAACATGTGAAGCATCATCAGTTTTGTGACAAGGTATAAAGTGAGCCATCTTAGAAAACCGATCTACAACCACAAAAATTGAGTCTCGTCCCTTCCTAGTCCTAGGTAGTCCAACAATGAAGTCCATACTTATATCTAACCAAGGAGAAGAGGGAATGGGCAGTGGTGTGTAGAGACCATGGGGTTTCACCTTAGACTTAGCTTTTAAACACTCTAAGCATCTTTTAAGAACATTTTTCAACATCTTTAAGCATGTGAGGCCAGTAGAAGTGTTCTTTAAGCATGGCATAGGTCTTATCACGCCCAAAGTGACCCATAAGACCTCCTTTGTGTGATTCCTCAACAAGCAAGAGTCTTAAAGAGCACTTAGGTATGCAAACCTTACTAGCTCTAAAAAGGAATCCATCAAACAAGTAAAAACACTTATCACATGAACCCGTATCTAAGCATTGTCTATAGATATCCCCAAAATCAGAATCATTATCATAGAGTTCCTTAATGTAAGCAAACCCTAGCACCTTAGAATCAAGTTGAATAAGCAATGCATGTCTCCTAGATAAAGCATCGACTACAATGTTATCTTTTCCTTTCTTATACTTGATAATGTAAGGAAAAGTCTCTATGAATTCCAGCCATCTACCATGACGCCTATCTAGTTTATCTTGACCCCTTAGATGCTTTAATGACTTATGATCCGTATGTAACACAAATTCACTTGGCCAAAGATAGTGTTGCCAAGTCTTTAAGACCCTAAAGAGTGCATAGAGTTCTCTATCATAAGTAGAGTAATTGAGGCACGCACCTTTGAGCTTTTCACTAAAGAAAGCTATTGGTCTTCCTTCTTGCATCAACACACCACCAATTCCAATCCCGGAAGCATCACATTCTACCTCAAATGGCTTTGAGAAATTTGGTAGAATCAGGAGAGGAGTATTCGTCAATCTGGTTTTGAGCTCTTCAAATGCCGCCTCTTGTGCCTTGCCCCAAGTGAAGGGTGTGTGTTTCTTTGTCAACTCCGTGAGTGGTGAAGCTATGGTGGAGAAGTCCTTCACAAATCGCCTATAGAAACCGGCCAGACCTTGAAAGCTTCGGACTTGTCCAACATTAGTAGGAGTAGGCCACTCCTTGATGGCTTTCACCTTCTCTTGATCAACCTCCAATCCTCTTGAGCTGACCACAAACCCTAGAAAAATCACTTCATTAGTGCAAAAATCACACTTCTTAATGTTAGCATAAAGATGATTAAGTCTAAGTGTGGATAATACTTCCCTAAGGTGTTGTTCATGCTCTTGTAAGGACTTGCTATAGATGAGGATGTCATCAAAGTAGACCACCACAAATTTCCCTATGTAGCTTCTTAGAACATAGTTCATAAGCCTCATGAATGTCGAAGGAGCATTAGTAAGACCAAATGGCATGACAAGCCATTCATACAAGCCAAACTTGGTCTTAAAGGCTGTTTTCCATTCATCCCCTTCTTTCATCCTAATTTGGTGGTATCCACTCCTCAAATCTATCTTAGAAAACAAAGTAGCACCATACAATTCATCAAGCATATCATCAAGTCTAGGGATAGGGTGACGATACTTGATTGTGATGTTGTTTATAGCACGGCAGTCCACACACATCCTCCATGTCTTGTCCTTCTTTGCAACCAAGAGGACCGGAACTGCACATGGTGACTTGCTCTCACGCACATAACCCTTTTGAAGTAGCTCTTGCACTTGATCCTCAATTTCCTTGCTCTCTTGAGGATTCATCTTGTAAGCTGGCCTATTTGGTAATGATGCTCCCGGAATTAGGTCTATTTGATGCTCAATCCCTCTAAAGGGCGGTAGTCCTAATGGAAGCTCTTCCGGAAACATGTCTTTAAACTCATCAAGCACAACTTGGATGGAGTGAGGGATAGTGTTGTTGCCTTCGGCACTTGTAAGTGCACGCCATTGGTCCTTGAGCAATGTCATGACTCTTGTGTCTATAGGAAGACACAACTCGTGCAAATCTGATGTGGACGCCAACATCACATTCCCCTTGCTCACTTCTTCTTCTTTCCCTTTGTCCTTCATCTTGGACTTCTCAAACTCTTCGGCAACCTGCAATGGGGTCATAGGACACAAGGTAATAGGTCTGCCATGGAACTTAAATGTGTGCTTGTTAGTATAGCCATCATGAATAGCTTTCCTATCAAATTGCCAAGGTCTACCTAGTAAAAGATGACATGCATTCATAGTAACTACATCACATAACAAAGTATCTTGATAGGAGCCTATCTTAAAAGCTATGTTCACTTGCTTGGTGACTTTCAATTCACCACATTCATTCATCCATCTTAGCTTATAAGGCCTAGTATGTGAAATTGTTGGTAGTTGTAACTTAGACACTAAAGTAGTACTAGCTATGTTTGTACAACTTCCACCATCAATGATCATATTACACACTTTTCCTTTAACAAGACACCTAGTATGAAATAGGTTCTCTCTTTGATCAGCTTCCTCTTTAGTTGCTAGCACATGCAAAGTTCTCTTACAAATTAAGCTATCACCATGCTCATACTCTAATTCCTCACCAAAATCTAAGTCATTAGCATGCTCATTTTCAGTTTCAATGCAAGGAATCCCTTCATTATCACTACAAGAATCATATTGTCCTAGGTGATCTACAATCATAGTTCTCCTATTAGGGCAATCTTTCATCATGTGACCTTTGCCTTTACATTTAAAACATTCAATTTGACTAGACTTAATAGGAAAAGTAGAGTTAGGGGCATTCCCTTTTTGTCCTTGACTTGTGAATGGAGGCCGAGTGGTTTGGCCTTGATTAGTGTGGCTTGTGTTGCTTGTACCAACTTCTTTCCTAGGGGCAGAATGCTCCTTGCTTTGCTCTCGGCCATATGATGCATTCTTGGAGCTTGATTTCCAATTTGCATGGCTTGATTGCCCACGGCCTGAGGTGTATGAGCTCTTTGACTTGAGTCTCTTCTCTATCTTGATGGCATTATGAAGTAATTCCACGGCTGTACTACAAGGATACATATCTACTTCATAGGAAATGTTAGAGTTAAGTATCCTAAGATATCTAGCAATGGTGGAGTCTTCATCCTCTCTTACCCCAGCCTTAAGCATAGCATGTTGCATGGCATTATAAGCTTCTTCTACACTCATACTTCCTTGTCTAAGATTCTCTAATCTTTGTCTAAGTTCTCTAGTGTAGTAGGGTGGTACAAATCTATTCCTAAGCAACACTTTCATTTGTTCCCATGTATGGACTGGTGGATCAAGGTTTCTAACTCTCTCTTTTACTAAGTTATCCCACCAAGCTAAAGCAAATCCTTTGAATTCTAATGTAGCTAATTGTACCTTCCTTTGCTCGGGGAAATTGTGACAAGTCCATATGTTCTCTACCTTGGTCTCCCATTCCATGTATAAATCAGCATCACTTGTGCCCTCAAAGGTTGGGATCTGCACCTTCACCCTTCCTAGTCCATCTTGCTCTTGCTCACGCCTCCTAGGTTGAAACCTCCTATTGCGTTCTCTTCTCCATTCCTCGTACTCATCCATGCCTTCTTCTTCATCCTGAAATTCATCAACAAACTCATTTTGTCTAAAAGAATTAGGAGAAGAAAGATTAGAATGTTCTTCCCTCATTGGTCTAGGGGTACGTATGGGAGGTAATGGATTTCTCCTAGGTGGCGGATTAGGGTTGGTTCTATTCTGAGTTCTAAGGATGGCTTCCCTTCTAGCTTCTTCATAGACTTCTCTTTGTGAAGGAAGAGGGACTTGGCTATCGAGGTTAGAAGTCTGGCCATGTTCCATGTGGGTTCCTAGAGGAGTAGGTCTAGTGGCTAATTGTCCCTTAATGGTGTTCATTTCAGCTGTGAGGGTCGTGATACTATCAGTAAGGCTCTTAAGGATGCTATAGACCTCAGGTTGTGGGGGTGAAGGACTCCTAGTGTCGGAATGGTCATTGCCCCTTTCGCCTTCATGCCTAGAGTTAGTCATGATCAAAGCAAACAAACACTGAAATTGATTAAGTTAGATTGAATAATAACAACTCTCAAGTGTTTCCCAAACCAAGTGTTTGTTCACACAACTCTCCCGTTGCTTGTACTTCTCTAACTTGATATTGACTTGTAAAGATCAATCCTTTCAACTTAGTGTCTATTCACTACAAAGAAACTCAAAACCAGTTTTGAAGTCAAGACAATAATCACAACTCTCAGATTGCAAGAATGAAAAGCAACCTAGTGTTTAAGCACAATTTAAGCCTTAGAATAGGTGATTACCTTCAAGTCAAGCTCGAATTGAGTCAAGAAGGTCCTCGGACTGTCTAGCCTTGTCAAACCATGAGTGATATGGGTTTTAGGGACTAGGTGGCTAAGGTCAATGGGTTGGCTCAAGGGCTCTTGGCAATCCCTTGTTCTCCTTCTTCAACTTGTGATTCGGAAAGGCTTAATACCCCGGGTCTAGCTAAGCCGTTTTGTTTGGCTGTGAATTGTAGCTTTAGACCACGGTTCTCCTTAGACCGATCTATTACAATGACTTAAGAACCCGGACTTTAATGAACCGAGCTAATACAATGGGTTTTCTAGACTTAAGAAACCGGACTTAAACAAAGAGCCGGATTAAAAGACTACTGAACCGATTTAATAACTCTGATTTCTTTTAATGACTTAGTCCGCCTGATTTTTATATTTTGGACTTTGGCTTTTGTTTTTCTTTTCTTTTTTGGAGTTTTTAAATGAAGAATAAAAGAAAAGCAACAAAATAAGCTAAAAAAAAAATAGCAAAGGTAACTTGGCTGCAATCCAAGTGAATTGAACGTTCAAAATGGCATGATTTGTAGGGAAGAGTGGGTGAGGTAGCCTGATTTGTAGGGAGGAGTGGGTGAGGTAGCCTGATTTGTAGGGAAGAGTGGGTGAGGTAGCCTGATTTGTAGGGGAGAGTGGGTGAGGTAGTTACCTGATTTGTGGGGAATGAATGGCTGGGAATTACTTTGATTTTCTTGGTAATTTTGGGCCTTGTAACCACCCTCTCAATACTCCAATTCAGCAATGAAGAACAACAACAAAGTTCAGCCGTTTTCTTCTTCTTCTTCCTTGAGTTTTGTGAGATCAATGGATGTGTTTAGGCAATGGATTTGACAAGGACAAGACCACGCCTACTACCCTTCCTTCTCTCAATGCAAGCCGTCCTCTTTGGTGTTCAACCTGCACACAACTCGCAATTTTAGAGATCACACCTTGTTTGAACAAGAAACTCAAGAACACAGCCAAGAAAGCTTAGATTGATGTTCGAATGAGTCTGAATGGTGTGTATGGAGTCAAGTAGCTCTGATACCACTTGATATAGCCTTGCTTGAGCTATGAAGCCGATCTAGACAACCATGAACACACAAGAGATCAATCAACAACAACAATGGCGAAAGCCCTTTGAAAATCAGAATTGAAATGCAATGAAACAAAGGAAATAACAATGGGATATCTACGAGATGATGAATGATCGAAACCAAGCACAAACAACAACAAGACCAAAGGCTTTAATGGCCTAAAACCAGGTTGTAATGGAGTGCAAAACCTCAATCCTACAACCCTACACAACCTTCACGTGGAGGAGGCACAAGGAGGAGTTCTATGAAGCTTGTAAACACCAATTCTAATGAGATTGACATAGACAAGGCATCTAGAGTAAGACAAGCAATCCGCTCGATCACACACTTGAGTTCAAAGCTCTCTTTGAAAGGAGAAAACAACAAAGTTGATAAACTTGAACTGATTTGGGCGTGGGGTGTCAAGGAGGTTTAAATAGCCTAATAACCGCCCCTTGACTTCAAAACCACACGCACAAAATGTCTTGAAATGAAGCCCTTGACACGGCTAAACAAAGGTTTAAAAATGCAACCAAAAATGTCATGAAATGCAAGTGTCATAAAATGCACTAAAAGGGAAATGATAAGCAAGGTCTTCAAGCTATCTCCTTGGACTCAAATGTGAGTAGAGTCCTAGCTTTAACCATTGAGTCCTCAAGTTCCATAGTGTTGCCTTGAAGGCTGAATTGAGTGACAAAAATGGTTAAGTCTTCTTGTAGTTGCTTAGCTTTTGACCTTGTGATTGGACCTTCTATGGATGGTGCTTCCATTGGTGTGACTTCTAAGGATGGTCCTCCATCACCTTACCTTTGTGCGACCTCGTCGCCTTAGTTGGAGAAGGAGACGGAGAAGAAATCAGAGAGATCATAGGCTCGACACAGATGGGAGCCTCGGAAGCCGACGCCTCAGCAACGCGACGCCTTCCCTTCGACGAGATGAGAACAGAAGCAGATTCTCCACCGCCGTGAATGCGAGAAGCCATAGCTGACACCAAAGAATACCGAAGAAAAATTAAGACATATAAGACAGAGGAAAAGGGGTAAAACGAAACGCGGAAACGTCAAGAATAACTTACCAGTTGAAAGCGAAGGAGCAATACGATGACCCTCCCCGTCGTGACCGTGAAAGGTTCGTTCGTTCTCCGGGATCTCCAGAAGCCTAGCAATTACCTTGTTGGTTTCTCACCTCGCAACGATGTCGTAGGATCTGTATGTTAGTATCAAGGGAAGTGTGACAAAGAGTTGTCCAGTTCCTAGGCACAGCGGAAGTAATAGAATAAGTTATCAACGCAATTACTTAAGGTGGAAACCCTAGATAACCAAATAGTTATCTTTGGATAAAAACCACCCCTCTTTCGAGGATTGAAAAGGTCTACTTGTATATTCAATCAGTGAGTTTAGAGAAGAACGAGATTACAAACTTATTGCTAAGTACTAACCTAGTTCCTATCAGAAACTCTCAGATGATAATACCAGTGAACTTACTTGATGTTCTTTTCCAAGAACAACTTCTCTCTTCTCTTAGTCTAATGCACTTCAAGCTCCGTCAAAATACATAAGTCTAAGAACATAAAGATTATCATATATATAGGAGGGAAGTCTGCCGTATAAAGATATTCCAAGAATATATTATACGTCAAACTACTTTCCTAATTTATGATAATCTCTATGGCTTTCAAGTTAACCTAATTAACTTGAGATCTTCTAAATATTACATTGACAGATTAAAACTAACTTTAGCAATATCCTAAGAAGGAAAAGATCTTCTTGAAGATCTTCTCAGCTCGCCGCCCACGCTAGGGTTAGGAGTAACACGGATGTAACGCAGTTCCTCTGGTTTTCTCTTAATACATAGAGTAATAGAGGAAAAGAACCTATTGAGGAACCAGAGTTCCTTAGGTCCCTATTCCAACAATTTCCCCCTTTTTGATGATGACAAACTCATATAAGTGTAATCACAGAGACAATAGGCAATTTTGAATATAAGACTCAGGACAAAGATACTTAGACCAAACGCTTCAAAGAGTTCCCCCTTAACCTTTCAATTTTCTAACAAGTTCCCCCTAAACATGATACCAGTCCTATTGGTTCCGAGATTTCAGAGTATATTCCCCCTTTTGACATTATCGAAAAGATATGAAGATAATATAAGAAACAATGATGCAAAACATTAGTATGCAAGACTCACAAGTCATAGAACACAAAAATAAAATTATTTTTCATTTATGAGCCCAAAGACAGCTGCGACTCAAACAGACAAACACAATAAAATAACAAAATCATGAAGCAGAGAGAACAACAAGAACAAAATGATTGATGTGCTGGGGAACCATAGGGGAATTCTATTCCAACTACATCGGAGGAACTGCTGGAGAAACCCTATCCTCTCTTGGAAGTGAGAACGTCGGCAAGATTGACGAAAGCAGAGTTAAGGTCACGAATAGCAGCCGAAATTTCTCGCAGTTCCTCAACAATCTCGGAGGTGGCCTCCTCTTGATCATCTGCAGGAGCGGGTCAAGCAGGTATATTTCTGGAGGGCCTGGACTTTTTGGAGACAGTCTCTTCCACCTTGAGATTGTTGATGTAGGAGTCATCCATCATGTGAGAGAACAACGTCTCTTCCTCTGTTGCCGGATAAATGTCAAGTCTCTCCAAAAGAGCCTTGATGAGTGCTGGGAATGGCAGTGAGTGGGATGGATGGCTATGGCATGCCTGCATGTGATGCATGGTGATCTTTGGCAGGTCAAGGATCTCCCCAGTGACAATTTTATCCATAAAGATAACATCGGCAATCAAAACGGTGCTCCTCTTTTCTTGGCGAGGAACGACATTGTTTATCAGGAAGGCATGGAGCAGCTTCATTGATAGGGAGAGGAACCTTGTGTTGAATTCCTTGAGGGAAGAGTTCCCAAACACGGTCTTGGCAAGCTCGGTCTTCTTGATGGGCCAATTTTTTTTGTGGATAGCAAAGAACCGAGTTCCTGTAGGGATCCCAGTACAGAGGAGATCATTTCGGTGGAGATCTTGTAGAGCTTGCCTCGGATATTGACCACTATATCCTAAGGATCCTCAACCTCGAATACTGTAGCAAAAGACATGGAGGAGTAGAAAGACCGAATTACCTCTTCATTGACGCGCTGAGAGGCTGTGAACAAGGTTTCCCAGCCTTGAGAGGAGAGGAGAGCGTGGAAGGTAGCAACCTCATCCAATTCGGAGTTCCAGAGCTCAGGGTCCACGAACAAGGGACTTAATATCCTTCTCTCAGCGAAGCCTTGTTTGAGAGAAGTGGAGGCGGTGGCGAGGGAGCTGGACGAGGAGATCGCCGGCTTAGCAGAGCGAGTGCGGGCGGCGACAGAATTAGGTTTTGGTTTCTTAGCCTGGTGACCACCGTGAGTGGTGGTCTTGGTGATGAGAGGCTCATCATCATCAGCCTCTACCCTAAGGCGTTTGAGGAAAGTGTTGCCTACGCTCTCCGGTTCAGGGACGCTGGGAGGTTGAGAGGGATTGTCCATGGAGTGGGGTGAGGAATGCTGTTGGGATTTGGCGGGGGAGTGAGTGAAGGAGTCACTTTTGACAGGGCTAGGGGCAGGTTTTGTGGAGCTCTCTGGAGGAGGAGGAGATTTGGCTCGAGATGTGTATGGGATGATGGCCATGGAAATGGGGTCGGGGGATGGTGTTTTTGTTTGGAGTGGGGAGGAGGGTTTGGAGGAGGAAGGCAGTGGAGTGGAGGAGGATGTGGGAAGCTCTACTGGTTTGACTTCCTCCGTGGGCAGAGTGGAGGATGACTGTGTTTCCTTCTCCACTTGCAGCATGTAGGCCTTGAAAAGGGCCAACTGTTCGTCAGTAAGAACCACGAGTTTGTTTTGTGCGGCCATTGGAGAGTTTGAAAGTTTAGGCTTTGAGAGGTTTGAGAGTTTGTGAGGAGGCAAGAGAGAGATAATAGCATGGGAAGGGAATTAGGGTTAGAGCATCCCTTAAATAGATTTCTCACGCAAAGATCACAATAAAATCCTTCAAACGGTCACAAAGATCATAATAAAATCCTTCCCCAATTACCGTTGTTCCAAACGGTCACAAAATCCCTAATTACTCGGCCGAAGTTAGTATAATCATTTCAGCCCCAACGTCCATATTTTACTTTCAATTTTCACCACAAAATCGGTCATCATTACCCTGCTAAATCGGCACAAGGAACTAAGTTCAAAAAGCAGAGTGTCAGTCGGCTGCGGATGTTCCCGAGGCAGAGAAGCAGGCGCCAGAAGAGATGCTTTGGAGTTCCTTTCACAGTTTCGTTTTAGTAGTTGGCAAGGATGGGTTTGGATGCATTTAAGTGATAGGTAATAAAAATAAATCAAAAGTACACATCCAAACAATAAAATTATGGGAGGGCCAATTTTGACACAAACATAAACAAGTTCCAGAGTGATGCTAATATAAAAATGATCATAGGAATAGTTTATGTAAGTCAAGCTAGGGAGGGCCTATAATCAATCTTCATTTCGGCTTATAATGCGGGTTCAAATAGATCCGATTGATTATTTTGTGTTCAAAGAAGTACGATTTTGTCAATTTATCATGAGTGAAAGCAGAGTCCGTATATTATGCACGTCACAAAGATAATAACACATTTATAGTGAATATGACTATAGAATCAAGAACCATGTAAGCATACAAAGAGCCATAAAAATCAATCAATCATTTACTAGTCAAGACAGGGAAATATACAGGGGAACTCAGAACCTCTATTCAATGACAATCATGCCCAGGAGTAACCTAAAGTATTCAAAAGGTTCTCTATTTAGGGCTTTAGTGAATATGTCAGCTATTTGGTCCTCAGTACGACAGTGTTCCATGAGAATGATACCCTTTTCCACATTATCTCTAAGAAAATGGTGCCTTATGTCAATATGTTTAGACTTAGAGTGAAAGACGGGATTCTTAGATATAATGAGGGTGCTAGTGTATTCACAAAGAATCTTTAGAGGAGCATAGGACTTACCAAAGTCAACAAGTTGTTGCTTGAGCCATAGAAGATTTGCACAACAAGATGCAACTGTGATGTATTCCGACTCAGTGGTTGAAAGGGAAATGGATGATTGCTTTTTGGATGCCCATGACACCAAGCATGGACCAAGGAACCGAGCCATCCCTGAGGTGCTTTTCCTGTTCTTGAGATATCCTGCATAGTCAACATCAGTGTAGGATAATATTTCAAAATCATCACTTTTAGGATACCATAAGCACAAATTTTCAATTCCCTTGAGATATCTAAGGATACGCTTGACGGTAGCCAGATGTTTGACTCTTGGATCTGCTTGGAATCGTGCACACAAGCACACGGAGTACATGATATCTGGGCGACTAGCAATCAGGTATAGAAGGGAACCAATCATTTGCCTGTAGAGAGATTGATCTGCGTTGATGTCTGTGGGAACCAGCGTTAGTTTGGTGGTTGGAAAGATTGGAGTGGAGAATGGCTTTGAAGAGCTCATTTGAAATCTATTCAGGAGTTCTTTGACATACTTTTGCTGATGGATTTGGGTTCCTGTGGGAAATTGATTTATTTGCAGTCCTAGAAAGAATGTGAGTTCCCAATCATACTCATTTCGAATTCACTGCTCATGAGATCCTTGAACTTCTCTACAAGAGACAGGTTAGTGGAGACAAAGATAATATCATCGACATAAACCTGGACAACCAGGATGTCTTCATTTTGTTCAAGAAGAAAGAGAGTTTTATCAATCAAACCTCTTATGTATCCATTGGATATCAGGAACTGAGCTAACCTGTCACACCACGCTCGTGGTGCTTGTTTGAGTTCATATAGAGCTTTGTCGAGGAAGTATACATGATCGGGTCTGCTTTTGTCCTCAAAGCCAGGGGGCTGCTTGACATATACTTCTTCTTGAAGAAATCCATTTAAGAATGCAGTCTTAACGTCCATTTGGAATAGCTTAAAACCCTTGTGAGTAGCAAAGGCGATCATGAGACGAATGGCTTCCATTCGAGCAACAGGGGCAAAGGTCTCATCATAGTCAATACCTTCTTGTTAACAATACCCTTGGGCGACAAGTCGAGCTTTATTTCTGGTGACCATGCCTGAGTCGTCAAGTTTGTTTCTAAAGATCCATTTAGTTCCAATGATAGTTCTGTCTGAAGGACGAGGAACATACCGCCAAACTTTAATCCTTTCAAATTGATGAAGTTCCTCATGCATGGCATGCACCCAGTCCGCATCATTGAGGGATTCCTTGTAGTTCTTAGGCTCAAGAATAGAGAGGAACGCCGTGAATGCACATAAGTTATTCAATGAGGATCGGGTGGAGGGACATGTATTGTCAAAAGGTGAGAGAATCTGATCAACTGGATGAGAGCCCTTGTATTTGTAGTTAACCACCGGAATGGATGATGAAGAAGGTTCATCCTGAGGAACCGTGTTGAGATCGTTCTCATTTGAGTCTAGGTTCTGTGACAGAGGATCTGGAGCGGAATCAGAGGAACCAGGAGCAATGGGAGGAGATTCTTCATCTTGCAAAGGGGAACTTGGTCCAGAATTGTTGGGAGTAGGATTTTCCTCAGGGTGCTCATTCACGATTCCGGTAGGATCTAAGGTGAATTTAGGTATTGAAGAGGAACTTGGAGTAAAAAGATCCTCTTCTTCTTCAGCATTATTGTCACATGTGGGAAGTACCTGTGAAGACACATGAAAAACAGATTCATTGAAAACAACATGAATGGATTCTTCAAACTTGGATGTCCTCGTGTTGAACAATTTAAAGGCTTTGCTGTTTGGAATATATCCCAAAAAGATCCCTTCATCACTCCTGGGATCAAACTTCCCAATGGGAGTTTTGCCGTTGTTGTGGACGAAACACTTGCACCCAAAGACTTTAAGAAGAGATATGTTGGGAACTCGACCATGAAGGAGTTCATATGAAGTCTTCTCAATCTGGGGGCAAAGCATGGCTCTGTTTAGAATGTAGCATGTCATGTTGACAGCCTCAGCCCAAAATCTTTGAAAAAGGCCTGCTGAGATGAGCATTGTACGAGCCATATCTTCAAGAGTCCTATTCTTTCTTTCAACCACACCATTTTGTTGAGGGGTTCTGGGCGCAGAAAAGTTGTGAGTAATCCCCTTTTCCCAGCAAAAGGTTAGGAACTTTGCATTTTGCCATTACTCGAAGCCGAGCCAAGCAGTTGTTGATCGCCTTACGAAAGGGAATGCATATCATGGAGAACACGGGACAAGGGAGAGAAGAGTACGTCATGCTGATTCAAGCAAAAGAGGAGCAGCCGAGCTGCATGGAGAAGGAGAGGGCCGGCCGGCCATGAAGAGAAGAGAAGAGAAGAGAAGAGAAGAATTGGGCCCTAGGCCCAATTTGAGTTGGACTTTTCCCTTTTGAGTATTTGCTATTTTCAAGAGTATAAATAGATAAGTTTCTAGGGTTTTTAGGCAGATTAGACAAATTGAGATTGAGATTTACGTATTTCTGTTTTGACGTTGGTTTGACGTCTTTATCTGTAGAATTGGTTTTAGTATTGAATTGCAAGACGAAAGCACTTGGTTTGATATTAGCCTGTGAGATCGATCTGTTGTTGACACATATTTCGATCTCCAAACCTTGAAAGAACCCTAGGTGGACTCCTTGGGTTAGTTCGAATCATGTGAGTCTTTCTAGATTGACGGCTGAGTCAAGAAAGGCGTCACTTGCTTATCGTGTCTGAGTCAAGCTAATCTTCCTAGATCGACGACTGAGTCAAGGAAGGTAACACTTGTCGAAGACCAAGATTCGTTCGATCGTCTGCCCCAATGATCTCTTGAAGCCGCCATCGACCTCAACGTCAACTGTCCGTCCGCCACCGCCGTCGACTTCAATCCACCGTTCATCCAAATCCTAGCAGATCGTCGATCTTCATCGGAACCTGTGTCATCATTTGGTATCAGAGCCAACGCTAGGTAAAAACGTTTTTTCTGTTTAAATTTTACGCTTACGTGTTGAATTCAAGAAAAATTAAACCGGGTTGTTACGGGGTCTATTCAAAACCGAGGGCGAGAGCCGCTAGAATTTTTTTCTAGGACCATCATCCCCCGTGCTAGTGAGATCCGTGAGCACTGCCACATGGCTGGGCGCGGTCACCGCCTAGGCGCCGCCGGCGTGGCTTGGGTCGGGTGAGAGAAAACCCTAACCCTAACCACCTTGCCTTAACCTCCAAGATCAAATCTTCTTGTTTTGGCAATTAATTATTTGAATTGATTCTGATTCTTATTTTGTTAAGATTTGATATCATAGGAAATCTCTAGGTGGTTGAGAAGATCTTCTAGTTACCAATTTGGTTAGATTCTAGAGATTTTGTTAGCTTATCTTAGGAAAAAAAAAATTCTTTTTATTTTTTTAATTAATTCCGAATATTTGATTTAATTATTTATATTCTCGGAATTATTTAAAAAAAAAGAAGGAATCAGAACGTCTAGTTGAGGAGAAGGAAAAGAACTTGACTAAGGCAAAGAAGATGACCTTAGGTCAGAACTCGGGAGCTGAAAATCACATCCTTTTAGGTACTTCTAAGGAGGTTGACACTGCAATCCAGGGAAGTCTTCCTTGTTTCTTACTTGTTCCTACTTATTCTCTTCATACGTCTCCAGATACACTTGATATGCCTTTCCCGATCTCGTCATTGTTGCAGGAATACAAGGATATGTTCCAGGAAGAATCCCCAGGGCTACCACCTGTTCGGGGAATTGAGCATCAGATTGACTTCATTCCGGGAGCGACTCTTCCCAATCGGGCCGCCTACCGGACGAACCCCGAAGAAACCAAGGAGCTACAGAGACAGGTGCAAGAGCTCATAGATAAGGGACATGTACAAGAGAGCCTGAGTCCATGCGCAGTTCCAGTGATTTTAGTTCCCAAAAAGGACGGGAGTTGGCGTATGTGTATGGACTGTAGAGCCATCAACGACATTACTATCAAGTATCGTCATCCCATTCCCAGACTGGAAGATATGTTAGATGAGCTGCACGGAGCCCAAGTGTTTTCAAAGATAGATCTTAAAAGTGGGTATCACCAGATAAGGATGAAGGAAGGTGATGAATGGAAGACGGCCTTCAAGACGAAATACGAACTCTACGAATGGATGGTAATGCCCTTCGGTCTAACCAACGCTCCTAGTACTTTCATGCGTCTCATGAATCATGCTTTACGCCCATTTTTAGGAAAGTTCGTAGTAGTCTACTTTGATGACATTCTTATCTATAGCCCATCTGTTAGTGAGCATGCAAAACATCTTCGACAGGTACTAGAGGTCCTCCGAAAAGAGAAACTTTATGCTAACCTAAAGAATTGTGAGTTTTGTTCGGACCATGTTGTGTTTCTTGGGTTTGTAGTGTGCAGTACAGGTCTAAAGGTGGATGAGGAGAAAGTGAAGGCTATCCAAGACTGGCCAACACCGACAACTCAGACTCAAGTCCGGAGCTTTCTGGGTTTGGCCAGTTTCTACCGAAGATTTGTGAAGGATTTCAGCTCCATTGCCATGCCATTGACTGAGCTGACCAAAACAAAGACCATTTTTCACTGGGGAGAACCATAGGATTCTGCTTTCCGGACGCTCAAGGACAAGCTGACTCACTCACCATTGCTGATACTCCCAGATTTCAGCAAAACCTTTGAGATTGAGTGTGACGCTTCAGGCATAGGGTTGGGGGGAGTATTGATGCAAGAAGACAAGACCATAGCCTATGACAAGGAACTGTATGCTCTGGTCAGGTGCCTTCATACTTGGCAACATTACCTCTTTCCAAAAGAGTTTGTCATACACTGTGACCACGAAGCTTTGAAGTATCTCAAGGGTCAGAGCAAACTGAACAAGCGGCATGCCAAGTGGGTAGAGTTTATCAAGACATTTCCTTTTGTCATCCGACACAAGAAGGGGAAGGACAACATCGTAACTGATGCACTATCTCGCAGGGCCATACACTCAGCAACAAAGAAGATACCTTTCGAAGTAGTGTACGAACGGAATCCTCTTACACCTCTTGATATGATTCTGTACACTATCAAGGAGCGAGAGAGCCAAGACGGATTAGATCAAGCGGATCACATCAGAGATCTTCACCAGCGCACCCGCGGTCGCTTGGAGACCAGAACAAATCAGTATCAGAAGCAAGGGAACAAAGGGCGCAAGGAGCTACTTCTAGAGCCAGGGGATCTCGTGTGGGTTCATATGCGAAAGGATCGTTTCCCTAAACAACGGAACTCCAAACTCAAGCCTAGAGGAGATGGACCTTTTGAAGTGCTCGAAAATATCAATGACAATGCTTACAAGATAGACCTCCCAGTTACGTACGAAGTCCATAATGTTTTTAATGTGTCAGACCTTTCGCCTTTCCTTGTAGATGAGGTGGAGGACGATTTACCCATGGATTCGAGGTCGAATCCTTTTCAAGAGAGGGAGGATGATGTAAGTACACCTATACTTACTCAAGGATCTAGCTCAGACATACCAGGACCACCCATGACACGAGCTAGACGTCGGGCTCAGGAAGATGAGGATTCAGACATACCGGGAGCCATTACTCGAAGCCGAGCCAAGCAACTATTGATCGCCTTACGAAAGGGAATGCATATCATGGAGAACACGGGACAAGGGAGAGAAGAGTACGTCATGTTGATTCAAGCAAAAGAGGAGCAGCCGAGCTGCATGGAAAAGGAGAGGGCCGGCCGACCATGAAGAGAAGAGAAGAGAAGAATTGGGCCCTAGGCCCAATTTGAGTTGGACTTTTCCCTTTTGAGTATTTGCTATTTTCAAGGGTATAAATAGATAAGTTTCAAGGGTTTTTAGGCAGATTAGACAAATTGAGATTGAGCTTTACGTATTTCTGTTTTGACGTTGGTTTGACATCTTTAGCTGTAGAATTGGTTTTAGTATTGAATTGCAAGACGAAAGCACTTGGTTTGATATTATCCTGTGAGATCGATCTGTTGTTGACACATATTTCGATCTCCAAACCTTGAAAGAACCCTAGGTGGACTCCTTGGGTTAGTTCGAGTCAAGTGAGTCTTTCTAGATTGACGGCTGAGTCAAGAAAGACGTCACTTGCTTATCGTGTCCGAGTCAAGCTAATCTTCCTAGATCGAAGACTGAGTCAAGGAAGGTAACACTTGTCGAAGACCAAGATTCGTTCGATCGTCTGCCCCAACGATCTCTCGAAGCCGCCATCGACCTCAACGTCAACTGTCCGTCCGCCGCCGCCGTCGACCAAATCCGCTGCGGCCGTCGACTTCAACCCACCGTTCATCCAAATCCTAGAAGATCGTCGATCTTCATCGGAACCTGTGTCATCACCTGTTTTCCTCGAACACATTCTGAACATAAATCAGATTCATCTACCTTGATGGAAGGTAGACCGTGGACCAACTCCTTTCTTTGAAGTTTATGAATGAGATTTAGACTTGCATGACCAAGTCGTTGATGCCACAAGGTGGATTTATTCATCATTGTGGCAAGGCAGAGCTTTTCTTTAGGAGAGTAGCTATGGTCTACGATGTAGACATTATTGAATCTCTTACCTTTAAGGAGAGTCTTCTGAAACTCAGGGTGAATTACAAAGCACTCAGAGGGAGTAAATAGGACATTGTTCCCTCCTTGGTCGCACAGCTGTGACACCATGATTAGATCAAAACCAAGATTATCGACAAGATGAACGTCACTTACCTTAATGTTTCCTCCGTTGTATCTCTGATGTGAATGAAGTTGCTCTTTATTACCTGTCATATGACATGATGCACCACTGTCTATGTACCACTTAGCAACATTTTTCACTTCAGCCTGCAAGGAAAAACATTAATTTTTACGAACCCAGTTCATCCAAGCTTTTCTGGGTAAGTTAGTCTTATAGTTCCCTCGTTGGGCATTTATGACATTTTTCTGAGTTTTGGAATTAGTTTCTCTAACAGTCTCATTAGAGGTATAGTATTGAGGGTCATTAATGTCATTGATTTGAGTCTTTCCATTTCTGAATTTTGTAGAGGCATTTTCCTCCTGTTTCCTCTTTTTCTCACAATCATATATAAGATGTCATTGGTTCCCACAGTGCCAGCAAACACGATTAGTGGGAATCCACTGATACTTATCCTGAGTTTTGTAGTGAGATTTCTTCTTACCTAGATCAACCTTTTTCCTAGGGGTATTTCTAGGTTTACCCTTTCCCACATTTGTATACATGTCATGAATGTGAGGGCTGAAGTAAGGGGCACAGGGTTGTTCCTTCGTAGAGGAACTTTCAATCACTTTGATTCTTTGTTCCAAATATTCATTTTTGCTATTTGAGGTTTGAAGAGCTAAGTCAAGTCTTTCATTTTTGGCCTCAAGATATTTGGTTATTTCATCATAGTTGGTATGAGAGTCACAAGGAGGGTCAAACATGTCATGAGGTTTATAGCCTAGGCCTCTACTAGGTTTAACAAAAACGGTCTGAGTAACAGTTTTTTCATGAATGCATTCAGTAAGAGAGTAAAGTTTCTCAATAATGGTTTGCAATATAGATTTAGAAGGTTGTGAAGAGGAACAGTTTCCTAAGTTCAGTTTTTCATGCAAATCACAGGTAGGACAAGTAGTGATTTTATCAAGTATGATAGCATTTTCATATTTCTTGCACCAAGCTTCACTTTCATCAGATAGCATAGAGATTTCTTCCTCATTTTCAGCAAGCCTTCCTAAAAGGTTGCTATTTTCTTTGCTCAGAGATTTGATAAGTTGATTAGTTGTTTCTTATCATATTTGAGAAGAGTTTCAGATAATTCAGAGAAAGAAGATACCTCAAGAGTTGGTGACTCATTTTCAGGTTGAGCCATGAGACATACTTTGGTCATGTCATCCTCAGAGTCACTGTCTCCCCATATGGTTTCTGGTTTCGAGACTGTCACGAAGCAGACCTTTGATGGATTTAGATCCAGTTCCTTGTCAGAGTCACTATCACCCCAAGTTGTGGTTGCGATCAAGGCCTTTTTCTTAGCAGGAGCATCTTCCTCTTTGGGTTTCTCTTCATTCTTAGGATAGTCTCTAGCACGATGCCCTAGTTGATCACATTGATAGCATCTTAGTTCCCTCTTTTCCTTGTGATTTTCATTTCTGGGGAACTTGCCTTTATGAAATTTCCTTACTGTGCTTGTAAGTAAGGCAGTCATTTCATCGTCATCAAAGTCAGAGTCAACCCCAGTGGACAATCTTTCCAGGACTTTGGTTAGGGCTAGAGCAATGCCAGCTTCAGTGGAGCTTTTCTCATTTCCCTTCATTTTATCCTCATGGCGTTGAGTTTGGCCAACGATTTCCTCTAAAGGGAGTTCCCTAATGGAAGGGGTCTGAAGCATGATGTCTTGAGTAACAACAAATTTTGAGTTTAATCCATTGATAAACACCATGGATTTAGACCATTCCTCAAGCTTTACTTCACAGGCACGAAGTTTGTTGCAGAGTATCTCCAGATGATAGGAGCATGTTATATGGTGATAACTAGCGACTATTAGCATAGGATTAGAGGAGTTTAGGTGCTTGTCGAGTGTTATTTCCGGAATCCGGTTGGAGTTGTTATTATGGATTTGCGGGAAGCTCGAAAGCGATTTTGGTGGTGGAGTTAGGAGATTCCGCTTGTATCCTTCATTGGTACTTGCGGGATGGAGCTTAGGAGGAGTACACACCACACTTGCACCAGAGGAGTGGTCGAGAGGCGAAGCCGAGCTGCCTCGAGACCAGAAGAAGACGGAGAGAAGAAGCTGCAGACAAGAAATCGCGGTCGAGATCCCAAAATCTCGGTCGAGATTTTGCCATTTTCCAGCATCGAGATTCTGTTGATTCCACGTCATTCCACGTCAGCATGTGCAAATCGCGGTCGAGATTTCCAACATCTCGGTCGAGATTTCTACCCGGAATCAGCATTGAAATTGATGGCATTGGATGCTAGACCTTCCTCTCTCCATTTGATTTGTAACTCCGAAACAAGTTATGTTTATCTTTAATTTGCTGCATTAAGACTTGATTTTTATTTATTTTTCTTGGTTTTTCTAGGGAGAAATTATATAAACTCTTCTCCTTCTCCCTAGAGTTTTTATCTTGGTTTTTAGTAAGAAAACTCCATTGTTGAGAGCTTCCATGACTTTGTGCAACTAAATCTCCATTGTTCACTTTGAGGTTTGAAGCCTTCTTTCATTGGAGGATTGTGAGTTTCCTACATCTTATATTCTATTTCAATTGTTGTTTTATTTTATAATCTCTTGTGCCTCAATTTGCTATTGAGAGATATTGGTTTAATCTAGGTTGCAAACTAGGTTTGATTTCTATCTTTTATATTGCTAGACTTGATAATTCTTGTTGAAGAGTCTTGTCTTTGGTAGCAATCCTTATTTGCATGAACTTGTTGTGAATGTTCATAGGGTAGAGATTATAAACTTGTGTCAAGTACCGGCTTGTCGCCAATGGTATTGCACAAGCCTACATATCTTTGTGCTTAATGCTATTTGATTATTGAATCTTAGTTGTTCTAGGGTTATAATCAAATAAGGGTTTCTAGGACTTGTTGGACTAGTTACTTTATATGAACAAAGAGTAGGATAAAACCAATTGAATGTGTATGAATATATGGTGTTAGGTTTCCATGATCAATTCTCCTTGCATGATTGATGTGCTAATAACCGAGAAGTGAACTTCTTTCCATCAAACTACTTAATCTCAACAATTGCGTGTTTGTTTACTTCCTTGATCTCAATTACTACAAACCCCCCCCCCCCCAATTTGGTTACTTGTTAGGAACAAAATTGTGATTTAAACTGTATTTCGACTCTCTTGGGATTCGACCCTTGCTTCCCACTATACTAGTGGATTTGAGTTAGGTATTCTTTGATAGGCATCACGACAATCGCCTCATCAAATTTGGCGCCGTTGCCGGGGAGTCAAACTTACAGTTTTTGTCTCATTTTTGTTTCTAACCTTGGTGTGGATCATTCGTATGGTCCACACCCGTTCTACTAATCAAGTTTTATTTGCGTTTGATCCAGAGATCGAGAGAACTTTTCGGCGGAATCTCCGAGAAGCTATTCACGAGATTGTAATCGAAAACATGGCTGAAAATCAAACCTTGCGGCAGCTGACCGATCCGGATTTGAATGTCCAACATCTTGGGATCACTTATCCTGCCCTCAATGAAGGAGTTCACTTCGAGCTCAAAACAGGATTCATCAACTTGCTCCCGAAGTTCCATGGCTTGAGTGGTGAGGACCCAATCATGCATTTGAGCGAGTTCCACGACATTTGCAACTGTAGCAAGCCAAGTAATGTTACGGAGGAGCAGTTGAAGATGAGAGCCTTCGGATTGACTTTGAAAGATGGGGCTCGAAGGTGGTACTACTTGCTTCCGGTGGGGACTATTGACACTTGGGCCAAGCTGCATAAGGCTTTTCTTGAGAAGTACTTCCCATCGAAGAAGGCGGTTGCTTTGAAAAGAGCGATGGCAAATGTTGAGCAGGCTGATGATGAAACGCTCTATGACTATTGTGAGCGTTTCGCCCGGTTGTGTGCTAGCTGCCCGTTCCACGGGTTTGAGGAGAAGGATTTGGTGACCCACCTCTATAATGGGTTACTAGATCATGAGAGGAGGCTCATAGACGCCGCTTGCAATGGAAGCGTCTTGAATTTGACTCCTGCTGCTGCCCGAAACCGGATCCATGAGATTGCGGAGGGAACAAGAAGTTTCGGGCGAACTTATACAAAGAAAGGAGCGAGTGCAGTGAGCTCCGAGAATACCGAGCTGAAAGAGGAAATTGCTGAGTTGAAGAGCATGATCAGAGGTTTCACTCTCGGCAATCAAAAGCCGGGGGTCGTTTGTGGGATATGTACTCAAGAAGGGCATCATACTGACCAATGCCCCCAGCTAGAAGACCCCGCTATTGCTGAAGTTCATGCTTTGGGAGGTTACGGACCTCCTAGACCTCGTTATGATCAGAACAACACCAACTATAATCAACGAGGGAATGATCATCCGGGCTTCCGATGGAGTGATCCGGCAGGTGCTCAGAATTTCAATCAAAACCGAGCTCCTTATGCACCCAAGCCTCAAGGCCCTTCCACCGAGGATATGCTGAAGTCCTTGACCCAACATTTCACCACTCATGTCCAAACCTCTGAGTCCGGCATGAGGGATCTTAGGAACCAAGTCGGGCAATTGGCGGAATCGGTAACTAGGCTTGAACAGCGTATCTCGTCATCCTTGCCTTCTCAAACGGTGGTGAATCCAAGAGCGAATGTAAGTGCTATTCATTTGCGTAGTGGAAAGGTTCTTGAGGGCAATTTGGAAGATGAGGAGAGGGTGGAAGGCCGAGCGAGTCCCGAAGTCCAAGCTGAGTTGGACAGGAATGCCGCAGAACAGAAATCGCGGTCGAGAATTGAGAATCGCGGGCGCGATTTGCGTTCTGGAGGAGATGCTGAAAATCTCGGTCGAGATGTTGAAAATCGCGGTCGAGATTTATGTTCTGAAAATCTCGGTCGAGATGTTGAAAATCGCGGTCGAGATTTCTGTTCTGGAAGTCAATCTCGACCTGTTGGTGACATTCTCGACCGAGATCTGCATGGAGGGGGTCCTAAGCCTAAAACCACACATCCAAGGCCCGAGAAGGAGTACGAGGATAGAGGGGACTTTGCTTTGAGGCAAGAGAACTATGTGCGCCCCAATTTCCCTCCCTTATACTCCGAGAAGCCTCCCGCTCCCTTCCCGGAAGCTCTCAAGGACACAAGAAGGCCCACCAACGATCAAGAGATCTTTGAGACGTTTAGCAAGTGCGAGGTAAACATCCCTTTACTAAAACTTGTTCAAAGTATTCCTAGGTACGCCAAGTTCTTGAAGGAGCTTTGCACCATGAAGAGGAACCAAAATTTGAAGGGCAAGAAGAAGGTGCAAGTGAGCGAGAGAGTCTCCTCGATCCTTCAACACCGGATACCGGTGAAGTGTGAGGATCCAGGTATATTTACTATCCCTATAGTGATTGGAGACACTAGATATGATAAGGCTATGCTTGATTTGGGTGCTTCCATCAATGTTTTGCCTACATCAATTTATGAATCACTAGGATTAGGACCTTTGCTTAAAACTGACATTGATATAAGACTTGCTGATGGTTCTTGTGTGTATCCTAGGGGAGTAGTAGAGGATGTCTTGGTGAAAGTGGATAAGTTGATATTCCCCGCTGATTTCTTTGTCTTGGATATAAGTGATAATGTTACGGCCTCTATTATGTTAGGTAGGCCATTCATGAAAACTTCTAGGACTAAGATTGATGTTTTTGGTGGAACATTAACTATGGAGTTTGACGGTGATCTAATAGAACATAATATCCATGACGTCGACTCTTTTCACTTGTCTTCTGTTTGTTTGATTGATATTGTTTCACCTCCTATGAAGGAGAATCTTGAGGTCAACATTGTTGATAAGATGGTTGAACCTCCCGATTTGTGCTCGGATTCCACGACCACTCTCTCCACTACTGTTTTGGGCAATCGCCCCACTCTTCTTACGTCTCAGGTCGAGATACCTGCTAGTTCTTTTGTGCAGGTTGTACCGAAAGAACCCAAACGCTCCCCACCTGACTCTAAGTATGGGGGAGGTAAAAAGAAGAAGAAGACGTGCAAGAAGGTGTGGAGAGTGACGAAGGCAAATGGTCTAAGGTTCAAACCTTTCCATGAGTGGTTCAAGAATGAGATCATGAAGGCCGAGGTTCCGAGGGGACCTATAGAGTACGGGTGAGATGATAGACGTCGTGCCACGACGGTAACTAAGGCGCTGACCGGGAGGCAACCCGAGGTAGTTTTCTAGTCTTTTGTTTTCCTAAAAAAAAAAAAAAAAAAAAAGAAAAAGAAAAAAAAGAAAAAAAAAGAAATTGTGCTTTTGATATTCTATCACCTCCATTTCACTATCACTCCACCATTCCGCTTCTTTCATCCATACCTAAACGTCGTCGCCTCCCCGAGTAACATCGATCTAGCGCCGCCGACGTCACCTCATCATCTACCTCCATGTCACTCGGATCATTGCTCATTGCAATCCCGAGTGTCACACATTCGATTCCCCATTCCGTTTCATGGTTACTTTTCCCGGTCTACCACATTGCCGGTTCACTACCATTCCACCTATCACTAGATGACCCGGTTCGTCTCCACCATTAGAGGTCCTCCGCTACACATTGAGGACAATGTTTCGTTCAAGTATGGGGGAGGTTGTCGGTTCTTCTAGAGGTTGTGAGTCTTTTCTTCCTTGCCTCTATCATGTTTATCTCATTTCAAAAAAAAGAAAAAAAAAAAAAGAATTGATGTCTTGAGAAGGGAGGTGAAAACCCGAAAGGGCGCCGAACTTAATGTGTTGTGATTTGTTTGACTTCATTGTTGAATGATTTGCACTTTTATGGCGTTGGAGACATAAGAAGGGAGTAGAAGGATTGTCTCGGGTTTTAGGATTCACCATGGAGGGATAAGGAGTTAGATATCTTGCTTCTTTTTCTCTCATTGATCTTTATTGCATACCCATGATCATTTTACTATCTCTTTCTTTGATTTGAGATTTGTTTTGGTACATCTTTGGCGGTTGTGATAGCTCTAGGGTTAGGTTCTTTTCTTGGAGTTTGATGCATATTGTTGGGGTTGTACTATGCAGATTTCTTGTTTTAGGATTGGTGGTTGATGTGTTGATTGGATATTATGTAGTGGTTTAGGACATCAAAAGAAGAGGAGGAATAAGAAGTGTGTTAAGCGAGTGGGTGACTCGGTTTTATTTTTCTATTATTGCCCATTATTTGTTCCCTTAGCCTTAGAGGAGATTAGGAGTCCACTTGTGCTTATTGCACGTCACTTGGTTCGATATTGGTTACTATTTTGGAGTGGCGTCATATGAAGTGGTGATATAAGGAGGGAATTGGGTAGGTCACCTCGGAGTGATAAGAAGCTAGCCAGGAGCTAGGATTAGAGTTACTTGCTTACACACGGAGTTTGGAGTATAGTCGCTAGCAAGCTTTCCCATGCTTTTGTGACCTTTGTGCTCATTGGAGGAGTTAGCATCACTTTGCTTTCTCGGGGACGAGCAAGGTTTAAGTATGGGGGAGTTTGATAGGAGCATGTTATATGGTGATAACTAGCGACTATTAGCATAGGATTAGAGGAGTTTAGGTGCTTGTCGAGTGTTATTTCCGGAATCCGGTTGGAGTTGTTATTATGGATTTGCGGGAAGCTCGAAAGCGATTTTGGTGGTGGAGTTAGGAGATTCCGCTTGTATCCTTCATTGGTACTTGCGGGATGGAGCTTAGGAGGAGTACACACCACACTTGCACCAGAGGAGTGGTCGAGAGGCGAAGCCGAGCTGCCTCGAGACCAGAAGAAGACGGAGAGAAGAAGCTGCAGACAAGAAATCGCGGTCGAGATCCCAAAATCTCGGTCGAGATTTTGCCATTTTCCAGCATCGAGATTCTGTTGATTCCACGTCATTCCACGTCAGCATGTGCAAATCGCGGTCGAGATTTCCAACATCTCGGTCGAGATTTCTACCCGGAATCAGCATTGAAATTGATGGCATTGGATGCTAGACCTTCCTCTCTCCATTTGATTTGTAACTCCGAAACAAGTTATGTTTATCTTTAATTTGCTGCATTAAGACTTGATTTTTATTTATTTTTCTTGGTTTTTCTAGGGAGAAATTATATAAACTCTTCTCCTTCTCCCTAGAGTTTTTATCTTGGTTTTTAGTAAGAAAACTCCATTGTTGAGAGCTTCCATGACTTTGTGCAACTAAATCTCCATTGTTCACTTTGAGGTTTGAAGCCTTCTTTCATTGGAGGATTGTGAGTTTCCTACATCTTATATTCTATTTCAATTGTTGTTTTATTTTATAATCTCTTGTGCCTCAATTTGCTATTGAGAGATATTGGTTTAATCTAGGTTGCAAACTAGGTTTGATTTCTATCTTTTATATTGCTAGACTTGATAATTCTTGTTGAAGAGTCTTGTCTTTGGTAGCAATCCTTATTTGCATGAACTTGTTGTGAATGTTCATAGGGTAGAGATTATAAACTTGTGTCAAGTACCGGCTTGTCGCCAATGGTATTGCACAAGCCTACATATCTTTGTGCTTAATGCTATTTGATTATTGAATCTTAGTTGTTCTAGGGTTATAATCAAATAAGGGTTTCTAGGACTTGTTGGACTAGTTACTTTATATGAACAAAGAGTAGGATAAAACCAATTGAATGTGTATGAATATATGGTGTTAGGTTTCCATGATCAATTCTCCTTGCATGATTGATGTGCTAATAACCGAGAAGTGAACTTCTTTCCATCAAACTACTTAATCTCAACAATTGCGTGTTTGTTTACTTCCTTGATCTCAATTACTACAAACCCCCCCCCCCCCCCCCAATTTGGTTACTTGTTAGGAACAAAATTGTGATTTAAACTGTATTTCGACTCTCTTGGGATTCGACCCTTGCTTCCCACTATACTAGTGGATTTGAGTTAGGTATTCTTTGATAGGCATCACGACAATCGCCTCATCACCAGACGACCATGATAAGCAGAGACGTTTTCAGTTTCAAGCATCTTGAATTTATGATATTCTCCTTGTAGATCGAACTTTCTGCTATTTTGGAGATCCTCACTTCCTAGGTTGAAAGTTTCAAGAGCTTTCCACAAATCTTTTGCATTGTCGATGCCTATTACCTTATCCTGATCAGATTTGGAGAGGGCATTCAGAATGTATTGTCTAGCTTTGGCATTCTTCTCTTGTTGAGAGAATTATTCAGTGGTCCAACGCTTGAAGTCAAGTTCTGACTTGTGATCAGTCGGATCCTTTGGGACTTCGTAGTTTCCATACTCAACAATTTTCCAGCATATCATGTCATTGGTTTGGAAGAAACCAGTCATTTGTTCCTTCCACCATTGAAATTGACCAGGTTTCAACAAGTATGGTTTGTTTGTTGAGAGACCTAGTTCTGGTTCGTTTGGACGAGACATGTTGATAACCTGCGAGTAACACACAATATAGAGCTCTAGCTCTGATACCAATTGTAGGATCTGTATGTTAGTATCAAGGGAACTATGACAAAGAGTTTTCCAATTCCTAGGCACAGTGGAAGTAATTGAATAAGTTATCAACGCAATTACTTAAGGTGAAAACCCTAGATAACCAAATAGTTATTTTTGGATAAAAACCACCCCTCTTTCGAGGATTGAAAAGGTGTACTTGTATATTCAATGAGTGAGTTTAGAGAAGAACGAGATTACAAACTTGTTCCTAAGTACTAACCTAGTTTCTATCAGAAACTTTCAGATGATAATACAAGTGAACTTACTTGATGTTCTTTTGCAAAAACAACTTCTCTCTTCTCTTAGTCTGATGCACTTCAAGCTCCGTCAAAATACATAAGTCTAAGAACATAAAGATTATCATATATATAGGAGGGAAGTCTGTCGTATAAAGATATTCCAATAATATATTACAAGTCAAACTACTTTCCTAATTTATGATAATCTCTATGGCTTTCAAGTTAACCTAATTAACTCGAGATCTTCTAAATATTACATTGAGCGATTACAACTACCTATCCTAACAAGGAAAAGATCTTCTTGAAGATATTCTCGGCTCGCCGCCCACGCTAGGGTTAGGAGTAACACGGATGTAACGCAATTCCTCCGGTTTTCCCTTAATACTTCACCAGCTTCAAATCTTCAATCTTTTCATCTGAAATATCAAGATAAACTATACCATAGTATATGCTAAGGTTGTCATCTTCAAAACATAGAGTAATAGAGAAAATGAACCTATTGAGGAACCAGAGTTCCTTAGGTCCCTATTCTAACAGTTTCCATCCGCATTAACTAGAAGATAAGACACTGCAAAGTCACGCGTAAGTAAGGCGTCGATGCATACAAGGAAAATGAAAATTCGGAAGATAAAGAAGCTTACTCGCAGGGTTCCAGCATTCGATGAGCCAAGAACAACTTTTGCCCAAAGTATATTTGTTCACAAAGTAGAAATGCTCGGCCCAACCACGATCCGCCTGACTCCCCTCGATAGCGATTCGAGTCACCTTAGGCCTTGATTTAAGACCCACTCGTCCAACCGACTTAGTAGAGATCATCAAGGAATGAACAAGATCCTCGACAACGATCTCGACGTTGTACTTCGCCACCACGTCGTCCAACGCACCGAATATCTTCCAAACACTCAGGTAGGAGTTGTCCAACGGCGACCCCTAACGCAAGCATAAACGCCTTCATCAAAGGCGAGAAAGGAAACCTATGGCCGACGAGAAACGGATACTCATAGACCGCTATCCACCCTGGACGATATGCATCAGCAAACACCCCCTTCGGAGGTATTTCAATCTCGACCAGTGATCTCAACTGATCGACACTGCGAGCTTCAGAAGATTTGCAGTCGGAGTCCTTAAGAATATTTTTTGGCACGTAGAAAGAAGGTCTTGCCATTGTAAGTGTAAGAAGAAGAACTGAGGTGGTAATTGAATGAAGAAAACAAAAACAGACGATTCGGTCAGTATGAGAAGATGAGAAAGCAGGATGTATTCGGGGAAGATGAAATTGTAAAAAGAGTAACGAAGAAGATTAAATCCTCCCCTTATATAGGCAAGAGATCGCGTGAGATACGGTGCAAGTCAAGCCATAACGGCATTATAGCCGCTGAGAATCTAGCCGTTGGAGAAAAGAGACGTTGCCGGCACAAGTTACAAGCAATCTAACGGATGTAAATAAATGATGAGGAAGTATGACGATCGAAGCTTTGCGACGAAGCAAAAATTCGAGATGACGTCATCGCCAACGCGTTCCAGATTTAATGAAGACGTATTCCTTGAAGAAAGAAGACGTTCTCCAGATCTATGGGGCATTAAGCTCTGTAGAATGCCTTAGGGGTATTGTTCGTGCCTAAAAATACGACGAGTAAGAAACGCGTCAGGAACGACGCGTAGAAAGACTGCGTCGACGTGACGAGAAGAAGATAAAGACGTCGGCATGAAGGAGACAAGGTCGGCCGAGTATATTTAGTCCATTTAATGTTTATTCCTTATGTAATTAGTAATATTCTTTTACCATGTTTTATATAAAACTAGGGTTAGCCTATTTAAAGAGGCTAACGCCTTCTTTGTAATCATTCAGCCACTTCGAGCAATAACACAAGTACAAGCCCTTAACCCTAATTTCCCATCGTATTCTCGAGTGTTAAGATTGTTACCGTAAAGTTTGATATTTTCCCTACAATTGCTTAGTTATCATCTCGTTGGTAATTTAGCTACAAACAGTGGGCGCCAATTGTTTGTAGCTAAATTACCAACGAGATGATAACAAAGCAATTGTAGGGCAAAGATCAAACTTTACGGTAACAATCTTAACACTCAAGAACACGGTGAGAAATTACGGTTTAAGGGTTGCAGTCTTATTGCTCGAAGTGGCTGAATGATTACAAAGAAGACGTTAGCCTCTTTAAATAGGCTAACCCTAGTTTTATCTTTAAGGAAATAGAATAATATCTTTTCCTTCTATCTAATGACGATATAAAATATGGTAAAAGGTATTCTTTCTAATACCATTTACTATTTACATAGGGAATATACAATAAATGGACTAAATATACTCGGCCGACCTTGTCTTCACTGCACCGACGTCTTCTTTTCCTTCTCGTCACGTCGACGTGGTCTTCCTACGCGTTCCTTACACGTCGTATTTTTAGGCACAAACAAGCTCCAACGTCGTCTTTCCACTGGCACTCTTATCTTTCGCCTAGGTTTTGCAGAAAGCGTCGAGTTGTGCTATAAAGGCAACGAGGTCGGTTGTCTAGCTATCTCCGAGTTCTTTGTGTTCTTTGCTCGCGATCTTGGGCTTTGGAGTGTTGGGATCTTGTTCACAGATCTCCTCGACTTCCTCTCCGTCGGGAATTAATTTGGTTTGTCGTCGTGACGACTACTTCTTCAGATACTTTCTCTTGAGTCTGTGGGCTTTTTGTGAGACTAGTCATGGTTTCTTGGAAGAAAAAGTGTTCTCTTTGTGTGGAAAGATGATACTCCAATATATTGTTTGTAGCTAAATTACCAACGAGATGATAATGAAGCAATTGCAGGGAAAAGATCAAACTAGACGGTAACAATCTTAACACTTAAGAACACGGTAAGAGAATTAGGGTTTAAGGGCTTGTACATGTGTATTGCTCGAAGTGGCTGAATGAATACAAAGAAGACGTTAGCCTCTTTAAATAGGTTAACCCTAGTTTTATCTTTAAGGAAATAGAATAATATATTTTTCTTCTATCTAATGACGATATAAAATATGGTAAAAGATATTTTTTCTAATATCTTTTACTAATTACATAAGGAATACACAATAAATGGACTAAATAGGCTCGGCCGACCTTGTCTTCACCGTATCAACGCCTTCATCTCCTCCTCGTCATGTCGACGTGGTCTGTCTACGCGTAGCTCTCGACGCGTTCCTTACTCGTCGTATTTTTAGGCACGAACAATACCCATCGATTAAAAGAGTTTGAATGTCGACCTAACGCTAGTGTGTGTGTAAAGGATTCACCTAAGTATGGAGTGAAGTCACAAAGTTGACAAACATCCGACTCACTCGGGGTATAGAGAAAATGTTGTATCCATATTCATGTAAGCCGACACTAGAACAAAAGTCGCCGCCATGATGACCAAACTCTCCCATCGCGTAGCAAACGCCCTCACGCGTTGATAAAACTAAGAACAACGCAAGGGGAAATAAGCTACGTGCAAAAGTCAATAGTAACAGAAAACCATTAACAGATCCGAAAGAGATCTAATAACCAAACCTATGCACTTACAACATAAGTTACACGTAAGGGGTAAATATTATGAGTCGAAGAGTTCGTTCGACCACAAGACAAAAACTCTACGTATTCGCAACGTAAACTACGCGTAAGGAGTAAAATCTGAGAGTGAAGGCACAAGTATTTTGAATCAAAGCGAGAAAGACTAAAGAAAAGTCCAAAACTTCTCAAAGTGAAAAATACACACAAGATGTAAAGGAAACGTACACGTTAGATCAACACGTGAAGATAGCAATGCATAAAGATCTTTGGTAGCTCTATCTTAGCCTACCAGGAGTGTAAGTCAAACCTACCAAAAGGGGTAGGATCACCCAACAAGAGGAAACAAGAATCAAAGAACCAACGCGTTCACACTAAACAAGGTTATAAGCACTTATTACGAGATCTTCTTTCTTTCAAAAGTTTCAACTTTCTACTCTTACCCCAACCCCAAAAGTAAACAAGTACGCGCAAGCTTTTTGAACACGTTAGAAAGTACTAAAAACACGCAAGAAGATCAGGGCAAGTCCCACATCGCCTATATAAAGAAGGACGAGACAAAGGAATCTCGATCGAAAGCAAGAGATCAGAAAACATCCTAGGTCAAGAGGACGACCAAGAAAGACTATTACGAGTTAGCTAAAGCTTACACAAACTCTACGCGTAGAAAGATCGCCATCTCCAGAAAAACAAATGCATAAGAAGAAGGTTGTACGAAAAGAAACCAATACGCGTATATCTGAGCAAAGAAAGCAGAAGTTTAAATTAACTCATTCCCACGAACGAGAATAAATACATTGGTGAAACCAAATTGTGTATCATTGGAAAAAGCAGTGCAAATGAGCAATAATTAAACACTGAAAAGTAATGTATAATTCTTTTTTCTTTTATTTTGCTCAATAAATACAAAGATATACCATTTAGTTTCACAAATTAGTCATAGAGGATTTCCATTCTGGAGAAGGGGTAGGCGACGCCGTCGCCATCCTAATGGCCTCAGCATCAATGGGTTGGCATCCTTGGCACGACGTTGTATCTTCTTCTCCTCGATGAGCTCAGAAGCATTCTCACGTTTACGAATGCGAGAGGCGATAGGTAAAAGATACATAGAAAAAAGATTAAGAATCGCCGAGAAACCTAGAAAGAAAGAGTATGAGTTGTAAAGAAAAAGGGTAGAACGTACGACTTACCACTCGAAGGTGTAGGAATAGAACAATGACCCTTCCCGTCATGGCCATGGAAAGTTCGGTCAGTCTCCGGAATGTCCAAGAGCTTCGCCGCTACTCCCTCAGTCTCCGGCCTTGAAACAACGACGCCAACGCCGACTGTAAACACGCAATATTACGCATAAGAAAAGTCGCCAACACGTACGATAAGGAAGGAACAAGTTTAAAGTCCAAACATAAGAAAATAAAAGAAGAACTTACTTGCGACTTTCCATCATTCAATGATGCAAGCACATTCTTCACCAAGGGACGACTTCTTCACAAAGTAGAAATTGTCTGCCCAACCACGATCGGTCGTGCTCCCCTCAATAGCTATGCGAGGTGCATGAGGCTTATCTCCGAAACCTACTCGACCAGCAGGTTTGGTAAAGATGACAAGGGACTGGACAAGGTCACCTACAACGACGTCGATCCCATGTTTCGTCACCATGTCGTCCAAAGCTGCCAGAATTCTCGATGCACTGGAAGAAGCTGACCCACATCAACGCCTAGAACGAGCATGAACGCCTTCACCAGGGGTGAAAACGGAAACCTGTGGCTGCCAAGAAAAGGATACTCGTAGACCGAGATCCATCCCAGTCGATGAGCATCAACAAAGATTCCCTCGTCTAGAATCTCAATCTCCACATCGGAAGACAAGTTCACTAACGCCCTGAGTCACTCGACGTCGCGAGCCATAGAAGATCGGCTATCTAGCGCTTTGAGAATCGCCTTTGCCTCATAGATTACTGGTTGTGCCATTGGTTAAGAGAAAGAAGTCGAAGAAAAAGCTGGGAATGACTTCTGGAAGAATGAAACGAGCAAACAAGAGTTGAGAAATGAAGAGAAAGTAGATCGATGTGCAATGAGAATGCAAGATTGGAAGAAAGTTTTTTAAGAAGGAAAAATCCACACTCTTAAATAGGCAAGAATCTACGAAGATCTCGGCCCCAATCATTCACTAACGACATTATAGCCGTTGAGAAAAGGAGCCGTTGGAAAGAGCTATTGCCGACGCGCTTAACGATGGAGATTAATCAGACGAACTGCAATAATGCAAACGCACGAAGACCAAAGTATTTTTGCGAGATGAATTTGTGTTCGACGACTTCAACGAACGTGTTCCCAGTTATAAGAAGACGCACGTATTCAGAAGAAGAGGAAGGCGTTTCCCAGATCTATGAAGGAAGAGATCCGCAAAACGCTGTAGGGGTATTGTTTGTGCCTAAAAATACGACTAGAAGAGAATGCGTCGAGGAGCTACGCGTAGAAGAAGACGAGTAAGAGAGAAAGGAGTGCGAAGTCGTCATCTGAGTAAAGAAAGAGTCGGTCAAATATGTTTAATTCTTTTATTAAATATTCTTTATGTAAATGATAAAAGAGACACTAAAAGATATTAAAAGAATATCTCTTTACCATGTTTTATATCGATATAAAGATAGAAGAAAAAATATATTATTCTTTTCCTTATAGATAGAATTAGAGTTAGCTTATTTAAAAGAGCTTTTACCCTCATTGTAATCAAGTCAGCCTCCACAAGAATAATACTAAGTTCAAGTTTAAGCCTTATCTACCTTGTGTTCTGGAGAGTTAAGATAGTACTAGTCCTTTTGATCGCAAACCCTACAATTGCTTAAGTTCTAACTCGTTGGTACTTTTGCTACAAACAATATGATGCTTCAATCATCTTAACCTAACACTTATAAGGATGTCTAACATATACACTTTCTTACGCCACGTATGAAATTTTCATCCTTACGTCGCGTTTAGATAACATCCTTACGTCACGTAAGAAATCTTTACGTCGTGTTAGGATGTCATGGTAATTCTTGTGTCGCGCAAGCACTTGTCGTTAGGATGTCCAGGGCGATTCATATGAATAGAAAGTATGTATTTATTTGCTTTGTGCTAATTGGACTTTTGTATGGTTAGGACATGAGGGTAATCTATCTTATATATTAAAGTTAAAACTTTTAGAGCTTTTATAGTGACTCTAGGCTTGATTGTTAAGCTATTTTTATTTTTAATTTTTAACTTTAATTAAAAATATATTGAATAATTAACCTAACAAATAAATCTTATAAAAAAATAACTTCATTCAACATAAAAACAATACACATTATCCTATCCTATTAAGAATAAATTTTAAATTTAATTATAATATATATATATAATAAGATATTTAAAAATATAATTAATTCATCCAACGACTATTTTTTTAAAAAAAAATTTCCATTCGGAACGTCTATGACGTCACTACTTTTTTGAATTAAAAAAACAAAAAATAAATTCCCGTTCGGAATATGAAAACCAAGTTTTTAAATAATACATTTCGTGTATTATTTGAACCCGGTATCATAAACCGGGTTCAAAATTATCCCGAACGGCCCTACTTTCACAAATAAAAAATAAAAAAACTGTCGGCGTAAAAATGATGCCCCTGGTTGCAACCCGTTTTAAAACGGCGAAAAACCCCGCACCCACTTTTTTATAACTGGCACCCGTCTTGGGCGCAACCCGGATGCGTCCAAAATGTTTTTAAAAAAACCCGGTTCAGTTTTGGGCGCATCCAGGATGCGTCCAACTTAAACCGGGTTTTTTAAACTTTTGACGGCAAAAAAAAAAAAAAAAAATTTACTGTTCATGGGCGCAGCCAGGATGCGCCCATGAACAGTCCCGGTTCAAAAAAAAAAATTTGGACGCACCCGAAATGCCCCCAAGACGGGTGCCAGTTATAAAAAAATGGGTGCGGGGTATGAATGAATACTGTGGAATACTGTGCAGAGGGTCAGTACACTAGTTTGATTTTGGAAGTTTCACAGTTTTCTCTAGTCGTAGCCCCCAACTCGTACGATCTCCAATTTCAAGCCAGATCTTTGGTTATCTCGATCGGGGATCTCCTCGCTGTTTCTACTCTATGTCGTATTGCAGCTCCCTATCGCTCCATAGATCCCGATCTGCTTGAAGATTGACCTCATACTTCGTTCGTCTCTCCTCCTTCCCGTTTAAGTGGCATTTTATGATTCAGTTGGATGCAACTGTTAATTTCCAGTATATCAGCAATCTTATTTTCTTCGAGCTGTTTTTCATCTACTTTCGATTTCGGTTTGAAAGTGTAACTATTCCCTACTGCTATTGATGGTGCGACTTTGAGTCTCATTAGATTTGATGTGAAGAAATTCTCGGTGCAATCGGATCACTTGAGGTGAGCGATTGATATATACCAGTTTTTGGATCTTGTTCTTTGCTGAAAATTTATCAATTCAAGCATTTATTTAATCTATCTATCGTGCGTCCAGATGGATTTAGGAAGTAGTTTGCGTTTAATGTTTTTCATTATCCTTTTTTATTTGGATTATATCCTTAAGAATCAATCCAAAACATTCATCTTGAAAATCCTATCAAAATTTCATAAAATTAAAGCTGAACTTGATGTATATAGTGCATCATCCAAGATAATGACATGAAACTCTTGCAAAAGTGATTAGTTGAGGTTTAACCAATTTGGTTGAATCTTTGCTGCAGAGAAATCTGATCTTGGTTCGTCTAGGAACATTTGGCTTTGGTCATGTGGGATATATGCTAAAAGTGTATGATTTGAGTTTGCATTTGGATTTACTGTACTAAGCAGACTGGGTTCTTTTTTCTCTTACATTGACGGTTGACCAATTGACATTATGGTGCGGGCAGGTCAATGCCAGTCACCAATATCCCATACTTTGTTACTCCCTTTGTCTTCGGATTTGTGCTTGAAGTGACAGAAACATGAACTTTTCAATGATGCCCCGTTTCTCAATTTGAAAAGTTCTGTAATATCTTCTTGATAGACAGAGTGAAAATGACATTACAGCAAATTTCCACAAAACTATAGTTTTTACGTGTTGTAAGTTTCCTGCTACTTATATGAAGAATGTACATGGAATTAAGTTGCATATAAACTTATTTCTCAGTCCTCACAGCCAAAGGGTACCTACTTGTACTAGAGGATCAGATGTTACGACACTGACAGTTTTGATCAAATGAAAGGATATCTGCTGTATATGCTGTTTATGTAGATGAAATTTGTTCTCTATACTGACTCTTTTTTCATTTTAAAGGAATTTTACATTTATTATAATGCTAAGTATAGGAGAACCTGAAAAGGGAAAGAAGCAATACATTTATGGATTTATCAGAAATTAACTCAGAAACAGAAAAAACGAATTTACTTCCTCTCATATTTATGTTATGCTTATGGATTTTTATGCATATTCACACTCAAAGTTGAGTCATTACTTGATTTATTCTGCTTGATTTCCCCCCCTCTAAGTTGCTTCCCAAGTGTAGTCTTGACCTCGTTAGGCTGTATTTCTCAGGCATATGAATGTTTGGGCAATTTTCGCACCTCTTAAATTTAAATTACTCTTGGCTTAACATCTATCATGTTATTTTTCAATCATGAAGAATTAGGTGTGAACATGGGCCACAAGGAAATGCAATCTGGCATATATTCAGTTGGAGTTGTGCGCACCGAAGAAACTGATATGTCCTCCAAATTGGCTGCTTTAGCTTGTACAATTAATACAGAAATAGGTACTGTTCTGGCAGTCATGAGAAGAAATGTGAGATGGGGTGGTCGTTATATGGCAGGGGATAATCAGTTAGAGCATTCATTGATCCTATCTTTGAAGGCTTTGCGCAAGAAAATATTTAGTTCACAGACTCAGTGGCAGAACACTAGTCCTATGCTGTACTTGCAGCCATTTCTTGATGTAATTCTATCTGATGAAACTGGAGCTCCAATCACAGGTGTTGCTTTGTCTTCTGTATACAAGATCTTAACTCTCGATGTATTTAATCTAAATACTGTTAGTATCAAGGATGCAATTCATTCTATAGTCGATGCTGTTACGACCTGTCGTTTTGAGGTGACTGATCCAGCATCAGAAGAAGTGGTACTCATGAAGATCCTTCAGGTTCTTATAGCTTGCATGAAAAATAAAGCATCTAGTCTCCTGAGCAATCTGCATGTCTGTACTATAGTGGACACTTGTTTCCGGGTTGTTCATCAAGCAGGAACAAAAAGTGAGTTGTTACAGCGTATAGCTCGCCAAACAATGCACGAGCTTATTAGGTGTGTGTTTTCACGTCTTGAAGAATTGGAAGTATCAGACAGCGAATCGAATAATGGAGCACAGGAGGTACACCACTTTCCTCTTTGCTCTAATCCTTTCATGTCCTTATCATCTATTAATGCTAACATATATTTATACTATCTCAAGAATTTAACTGGTCACTGGATGGGCTTATGCTGCTACTGAATTACTTTTACTTATTGGGTAACAAAGCCTCCCTCCCTCCCCTTTTATGATTTTCAGAAAATGAGGATTGAACGATTTTATAGAATAGAGTTTCTAGGTCCTTGGCCCTTTCTTTTATTTATACTATCCTTTTCTACAGATTCGATCATCTGATCTGACTTGTTGGTTCAGATATCTCTCTGTATAATAAGCATAACGAATAAGAAATATTACATTTGTGCAGATTGGAAGGCTCAATAATAAGAACAGTAATACAAGTGGACAGTTTGATAGTGTTGGGTTTTATGCAACCCTTGCTTCCAGTAGTTCTGCTAACGTGGTTGCTAGGTCAGAAGATGAAATTCTGGACGTGACTGAACAAGAAAGGCAGGCTGAAGCAGATGATTCACATCTGATGAAGCTTCCCTACGGAGTTCCTTGTATGGTTGAGATACTTCACTTTCTATGCTCTTTGCTGAATGTGGCAGAGCATGTTGGAATGATTTCTAAGTCAAATACACTAGCCTTTGATGAAGATGTACCCCTATTTTCACTAAGTCTGATTAATTCTGCCATTGAACTGGGAGGATCTGCATTTTGCAGGCACCCTAGATTACTGAGTCTGATACAAGATGATGTTTTCCGCCATCTAATGCAGTTTGCTTTATCTATGAGCCCACTCATTCTCTCTATGGTTTGCAGCATTGTTCTCAACCTCTTTCATCATTTGCGTACTAAGCTCAAATTACAGATAGAGGTTTTCTTTTCCTCAGTCATATTGAGGGTTGCTCAGAGCAGATATGGGGCTTCCTGCCAGCTGCAAGAAGTTGCAATGGAGGCCCTTGTTGATTTCTGTAGGCAGAATTCCTTCATGATGGAGATGTTTGCTAACTTCGACTGTGACATAAGTAGCAGTAATGTGTTTGAAAACCTTGTCAATTTATTGTCAAAAAGTGCATTTCCAGTGAACAGCCCACTCTCTGCAATGCATATCCTTGCTTTGGATGGGTTGGTTGCAGTAGTTCAAGGAATGGCTGAGAGGACTGGGGACGGACCTCTTGGCTTAGATGATCCTCCAATTCTTGAAGAGTTCACGCCATTCTGGATGATCAAATGTTATGATTACAGTGATCCTAGATGCTGGGTTCCTTTCGTTTGCCAGATGAAATATATCAAGAGACGGTTGATGATTAGTGCTGAGCACTTTAATCATGGTCCAAAGAAGGGATTCGAGTTTCTTCAAGTAGCAAAATTATTACCAAAGGAGCTTGATGCTAAAAGTGTGGCATGCTTTTTCAGGCATACTACTAGTTTAGATAAGAATATCATTGGAGATTTTCTGGGTAATCATGATCACTTTTGTGTTCAAGTTCTCCATGAATTTGCCCGGACCTTCAATTTTCAGGACATGAGTCTAGATACTGCACTGCGGTTATTCTTGGAAACTTTCAGATTGCCTGGAGAGTCACAGAAGATACAAAGAGTTTTAGAAGCATTTTCAGAGAGATACTATGAACAATCTCCTCTGATTTTAGCAAACAAGGATGCTGCCCTCTTATTATCGTATTCACTTATAATGCTAAATACGGACCAACACAATGCTCAAGTGAAAAAGAAGATGAGTGAGGAGGATTTCATCAGGAACAATCGGTGTATAAATGGAGGAAATGACCTACCTCGAGAATTTCTACTAGAGTTGTATCATTCTATCTGCAAGAATGAGATTCGGTTGGTTGCAGAGGAAGGCACAGGTTTTCCTGATATGACATTAAGCCGTTGGATATACATAATGCACAAATGCGAGAATTCTGCCCCTTATATTGTGCCGGATAACAAACCTTATCTTGATAGAGAGATGTTTGTAATAGTTGCAGGTCCAGTAATTGCTGCCATTTCAGTTGTCTTTGATCATGCAGAAGATGAGGATGTTTACCAGACATGTATAGATGGCTTCTTAGCTGTTGCGAAGATTGCAGCATCCTATCATGTTCATTCTGTGCTTGATGATTTGGTTATATCTCTTACTAAGTTTACCACCCTTCTGACTCCTACATATCTTGAAGAGTTTCTTCTGTCTTTTTCCGAGAACATAAAAGCAAGGATGGCGATGTTAGCAGTCTTCACAATTACAAATAAATATGGAGACTGCATTCGTAGCAGTTGGAAAAACATCCTGGAATGCATTTTACGTTTGCACGAGTATGGTCTTCTTTTTGCACGTGTTGCCAATGATACTCCTGATGACGCTGTCCTTTGTCCTGAGCCTAGTAATGGTAAGCCTGATAAAATTTCATCAGCTAATGTTTTACCCAAAAAGTCTTCAGGATTTATTGGCCGCTTTAGTCAGTTGCTGTCATTTGAATCAGAAGAGGTTGTTTCGCAACCTTCAGAGGAAGAACTTGTTGCACGGCAGCGCACTTCAGAGATTGTCCAGAAGTGTCAAATAAACAATGTCTTTCTCGACAGCAAATTCTTGCAAGCTGATTCTTTAATCCAGCTTGCTCGTGCAATCATGGCAGCAGGAACGGCACTGAAACAAACTGATTCCTCTGAGGATGAAGCAGGTGCTGTTTTCTGTCTTGATTTACTAATAGGAATCACATTGAACAACCGTGATAGAATTTCACTTCTCTGGCAGAATGTCTATGAGCACATATCTAATATTGTTCAGTCAACAGTGATGCCGTGTTCCCTTGTGGAAAAGGCAATCTTTGGACTACTTAGTATTTGCCAACGGTTACTTCCATACAAAGAGAACTTGGTGGATGAACTTCTAAAGTCTCTGCAATTGGTCCTTAAACTTGATGCTCGTGTAGCCGATGCGTACTGTGAACAGATTACACAGGAGGTTGGTCGTCTTATAAAGGCAAATGCCACTCGCATAAGATCACAGATGGGATGGAGGGTAGTTTTGTCTCTACTTGCAATTACAGCAAGGCATCCAGAAGCTTCCGAGGCAGGTTTTGACGCTCTCTCATTTATAATGGGTGAAGGGGCCTTTTTGCTTCCTTCAAATTTTTCTCTTTGTGTGGATGCTGCTAGACAATTTGCTGAATCCCGTGTTGGTGAGGTGGAGCGGTCTGTGCACGCCTTAGATTTGATGGGTGGCTCTTTGAGTTGCTTAGTGCGTTGGGCCCATGAGACTAAAGGAGTTATGACAGATGGAGAGGCCACCAAAATGTGTGAGAACATTAGAGAGATGTGGCTAAGGCTTGTGCAAGCATTGAGGAAAACTTGTTTGGATAACAGAGAACAGGTTAGAAATGGTGCTATGCTGTCAATGCAGAAGTGCTTGATAGGAGTGCATGAGATCCATCTTTCACCCACCCTGTGGTTAGAGTGCTTTGATACGGTTATATTCACACTACTGGATGATTTGCTTGAAATTGCCATTGCACAATCACATAAGAACTTCCGGAACATAGAAACTACACTCATGCTTGCTATGAAACTTTTAACAAAGGTGTTTCTACTCTCAATTGACGAGGTCACTAAATTAACAGTTTTTAGCAAACTTTGGCAGGATGTTCTGATCCGGATGGAAAATTACATGAAGGTAAAAATTAAAGGGAGAAGGAATGAGAAGCTTCAGGAGCTAGTGCCTGAGGTTTTAAAGAATATATTGCTTGTGATGAAGTCTGGTGGAGTTCTCAGACAAGAAAGTGTTTCTGGTGATGGTGGAGATAGCTTCTGGGAATTGACATGGTCACACGTCAATAACATCGCACCGGCTTTGCAATCTCAAGTATTTCCAGGTGCAGGCGCGGATGAACAAAGCAAAATTGCTCCTTTGGCAGCTGCATCTCCTATTCAAAGCGTACAAAACAAATAATCATGTCATACACAGATAGTTGTCAGTAGAATTGGATTTTTTAAGTGCAAACTTTGAGAGAATTGGTCCTTGTTTTTGATCACTTGCTCTGCCCCATTGCTAGTAGTAATCAGTTGGTTTTACTAGCTAGATTTGATTAAGAAATTTCCTGCCGGACTCTTTGGAAAATATCATTGGACAGATTCCTTTCACATCAAAGGTGACATGGATCCATGAACTCCATTGCTCTGCGTTTTATATGATCTACGTTTATAGGATCGTATGATTTTAATGTACAGATACTGCTACACAGGCATTCTTTTTAAGTTTATCCTTGCAAACTCAAGTTCATTTCACTGCTTTACAGTCCGAATTTCGTACTTGCTTATTGACATGTATTTGTGTACTTGTCATTGTCAGCCTTACAAGACCACTTTGACAGTTTTGTTCAACCGATCATGGTGTGTAGCATGTTGATAGTTTGTGTTGGTTTGAATGCCACCAACTCATGGAAGATTTTTTGTTTAGCCAGTTTTGTTATGTTGCTACATGTCACATTGTGTTGGTTCCTTCCGTCATTATTTGCGGTTCAAACTCCATTAATCATGTGATAATTAACGCGCTGCTCACACGCTTCTCTCCGATGGAATGACCTCTCCAGTGAGAGTTCAACCCAGAAAACCCTCTTTATATTGATTCAAAGACTGATTATACTAAATCTCAATGGTGGACAAAACCCAACCAAGGAGCCCAAGGCTATTGTCCAATTAACACCCCAGATGTTTTCTGGATAAAGAGCAAAGTCTTCCCCTAACCTCCTTATACCCTAGAGCCACAACCACATCACCAAGCATGTGCTCTCTCTCCTCTAATCGAATTCTGACAAAATTATTCTCTCACAAGATAAAGCATATAACTAACAAACTGTAGATATTACTACTATACCCTTCTCCATCTGGAATCAATTCCATTAGGCCTTGTATGGCTGAACAACCTTCCTCCTCCTGCTGTATACTATGTAACCACCAATTTTATCAATACCTCCTCCATCAAAACAAACCTTGTCCACAAGGTTGGATCCAAGGAACTGTTTCTTGAATTCATCATAGCCCATCCAATTAGCATCATCCTTTGATTTATTGATCCACTGTACTAGAACCCTGTGGCACACTCCACTTGTGTTAGGCTGCTTCTTGACCTCTAAGATAGCCTCTGGGAGGAACTCCTCTTCTTCCAGAATAAAGACAACTGGGAGCTCCACTATAGCTTTGTGTTCCCTACCACCTTCTTTAGGAGAGACACGTGAAAGACATGGTGAATTCTAGTGTTGGCAGGCAACTGTAGCTCATAAGCCACTTCTCTAATTCTCTTCACAATTTTGAAAGGGCCAAAGTATTTCTAGGCTAGCTTCTGATTCACGTTGTGCAGCAGTGAAGTTTGTCTGTGAGGCCTCAGTTTTAGAAATACTAGTTCCCCCTCTTTGAAGCTCACTTCTCTTCTCTTCTTATTAGCCTGGGAAGACATTCTCTTTTGAGCTCTATCAAGATTCCATTTCAACTGCCTCAGTATCTCATCACGGTTTCAGAATTCCTCAGCTACAGCTACAACCACAACCTCTCCTGGTAAGAATTGTTGTAGCATTGGTGGTGTCCTCCCATACACACATTCAAAACGGGTCTTCCCAGCCCCCCCTTGATAGTTGGTATTATACCAGAATTCTGCCTAAGGAACCCATTTGACCCATTGCTTAGGTTGCTGCGAGGCATAGCACCTAAGGTATGTCTCCAGGCATCTGTTAATCTGTTAAGAACTTCAGTCTGGCCATCAATTTCTGGGTGATATGCACTGTTCATTCTGAGCTTGGGTCCATTCTTCTCAAAGAGCTCCCTCCAAAAACAGCTCAAGATCGAACACAGGGTCTCTGTAACTCACAATGGACCTTGGAACACCATGGAGCCTGATAATTTCTTTGCTAAATACCTCTGCCACTGATCTAGCAGTATAGGGGTGCCTCAAGAGCACAAAGTGTGCATATTTACTCAGTCTATCCACCACCACCATTAGGCAATCCATTCCCAGAGATCTAGGCATGTCCCCTCTGAAATCCATTGAGATATCCTCCCACACCTGTTGAGGAATTGGTAAGAGTTACAGGAGTCCAGCTGGTGACAAGGTCTCATACTTGCTCCTTTGGCATATCAGACATTCAACCACAAAAGTTTGCACAATCTTAAACATCTTGGGCCAATACACATTGGCAGCCAATCTCTTATATGTCTCGAGGGCCCCTGAATGACCCCCACCGAGGCTGAGTGGTATTCTTGCAACAGTTTCTTCACCCAAGTGGACTTCTCAGGGATACAAATCCTTCCTTAATAAAAATAATCTGCCTCTAATCAGCCTATAAGGCTTTTTAATTGGCTCTCCTCTCTTGAGCTTCTCAATGATTTCTTGTAAGTTGGGGTCCATGGCTATCTCTTTCTGTATCTCCTCCCAACATGCCAAGTAAGGGACTGAGATTGCCTGAATCTGCATCTCTTCTTCTCTCCTTGACAATGCATCAGCAACCCTGTTAGTGCTTCCCACTTTATACTCAATCTCCAGATCATAGCCTATCAATTTGGCTACCCAGTTCTGCTGAGCTGGTGAAGTGATGGGTTGGATGAGGAGGTGTTTCAGACTTCTGTGATAAGTTCTCATAATAAATTTACTTCCCAACAGATATGGTCTCCAACATTAATGTACATCCATCACCAAAGCCATCAACTCCTTCTCATAAGCTGATCTGGACAACACTTGTCCAACCAATCCTATGCTAAAATAAGCTATAGGCCTCCCCTCTTGCATAAGCAGAACCCCCACCCCGAAACCTGATGCATCACACTCAATTACAAACTTTTTGGAGAAGTCAGGGAGAGTCAATATTGGAGTTGATATCATGGCTTGTTGAAGATCCACAATAGCTTTCTGTTCCATTTCACTCCACTCAAACTTCTCGCATTCCTTCTTCAACAAATCAGTGAGTGGCCTAGCAATCTTGCCATAGTCCTTGACAAGTTTTCTGTAATACTCTGTTAAGCCTAGGAATCCTCTCACCCCTTTCACTAATTTGGGACAAGGCCAAGCTAAAACACTAGCAATTTTGTTGGGGTCCATGGATACCACCCATGCTGACAAGATGTACCCCAAGTATTATGCTGAACTCTGTCCAAACAAACACTTTTTTCTGTTGGCCACAAAGCAGTTATCTTGCAAGACTTGCATCACTACCCTTAACTGCTTCATGTGCTCATCTCAGCTATTACTATAGACTAAGATGTCATAAAAAAATACCAAGACAAACCTCCTAAGATAAGGTCATGAACAACTCATTCATGGTGGTCTAAAATGTGGCTGGGGCGTTTGTGAGGCCAAAGGGCATCACCAAGAACTCATAGTGACCAGTATGGGTCCTGAAAGTTGTCTCAGGGATGTAAGTAGAAGCCACCCTTATCTGATGGTAACCAACTTTGAGATCAATTTTTGAAAAGACCCTAGCACTGCCGAGCTCATCAAGCATCTCTTGTATGACTGGAATTGGATACTTGTCTGGGATTGTAGCCTTATTGAGCTCTCTGTAATCTTTCTTCTTGACAAGAAGCACTGGCTTGAAAAGGGGCTCTGGTTAGGTTGGATAGTCCCAGACTTAAGCATTTTTGTCACCAGTTTCTCTATCTCATCAATCCGGTGAAACCCATACCTATAGGGTTTTACATCCACAATATTGACTCCTTCTTTGAGGGGAATTCTGTGATCCACGACCCTTACTGGTGGTAATCCTCCCAAGTCCTCAAAAACCTTGGGAAATTGATCAAGGAGTCTCTCCAACATTTGCTCCTTGTCACTCACAACTAAGCTGATCTCCCCAGCTTTATCACCAATTTCCCAAACTAAAGCTTCATATTCCACTCCAGTGAGCTTGTGCAAACAGTTCATTGATACTTCCGTAATATCTAGAGTGGGATCCCCTTGAATAGTCACTCTTCTCCTATTTCTGTCATCAAACTCAATAGTCATTTCCTCCCAGTCAACAAAGGTTTTCTTCATATATTGAAGTCATTTGAATCCCAGTATAACATCAATTCCTCCTGGGTCAAAAGGGTAGCAGTCTACCTCCATGTCATAGCTATCAAAGTGTAATGGAAGGGCTCGACATATCCCACTTGTTTCAACCCTTCTTCCATTTCCCAATCTGACCCCAAACAAACTGGTTTTCTCAACTGGGATATCCTCCACTTCCACCAGTCTGGAGTTCACAAAGCAGTGACTTGCTCCACTGTCTACCAGAGCAATTATCTTTCTCTCCCCTAGATTGGCTCGAATTTTCAAGGCTCTCTTAGCTTTACCACTCCCCATGGCATGTAAAGGTAGTTCCAGCCACTGCAGGTCTGAATCCTTACTCACCTCACCCTCCATTCCAGTGGTGTCTCCAATTTGCACCACTTCTATATCACCTTCAGCTGTGGCGATTTCTTCTTCATCGATTTCCACGAGTTTGAAAACTCTTTCTGAGCATCTATGGAGTGATGTGAAGGGTTGTTGCATTTGTAACATAGCCCCCGAGCCTTGCAGCCATTGTACTTAGTTGGGGATAATGTTCTAGTGAACCTAGATCTGCCATTCGAACCATTCTGGCTATGATTTCCAGCCGTTGGAGAGGGAGGGGTCCACCCACTTCTGTAGGGTTCTTTCTCTTCCTGGTTTCGACCAATTCCCGGTCCAGAATTAGGGTTTGGGCCACTCCAAGGTTTCGAGGCCCAATCCTTAAGGCCCAACCCATGCGTCTGAGTCGTCTTCCTCCACGGTCCCCTTCCCAGACCTCTCTCGAAGTTGATCTTCCTCTACACCCTTTGCGCGCCATCCATTGCGGCTGTTTGTGCCTAAAAATACGACGAGCAAGGAACGCGTCATAAGCTACGCGTAGAATGATCACGTCGACGTGACGAGAAAGAATGAAGACGTCGTTGTCGTAAAAGATATTAGAAAGAATATCTTTTACCATATTCTTATATCGTCATTAGATAGAAGAAAAAGATAAGATCTTATTTCCTTAGACTAGGGTTAGCCTATAAAAAGAGGCTAACACCTGCTTTGTAATCATTCAGCCACCCTCGAATAATAATACAAGTACAAGCTATTAACCCTAATTTCCATCGTGTTCTTGAGTGTTGAGATTGATACCGATAAGTTTGATCTTTGCCCTACAATTGCTTAGTTATCATCTCGTTGGTAATTTCGCTACAAACAATTTGCGCCCACCGTGGGGCTAGATAAAAAAAGTATCATCTTTCCACGCAAAGAGAACATATTTTTCCATGAAAACCATGACAAGCCCGACGAACAGCCCGCTACCCAGCGAGAAGAGGTCTGAAGAAGAAGACCTCGCGACGACATCTCTCGTTCCCGGCAGCGAAGAGATAGATAATGCTCGCGAAGAAGCTCCCGGCACTCCAAAGACCAAGGTCACGAATGAAGAGTGCGGAGAAGATGGCAAAGTGACCAACGTAGCCGCCGTCAGAGCACAACTCGACGCCTTCCAGAAAACCTGGGCTGAAACTAAGAGCGCCAGTGAAAAGACGGCATCGGAACTCGCAAAAAAGAATGAAAGGTTGCGCTCCGTGATCAAGGAACTCAAGGCGGGATCTGCAGGACCACATACCTACGTCTGTGGCCAAAGCGTCGTTCGACGCCTCGACATGGACGCCGTCGCCGAGGAAGATGAAGTCTATGGATTCCAAGGGCATCAAGACGGTATCCCCTCCAAGGAAACGACGCTGAAGGGAAAGTCCGAGGAAGACATGACGCCAAGCGTTGTTGCCGCATTCGTAGAACAACGAGTCGACGCCTTGAGAAAGGAGATGATGTTGATGCCTAGAGCGCCCAAGTCCATAGTTCCCGAGCATGAGTTAGGATACCAAGAGAGTCCTTTTGTCAACGCCATCGCCGCCTAGAAGATCGCCAAGAAATTCACCATTGTCGATCTCCCCGTTTACGACGGATCCGACGATCTGGAGGAACATATCTTACTTTACAAAGCAAAGCTCTCCACAAGTCCCATCGAGTCGGAGTTAAGAGAGGCGATGATGTGCAAGTTCTTTAGTTCAACGTTGAAAGGCCCAGCCTTGACGTGGTTCATCCATCTCCCCAGAGGAAGTATCTCGTCTTATGCCGAACACTCCAACATGTTTCGCCTACAATTCGCCAACAACAAGATGTTTGCAAAACAACCTTCAAATCTCCATAACATACACATGAACAAAGGCGAGACTACAAGAGCCTTTATGAAGCGTTTCAATGACGAGAAGATCACCATCCCATATTGCAATGAATATATCATTGCCGACGCGTTCAAACGAGCTCTCCCGCAAGCCAATGATTTGTACAAGGAGTTGGCCCGATTCCTTCGTCGCAACGAGAGAAAGAGCCATAGAAGCTATGCACCTCGAGGAAGATCTCCAAAGGCACGCCGAGGAAAACTCCCGCTCTCCACGTAGACGAACCCCTCCCATAGGAATTCTCCTCTGCATCAACATCACAAACGCCAGGAACGAGGAGAACACCATGTTAAGAGGAATAATCCATTCCAGAGGGAGCCACCCACGGTGCATAAAGTGAGCGAGGTCAACAGTGTCTATGTGGTTGAAAGAGATGTCCATATGAAGACCGATGCGTTGCGAGTCATGAGCGCGATGGAGAAGCTATGTGATGTAAGATGCCCGAGAAAGCCAAACCTGGAGAGAAAGGCAGGATCGGGAAGAAGGTATTGTGAGTTTCACAACGATGTCGGTCACTCCACAGATGACTGTTACACCCTGAGGAGAGAGGTATTACGACTCTTAAAAAGGAGAGACTTGCTAGATTTACTCTCCAGAGAAGGAAGGGGCGTCTTCGAAGGGGTAAAGAAGGAGAGGAAGTCCGCATCACCGCCGCCACCACCATCAAGCCGCGCGAGGACTATCCACACCATCTTCGGAGGCTCCTCCATGAGTGGTTACACCATGTCCTCCGCCAAGAGAAATGCCAAGGCGTCGCGTAGCGAAGGTGGTGTTATCCCCATCTACCATGTCAGATCTGTCAGGGAAGATTGTCCGATCACGTTCGAAGAACCCAACGGGGACGTGGATCACCACGACGGGTTGGTTATCTCCCTCACCATCAGTAATTGCAAAGTCAAGAGAATTCTCGTCGACAACGGGAGCTCCGCCAACATCATCACGCTATCCGCCATCAAAGAGCTCGGATTTTCCAGTGACGACGTGGTGAAGAAGCACATCCCCTTAGTAGGTTTTAGTGGCTAAGTCGCGGACATGTTGGGAGAAATAACCTTAACCACTCTAGCTCAAGGAGTCAACATGCAAACTAAGTTTGTAGTGATGCAAGCGGAATCGCCCTACAATATAATCTTGGAAAGACCTTGGTTGCATGACATGAGGGCCATACCTTCGACATACCATCAGTCCTTGAAGTTTCCATCCCCGTGGGGGATCCAAGAGATCAAAGGCGAGCCCCAAGTAGCGAGAGAGTGTTACAGTATTGGAATGAAGAGTACAACCAGCGCGTCTTTGGATAAGAGAACCAAAGAGTAGCAATCAAAAGACCATGAAGAGCTAACGAGGTACGTAAAGCAAAAACTCTACGAGACAAAAGACAAGATTTGCCAAGTATAAGATGAGATCTATATACGGGAAGTCGAAGTCTACGCTCTTTGGAGGGTCGAGAAAAGGAAGGTGTCTTCATGGTCTAAAATACAAAACAACAAGGGGTCAAAGCTGATGTACGCAGGACTACGTCAGCTCGTATCACGGATATAATTGAAGAAGAAGGAACAACACAAGACTTGCCCACTAGTGGGCCAGCCGTCCAAGATGAGAAGAAGAGCTCTTTTGGGCTTAGCAAGGAGAAGGCCCAAGAAGAAGAAGGCTAAGAAGACTGTCCTGTTTTACCCTTGAGACTTTTACTATTTAAGTTGGTTTTTTAGAGCTTGTTGCTCAGATTAGACAAATTGAGATTGAGATTTACGTTTTTCTGTTTTGACGTTGGTTTGACGTCTTCTAGCTGTAGTTTCGGTTTTAGTATTGAATTGCAAGACGAAAGCACTTGGTTTGATTTAGCCTGTGAGATCGATCTGTTGTTGACACATATTTCAATCTCCAAACCTTGAAAGAACCCTAGGTGGACTCCTTGGGTTAATTCGAGTCAAGTGAGTCTTTCTAGATCGACGGTTGAGTCAAGAAAGACGTCACTTCCTTATCGTGTTCGAGTCAAGCTAATCTTCCTAGATCGACGACTGAGTCAAGGAAGATAACACTTGTCGAGGGCCAAGGTTCGATAGATCGTCTTCCACCACGATCTCTTGAAGTCATCTCTACATCTACTTCATCACATTCACCCCAAGAAAACGTTTCTACCATTAATATTCGATCCTGCAGATTTGTCTGTCATCATTTGGTATCAGAGCTAAACGAGGTAAAACGTTCTAGTTTTCGTAATTCCCTTTGCTTGAAGTTTACTCACTCGGGTGTATTTTTTCAGATCTACCTTAAGCCGAGAGGGTGAGAAATTGTTTCGGCCAAATCCTCCTCAAAACGTGTGACAAGCGCCGGCGAGGAGAGTGTAACCGAGAGAAGGGAGCGGCGTCTTAGCCTCGGGACGGCGAACGGCCAGGGGAGATCCCAAACCCTAATCCCTTTCTTACCCTAACCAACCCATTTTTCAAGGGAAGAATCAGGTGTGAAGATTATCTTTTAAGATTTTTGGCAACTATGTTTGGAAGAAAATAAGAAAAATCTTGTTTTTAATTTCAAATTTTGAAAAGGGCACACGAGCGGGAAGCGTTTTCACGCTCCCTACCCCACACGGCCAGACGGCCATTTAAAAAAAAAAAAGGAGTTTTCAATATCCCGACTAGCCGAAGAGAAAACCGGCTAAGGCGAGAACGTTTTAGGCTAGTAGTCTTGTTTTGTTAAGGTTGAGCAGGACCCGGGCTAGTAGCCCTGAGAAGTCCAAAGGGTCAAGCCAAGAGAGTCGGGCTAGTAGCCTCGAACTCCGCCCCGGCGCTTTCCCACCCGGGGGCGGCTCTAGGAAATTTTGAGTTAATTCTTGCATTTTTCGTTTTTCTACGAAATTTTTTGTTAGAAATTTCTTGAAGAATATTTTCAACCGAGATTTCTTTGGAATTTTGGAAGATCCTGTTTTAGCCAAAACCTCATCCCGAGCCAAAACCGAGAGAGACTTTCTAAAAAGGGAAAGCGTGAGAAATTTCGAGCCTAGGGCTACGAAAATAAAAACGTTACCCTAATTTTGTCTCTTTTATTTCAAGTGGGCTAACAGTCTCGCAGGAAAAGAGTACGAGGAGAAACACCAAGTTGGCAAGGCGGGACCCACCGAGGCGGGAGCACGCACATCGAGGCGCGCGCGTCCGCGCCGAGCGGGTCCATCCCCATCCATCTTCAAATCTGTCCTTCCAAATTCAAATAAAAGGGAAGATATTCTTGTTACCATATCTAGCTATTTGTTTGATTTTCCTTTCTTTTAGGAAAATAGAAGATATTCTTTTCCTTGGAGGATAAGTTGTTACCAATTTGGTAAAATCTTATCTTACCAAATAAGATTTTATTTTATTTTCTTAATTTCTTTTCTTCTTTTATTTATTTCCTTAAAAGATCTTCTAGATTTTATTTCCTTTTCTCTCTCTTATCTTGTAGGATATTATTCTTGGGAGGCAAGAAAATTTGGAGAAGCACAGACCTAGCCCTACAGCCGGCCGAACCCCCCCCCCCTCTCTTTTCCTCTTCGTTCAATTTTTTTTCTTCAGGCATACATGGTTGATTCCGACAATGATCAGGCTTCTCCAGTCACCTCTGAGATGAAAGCAACAATAAGAGAGGTAGTCCACGAGATGGAGTAGGAGCACCTTTTCAGCATACAGGTCGGGAAGGAGATTACCGTGGTCCAATCAGACAACAAAATCCTAGTTATCTTCAGTCGAGACGTGGAGTTCAGGCACAAAAGGGTTTCGATCAGCCACAGGAACGGCCAGCAGCACTTCCTCAGGCAAAGGTGCAAATAGATCGCTTTTCAGGTACTTCAGATGTGGAAGCCTATATCAGTTGGGAGTCCCGAACTGATCAGATTTTTGAGTTTTGTGACTACCCGGAGCATGTTAGGGTGGCTATGGCCACTATTCACTTTACAGACTTCGCCCTGACCTGGTGGAGAGCGAATCAGGTAGAAAGAGAAAATCGTTTTGAACAACCGATTGAAACTTGGGAAGAACTGAAACAGGCAATGCAGAAACAATTCATTCCAGGCAACTATGTTGATATCGTTCAGGGTCAGCTAGAACGACTCAGGCAGGGAGCTCTTTTGCCGGCAGAATATTTCAATCAGTTGAAGCAGCTTATTACCATATCCAACGTTACTTTCCCTGAGAGGTATGTCGTTTCTAAGTTCATTGATGGCTTGAATGATGATGTCGGGTCTGTTGTTCGGAATCGGTACTTTGGTCCTGAAGTTGCTATTGACAGTGTCATGCACTATGCTACCCAAGTTTATGAGTCTCTGCCTAAGAGACGACAGCAAAATCTGATTTGTTAACTCGTATTAACGTGGTGCATTAATTGTTAACGCACATATCTGTGCGGTAAGAATTACCGCACCAGATTCATATACGTTTCAGAAAACATTCCAACAATGCCCCGGAGCCCTTTTGTGCGGTAATCCTTAACGCACAGAAGTGTACTGCAACTCTTACCGCACAGATTAGTGTGCATTTAGCAAAAAAAACGTGTGCATATAGACCAAGCATTTGTATCACCCTTATGAAAGTTTTCGCAATTCCAAGAGGGTTTTGAGCATTTATGACATAGGATTTTGACAATTGAGAAAGAATCTGGTTTTCTTTAAAATGAACAAGCTTATTATAGAAAAAAATGATACAAATGCTTATGTAAAACTCAAAGTGTCTGAGGTCAACTTAGTTTCAAAGATAAAGGTGAAACAAAGGTCTTTGGTTCCTTGTGCACGATCCAAGCGGTCGGGATTTTCGAATAAACTATAGTCGTTCCTTTCGTTGGGAAATGTAGGGAAAACGATGACACATGGACGCAACAAAGATAGCCAAGGAGCAATTCAGTAACAAAGATTATGTGTATCCATGGGAAGATGTCATTATGCAGCCTTAATAAGAAAAAATAGGACTTGGCCTCTCCTATACGGGACCGGGTTCGTAAGCGTTTAATTTTGTCATAATTATATACTTTTCATTGCCCTCTTTTTATTATTTCTTTTGGGTTAAGTGCTCTCTTTTTATTATTAACATACGTGAATATCCTTTATCATTTGAGGATCTGAATAATCAATTTAGTTTCATTGCTTGGTTGGGATATAAGGGTTTTCGGAAGAAGTCGCATGCAAATGAAATACAACCTCCTTTATCAATCAATATTTTAACACTCCCAATGGCTAAAAAAAGGCCCTCGTGGGTGAAAGATAGGAACTTCCTTTATTTGGGTGAGGGTGATGTTCCCCTGCCCTTTCTCACATCCACATAAGAAGAAGAAGAAGAAGAAGAAGAGGCTCTTACAATGCCTCCTAGTGTTCCAATGACAAGATAGTGCACCAAGGCCATGGCCTAGGTGGTCCAACCTTGTGTGGCTAAATTTAAAAAAAGTTATGGCAAGCGACAACACAAGCCAAGCGCGCCAAGGGATCTTCTCCTATCTAGTCTTGAAAACAAATATCCAACCATCTCCGTCGGCGCCCCAATCCAACATTGCCTAAGCTCCCTCGGAAAACTTCGACACTCTCCCAGGTGTCGAGTCATCTTCATGTTAACCTCTTGACACATGCGAGCCAAGTCTCTCAAACACAAGTGCCGCACCCAGAAATCGAGATATCTTGAGGTTAACTTGACTCATTCTACGCCAATCCTTCCATGCACCGGGCGCCGATCCAACCTGCTCGGCAACAGCACCACTGGCGCCACTCTCCACATCTCTCTTTGGCCTAATGTGAGCGCAACTACTTGGTTGTCGATGACTGTCCAGCCGGCATCGACAAAAGTCCCCTCCAAGAGGAAGATTGTCGCTTATCCAATTCTGGTCGGTCGCCCTCTATTTGGGTTTGTTGTCCCTATTTGAAATTGTTGCCTTTTCTCTATTGGGATTTGTTTTCTTTTAAATTTGAGCATTGTTGTCTCTATTTTTTTATGTCTCTATTTAGAATTTTTTGTCTCAATTTCCATGTTAGGTGACATACTATTTTTGACACATTTAGTTTGGTTTTTGCTAACGTTTTAGAACTTTATACTTTCGGAAATTTCTATTTTTGGAGTGGTCCAATCTTGCATGGTTTGAGCCGTCCCAGTGGGCTTTGCTTGGACTAAAATCCATGTCTTCCCACACTAGCAACAAACCCAAGTTGAGTCATCGTTTTCCTCTTGCTTCCTTTATTTGGCTTTGACCTCCATTAGTAAAACTTACGTTTTGATTCTAGTTGTTACTTAGTTGAGTGTGAATCCTTCTACCATCTAGATTAGGGTGTCAACCTCCAATAATTTGTCTCTTCCTTCTAAATAATCTCTTCACATATCTTGTAATCCCACTCACTCGAAATCTCCAAAGCACTTTTGTCTATATCTCCAAACCCTGTCATCGTTCAAGTGTCCCTTAATCACCATCTTCGTAACAATCACAATCCTTTTGTCAAGTTCATTCTTGACATCCATATCAAAGACTTTCTCTATAACTCACTATTTCGATCATCATCCCCCAAAAAATACATCAACAAACACTTCACTAGATCAAGATTGACTCCTCAAGAGCATCTTTTGGCCATCCCAAGACCAAGGGTGCATTGCCGTCGATTAAACATGACACATCCAACAAGTTTTCATCATCGTAATTTATACTTTGCGCGACCCCATGAGCCTTCAATTGTTATGAAAGGCTAGGATTGTGACAAGTGACCACTCAGTCCAATTTAATTTTTTTTTCTATATATGTTGAAAGCGTTGAGTTGATTTTTTTTTTGCTTTTTTCTATGTGACACGTAACACTCTAACTGGTGGGCTTTATCTTTTGCACTTTTCATGGGTTGGGACTTAAACTGTCCGCTTATAAATAAAGGGCAGATCCATGGATGATATATTCCATCAATTGCGGTTTTATCAACTGTATTGCCTCTTCAAGATTTTCTTCTTCTATATGTTTCAAAAGCTTCACCGTTTCTTTATTTCTCTAAGAACTGCTCTATGAATCACTAAGAACTGACATTATGTCATATCGCTCGTTGAATTCACTCCTCGATAAGAAAGATGAGTCTTTAGTTGTTTACTATAATGATTGTCCTTCTACTTATGTTTGATATTCCTAAAATGAATTATGATATGATCTGAATTACAATTTTTTTTTGTTTGTTGGTGGTCACACATATTACATACTTGGAGTTGAATTTTGAATTGAATTTTAGAGGGAATAGCAGTGGATTCTGATAATTATTATCTGACTGATACAACTCCTTTGACTCCTGAAACATTTAATTTTAGGATCTGGTCTACCCATGTCGCGGATGTGTTTGTAGGTGAACAATCAACTATGACCCTCAAATGCTGAAAAAAATTGTTTCTTGTTTGCCTTGGCCGGAGGGTACGGCTCTTGGACGACCCGCTAGCGACTCGTGAGGAGTTTGTCGGTTACATGATCGTCTCACTCGATAGTTTACTAGGTGTGTTTAAATTTCCGTTACCAGATGTTTATATAGCCTTCTTTCTTGCACTCCAGATTCACCCTTATGAAATTTTTCGCAATTCCAAGAGGGTTTTGAGCAGTTATGACATAGGATTTTCACAATTGAGAAAGAATATGGATTTCTTTAACATGAACAAGCTTATTATAGAAAAAAAGGATACAAATGCTTATGTAAAACTCACAGTGTCTCACGTCAACTTAGTTTCAGAGAAAAAGGTGAAACAAAGGTCTTCGGTTCCTTGTGCACGATCCAAGCGGTCGGGATTTTGGAATAAACTATAGTCGTTCCTTTCGTTGGGAAATGTAGGGAAAACGACAACACATGGACGCAAAAAAGATAGCCAAGGAGCAATTCAGTAACAAAGATTATGTGTATCCATGGGAAGATGTCATTATGCAGCTGTTATAAGAATAAAATAGGACTTGGCCTCTCCTATACGGGACCGGGTTCGTAATCGTTTAATTTTGTCATAGTTATATACTTCTCATTGCCCTCTTTTTATTTTTATTTTTCGGTTAAGTGCTCTTTTTTTATTATTAACATACGTGAATATCCTTTATCATTTGAGGATCTGAAAAATCAATTTAGTTTCATTGCTTGGTTGGAATATAAGGGTTTTCGAAGAAGTCGCATGGAAATGAAATACAACCTCCTCTATCAATCAATATTTTAACACTCCCAATGGTTAAGAAAAGCCCCTCGTGGGTCAAAGATAGAAACTTTATTGCAGAGCATCATCCAACCCATAAGACGTAGAAGTTACTTGAACAACATGGAGAGGCATCAAATGCTAGATCTCGGGCACCGCCGAGCCCCTTAGCAAAACTATTTAATCATTATTACATTTGTATCAAATTGGACAAGTAAAGTGCAAATACAATTGAAGGTTAATATTTACGCTTTTCACTTATTTGGTCTATTAACAAAAATTCTGAAAAATAGAAGACAAAGCTTAAGAAAAAGACGAGGTACATTGGACACACTAAACCAAGAAGAATTTGTGCTCAATACACCTTTTGATACTAAATTTTAAACTAGTAAACCTGTTTATTAAACATTAACTAAATACCCCAATTCCTATCTAACACTTTCACGCGCTCCACTCCCCACCACTTTCCCTTCTTCAATTCTCAGAGTCCTCCCTCAAATCCTTGCCCTGCGATGATCTCAAATCCGTCGTCGGAAGAGCAATGCCTAGACGGCCGACTTCTCCCTCGTCTTCTCCGGATCCAGGTAGCTTCGTTATCTTCTGGACCACGAGATTTCCGATTTCGATTTCTTCAAATCACCAACCAAAGGAGCTCGCGATATCGGAAACGCCGCTGCTATCAGCGCTAGATCGTCGGTCGACATCAATTACGGTGAGTTGCCATGGAATCTACATATCAGATATCGAGCAAACCGCTTGGGCTTCAATTTCAAGCTTAGGTTAAATGCGGCTTCGCAATCGATCTATCACCTCTCTATTCTTCTCAAGCTCCGACGGTACGTGGCGGCTCCGATTCGAATCGGAATCCGAATCTCAGACGATTAAGACGGAGCTTCTGATGCGAAATGGATCTATCAAGTCTAAGTTCGTCCGGATCTTCAAGAAGGTATGCTTAGAGTGCAATTGTATGAGAGAAGAATATTGTTATGTTGCTTTGAAAAAAAAATGTTCGTGGGATTGGCTGTCAACATACTGATGAAAAGAATTTATGAAATTCTCTGCCAATTTTTATTATTATTATTACAATATTAGCTTGCATCTTCATATTGTAAGAGGGGGAAAACTAATGATTGGAGTAATGCTCAATTTGGAATTCTTGATCTGCATTATTTGCATTGTGCTTGTGAACCTGCTTGTATATATGTGGATGGTTTAGCCCCTTGAGTTAAGTTATAACTCTCAATAATGTAATGATTGCCTGAAGTTTTGACTTGTTGTTTTTCTTTGTTGCAGTACCGATTATGAAAGTGATGGACTTTGGGAGATGCATTTGAAGCTTACAGTTAATGATGCAAGCTCCTGATGAAAGATCATAGTTTTGATGTGATAGACTTGCTTAGATTACTGAAACTTTTGTTATTTTCTTTTGAAATGAAGACTGGGTTTTTTGGTACATTTGCTATTTTTGTTTGATGAATGAATCACCCCACGACTCTTTTGTTGCTTGAGAAAATATGAGTCCTCTCTTCTTTTCTCATATATCCTTCTCCCTATCCAACAACTATTGTGGTTAGGGCTGCAGTTTGTTTTAGTGTGTAAAAAATATTAATGTGTTGACAATTATTTCTTTGACAATGTAATTTAGTGGTGTTGACAATATTGACAAGTTTTGTAAAGTGTTGACAATGTTGCCAATTTTGTAATATTACTCGTGTTGTATGTTGTTGACCGTTTATTAGTCGTGTAAACAATTTATTTAGTTGGGTTGACAACTTATTTAGTCGTGTTGACAACTTATTATTTTTGTAGACAACTTTGTTAAAAAATTTGTTGACAACTCTGTTAAAATTTATGTTGACAACTCTGTTAAAAATTTTGTTGACAACTCTGTTAAAAATTTTGTTGACAACTCTGTTAAAAATTTTGTTGACAACTATATTATAATTGTCACGTCAGCAAAGGGTATTTTCATATAACTTAAAAAAGTGATGCAAAAACTTAAAAAACATTACAGTTTTTGGGTAAAACCAAAGCATTCAAAATTGGCAACCAACCTCGAGAAGCCCTAAATAGCTAACATTAAGGGGCCCATTGCCCCTTATGTAATTATAGGAGTGATTTGTAACCCTGCTTTTTTGAGTTGAAGAAAGTAACCCGAATTCAAACCCTAATTAATTCATTCCTCCTTTCACTTCCGTATCTAGTTTTATATTTTCATTAGTATTGTCCTTCCGCCTCCACACACCTATGGCATCTCCTTCTTCCACCTCTTTCCACCTCTGTTGTCGTCGCCGACACCACCTTCTTCCCCGACTATAATTTCCGACGACTGTCCTCTCGTGCTTCACCTCCGGAATCATCAACGACTCCATCTTCTTCCTCTCCAAGAGCTTGGCCTCGCTTTCTCTCAAACCAACTCCAACCGCTTCTGCGCCACCGCTCTCCATAAATTCAGTCGATTGAGACTCCTCTACGAGCTAGATCTGAGTAATAACGGGCTACAATCTCTCCATAACCACCTTCTCCCCCGACGGCTGAATTTCTAGATCTAGTATGCCGCTAAAGTTGTTGAAAATAGCAGGTTGTGATGCATTCTCACCGAGAAGCCGAATCCAGTTTCAGTACTCGAAGACAACTGCATTTTTCTATCACTGTCATCTTCAAGAAGCATCGTTGAATGATTTTTCCGCATCCAGGTGCTTTGACTAAGTTCTTAAACTGTTATCAAAATCTTCGTATTTTTAAAGTAGTTAATGTGAATGTGGAAATCAAATAATAGCTCCAGTAAGGAAATCCAAGAAATTCATGTTTAATAGTTAACAACTTGTTCGGTACAACACAAATTGTAGATGGCATTATATGGAGAATTATGTTTATTTATTAACAAGTTTGCTGAGGTGAATGTTGAAATCCGAGCGAGTTGATGAAATTCGTAAATTTGCTTACCCGTTCACAGTCTCTAAAGTAGTGATGACAATTTTTTAGAGTTCCTAAACTGACACGATGATAATTTAATTGACATGATTTTTTCAATTTATTCATAATAGTGATTAATGATGACAGTTTTATTAAACAGATGACTTTAATTATGGTAATCATACTAATGATGACAACTTAATTAAACAGATGACACTTTAATAGTGGTAAACATAGTGACGATGACAATTTAATTAAACAAATTGATTATCTCCTTCGTATTGTAGTTTTCCTTCGTATTATGGTTTTGTAAAGTTTGGATGACAGTTTATTATAGCGGTGCTTTTGTTGAGTTAGGTTTGGAATGGTTATTGATATTTTATGTCATCGGATGACAGTTTTTGTCGTGGGATGACAGTTCATGACGATATCGGATGACAGTTTATGATGTCTTGATGACAGTTCATGTCGTCCGGATGACAGTTCTTGTCGTCCGGATGACAGTTCATGTCGTCTCGATGACAGTTCATGTCGTCCCGATGACAGTTCATGTCGTCCCGATGACAGTTCATGTCGTCCCGATGAAATCGGTGTTTATTCATTAATTTAATGATGACAACATTAATAATAGTGACAACAAAAATTATAATGAAAATGATGACAACATTAATAATAGTGACAACAAAAATTATAATGAAATATAATAAATAAAAATGATATAATGCAACATAAGGTTAGTTAACCCACTAAAAAAATTAGGGTTAGAAAATACAATTCAAACTCTAAAAACGGTTAGTTAACCCAAATTTGGTACTTTCTTCACCGTTTGAAGTCACCACCATCCTCTGTAACATTTGGTGCTCCAACGAGCCTCTCAAGCCATTGAACTTTCCGGTCACCTCCCATTCCTCCACAAACCACCTTCCTCCCCTTTCTTCCACCTCTGCCTCTACATGACCATCGTCGGCCAATCATGTTTGCAATATCGTCGGCCCTCTGTTCAGAACCAACTATCTCATTAATGTGGCTCGGTGTTGGCCGATGAGCTAGAACAGATAGAACCACTATCTCTCTTTTTCCTACTTCGTTGTTCGTGCTCTGTTCCGGTACCGTTAACTTGTCGTCTTTGACCTGCACTTTTGTCTGTCAACTATCCTGGGTCAGTCGATTGTGAAAAAATTGCCATACTGGTCTATATTCATCAGAACTGTTCTCTTCCGCCACTTCTGTAGTAGTTGGTTCATTGGCAGTCTGTACAGACACACCTTCATCTTCCTCATCGATCTTCCCAGACCTACCTAGAGGCGTTTTAATTGTTGATACACAAAATTAGAGGCGTTATCAACAATGATAATAGTAAAAGCGTTGCTAAAAACACAAAAGGAGTAAACAACGTATAAATACCTTCATTTGTGGCCTTAGACGATACATTGTTCTCTTTAGCATTGGTTGTGTTATGACCTTTAGTTACATATATATTCTTTACTATTGAAGATATTTTTCTACCTCTTTAGTCCGGATTTTTTCAGCCTTGTTGACAACCTCTTTAGTGCCTTTAGTGTAGAGCTCGGAGGACACACTACAGAGGTTGTCCTAGGCACATCACGAATGAGGAAACATTCATTTTTCTCACTTGAAATATTTGACATTATAGTCATCGATGTCACGCTGGGAATACTGAGTTTGACATACCAACCATAATTCTTCTTCTTTGGTCGGAAAAGATCTTTCAGGTCTTCAATGCTAATATTCCTCCCCAGATGAAGACATTTAAACATATACACAGTCAAATATATACATACATTCGGAGTGAGTTTACTAGAGAGATTACTAATTTATTTAGGAAATCAGAAATCAATGTAAATTATTGGCAACAACGTTCATAACCCTAAATCTAAAGATTTGATATTCACCACAAGCCATTCCCTGAAATCTTGCTGGTTTCGAAATCTGTGCTTGGAACAGTGAGCTCTGTGCCAACTGACCAAGGATATAATCTTTCCAGTTCATGAAGGTTATCAATAGTGGTGGTAGGTGGCGGGGATCCAGGATTTTCATCCATTGGGGGCCTGTTTTACCAAAAAAAAGCGACTGTACGACAAAAAAAAATTGACGGTGCGAAAAAAAATTTACATAAATTCTCTCAAAAATCTATATGATCCATAAGGAAATTACATTAACATAATAATTAATAAGATCGTCTTTTAGTCGACATAAATCTTACAATAACATTTTTTAATGTGTCATGTTATGAAATCTCATAAGAATTTCTTTGGTGTTAATAGATCTAACTAAACCATTTTCAATGTAAGAAACTAAACAATCCTTCATTAAATCATCTTCTAATCGATTGCATAACAGAAAGAAAAATAAATACGAGAAATAATATATAGTAATTCAAATAAAAAATTACAAAAATTTGAAAATTTATTTTTTTCATTTTTTCATGCCCCCACTTGCCCTTGAATAGGTCCCCCGTTGGTGGTGGTAGAGATGTAGCCTTTGCCACCATTTTTATCATTCTGTGGGTTATCTTGTTACATGTCATTTTTTGTGTATGAAGCTGGAGTGGAAAGGTAAAAATGGCTAATTTCCATCAACAATTTCTCATAATGTACTTTGTGATGTTCGACAGACCGCTTCCTCTTCATTGTGCGTTCATTGCAATTTGTTCCAGTGTTATTTGAAGATGCACCATTAGAAAGTGTTTACTCACTTTCAATATAGTAGGACACTGACGCCCTACTATCCTGACTGAGGTTCTCTCAGTCTTGCAAATATGCACCTTTAATATAGTCCGTCTGATTGAACTCATTGTGCGTTCGTTGCGATTTGTTCCAGTTTTATTTGGAGATCAATCATTCCAAGTAGATGCACCATTAGAAAGTGTTTACTCACTTTCAATAGAGTAGGACATTGACGCCCTAATGTCCTGACTGAAGTTCTCTCAGTCTTGCATATTTGCACTGTGAATGTAGTCCATCTTATTAAACTAATAATATTATGCACATCCGAAATAATAATAATATAACAAATGAAAGCAAAAGAAAGAGTGTGCCAAAAATTGAACTTTAAATTAGCGGCAAATGTATAACCCTAATTTTCTAAAGGAGCCGTCGCCGCCGCAACTGGTTGAAATTAGTAGAAGATGGGAGAAACAATGGTCACCACATAATGAATTACAAGTGCAAGTAGTAAACGAAACTTTACCTAGTCCAGAGTCTAACGAACTAGAAATGCGTCGAGCTGAGGCGACACGGTAAATTGTAATCAACGATATGGCTCCCAATAGCACCGGTCACCGCTTTATATATTTTTGCGGATTACTCACCTTCTTTTAAATGGATCGGCCCATCCAAAAATACTTTAAATGGTTCTCCATTCCGCTCTTTCTTAGTTGAAAAAGCTCTTATCTCACCAAAAACGGGTTAAGTAACCCGGTTTGGCTACTTACCTTTGATAAGTAACCCGGGTTTTCAAACGAAGGGTAACTAACCCTTGTGAAATATACGCGCCGTCATCTTCTTCTCCTTCTTCCTCCTCCTTCCCTAACTTCTTCCTCCTCCTTCTTCACATCATCTCGTTTCTTTCCTCCTTCTTCCCTACAGAACACGCCGTCTTCCTCCTCCTTCCTCTTCCTCGCATCCACGCATCGACTCGCCTCGACTGAACATTACGAGGCATCGCCTCGCCTCCACTGGTCGGCTCACCACGACTCGCTTCTGGTAAGATTAATGAAGCACGCTTCGCGCGCTTCATAGAAGCTCTCTCGGAATAGCTTCTTGGATGAGAATCACGGATTGACATCAGCAAACTAAAAAAGCATCCATCTGTCATCGAGAGAGAACTCGCGAGAGAAGAAAAGAACGGATAAACAATCGCAACTAACAAGAAAACAAATATTGCGTCACAACTACAATTCGAATTCGAGGTAAGAATTATTTTGTCATCATATAGTTACATGATTGTGAATGCTCAAACACAAGAAAAGATTAAAAAAAAACAGATATTTATATGACTTTCTGAATTTTTGATGACAACATATTGTTGAAAATGAGGAATTTGATATCATATGCTCCATAGAAACGGTAATTTATAGTACAGAGAATTTAAAAATCATTAATTTAGTTTTAGAATTGAAAATATGGTGACAGATTGCTGCTTAGATTCATTTTCAAATCAGGAATTGAACAGTGATGACATGATGTTGTTTAAAAAAGGATTTTGATGACAGAAAAATGATTAGACACAATGTTGGATTAATATTGGAAATTTGATGACAAAGTTTATATGGATATAAAATGATACTTTGAATGCTGATGTTGATGACAAAATGATGCTAAGATGGAATACTGATTAGATATGAAAAATTGAATGGCAGAATTTTGAATAAAGAAAAATGTTGTACATAATTATAATTTTGAGGATAGAATATTGGATTAAGATTGAAAAGTTGATGACAGAATTTTCAACTTAGTTTTAGAATTGAAAGTGTGACAGATTGTTTCTTAGTTTCATTTCAATTCATGAATTGAACAGTGATGACAAAACGTTGATAAACTAAGGATTTGATGACAGAATAATGATTAGACACAATGTAATTTTGATGACAGTATGTTTTTTAAGAGAAAATGTTTATGATAATTGAAATTTGATGATTAGAAATATTGCTAAATATTAATTTTGATTGAGCATTTCATTTTTGTTGTGTGTTAGATGACAGTGGTCAAACTGTTTATAGTTTCTGGAATTAAGAATTTGATTGAATAATTTATGAGATTGATGACAGAAGATAATTTGATAAATTGGATATTAAATGATATGGATTATTATGTAATGCACTATGTGATTGGTTTTTTATGACAAAAAGATGTCCAGACACAATGATGCCTTAGAATTGGAAATTTAATAATAGTATTAAGGTGAATATAGAATGATGCTTTGAGTTGTAAACATGAAGACAATATAATGCCTAGACAATATAATGTTACTATAGAATTAGATTTTTGATGACAGAAATTTGATAGATGCATAATGTTATTATAGAATTAGATTTTTGATGACAAAATTTGTATGTTTGCATAATGTTGTTTTAGACTTGTAATTTTGATGAAAAATGTTCTTTAATAGAAAATATTTATGATAATGCAATTTTGATGACAAAAATATTGTTAATACTAATTTTGTTTGAGAATTTCATTAATTTTGTGTGTTTGATGACAGTGGTACAATTTTAATTTGTTTGATGACAGAATGTTGCTTAGATATAATTTTACTTGATGCTTTAAATTGGAATCCCGGTGATAATATGATGCTTGGATAGAATATTGATTAGAAATGGAGTTGCTTAAATTTAGATTTTTGGTGACAGAATGTTGAATTAACATTAGAAATTTGATGACAGAATTTTAATGCTAGCATAATATTGCTTGGAATTTGAATTTTGATGACATGATGATCCTTATACAATATTGTTGTTTAAAATTGGAAGTTTGATGACAGAATTTTGATGGATGGATAATGTTACTATAGATTTTCATTTATGATCACAGAAATTTGATAGATGTATAAGTTACTATAGAATTAGATTTTTGATGACAAAATTTGTATGTTTGCATAATGTTGTTTAGACTTGTAATTTTGATGACAAAATGTTCTTTAACAGAATAATGCAATTTTGATGACAAAAAATATTGTTAATACTAATTTTGCTTGAGAATTTCATTAATGTTGTGTGTTTGATGACAGTGGTACAATTTTAATTTGTTTGATGATAGAATGTTGCTTATATGTAATTTTATTTGAGAAATTGAAAAATGATGACATAATGATATGATTCTTAGACACAATGTTGTTTAGAATTGGAAGTTTGATGACAGAATTTTTGATGGATGCATAATGTTACTATAGAATTTCATTTATGATGACAGAAATTTGATGGATGCATAAACTTGAAGAAAATACTTCAAAAGAGGCACAAATTGTCCGAGAGATTTGAAGTGAGGATGCTGAATGGATTCCAATACCAAGTGATTGGAGGAGATTTCTATAGAGTAGCAGCAATGAAGAAGAAGGTGCAATATAAGTGGATCCACTAGACACAACAGAAACTCATGCATGAACAAAACACAAGAAGTCAGAAGTACTCCATTAGATCTTGAAAAGTTTGTTTATAAAAATATATATATGGATACACAACTTGCATTTCTTTTGGTTCAACAAAGTTTGGATAACAATTTACATTCTTTTTACTATTAATAAATGATGGATTATTGTCAACATATATTGAATAGCAGGTAATAGCTCCAAGCATTATTAATTGTTGAAAACATATGAACATTGATGACAGATGAAGGTTGATGACAGTTCAGTTACTGAACCCTACAACACTTTCACAAGCTTTATCACAATTTGATGAGAGGCAAATGAAGCACGCGTAGCGTGCTTCATAAGATTAATATAAAAAGATAACAAGATTTGACTATTTAATAGACTATGTGATAATAATAATAAATCTTGATGACAGTATAAGAATCTAACTATCATAGAAAAAAATGAACATTGATGACAGATGAAGGATGATGACAATTCAATTACTGAGTTGTTTTAGACATATAAATAGGGAAAAAAAACTTTAACATTGAAAAAAGAAATGAACAGTTTAAGGCAATAGAATATAGATGACAAATGAACAAAAGAAAAATATCGATGACAGTTAACTTATGACTATAAAAAATAATGGAGTTTTTAAGAAACAAGTTTATTTAGGGGATTATTAACAATAAAAAGGATGTTTTAGGGATTGAAAGAAAAATAGATAACCTAAAAAAAATTATGATATTTGAACAACTTAGATTATCAAGGAAACTGGGTGACAATACAACAATGGATGACAGAACATAAAAAAAGGATGACTAAATTATTATACAATGATTGATCAAATATAAAACAAAAAGAAGAAAATTTTATTTAATTGTCATCACTGAAATAACAATACAAGCAAACTGTCATCATTACAACAAATTGTCATCATTACAGCAAACAGTGTCATCTAAATAACAAAAACCAAACATATTATCAAACTGTCTTGTACATACTAAACCAAACATATTTTTTGCTATAGACTTTCCCTTCGACGCAAAAAAAAATCCAAAACAAGGACTTGCTGATTTTTTTTCTTGCACGGGAGCCAACTTGGGCATCACACTATGGTTTTCTCATTTGCTACTTGAAAGAAAGGAACTTGCTGGGTTTTTTTTGGCTCCTTAGAGCTTCCGTCTTTGTTGGTGAAGGTTATGTCTGTTGTCGCAACGTTTTAGTCTGTGTGCACATTTAGATGTCGATTTCCATTCCTCTACGCAACCAGCCACTGAACAAGTTGTTGCTGCACAAAATTTTGCTGCACATTTCACTGCTGCACAGCCAACAGCTGTACCTTCCACTGCTGCACAGCCAGCCAGCAGCAGCACATTTCACTGTTGCACAGCCAGCAACTGTCATCAATTCATCAATACATCTGCACGTTCCACTGTTGAACCGGATTAAACCATGAGTATTATGCTTCAATTTTATGTCTTTCATTATCATACTATATACATGAGTATATGATAAAACTACTAAAAGAAAAAGAAAATGCTTAATGAAAAACAGAAGTTGAAGACTTAGAGAAAAACAAGGAACAAAAAGTTACTGTCATCAACCACATATAAGTTGGAATAACTATTGGAATAACTATTGTCATAAAACATATTGTCATCAAACCAAACATAATAAAAAAAAGTTAATGTCATCAACCACATATGAAAACCAAATATAAGTTGGAATAACTATTGTCATCAAACACTATTTTTTGTAATCAAACACTATTGACAAACACAAATAAATCAATATTTGTCACACAAAAAAGAAAAAGTCATAAAGGATTGTCATCACAAAGAAAACAGCATTGTCATCTAATAATATGATATTCACAAAAAACAAAATCATGATGACACTATTAAATTAGAATAAGTGTATACACTACTGTCATCAAATAAATAACATTGAAAAAACATTGAATATAATGAAAAGAAATGAATTATCATCATAATTTTAACACATTTTATCAAGTCACAAAGAGATCAAAATAAGCAAGTTGTCATCAAAACAAAAACACAAAATCATATACTGTCATCGTATAAAAAACAGAGAATTAGATCAATAAAATGTCATCAACAGTACAAAACAAACTTTAATTACACAAGAATGAGAGATATTTCATCAACAATATAATCATAGACATAAATGATTTTCATCACAAGCATACAACAAATATTGTCATCAAAAGCAAAATATTGAACAAACAAAAGATTAACATCAATAAGAAAACAGTATAGTCATCTAATGATATGATGTTCAAAGAAAAACGTCTCGATGACACTATTTAATAAGAATAATTATATACACTATTGTCATCAACAAATAATATTGAAAAGAACATTGAAAATAATGAAAAAGCAATGGATTATAATCATAATTTTAACACATTGTATCAAAAGTCACAAGAGATCATAATAAATAAACCGATATCAAAACAAAAACACAAACTCATACACTGTCATTGAATAAAAAAGCAAATGATTAGAGAATTAAACTGTCATCAACAATACAAAACTAACTTTAACTACACAAAAACACACAGAATCAAACAAGCAATACTAAGAAAGACACATAAATCAAATAGATACTACAGATTTGATGACAATGCAAATAAGAAACAAACTAAAACTGTAATCAACACATGCAAAAAGCACAAACAAAGTGAAATTCAAAGAGATATTGTCAAAAAAAAGCATTTCGCAAGCAAAAAAACAGAAAACAAAGAAAAGGAATGAATTATAGTCAAGTTTTAACATATTGTATCAGAGTAACAAAAGATCTTACTAAATAAATTGTCATCAAGGAAAAAACAGAAACTAATACATTGTCAAAAACAGATGATTAAGCAAATAAACTGTCATCGAAAGTATAAAACTAACATTAATTACACAAAATACAAAGAATCACACGCAAGCAACAATGAGAAACAAACATAAACAACTAAATAATACAGATCTGATGACAATACAAAAAGAAAACAAACTAAAACTGTAATCAACACATCCAAGAGCACAAACATGTGAAATTCAAAGACATACGATAAAAAAAAAGCAATTCGCAAGCAAAAAACACAAAACCTACACTGTAATCAACATCAGAAAAGCACAAACAAATAAAAACTCAAGCGTAAAACCTAAAAAACACAAAACAACATCCGAAAACTGAACGAATACATACCTATAACTGATTAGAGATGCAATGAGGTCGAAAACAAACTAGAATGCGAGAGAAATCCCTGAATTCCGCGAAGAACACCGAAAATCGATCAAAAACCCTAATTTCTCCAAATCTCAACCAAAACAAAGAAGGAAACTAACCGGGAGATCGCCGAGAGGAGGAGAAGCCGATTCCGAGGAGAAAAAGCAAGAATGAGGCCGGAAATCGCTGAAAATTGCTTGAGAACGAGTTGGAGTGAAGAAAACGAGAGAGAGAGAGAGAGAGAGAGAGAGAATACCGGGAACGTGATTTTGCGAATGAACAATATAAGCGTCTTCTAATTTTTCAGAATATATACTACCTTTATAAACATTAATTTAATTAAAAGGGTTACTTACCACTCATCCAACTAACTCATGTTAGTTTCCACTCCTCATGAACAATTAAGGACAAAGGGCCCCGTTTTGCGCTTATCTCAAGTCATGCTTTTGCAAAACGCAACACGCATAATTGATCGGAGAGGCCCTCATGTGGCCCATTAAATTTTAATAAATTAATCACCGAGGTTGTTGTACTTGAGCTTGAACTGATTATATATATAATTAGTACTTAGATTCAATAAGTGGGTCTAGTAACTACAACTGCGTCGAGGCCTTGCTTATCCTCGTATTGTTATAAACTAGATCCGGGACCCCGCGCTTCGTATGAGATTTAACATCGGGGATACAGTGTTAAGCTTATATTTGTATTTTAAAATAAACTTACTTTCTTGACCAAAAAAAAAAAAAAAAAACATACTTTTATGCTTTTCAAAGGAAACTTGAGTAAGTTGATTTCTATAAATCTTAAAAAAACTTATCATATTAACGGTCTCATCAATCTCTCTTTGCATTTCCGTTACAAAAGTGTTCTAAGTTTCTCTATAAATTCTTAGTTTAACTACTTTAAAATCTAATTTCCCTATATTGTCATTCCATTCAACACTACAATGATGTTTTGGGATGGAAAGAGTTTGATTTTCATACTTCCGCATATTAATCCCTTGATTCATTATGCTTGAAGGTGTATCTAAAGTACATATCTAAGTTGTGTTTGAACAAGAGTGAGTTGAAAAGTTTCATCTAACAACCGAAACAAGACTGGACAAGTCTATATTGATCTTCGACTACAAACTTGAGGGCTTTAGTTGTACAACTTGCTTCCGGATAGGCAAAGATAAATATCGCTAAAGCCACATTGATTAAGCTATGAAATATGAGATTTTGCGGTTGTGTTAGTGTTGACAATATCAATGTATGCTAAATAGTTGTAATTGCATTTCATGATTTGTAGAATTGAATTGTATTGTATTTCCATTTTATGCTAAATAGTTGTATTATACTTTCAAAAAAGAAGAAGAATTGTATTGTATTATATGAGAGAAGGATATGGTTAAAATGATAATTTGTGTGATTTATTTAATTCAAACACAACACAACCATACATATTAAGGAAATGTATGGATATTGATGTATTTATGTCTTTTATTTACAATGTCTAGAGTGACTTCTTTTTTCCGACAAAAGAGTATTATGTGTACTTTTATCATTTTTCTTGATCGATCCTATTTAAAAACTTAACTTTGTTGAGGCCACATCCTTGTGTTGAAATATTGGTAGTATGATCGCCCCCAATCTAATTTTAAGACGTCTATATTTTTAACACTGTTCAACCACATATTTTACGGATTTTCGTATGCGGTATCATTGTTAAATAGACGTTACAACCTTTCAATATAGACATAGACTCAGAAAAGTTTAATTTATAAACAGATTCGGTCAACAAAATGACGAAGGTACACATGACAATCAAATCCAAAAGAAAACCTGAACCTAATATCACAAAAAATGCCTCGCCGTCGAATAGAACCTTTAATCAGTAATAATAATATTTGACAAAACCTTCACCAATTTAATTTTGTATTGTTGAACAAAACCTGAATTAGTTAAATGTCTCCTTCACCATCTTTGTTTGAGCTTCCGTCAACAATAAGCATACCAAAATTCACCAGCAGTGAAATGCTTAAGATTGAATATAGAATCTATATCAAGTTGCATCGAATCTGAAGTACAACAACAAAAGAATGAAATCAGTAAAGAGCTAACTTAAAAGCAATCAATTCAAAATTCAATTTGAGAAGAAATTAAGAAAAGATATTGACCACAAGTCTAGTTTTTGATGTATAGAGGTTGCTGCTGAAAGCGTTATCAAAATGCATGAGTGTCTAGCTCCACCATGAACTGTAGAGCTTAGATTGGATGAAAGACTGGAAGAGGATAACCTGAGATGTCACTGACACACGTTCATTCCCATTTTCAAGTGGAAGATCCTGGTCTTTATCAAACACCAATTCTACTTCACACTCTTCTCTCATATCAATTTTAGCTCTTAGATTTGCAGTTTCTAAAAGCATCATCAAACAAAATTTGCAGGATTTTCAACTGCATGTGCAATAGTTCTTCTCTAAGACACAAGAGTAAAGTCTTGTCCGCTCAGGCTCTTATGGACGATGTAAACTGGTCAAGTCAGCAGTTCAACCAAGGTCCGGTCAATGCACCTGCAAGAGAGTTGCATGGAGGATGAACTCGGGGCCCTTCCACAATTGTAGAATATGAAAATAACTTTATTTGTGTTTTCTTGTGAATGAGAGCAAGGCTTAAGATTCAATGTGCAAATCATCAATTATTCATATAAGATGTTCCAAATATGAAAATCGTGATAGTGAGCATATATGGGCGTATTTAATTAATAGCAAATATCTTGACTATAGAATGTTATATAATCAAGATAAAAAGTTACATTTTATCAGCAATTGATGACAAAGCAGAAAAAGTGAACTATATATATGAATTAAGGGTAGAATACATGTTGCTTATCCTCAAATTTAGATTAAGATATTCACTTATAGATATTAGTGTATATCTTTCGTGAGTCATGACTACTACCAAAACTAGTAATGAGTATTACAGAATACCTATAAGTTGCCAACACAGACCACCATTTAAATAATAACAGCTTAAAACACAGATTGTGATTAGACCTTTCAAATAGAGACTACAAAGTATTCACGTAGGTTATTAACACTTAAGACGTCTATAATCCAACAGAACTACTTAAGTCATATACTTATTAGTATATCATCTAGACAATGTATTATCATCTTTGGTAATATAGAGTACAACCGTTTAGCAATAGACAACAAAAATGAGATAAAGACATTAATTCCTAGTAATAAATTATCATATAAGCATCCTATCGTAAACTCTGATTCATCAGAGGAAAAAGTCTCAAGACGTTGCCTCACCTTTTGTAGGAGAGCAACATGAATGGCATCCAGTAGATGGTTTAAATAGAGAAAAAATACGAGTAGAAAACATATTACTCCACATTTTAATCATTAAACAGAGGAATGTTAGTGCGTTTAACTATGATACAAAAATCGAGATTAAGAGCCAAGAATAGAGAAATCAGTGCATGAATTTGGATACTACCATCTGAAGATATGTAAGGGTTTCATATGATGAGTTCAAGATCATTAAGAATGGGTGAAGTTTACATGTAAATAGACTGCAAGAGCAAAAAGTTGCTGAAGATTTGTTACTTGCATAACCTATCTTGCAGTTTAATTTTGCAACCTGCAACAGAACGAAACTGAACGCATACAGATGACACATAGAAGCATAGAATTTTAGTGGAAAACATAATTAGACGATATTTGGTAATTTAAGAACATGCCTAGTCAACTACACCAAATTCACATGAAATTTCCATAACATTCAGACATAGGATTGTTAAATAAGCACAAATTACACCAAATTCATTGTAGCAGTTGTGTAACAAAGCTCTGCACATACATAATATAAACAGAGCAATCCGAAAAAAGGCAAGAAAGAGGAGCTCTTACATTTTATACAGGATATCAGATCAGAATCCACCATATAACTGGAGAGAGAATGGAAGAGAGGAGTGTTCATTAGCTTAAACAAGACAATAGCTTTCTCCTCGTTTTCATCAGGCCGCAACTCTTCAATGAAGACCCCCCTCGATCGCAATTCTCCACCATCCAAATAGCGAAATTCTGAAGAAAAAAAAATATTGTTGTTTGAGTTGCCAAGACCTCTGAGCCTCCTAACCATTACAACTGATTCTTTTTCTTAGTCCTGATCTGGGAATTCTTGCTGTAAGGATATGAATTGATGTTCCAGGTTGATTAAAGGGGCAAAAGTCGATGGAGTCATTTAGCGGCAGTGGCCCTGATCTGGCACTGTTTCTGTGCGGCCTACAAACTACAGCAGAGGAAGCAAAAAGGGTAGTTTAAAGACATACACTTAACTCTAAAATCAAACTAAATAGTCTTTCGCAGTACTAATATTAAGCTTCAATGTTATTTTGTACACTATGGACCATATTCACAGCAAGATATCAATACTAATATCAATACTTTTGATTGTTTTTAATCACTAAATATCAACTCTTTATCCTCTAAAAAGCTTCCACTTGTAAGTTCTAGATTACCCTAAGTGATATCAGTATAGGCATACACAATTAGATATTACCACATTAGTCACCCTAGAATAAGTATCATCTACTCACTTCAAATCTCAAACAAACAACATAGAACATCTTCATATTTTTAGACATCAGATGGGATAACCGACAGATGGGAAAGAACATCTTCATCTTAAGCTAGTAAAAAATGGACTTGCTAATTGTATGAACTTGAAGAGTACAAATTACCTACCCAGAGACTAATTAAATCGAGGCTAACATAAACATTAAACACTTGGGCTTACAGACTCCAAATATTCAGTATTGAAATAAAAAAATACACAGATTTCGCCTGAACAAAAATAGAATAGAGAAAGCAAAAAAACAAAAAGAGTCGGGTATGAAGTTTGCAGACAACAGTTACTGAGATCTTGCTAAATAGTTCGAGTTACAAATTCGCAACTCAAACTCGTTTTATTGCTTTAGCCGAGCAATTTACAGTCTGCAGACAACGAACAAAAATTAAAAGTTCCAATCCTTGGACATTGTCTACAGACAACGAACCTAATTTTCCAAAGAAGAGAAGATTTTACAAACACGAACAACCACATGAAACAAATTTTTAAATAAACCAAATTACCCATTTTTTTAGGGTCTTTATAAAAATTGTGATGTGTGTAGGGGAACTCTAGACATTCAACTCAAGCTAGGGGAACTCTAGACATTCAACTCAAGCTAGGGGAACTCTAGGCATTCACTTTGTCTTGAGACTGACAGTTCTAAACATACATTGGAAGGTAAGATTATAGATTTTAAATGACCAGATGTTCAAATTTTTTTGTTTATAATTGCACATTTTCAGTCCTAAGGATTTGTCACTCAAACATAGCTCTCACTACAGTTCCAATCCTTGGACATTGTCACTCACTTCAAGATACTACAACAGAAAGTTTGTAAAGAGAAGGGAGAAGATTTACCGAGCAATGAAATAAAAAGAGTCAGGATTACAACAACATAGCTGGGTTTTCAGGAACTTGCTTTACTTTCTGCTGCACCTTATCTGCAAATTCCAGCATCTGAGTCTTCAATTGCTCAACCCCCTCAGCTTTTAACATTACCGAACTGATCAAAAGTGAACAGTTACAGAATAAAATCAAGAGTTGAGGGGAGAACACGCTTCTAAAAACCTAGGGTTTAGGTCAGGTAATGACGGACTAACGATTCCTAAGCCAGACACCGAAATCAAGTAAAACATATCAAAATCTTCGTGCGATGAAACTTAATAAGATCGAGTAGTACAAAATTGGATAGAAAATTGAAGATCTCCTACCTTCTTGCTTTGCTACAAGTGGAATTGTGGAAGTATGTCTGATAATCGAAGATGGGGACAGGTCAAACAACAGCTGGAGCAGGAGGCCCGCCGGAGAAGAACGCGAACGGTGGATGCGCAGCGAGAGCGAAACAGTGGAGACAGAGCGGCGAAGGCCTTGGCGCCTCGATCCCTTTCAGCAATCGCTTGCGCCGCTCTTTTGATTGAGCCAGGTGCCTGAATCCAGACTTCGTAGCTTCCCTGAGAGACGGAGAAGGAAGGTGAAGGTGCTGGTCGGAAATGGAGGAGACGGCGGAGGGGAGGCTGTCATCGAAAGGCTCAGTAACCGGGAATAGGGTTATCAAATTGTTGTTCATTCTAAAAGAGTAACAAAATTAGAAAGCCCGTAAGCGTCCTGTTAGCGACCCGGTACCGATTTCATTCAATTTTGGCATTGGACAGCCAATCTTTATATAGATAAGATTATGACGTTGTCGCTCGTTGATTTTAGCCACAAGACGCAACTTGTATTTCAACACTCAACAACACAAAAGGTTCAAAATGACAACAATTCGATAACAATATTGCGTTTAATTTAAAAGGCCCTTGCTATTCATCGCCCACCCAAATCGTTATTTACCGCCCAGTCTCGTGCGTCACGTATGGAATAAATATATATGTCACGTGTCAACACATTTCATACGTAATGCATGGAATAAATTCATACGCGACGTATGAATTGTATCCATAGCTCAACAACTTCATTCTTGGGATCTTAAGGAACGAGGGTTTGGCACACATGCAATTGCAACCTAACTGACTCATCTTAAGATATTGATGTTCAAAGAGATTGACTATCCCCTCATCTGCGCCTTTATAGAAAGGTGAAATCCGGAATTGAACTCCTTTCATATGCCTTTTTGTGAGATGACGGTGACGTATGGATATGTTGGGCCTATATAAGGCCCAACATTGAAACCCTTTTAACTTCTTCTTTTCTCTTTCACGGCGCAACAACCTCACATAAGAACCGAATTACTCCATTTTCAACCTCCATTTGCAAGGTAAGTAAACATTAAGATTTCATTGTTATGGTATGATCTTGATGTATATTTGAGGTTTTGATGTTTTTTTATGATATTTACATCGAAATTGAATGTGTATGTTAATTAGTTGATTAGAAAGGATGAAATTTGTATTGTGTGGATGGATTGAGAACTTTGTTGATAATTTGTTGTTGAATTTGATATTTTTATGTTTAGATGGTATAGTTAGGTTTTTGATATTGAATTAGGGTTTCGAAATTTGATATGTTTTGTTGAAATTATTAAAAAATTGTTGAATTACGGTTTTGATATGGTTTTTAAATCTGCGGAATGCAGGAAAAGAATTCTTTAATGTGTAATTCCAGTTGTCGTGTATGGATGCTTTCCACACGTGACGTATGGATGCTTCATATGTATTTTTTGTTTCAGAATATTATGATTAATGATTTTTTGTAGTAGAATGTTGATTAAAAGAATGTAGTGTTGTTGTTTAAATTGATTATGAATTTAATTGAGTATACTTAATGATGATTTGTTATGTTTGTGATTATAGATATGTCCTATTGATGCGCCCCTGCCTTGCCTAGAACCAAGCCATGACTCGCCTCAACGAGCACCTTCTGCCTCTGCTCTTTATCAAGATCATTTTGAGGTTAAGCACCGTTGGCGCTTCATTTTCTGCCTTGCCAGCCGCCCCGCACCTTCACGCCCCAAGATTAGTGCAAAGACAAGCACCACAGGCGCCACTCCAAGTCCATCGACGCTCTCGGAGGTTCTACGAGCGCCTCCTCCAGGGACGATCATCCACCTGATGTGCACCGGAAGGAACTTCTTCGGCGCCGACAACGCCCTCTTTAGCAGCTTGCCCAACATCTTGGCGATCCAGCGCCCTTGGCTTGACACTATGGCGCCTCTTCAAAAGACTTGGTCAACTTAGTATGATCAAGCCATGGTTTTTCCATGCCTATCTTTATTTCATCTTTGAGACTCTTTTTAGGCACACTCGGGAAACTTGCTATTTTTAGCAGTTACTATTTTTAGCAGGTTCTATTTATAGTAAGTACTATTTTTAGTCCTCATTTCCCGAGATAGAATTGCATTGCTAGACTTTCTATTTTTAGTAACTTTCCATTATTAGCAGGTTTCTATTTTGGGAAGTCTAGGTTCGGTTTTTGCTAGAGTTTTAGAACTTTTAATTATTAGAAAGTTTCTAAATATGGAGTGGTCCAACCTTGCATGGTTTGGGCCATCCTAATGGGCTTTTGGCACTCAAGACCAAGACCACCCAACCCTAGCAAGAACCCTAGTCGTCACCCACTTGAAACCCTAGTCGTCTCTTTGTTTTTCTTTATAAGGCATTGGCCTCCAACATTGTAACTCACACTTAGATTAATGAACCTAGAACCATTGTTGAGACGAATGAATTCCTCCATCTTCTAGGTCTAGGCGTCACCTTCCTTCGGGCTCTGTCTTCTCATCTCCTTCACCATAGGCTTCTAATCCCTTCGCCTACATCCATAGCCTCGTAAGTTCCCATATCTTCTAGTCCCTTTCTTCTACGTCTCATCTCCTTCACCGTTTGAGCGAACCTCAATCACCATAATCGAAACCCTCACCAAACCAGTTTGTTGAAGCCCCTCAACACTCATATCCCAATTCGACAAGGAAACTTGTCGTCTATATCAAATCATTCCGCTGCCTACTCCATATCGACCCTCAATCCCCCAAAAGACATCCACAGCCCCAATTACAAGGTTTCAATCGAAGATCCTCGAGCGCCATTGGCTTCCCCGGAGACCAAGCGCGCATCACCTATTCTGATAAAGAATCTGATAATGATATGGCCATTAACAAATCATACAACTTTGCACATCTGACTGATATGCTTGAGGGAATCTAGAAAACCATGGTGGGAAGTCTTGATGAGGTTCAAGATATGAAGATGCAGCGCGAGCAGGAGCATCCCGAACGAGAGCGGCAGTTTCGGGAGCGATGCGAACGGGAGCAGCAGGAACGGGACCGGCTCGACCGTATAAGGGAGAGAGGGCCGGGAATCCTCCACTAAACCCATCAATGGGAATGCACGTCAATACAGGAAGCTCTTCAAGCCGTTGAACCCTCGTCGTTAGATCTCTCTTTTGAGAATTTACTGACTTTCTTTGTTTGGTTGTTTATTTGATCAATGGAGTTGCAACAACTACTTGTTTTCTTTAGAATGTTTGTTTTGTTGTTATGCTAGAAAGTGATGAACCTTAATATATTTCCTTATTATATGGTGCGCCAACACTACTTACTTTCGAGCCTCGAAGACAAAGTTTGATACTTTACATGCCTAATAAGACTAAGTTGTATAATTTTTTCAAACATAATCAACATCGATGTTGTAGACCATACATATTGCGACATCGTTCGGTTTTTAAACTATGTTGCACTTTAAAAGGAATAAGTCTTGATTTGAAGTTACCCACATGATTAAATATCTCTAATAGGGAATGAAACTTGGTTTCATTCCATTCCGAGAAAGTTTCGACGACGCTATGCCAAATTGGGGCTTTGAAGCCTTAAAACGACACTGCAAATGACTTATTATGCACACATAACTACTAATACATTTAATACATCGAAGTCAATTACATATATGTCACTTAACATATGTAATTCCATACGTCACGTATGTATTAGATTCATACACGATGTATACGTGTCGTATGAATTTTTTTTTGAAATGGTGCAATCCATACTCGACGTATTGATTTGTTCCATATGTGATGCACGAGACGGGCGATAAATAGCAATTCAGGTGGGCGATAAATAGAAACCATGTTAGTTTACGATCAAATGAAAACGCCCGATCTACTTCATGTGTTTGCAGTCCATGATTGAAAATAACAATAAAATCCGGTACTTTGTTTTCCAATCGGTGCCACACTTCACTGCACCGAGCATGTAGCTCCTCCGCAAATTTGTGGACTATTAAAAAAACAAGTAAATCCATTAAGCATCATCATATCTCACTCTTTTCCCCTATCTAAATCCTTGGAAAGTGAAGATAAAAAAAAAACTGCTGACCCCTATACAAATTAACACATGACTCCTTTCCTGCAGAAATCGCCCATATATCTCCCTAGTCCTGCCAAAAGAGAAGGATGACCGTACACCTCCATACAAGATAAAGGCGCGCCCTATGATCTTATTGGAAGATTCTAGTACTAGATATGATTTTGTGTGATCTTCTGTTTATGTATATTTAATATATCTTTCCTTAGTAGTAGATATCTTTAGCTTAAGCTGCAAGTTCATTCTTTGTATATATTGCACTGTACGATATCAATATCAGCAAGGGAAAATTCTCCATCTTCTTTGTTTTCTACATGGCATCAGAGTCAAAACTCTAAAACACATCCATCCCTAAAAAAAAAAAAATTTGTTCGGATTCGAACTCTCTTATCAATATGGTCAATCAGGTTTCTGATATTACCAAGGCAGCGGCGTTGGATCCAACGTCTCCATATTATCTCCATGCTTCTGATCACCCCGGCATGAACATATGCCCGGTGACTTTGAAAGGCGGCAACTTTCAGGAATGGGAAAAGGGTGTGCGCAACGCCTTTCAAGCCAAGCGCAAACTCGGTTTCTTGTTAGGAACCATTCCCATGCCCGCTGCTACAGTCCCTGAGATCGAAGATTGGAGAAGCGTCAACTCCATGCTTGTTGGTTGGATGCTTCAATCCATCGACTCGAGTCTACGCTCCTCTGTTTCTTACTCAGACAATGTCAAGGAACTATGGGACGACCTTCGTCAGCGGTTCTCGATTGGGAACGCACCTCGCATCCATCAATTGAAGGCAACTATTGCTCGCTGCGAGCAAAATGGCCAGATTATTGCTGCATACTTTGGGCGACTCAAATGTCTATGGGATGAACTGCAAAATTATGCTCCTATCACTGGATGCACTTGTGGAGATTGCAAGTGCAATTGGGCGACCACTCTTCAAACCGAACATGATCAAGACCATGTTCATCAGTTTTTTATGGGACTTGACAGTGATCTTTATGGATCTCTTAGATCTCAAATCATCGCTCGGGATCCTATGCATGGCCTGAGTCGTGTCTATGCATTGATTGTTTAGGAGGAGACCCATAAAACTCTCTCAACTGAACGCTCTACTCGTTCGGAGGCAGCAGCCTTCGCTGCAAAATCTTCTTCCTCAGATTCAGGAAAACGTTCCTCAGACAAACCACTATGTTCTCATTGTGGCAAGCCAGGACATGAAAAAGCTTCTTGTTTCAAGTTAATCGGATTCCCGGAATGGTGGGGCGAACTTCGCCAGAACCAGCCACAATCTGGGACTGTTGGGCGGGGTCGTGGTCGAGGCTCTGCTGGACGGGGTCGTGCTGTTGAAATATAAACTTGTTTTAATAAGGCCCAAGGGTATATGTCCAAGTGCATGTCCAAATCTAGCCCAAGTCCAAGAAAATGCTAGAAGAAAGTAGAAGATAAAAGAATATCCTAGAATGTGATAGAAGTTAGAAGAAGAGTATAGAATGTTGTAGAAGCATTAAATGAGTTGGTTGAAAGTTGTATGGAGTGGATTGCTCCCACTATAAAAGGGACCATCCATTGAGCTGTAAGCATCAAAGTTGAGAAACAAAAATCCTCTTCCTTCAAAACACAAGTGTCCTTAGTGTGAGCTCCTTAAGAATTAGAGTTGTGTTTCCCTCTTTAATCTCCAACAAAGTGGTATCAGAGCTGAGGTCCGAGAGCTGTCCAACATATGCACTATTGCATATCAAACTGAAGATCTCGAAGAGAGGAATCCAGAGGAAAAGGAATCGTCCTAATCAGAGTCCAGACGCGCCGCCAGGAGCTGTTTGAAGGTTGTTGTCCAAATCTATCCGAGTTGATTGTTTGAGGTATGGCCAACATATGCATCAAAATGAGAGCTCTACTAGGAGCACATGATGTTTGGGAGGTCGTTGAAAATGGCCTAAATGAGGTTGAAGGCGAAACTGCTTTGACCGCCCCCGAAAGAGAAAGTTTGAAGGATTCAAGAAAGAGGGACAAGAAGGCCCTGTTTCTTATCTACCATGCGTTGGACGATGATGGTTTTGAGAAGGTCTCAAGTGCAACTTCAGCCAAGGAAGCATGGGAGAAACTCAAGACTTCTTGCAAAGGAGTTGAGCAAGTAAAGAAGGTTCGTCTTCAAACTTTGAGAGGTGAGTTTGAATCTTTACATATGAAACCTTCGGAGTCTATCTCGGATTATGTGTCGAGGGTCCAAGCCGTCTCCAATCAGTTAAGGAGAAACGGAGAGGAGTTAGAGGATGTGAGGATCATGGAGAAGATACTTCGCACCTTGGATCCCAAATTCGAGCTCATTGTGGTGACGATAGAAGAAACCAAGGACTTGAAGGAAATGACGATCGAGCAATTAGAAGGATCATTGCAAGCATATGAAGAAAGGCATATAAAGAAGCATGAGACTACTGAGCAACTTCTCAAGTCGCAGTTCAAGGAGAAAGAAGAAAACAGAGGCTACGAGAGAAGTCAAGGTGGTAACCGAAGAGGCAGAGGACGAGGAGGAAGAGGTCGAGGCATTGGACGTGGACGAGGTTGGAACTCCAGTAGACAAAATTCCAACAACAATTATGAGAGAGGAGAAAGTTCGCCACGAGGTCGTGGAAGAGGACATCATCCAGACTCGAGGTATGACAAGTCTCAAGTTCAGTGTTATAATTGTCAGAAGTATGGACATTATGCCTCAGATTGTTGGGCCCCGAAAAACAAGATCGAGGAAAAGAAAAATTATGCGGAGATAAAGGACGAAGAGAAGGGTACGTTATTGTTGGCGTACAAGGAAAAGAGTGGCGAGGAACAAACTACATGGTATCTTGACACTGGTGCAAGCAATCATATGTGTAGAAGAAGAAGCATGTTTGTGGACCTTGATGAGTCAGTAAGTGGCAGTGTTTCCTTTGGTGATGACTCACAAATATCAGTGAAAGGAAAAGGAGATATTTTGTTCCGTGCCAAGGATGGAAGTCACCAGGTAATCTCAAACGTCTACTATGTTCCTAACATGAAAAGTAATATCCTGAGTTTGGGGCAACTCTTAGAAAAGGGCTATGATATCCACATGAAAGATTATAACAACCTTTTCATAAGAGATCGAAAAGGCGATCTAATTGCCAAGGTGAAGATGACAAAGAATCGAATGTTTCCGCTGAACATTCGAAACGATACTGCAAAGTGTCTCAAGACCTGCTACAAAGATGAATCATGGCTATGGCATCTCCGATTTGGGCATCTCAACTTTGGAAGTTTGGAATTACTATCCAAGAAGGACATGGTGAGGGGACTTTCAAGCATAAAACATCCCGAGCAGCTATGTGAAGGATGTCTGGTTGGAAAACAATTCAGAAAGAGCTTTCCAAAGGAGACAGAGTCAAGAGCTAAGATGCCGCTTGAGCTCATCCATACCGATGTGTGTGGTCCGATCAAGCCAAGCTCTCTCGGTAAGAGTAAAAACTTCCTTCTGTTCATTGATGATTATTCAAGGAAAACCTGGGTATATTTCTTGAAGCAGAAATCAGAAGTATTTGAAGTATTCAAGAAATTCAAGGCTGGTGTAGAGAAAGAAAGTGGCCCCCAAATCAAAGCAATGAGATCAGATAGAGGAGGAGAGTTCACTTCCAAGGAGTTCTTAGAGTTCTGCGAAGCCAATGGGATTCGTCGACCTTTGACGGTCCCAAGATCTCCCCAGCAGAACGGAGTTGCTGAAAGGAAGAACAGAACGATCCTTGATATGACACGAAGTATGATCAAGAGCAAGAAGTTACCAAAGGAGTTTTGGGCTGAAGCAGTGACTTGTGCAGTGTATTTGTTGAACCGATCCCCAACTAGGAGTGTGTGGGGAAGGACACCACAAGAAGCATGGAGCGGGAGAAAACCTGGAATATCTCATCTTCGCGTTTTCGGAAGCATATCACATGTACATGTTCCAGACGAAAGGAGAACGAAGCTGGATGATAAGAGTCAAAGCTTCATCTTTATTGGATATGATGCTAGTTCGAAGGGGTACAAGCTTTATAACCCAAACAACAAGAAGACTGTAATCAGTCGAGACGTGGTTTTCGATGAAGAGGGAGAATGGGATTTCAATCCTCATAAGGAAGATTACAACTTCTATGAAGTTGAAGAGCAACCACCCATAGAGCAGCCTGAAGGTCTCTCACACGAGCGTGTAACTCCACCTATGTCACGTGTGGCAAACATCAATGGTGATATATCATCTTCAAGTGGAAGTTCAAACGAGAGGACGCCGCGCATGAGGAGTCTAGAGGACATTTATGATACTACTGAACAGGTGGAAAATCTTACTCTATTTTGTCTCTTTACTGACTGTGAACCAGTAAATTTTGAGGAAGCTGCAGGAGAAGAAAAATGGAGAGTTGCAATGGATGAAGAAATCAAATCCATTTAGAAGAATGATACATGGGAGTTAGCAACCCTTCCAACAGGACACAAGGCAATTGGTGTCAAGTGGGTATACAAAGCAAAGAAGAATGCTAAGGGAGAAATTGAAAAATACAAGGCAAGATTAGTCGCAAAGGGATATAGTCAAAAGGCTGGAATTGACTATGATGAAGTGTTTGCGCCCGTTGCTCGGCTGGAAACCATTAGACTCATCATCTCAATGGCAGCTCAAAACCAATGGAAGATCCATCAAATGGATGTCAAGTCCGCTTTCCTAAATGGAATCCTTGAAGAAGAAGTCTACATTCAGCAACCAGTTGGGTATGAAGTTCGTGGGAAACAAGACAAAGTCTTGAAGCTAAAGAAGGCCCTTTACGGCCTAAAGCAAGCACCGAGAGCATGGAACAGTCGGATTGACAGTTACTTCCAGAAGAATGGGTTCGTTAAGTGTCCATATGAGCATGCACTCTATATGAAGGTCAAGGATGGAGATATTTTGATTGTGTGCCTATACGTGGATGATCTGATCTTCACTGGAAGCAATCCAAGTCTATTTCAAGAGTTCAAGGATGCAATGATGAAAGAGTTCGAGATGACAGACATCGGCTTAATGGCTTACTACCTTGGAATTGAGGTGAAGCAAGAGAAAGAGGGCATTTTTATCTCCCAGAAAAGTTATGCCAAGGAGATACTAAAGAAGTTCAAAATGGAGAATTGCAAGCCAATAAGCACCCCGACTGAGTACAGTTTTAAATTGTCCAAGTATGAAGACGGCGAAAGAGTAGATCCTACTCTGTTCAAAAGTCTGGTCGGAAGCCTCCGTTACCTGACTTGTACAAGACCCGACATCCTCTACGCAGTTGGACTTGTTAGCCGCTACATGGAGTCTCCAACAACAACCCATTTTCAGGCAGCCAAAAGGATTCTTCGCTATCTTAAAGGTACGATTGATCTTGGTCTGTTCTATTCAGTTTCTAACGATTACAAGCTTGTTGGATATAGCGACAGCGATTGGGGTGGAGACATTGATGATCGCAAGAGTACAACTGGACTTGTTTTCTTCATGGGAAACACGGCTTTCACTTGGGCGTCGAAGAAGCAGCCAATTGTGACATTATCCACTTGTGAAGCGGAATATGTGTCCGCTACCTCATGTGTCTGTCATGCAGTTTGGCTGAGGAATCTGTTGAAGAAGCTTAACTTGGAGCAAGAAGAGCCGACTGAGATTTGCGTTGACAACAAGTCAGCCATTGCCTTGGAAAAGAACCCGGTCTTTCATGATCGAACCAAACACATTGACACTCGTTATCATTATATACGGGAGTGCATTGCTAGGAAGGACGTGAAGATGGAGAAAGTGAAGTCTCAAGACCAGATCGCGGATATCTTCACCAAGCCACTCAAGTTCGATGACTTTGCAAGATTAAGAAGTTCACTTGGCCTTATAAAACAAGTTTAAAGGGGGGTGTTGAAATATAAACTTGTTTTAATAAGGCCCAAGGGTATATGTCCAAGTGCATGTCCAAATCTAGCCCAAGTCCAAGAAAATGCTAGAAGAAAGTAGAAGATAAAAGAATATCCTAGAATGTGGTAGAAGTTAGAAGAAGAGTATAGAATGTTGTAGAAGCATTAAATGAGTTGGTTGAAAGTTGTATGGAGTGGATTGCTCCCACTATAAAAGGGATCATCCATTGAGCTGTAAGCATCAAAGTTGAGAAACAAAAATCCTCTTCCTTCAAAACACAAGTGTCCTTAGTGTGAGCTCCTTAAAAATTAGAGTTGTGTTTCCCTCTTTAATCTCCAACACGTGCTAATGTTGCTCAAACACCAACACCTGCTGCAAACTCTCTTGATCGGATCTCGCAGGAGCGAGATGCTTTTCGTCCAGCACTTACAGATGAGCAGTGGAAATCTATGTTCACGATGCTAAAAAATTTACATACCTCGCCAAACTCTTCTGATAAATTAATGGGTAAGTCTTCTTTCCAATGGATCCTGGATACAGGGGCGTCTTTTCATATGACAGGCTGCAAGGAAATGCTCTTTGATCTGGTTCCTATCTCTCCAATCAATATTTCTTAAGCTCGACAACTACTCAATCTGGAAGTGTTATGTTTGGCGATCAATTGATATTGCCAAATGTCTTATATGTGCCTCATTTCAATTGTCACTTGATTTCTTTTGCTCAGTTACTATGTGAATTCAAGTGTCTTGTTACAATGACTGATTGACTTTGTGTGCTTCAGGACTGCATTTCGAGGATGGTGATTGGAGCGGGTGAACAACGGGATGGGGTTTATTGGCTGAGCGTTGTCCGTGTGCCACCGCGGGTCTGCTCAGTTTCACAGTCGTCTTCTAGCTTATGGCACAATAGATTGGGCCATCCTTCTTATCAGTCATTGTTATCATTACCAGGCATTAGTATTGATCATCAAAAAAATTCAGAACCTTGTTCTATTTGTTTGAAAGCTAAGCATGTTCGAAACAGTTTTGTTCCAAGTTCAAATAAAGCATCTGCAATCTTTGATTTAATTCATGTTGATGTTTGGGGCCTTACAGTCATGCTTCTTCATGTGGAGCATACTATTTTTTGACGTTAGTTGATGATTTTTCTCGATCTGTTTGGGTCTTCTTGATGGCTACTAAAACTGAGGTGGTTCGCTTGGTTCAAAATTCTGCAGCTTTGCGAAAACTCAATTCCACACAAGTGTTAAGCGATTTCGCACCGACAATGGAACTGAATTTCTTCCATTGCGTGATTACTTTGCTTCTTCAGGCATAAATTTTGAGACTTCTTGTGTTGCCACTCCACAACAAAATGGCCGAGTGGAAAGAAAACATAGGCACATCTTGAATGTCGCTCGCGCACTCAGATTTCAAGCATCTTTGCCTCTCAAATTTTGGGGTGAATGTGTTCTCGATGCTGTTTATTTAATCAACAGAACGCCGTCCTCCACTACTGATGGCAAAACACCATATGAATTGTTATTCAAAAAGCAGCCATCTTACGACCATATTAAAGTGTTTGGTTGTTTGTGTTATGCTTCCTTGATTCCTCGAGACAAGAACGAGTTCAATGAACGGAGCAGAAAATGTGTGTTTTTGGGCTATCTGTTTGGAAAGAAAGGTTGGCACCTATTTGATATTGAAAAGCAGGTTTTTATTACCTCCAGGGATGTTGTGTTTACAGAACATATATTTCCATACTCTGCCACATCAAGTTCCTCTTCCGCTGAACTTTCGCCTCCTCGCTCACCGGTAGTATTTGATACACCTGTTGTTGCTCCCCTCGAGTCTCTCTCTTCATCTGCATCGTCGTTGGCTGAAAGGGGGAGCAACGCTGTGTCTGAAGTAGTTGCTGCTGAACCAGCTACTGCACCAGCTGATCTGGTTGCTGAACCAGCCACTGAACAACTCTTGGTTGCTACACCTGCCACGGAATCGACCTTGGTTGTTGAACCACCCTTGGTTGCTGCAGAATCTGACCTTCCTGCCCCGTCAATTCGGCGCAGTGATCGTCCTCGACAGCAACCGCAGAAATTACGAGACTTTATCTGTCACACAACTCGCCAAATAAACTCCCCCGTCGACTCCAACTCACTTGCTCCTTCATCATCCTCGGGTACTCTTTATCCCATTGCTCGTTATGTTGATTGTCATAATTTTTCAGCTTCTCATGTGCAGTACCTCGCTGCTGTTACGACCACCCACGAACCAACTTCTTTCTCTGAGGTTGTACGCCACCCAAAATGGCGTGAGGCCATGCTTGCTGAACTGTCTGCCCTTGAGAGCAATGGTACTTGGGAGGTTTCGTCGTTACCTCCGGATAAGAAACCCATAGGTTGCAAATGGGTTTTCCGTATCAAATACAAAGTCGATGGTGCAGTTGAACGTTACAAAGCGCGCTTGGTGGTTCTTGGCAATCGTCAAGTTGAAGGAATAGATTTTACTGAAACATTCGCTCCAGTTGCGAAAATGACGTATGTTCGTACTTTTCTTGTTGTGGCTGTTGTCAAGCGTTGGCATTTGCATCAAATGGATGTCCATAACGCGTTTCTCCATGGTTATTTGCATGAAGAGGTATATATGCGGCCACCACCTGGTTTCTCTATTCCATCCGGAAAAGTTTGTCATCTCCATAAGTCCTTGTATGGACTCCAACAAGCACCTCGAAACTGGTTTGCTAAACTCGCTCTTGCTCTTAAGCGTTTTGGGTTCAAGCAATCTTATGCTGACTATTCATTATTTTCCTATAAGTGTCCTGGTACAGCTATCAATGTTCTTGTGTATGTCGATGATCTCATCATTGCAGGCAATCGCCTTGATGCCATTGATCATTTCAAGTGTTACCTCCATACTTGCTTCCACATGAAGGATCTTGGTGTTTTGAAATTTTTTCTAGGGATTGAGATTGCTCGAAGCAAGGCTGGTTTATTCTTATGTCAGCGGAAATACACTTTGGAAATTCTCTCTGAAGCCGGTCTATTGGGGACCAAACCAGCAGCAACACCATTGCCCCAGAATCATGATCTTAGTCGTTCTTCATCTCCACTTTATTCACAGCCGGAACAATATAGACGACTCGTTGGTCGCCTAATTTATCTCACAAGGGGCATCCTGGACAAGGCCTTATTTTATCTAGTTCTAGCTCTCTTCAGTTGACTGCTTCATGTGATTCTGATTGGGCCACATGCCCTCGGACCCGTCGATCAATTACTGGTTTCTTTGTGTTTCTTGGTGGTTCTCCCATCTCTTGGAAAACAAAGAAACAACCAACGGTGTCGCGCTCTTCAGCAGAAGCTGAATATCGTTCCATGGCCTCTTCTTGTTGTGAGCTTATTTGGCTTAAGTCCTTTCTTAAGTCACTTGGATTTCATCATCGAGCTTCCATGAAGCTTTTATGTGATAGTCAGGCTTCCATTCATATCGTCGCCAATCCCGTCTTCCATGAGCGCACCAAGCATATTGAAATTGATTGCCATTTCGTACGAGATCTCATTCAGGCTGGCACTGTTTCTACCTCTCATGTGCGTACTACCGAGCAGCTCACAGATATTTTCACTAAGGCACTTGGGAAACAACATTTCAACTACTTATTGTCCAAGTTGGGCATTCGAGATTTACATGCTCCAACTTGAGGGGCATTATTGGAAGATTCTAGTACTAGATATGATTTTGTGTGATCTTCTGTTTATGTATATTTAATATATCTTTCCTTACTAGTAGATATCTTTAGCTTAAGCTGCAAGTTCATTCTTTGTATATATTGCACTGTACGATATCAATATCAGCAAGGGAAAATTCTCCATGTTCTTTGTTTTCTACAGAACTCTTATCTGCTTAGAACACCTCCGCCACGACCTCATCTTCAAGCTTCTCATGGAGGTCTGAACTGATGCCATTTGATTCTCCAGTATAGATGATGAGGCTAAAGTCGTAGTGCCAAATCAAAGAAAACTCTAAACACTAACTAGAGTATAGCAAGTAAGTAGAGGTCAAACCCAAGGGAATCAAAACACCAAATCAATGCAGTCAAGTGAAATATCAACTAGTAACAAGTAACCAAAGGGAGGGGTTTTGATTGCAAGAACACACAAGTAACCAGTAACAAGCAGAGGAAGTTTGGGTGAGAATATTATGCGAAGGGGTTTCACCTATCAAGTATCCACACAACAGTCAATCAAGTTGATCATAGATTTATCTCAAGTTCTATTCAATCCTAGGGAATGTTCCTATTCCAATCTTTAATATATCAGCAGGCCAACCGGTCCTGATAATACTTACTATTCAGCAATCAGGGAAACCTCTCAAGATAAGATGAAATTGCAGCAAAGAGCACAGGAATTATAAGGATGCATGCAATAACTTACAACCGTCAAGTATTAACATGCAATCAATTCTCTTTCATAAAAGCAATCAACTACCAGATCATGCAGATATGAGTGCTACAATGACAAGGAATTCCACCGTATATTCCTAGTCTAGCAATAGAAAACTATCAATCAAACTAGGTGATCAAGCTAGCAAAACTAATAGAAATCAATAGATGAAGTGCAAGAGAATTAATACAAACCCATAGGAAAAGAACAAGAGTTTAGAAATCTCACAACTTAATAACTGTAGGTTTCAACCGCTAAGTAAAACAATGGAGATTAGTTCCTGCTCATGGTTGCAGAACTAAATTGTCTGATGGAAAAGATGAAAGAAAGAAAGAACTAGGGTTCTTAAATAGAGACTAACCCTAAAAATATATGGTAAAAAATATCCTAAACGAAATAATAAAATAAGGAAAAAGAAATAAAACAAACAAAGGAAAATAAGGAAAGCCCGGAATGTCTTCGGCCTTGTTGTGGCGATCGCCATAGATGCCTGGCGATCGCGATCTTCATGTAATGTTTTGCCTTGTCTCTGTCGCCCTATGGCGATCGCCGTAGAGTCATGGCGATCGCCATGATCTCTCGAACTCATGTAATGCTTCTGTTGTAGAATGGCGATCGCCATAGTGATGGTGGCGATCGCAGCTGCTCCGCAGAATGTCTTCAAGTCTTCATGTCTTCAATCTTTGATCCTCTTCTTGTTTGGTTCTGGTCTTCATTTCTTCACTTCTTCGTAAACAACTCAGAACATAACAATAGCTCCAAATACTTGTGATAACACTTCTAAACTAATGTAATAACCCCTAGTTACGCCATACAAAGTGTAGCGTATCAAATACCCCCATACTTAGACTTTTACTCGTCCCGAGTAACTTACAGAAAAGCTACCCTTACAATGAAATGTTCAAAGTCTCAGGAAGTACAAGAATATCTCCTAGTGATTACATCACCAATAAACTCCTCACAACAACAACAATCAAGAACAATGTGATAAAATAAACACATACCCAGAACTACACCTTATTCCTCCAAGTGGCCTACCCGAATCCTCCTATACGCCTCCTTCTTATGTCTCCATACGCCAAGATGATAATGGTCCTAAAACACTCAATTTTTTTAATAACACTCATCTTGCTTGGGCGCCCTTTCGGGTTTTCATCCCAACCACTCAATAATTGTACCAGGCTCACAAACTCACATCTCTCAAGACTTATTTTTGCCCCAGCCTAATGCCGGTCAAGCCACCTTCTTATTGCATAGAACTTGCTATCCAAGGATTTTGTATGCCTTTTTTCAATTTTTGTGCTTTTTCATACAATATATATTCAATAAGCTCATGCAGATACAACCAACACTCAAATAATTACATGTGAATACATTCTCCTCCCCCATACTTAAACATTGCATTGTCCTCAATGAAATGGAAGACAGAAAAATCGAACCCAGGGAAAGAGACAGAAGACTCACATACAAGGTCGGATGACCTTCCTCCAATAAAACTCAAAGTGTGGTAGAATGAGAAACTAGATGAGCACTAAATGTAATCCAATAATGCATAAAAGAAAGAATACCTCCAATGTAGAAGGTGACCCAAACAAATCAACTTCTTGCAAAGAACATGGTCACCAACAAGCTAAGCTCCAGCGAATGTAGATCTAGAATGATAGTACTAACGAAACCAAACTTGATGTAATACAAATCCTTACTTTCTTTTCTCTCATATTTTTTCTGCACTCTATTTTTTTTAATCCGATATATTATTTTTTTCTCGGAATGATTTTCGGATTTTTTTTTTTTTTTAGAAGGGAGAGAAGACTTACAGCGAGATTGGCTACTGTAGCTGACCCTAAGCTTCGGTGATTTCCTCCTGTCCATAGAAAAACTAAAAAGAAAATTAAACCGAACAAAGACAAATAAAAACAAACTCAAACCTCGGGTTGCCTCCCGAGTAGCGCCTTATTTTATGTCGTGGCTCGACATGAAACTCAAGAGATCTAACTAACGCCATTTGGCTTTGGGAAAACCGTCTCTTGTCTGAATTCCCTCTTGAACCACTCATGGAACGCCTTGAATCTCGTCCCTCTTACCTTGACCACCTTGTCTTTAGCAATGAAGGTGGTTTCATTCACTTTCTCCTCCTTGACCGTATCAGGCGGCTGTTTAAGCTCAATGTCAAGTGCCTGCACACTAGACATCAATGGTATCTCGCCTGGCGAGGTCAGTATTGGAGGGCGATTGCCCAAAGGGTGTGAAAAGAGCTTACCTTTAGGCTTTGGCTTAGCCTGGCACTCCTGCATGTTAGTAGACAAAACAATATCTACTTTGGGGGGTTCTAAGAGATTCTCTAAAACAGGTTGCAATTCATCCTTACAAGTAGGCTTAATCACATCAATAGCACATAGAGAATTCTTATCAATGGGATCCATATCATATATATTATATTCTACCTTATCCCCCATCAAACTCCATAGAGAGAGTCCCACTATTAACATCAATTTTCGTTTGTGCTGTTTTCATAAAAGGTCTACCTAACAGTATAGGTGTGACATTATTAGCATGCTCCATATCTAACACAAAGAAATCAGCAGGAAAAATCAGATCACCAACCATAACAAGAACATCTTCAACAACCCCTTTTGGGTATACAGTAGACTTATCAGCAAGTTGAATAACAGTTCCTGTTTTATGCAAAGGTCCTAAGCCTAGTGATTCATACATAGAGCAAGGTAAAACATTGATTGATGCACCTAAATCTAGCATGGCTTTGTCAAATTTAGTTTCACCAATCACACATGGAATGCTAAATATGCCTGGATCACCACATTTCTTAGGCATGCGTTTTTGAAACACTACAGAAACTTGTTCACTTACTTCAACTTTTTTCTTTCCTTTCAGTTTTTGATTTCTTTTGATAGTGCAAACTTCTTTCAAAAACTTAGCAAATCTAGGAATACTCTTAACAAGTTTGAGCAAAGGAATGTTTACCTCACACCTACTAAAGGTTTCGAAGATTTCGTTGTCGTTCTCCAGCCTTCGAGTATCCTTCAATGCCTCAGGAAAGGGAGCAACAGGCTTCTGAGAGAATAGAGGTGGAAAATTCGGGCGAACATAATTATCAATATACTCAGGGGTCTCCTGGCGATCGCCATCAACAACTGGCGATCGCGGTCGCGGATGATTTTGCACCTCAGCTTCTGGAATGTCATGGAGATCACGGTCGGGATGCAGATCCTGTTTTGCTCTCTGTAATCTCATGGCGATCGCCACTCAGATCTGGCGATCGCGGTTTTGGCACAGAACAGTCATTTAAAGTTTTTCCGCTCCTCAAGAACATTGCACTGACGTTCTCTCTCGGGTTTCTTACCGGTTCCCTGGCCTCTAATTTACTCACAGCTTGAGCAATCTGTCCTAACTGATTTTCAAGATTTTGGATGCTTGATTTTGTCTTAGCGTTTTGTTGCATCACAGTCTGAGCTAAGGACTTGATCATATCTTCAGCAGTCATAGAATTCTGAGGTCTAGGTTGCTGATAATTAATATTAGAAGAGTCATACCTTGGCCTTGGTTGCCATCCACCAACAGTGTTTACCTCAACATTGGGATCATGAAGGGAAGCATTTTTCAACATCAAAGCCTTTACCATCTCTTTCAACTCATTCATGTCAGTCTGTAATTGATCTGAATTAATTGCTTTGACTGAGTGGGATCCCTGTCTACTGCTAAACTGCCTTGATCTTTCAGCCAGCTCTTCAAACATTTCAGTGGTCTGAGGTATAGTTAGTTTCAGAAAATTACCTCCACAAGATGCGTTTACCATTCGACGATCCTCATCAATCAGCCCACTGAATAAGTACATAAGAAGATCATGGTCAGTATAACTATGGAATGGGTAGCTTGAGCAAAGCTTCTTGAATCTCTCATAATACTCATAGAGACTCTCAGTTGAATGTTGTTGAAGATTCGTGATCTCCTTCTTCAAGCCGCTCAGTTTTGTAGCTGTAAAGTATTTCTCCAAAAAGACATTTTTCATCTTAGCCCATGTATCAATACTCCCTGGAGCTTGATAATAGAGCCAATCATTCGCAGCGTCTTTCAGAGTAAATCCGAAAGCTCTCAGCATGACCTGCTCCTCAGTAACACCTCTTGGCTTCATACTAGAACATATGGCATGGAATTGAGCCAAGTGTTTGTTGGGATCTTCTCCTGCTAAGCCATGGAAGTGTGGAAGCTCGTGAATTAAACCAGCTTTTAATTCAAAATTCACACCTTCAATCTCAGGAAACCTCACTGCTAAAGGTTGTTGGTTTAAGTCTGGGGAAGTGAGTTGCCTCATAGTAGGCAATGGCGGTCCATGTCGATCACCCATCTCGTTATCTTGGTTCAGAGCTGCTCTTTGGTTCCAAAGGAACGTCCTTTCAATCTCTGGGTCAAAGGCAACAAGAGATGAAGCAGTAGCACGGGTCTGAACCATAAAGGTTCACACCAAACAGTTGATAATTTCACAATTAACACAGAATCAGAAAAATTTCAATTCCCCGGCAACGACGCCAAATTTGATGAGGCTAAAGTCGTAGTGTCAAATCAAAGAAAACTCTAAACACTAACTAGAGTATAGCAAGTAAGTAGAGGTCGAACCCAAGGGAATCAAAACACCAAATCAATGCAGTCAAGTGAAATATCAACTAGTAACAAGTAACCAAAGGGGGGGGGGGGTTGATTGCAAGAACACACAAGTAACCAGTAACAAGCAGAGGAAGTTTGGGAGAGAATATTATGCGAAGGGGTTTCACCTAGCAAGTATCCACACAACAGTCAATCAAGTTGATCATAGATTTATCTCAAGTTCTATTCAATCCTAGGGAATGTTCCTATTCCAATCTTTAATATATCAGCAGGCCAACCGGTCCTGATAATACTTACTATTCAGCAATCAGGGAAACCTCTCAAGATTAGATGAAATTGCAGCAAAGAGCACATGAATTATAAGGATGCATGCAATAACTTACAACCGTCAAGTATTAACATGCAATCAATTCTCTTTCATAAAAGCAATCAACTACCAGATCATGCAGATATGAGTGCTACAATGACAAGGAATTTCACCGTATATTCCTAGTCTAGCAATAGAAAACTATCAATCAAACTAGGTGATCAAGCTAGCAAAACTAATAGAAATCAATAGATGAAGTGCAAGAGAATTAATACAAACCCATAGGAAAAGAACAAGAGTTTAGAAATCTCACAACTTAATAACTGAAGGTTTCAACCGTTAAGTAAAACAATGGAGATTAGTTCCTGCTCATGGTTGCAGAACTAAATTGTCTGATGGAAAAGATGATGAAAGAAAGAAAGAACTAGGGTTCTTAAATAGAGACTAACCCTAAAAATATATGGTAAAAAATATCCTAAACGAAATAATAAAATAAGGAAAAAGAAATAAAACAAACAAAGGAAAAAAAGGAAAGTCTGGAATGTCTTCGGCCTTGTTGTGGCGATCGCCATAGATGCCTGGCGATCGCGGTCTTCATGTAAAGCTTTGCCTTGTCTCTGTCGCCCTATGGCGATCGTCGTAGAGTCATGGCGATCGCCATGATCTCTCGAACTCATGTAATGCTTCTGTTGTAGAATGGCGATCGCCGGCGAATGTCTTCATGTCTTCAATCTTTGATCCTCTTCTTGTTCGGTTCTGGTCTTCACTTCTTCGTAAACAACTCAGAACATAACAATAGCTCCAAATACTTGTGATAACACTCCTAAACTAATGTAATAACCCTTAGTTACGCCATACAAAGTGTAGCGTATCAATAGAACATACAAAACAGAGAACTAATTTTTGCTGCTTTTGCTTTGAGTGTGTGGGCTAGAGTTGCACTGCTGGGTTTTATATAGCTTGCTCTTTGAGTGTGTGGGCTAAACTTATTATGCGGTGTACGTTAGAGTTCGTCTGATTGGGTTAGATTAGGCTGTATTTAGGAGGGGACACGGCTACCCTACTTGGTTTTGTGTGTGCCCATTCGCTAGATTAGGACTGCACATCAACTACCTCTAGAGAGGGGTATATTTGGAATTTTTTTCTGAAATAAGCATTTTACCCGAAAAAATTCCCGACGTAGGCTCTTTTCAAAACAATTTCCCAAAATAGACACTTATTTCAGTTTCGGAATTTTTTTACGTGTCTCTCCTCCGAAGTTGAAGCTATTTTTTTTTGATTTTTTTATGTATAAGAGACGCAAGCCGAACCAGCGTCTCTTATACATATTTTTTTTTTAATTCCCCGCGTAAAAAGTTTTAAAAAAAAAAATATTTGTATAAGGCGCTGGCCGAACCAGCGCCTTATACAAACCTTTTGTTATTTTTTTTTTTTTCAAAGTTTATATATATATATTATTATACATGACTTACTCGTGTTTGGATGACTCGTATGGGCTCGTTTGAAATTGGAATCGATTACGACCGATTTCGTTGGGTCCGTATTGATCCCAGCTTTCACCAGATATGTCTCTCGCTCGATTCTGATTTCGAACGACCCCATACGAGCCACCCGAACAAGCGTAAGTCTCGTGCGTACCTTCTACTTTAAATGGATATTTACAAATTCGTTCCTCCATATCACGCGATGAGAGACATATCTGGTGAAAGCTTGGATCAATACGGACCCAACGAAACTGGTCGTGGTCAATTCCGATTCCGAACAAGCCCATACGAGCCATCCGAACAAGCGTAAATCTCGTGCATACCTTCTTTCACCAGTTCGGAATCGGAATTGATCACGACAAGTTTCGTTGGGTCCGTATTGATCCCAGCTTTCACCAGATATGTCTCTCATCGCGTGATATGGAGGAACGGATTTGTAAATATCCATTTACAGTAGAAGGTACGCACGAGACTTACGCTTGTTCGGGTGGCTCGTATGGGGTCGTTCGAAATCAGAATCAAGCGAGAGACATATCTGGTGAAAGTTGGGATCAATACGGACCCAACGAAATCGGTCGTGATCGATTCCGATTTCAAACGAGCCCATACGAGCCATCCAAACACGTGTAAGTCATGTATAATAATATATATATATAAACTTTGAAAAAAAAAAATTAACAAAAGGTTTGTATAATAAAAAAATTTAAAAAAACTTTTTACGTCTTACACGGGGAATTAAAAAAAATATATGTATAAGAGCGTCTCTTATACATAAAAAAATCAAAAAAAAATAGCTTCAGCTTCGGAGGAGAGACGCTGGTTCAACCAGCGTCTCTCACACGTAAAAAAATTCTGAAGCTGAAATAAGTGCCTATTTTGGGAAATTGTTTTGAAAAGAGCCTACGTCGGAAATTTTTTCGGGTAAAATGCTTATTTCACAAAAAAAATTCGTATATTTGTCCCATACTTAAAATACAGATAAATTACAAACCATACAAAATGTGGTGGAAAGAAGGATATGTATGCTTGTGTTAGTTAATGCTATCATGTGTTATCAAATGTCACTATGTTGATGAACATACATACAAAATGGTGTCGTTATTGACTTATATACCTTGTTCTATCAAATCGTATGGGATTACTTTAGAAGACAAGGCCATGTGGACATGGAAAACGACCCTCACCTCGAATTATCTTGAGCGTATTATTTACCAATAATAAGTTATATATCACATCTTTCTCTTTGATCTAGTGGTAAAACAAAGTGTATAACTTGTGTGAGGTCTTTTTTTTAACAAGTAAACAAAAGGATCATTGTTACACACAAATCAAGCCTAAATCATGTTCGCGGATGATCTTGAGAAACTCCTTCAAGCAGAGTCTTCCTGAAACAGACTGAAAGAAAATAAGTTGCGAAAAGACGTAATCTCTTTTTATGAAAGTTGGTTATTCCAGCTGATGATACCTTCTCGAAGATCTTCAATATTAAGGTCTATAGAAACTAAGAAGTTCGCAACTCTATTGTCTTTCCTGTTAATATGGAAAAAACGAAATTCATCAAAGGAGACACAAAGTGATTTTATACCCCTAATAAATGTCCTAACTTCTCACGGAGGAGATTTGTTAGTTTTTAGGCAATTAATGACAGTGGCATTATCACTTTCAATAATAATGCGTTTAATATGAAGACGAATGACAACGCTAATTCCTTTCAGAATCTTTGTCGCTTCCGAAATCAACATCGGCGAGTAGGGGATACCCACCTGCTCCACATACGATGGTTTACCTGCAGAGTTACGAATAATAAAACCTAAAAAACAAGCGTTATTGAATCTTTTCGAGCAACTATAATTGAGGTTAAAGACACCTTCAGGGGGTTTTGTCCAACGAAAGTTGTTAGATTTACGTTTATTGGCTTTGAGCACTTTTAGTTTACCTGGAGGCGAATCAAAAACTGAATTCCATTTCAGATACCTGAAGAGAGCTGTTTTAGCAATATCCTCAATAGTTGGTAACATTGGGGAGGACCCGACTCTAAAGGTTTGATTATTCCTAGCGTTCCACAGGGTCCACCAAATAAAAAATCCTAATTCCGCGTAAGAATTGCTTTTACAAAAATCTTGAAAAGAAGTTTTAAAATCTATAGAGAAATTTAGTGACATATCATTCAACCCTACAGAATTAATCTATTTAAACACATTTATCGTAGTAGGACAACAAAAGAAAGAATGGTCTCTATCTTCATTAATACTAATACAAAGACTACAAACAGGGTAGACTTTATGAAAGTGTTGATTAAGTCGTTTTGTAGTTGGGAGACAATCAGAAAACGCTTTCCAGAGGAAATTTTGAATTTTCGGAGGGATCTTAGATTTCCAGAAAAGACTTGGATCTAGATCCGGTTGTGGATTCGGTCTAAGGAGACGATAAGCTGATTTGACAGAGAAATTACCATTTTCATACGGGGTCCAGATAATTTGATCTTCAAGCAACGACACGGGAATACGAATAGAAACAATTTTAACAATAGTGTGATTAGGGAATATCACAGAAAGTTTACTAGAATCCCATTGTCTATCTTGAGTGATAAAATCTCTAACCTCTTAGGTGATGGGCATATGGTGTCGGAAATTTGAAATAACGCAATCCGATATCCAGTTATCAGTCCAGATGTTAATGTTATGGCCATCTCCCACTTTCCAAGAAATCCCTTTCTTAAAGTCATCAAGGAGAAGTAAGAGTCTGCTAAACTGCCATGATTGAGAAGGCTTGCGGGTTAAGGAAAGAAAATTAGTGTTATTTAAATATTTTTCTTTAAGAATAGTAACCCACACATTATCAGGTTTCTACAAGATTTTCCAAATTAACTTAGTTTGGAGAGCACGATTATTATCCAATGCTTTGCGAATACCAAGACCTCCTAAATTCTTAGGTTTACAAATATAAGGAAGGACTGAGACGAAAGGCTTTTATTCAAGAAAAAATGCTTATTAATATCGTTAATATCATCACAAACTCTTTTAGGGAGAAGAAAACTTTGCTTTAAATAGTTGACTTGAGAAACAAGATTGGTTTGGATCAGAAGAGCTCGGGCTGCTTGGGAAAGAGAGCCAGCTTTCCATTTTGTACGTTGTTTCTTAAGTGCTGCAATAGCGTCATTAAAAACATCGTTGCAGACACGTCTTTGAAGAATATGAATACCAAGATATTTCTCCATTTTAGAGGTAAGGGGAATGTTCATAAATGTTGCTAAAGATCTAGCAAAGTTTGAGGAAATATTGCTAGATACCTGAAGAGAGCTCTTATGGTAAGTAATAGATAAACAACTTTGTTTAGAAAAGGAATAAATGAAGCTTTGGATGAAAGAGATTTTTTCCATAGAAGCATTGGCCAAAATTATAATATCATCCGCAAAAGTGAAAAAGGGAATTGAGGTGCCATTTCTAGTCAAATTGATTCCCACATGAGGTTTATCTTTACGGGATTCTAGACTCAATTTTCTAGAAAAATATTCCATAACAATAAAAAATAAGGCTGAAGCAATAGGATCTCCTTGTCTAATGCCACAACTAGGCTTAAATTCAGGGTCAGGTTGATTGTTAACGAGAAACGAGTAGGAGGAAGATTCCAAACAAACTTTATTCAGGTTAATCCATTTAGCGCAGAAACCAAAGCGATCTAATATTTTATAGAGGAAATCCCAATCAATTTTATCGTAGGCTTTTTCCATATCTAATTGGGGTTTTTGTAAGAAATCACCCGCTATTTGTCCAAATTTGCAGGTAACCACCCGCTATTAACCTATTTATTCTAAACCACCCAAAATGTTTAAGTTTCTTACAATTAACCACCTCTTGACATTTTTTGTTAGATGTTCCGTTAAAACTTGAGAAATTACACCTTTACCCCTCCATTTTTACAGATTATAACAACTTTGAAATTTATGGGTCAGTTTTTGTAATTTCCTAAAAATTGATTGAAAACATTATCTCCCTAGTTCAGATTTTAGGTTGTTCTTCCCCAAATCACATACTCCTTCGTCGACCTCCACCTCGGCCAACTCGCTTCCAAAACCAACCAGCCCCTCCCCTTCTCCGACGACGATTTCCTCTCCCTCTCTCACTCCTCCACCGACTGCTCTCTCTGGAGCAGCGACATCTCCGACGAGCTTCACCGCCTCGCAACCCTCACACCCACCGGCGAATCTACCAACACCGAGATTACTTCTTCCCATTCCCTATCCGATCAACACGATAGTTTCTCCGCCGAACAACCCACCATCAACCTCTGCATCGACGGCCTCCAATCGCCCTCCCTAACCGTCAAAAGATCCGCAGCGGCCAAGATCCGATTCCTCGCCAAAAACCGGTCTGATAACCGCGCCCTAATCGCCGAATCCGGTGCCATTCCAGCCCTAAATCCACTCCTCCGCTGCAGCAATCCATGGACACAAGAACATTTTGTCACAACGCTGCTCAACCTATCCCTCCATCCAGACAATCGCGCCCTAATCGCAGACGCAGGAGCAGTCAAAGCCCTAATTTACGTCCTCAAAACCGGCACGAAAACCTCAAAACAGAACGCGGTTGCAGCATTGATGAGCCTCGCGATGGTGGACAACAATCGGCTCTCAATCGGAGCCTGCGGCGCATTCCTCCTCTGGTTTCCCTCTTAATCAACGGATCGAGCCGCGGCAAAAAAGACGCGATGACGACGTTGTACAAGCTTTGCTCCGTTAACCTGAACAAGGAGAGGGCGGTGAGTGCTGGCGTTGTCAAGCCTCTTATTCAGCTTGCGGCGGAGCCTGGGATGGCCGAGAAGGCTATGGTGGTCTTGAGTAGTCTCGCCGCGATACAAGAAGGGAAGAAAGCCATTGTTGAGGAAGGTGGGTTGGCTTAGCTGGTGGAGGTTGTTGAAGATGGATCTAATAAGAGCTCGGCTCTAGATGTTCAGGTTGGCTGAAGGAGGAGATTGAGATTAAATCTGAACTAGGGAGATAATGCTTTCAATTCATTTTTAAGAAATTACAAAAACTGACCCATAACTTTTAAAGTTGTTATTTTCTGTAAAAATGGAGAGGTAAAAGTGTAATTTGTCAAGTTTTATCGGAATATCTAACAGAAAATGTCAAGGGGTGGTTAATTGTAAGAAACTTAAACATTTTGGGTGGTTTAGAATAAATAGGTTAATAGCGGGTGATTACCTGCAAATTTGGATAAATAGCGGGTGGTTTTCTGCAAAAACCCCTATCTAATTTAAGGGCCATCCCGCCAGTAGCAACTTTTTTATCTTTATGGAAAGAGTGAAAAATTTCATGAGCAGCTAGAATGTTATCTTGAATAAGACGGCCTTCCACAAAAGCTCTTTGGTAAGGAGAAATAATTATCTCAAGAAACGGTTTACGCATATTAGCCATAATTTTTCTGTTGATTTTAATTATAGGAAGAATTGCAGAGACTGATAGGCCTATAATGATTAATGGTTGTTGTGTCATCAATTTTAGAAATAAGGGCAATGAACGAGTGATTAATAGAAGAGAGCATTTGTTCAGAATGAAAAAAGGCTTTCACGGCATCTAACAACGAAGTTTTAATGATGGACCAGTGTTTTTGATAGAATTCAATACAAAAACCATCAGGTTCAGGGGTTTTATCATGAGGTTGTTCAAAAATAGCTTTACGTAGTTCAGATTCAGAAGGAGGAGATGTAAGGGTACGGTTATCTTGATCAGTTATAAGGGATGGAATAATATCAAGATCTGAATTTAAAATGCGTGGCTCCATTTTCCTGGAAATGAAGAGAAAGTTCCTTCGTGATTTCCTTAGTGATGCTTTATTGGTCATACAAGAAAAAACCACCTTTTGTACAGAATCGAATCATAGCTTGTTTAAAGGTTTTTTGCTTGGTTCACAACGGAAGGGGATTTTAGTGGGAGAGTCACTTGCTCCAAGGGAGAATGTGATTAAAGCATGATCATATGAAGTGAAGGGATGTTGGTGGACCATAAGGGATCGAAAGTAAGACGAAAGGGAGTTGTGAATTAATACTCGGTCAAGTCTTTCAAGGATGTTATTCTGCATATTCTGAGATTTTCGCCAAGTGAAGGGAAAACCACTAATTCGAGGAGATCAAGTTCCGTAGTAAAATTGTTGGAGATTTAAAAAACGAATAGACGATGGGACAATATCACCAATCTTTTCAGCCAAGAGGAATAATTCATTAAAGTCACCAACAATGATGATTGGTAGAGCAATCGATGTAATGGTATCACACAACAGTTGCCAAAAGGGGCCTTTGTCATAAATAAACAATATAATCATCTGAATATTATTATTGTACCTATAATTCGTACAAATAATATTAGAATGAAAGTGATTAATAGTAAAGTCTTTGGTGGCAAACGAGTTCTTGAAAAGAAGCCACATTCCTCCTATAAGGTCATCAGACGAAACAAAAACAATATTATCAAAGCCCATACGTTTTGTCCTAGACAAAGTAGGTTGTGAGTCGACTTTGGTCTCAGAAAGACAAAGAATATCTAGCTTATTTTTCTTTTTAAAATATGCAATTTCCGTAGTCAAACTGTTGCAACGCGGACCTCTAATGTTCTAATAGCCGATATTTATAAATAACTATTGTGGGAGATAATAAACCATCTTCTAGTATAATCAGCCATTCTCATAAGATTAATATTAAGTGGTAGAAAGAGGATGTACTTAACGGAAACAAAGCCGAAAAAATACTTAGTCTTATTCCAAAAATTTGGAAATTTAAAGTGAATGTAAATGCAACTAATACAATTTACAAAGGAGTCGGTAATCCTAATCTTAGTTGAATAATCATGCTTACAGAAAAACATAATCATACAACCTGCATGGGGCACTGTGGATATTTGGAAAACATTTTATCATATACTTAAGTGTGGAGAAGAGATCAGTAGACATGCTAGGAAAAATGTAGAGTAAAACATCATGGTATTTCCAACAGTAGTGTCAGCACCAACAAAACAAGTGGTGCTGATCAAAACAAGTTAACATCGATCTAAAGTTCAAACAAGAAATAAAACCACAAAAGACAATACCAGACTTAAACTGAAACATTACATGGTCAGGGAGAAATTTTCCGCATGAGCAGATTGTCAAATAACAATGGGTCTTGCAAAAACACATAACAAGCTGGTGGTTGAGTTGGAACTTCAGTGGGCTCATCCTTCCTTTTTGGTTCAACATTAGAAGTAGTAGCAGCAGGAGAGCTCTCAATATCCATTCCATCAAGCTTACGCAGGATGGTACTACTATACTTCTCTAATGCACATGGCGATGGAGCAGGAGAGAAAGCTTCAATATTCAGTGGAGCAGTGGCAGCATAGAGAAGACTATGTGGACTTTGAAGAGCTAATCGAACCATTCTTGGCGCCATAGAGGGAGTCATGTTGATAGTGGGAGGAATGGCATAGGCAAATTGTTGCATTTGGCAAGCAATTGAGAGTTGTAGAGTTCTTGGGAGAATGTTGTATGCATTTGGAAAGTTTGGTGGATGTCTGGGTTTCCTGGGTTTTGTGTGGAGGAGTAGGGAACATTCTGTAATGGGAGAGCATGAGTTGGATTTAGAGGGATTTTTCCTTGAGGTGAAGAGATGGTGCCATCCAGAGTAGAAGCGGGTACAAGTGGTTTATGAACAAAGTTTGGGCCCTTCTTGGTATGAGGAGCAGTAGTGAAGTTCTTGGTTATGTGGCCTATCATCCTTTGTTTTGTCAACATAGCAACCTCCTCATCAGCACTTGATCCTACCATAAAATCTTGAAAGATATAAGCTAGTAAATTGTTAAGAAAGCAGTCGTCGAAGAGATGGTCAGGTTCTCCACAGCAGCCACAGCAGCCACAGCCTGGGGAGAAATCCTCAGACCATATCATGAATGTAAGGATTGACTTGTCAGAATGTTCACATTTTACAAAAGCAGGAACTTCAGGTATGGTCACATTGATGGCAAATCTCACGAACTTCCCCCTATTCTTAATACTGGAATTTTCATCATACGAATGAAAGATCCAAAGGCTACCATTATGAACAGTATGAAACATACTTGTTCAAAGAGAAAATAAAATGTTGACAGTGATAAGAAGGCAGTGCTGGATGCGTGGCATAGAATTGATTTAAGGACCAGAGAAGCTCTTCGTCGAAGCTTTCTTTCTGATCTCGTTGGGGGCTACGAGGTAGAGTCACACTAAAATTTTAATGCTGTTTGGTTGCCAACTATCAAAAAAAGGATGATATTCTGAGTCTCCTCAGAAATGGTGTAACTCTACTTGTAATTCAGATTTCATTCTCTTGTTTGTGTAGTTTGTGCCAATTAATAAAGTACACGCAGTGCAGACCAGGCACTATCAATCAGATGAAGGCTTAAACATAGCATCTTTAGATAAGAAGTAGTGTAAATATGTGGATTCAGTTTTTTATTCTATGGGGCTGTTAATATCAGTGGTAACATCCGTTTTTTAAAACAACTAGTGTAGTCACTGTGCCATGCACGGGAGTACATGATTTAAATTTTTTTCCATAATTTTAAACTTGACCCGTGTATTAGAACTTCAGAAGCTACTAATGAGAACGTTAGTAAAGAAAATAATAAACAAAGCATGTCATTTATACATTTTATTGTAATAATTTTAACTTTTTTTTAAAGCGAAAAAATATACTTAATAAAATGATTGATTTATATGTCTATATAGAAAGGAGTGTGATTATATTAATGAAGATCATATAAAACATACATTAATCCATAAATAATTTAAATTAAATAGGAATAATGGAATATAAAAAGAGGTATAAAATGTATGATTTAATGAGTATTTTAAATTTAAAAAGTTAGAAGACCGTGTGATATAAACAAATTAATTTTGTTGAAATATGGTTGTTTCAAATTTTAGATTTGATGAAGCAATTTTAGAGTAAAAATAGTAACAAACACTTTCTTGGTGAAATATGGTTGTTTCAAATTTTAGATTTGATGAAACAATTTTAGATTTGTTGAAATATGGTTGTTTATCTAAAGCATTATACAAACACTTTCTATTTTAGTCACTAACCGGGATCCAAATTGATTTTTTATATCGCACAGTTTAGGTGAGGGGGCTTGATCGAGTTTCTACATCTAATCTTATATTTGTCAGCAAGTAAGTCCAAGGGGTCTAGCCTGAGAAAATTAAGTTATTACTTTTCTTTGTTGTTCTTTTCATGAATGAACAATTATATAAGGGAACAATTATATAACGGTGTGAATTTCATAATAAACACTCTTATAGAGATAAATAAGAATGAATTTAAGTCATTGGATGTCTTATATAAGGGTGTCAATTTCATAATAAACACCCTTATAGAGATAAATAAGAATGAATCTAAGTCATGGAATGTCTTGGCATTCAATGACTTAAATTAAATTAGTTACCTTCACTTGTACTGGGGGTAGTTGTGGTGGTCTGGCGGCCTCCCGGCGACCACCCGACGACTTCCCGGCGGAGGTCCGGCATGGTGCGGTGGAGGTCCGACGGTGGTCCAATAATAAATGAAAACAGTTAAAGTATAAAAACAAATAAAAATTTAAGTCTAATTCAAATTGGTGAACATTTTTTTTTATTTTTGAAAGCCCCAGTGCTTTTCCACTGGTTTCATTCATTGATTTGATCTTCCATCAAAACTTTTCTTACAGACAAAGGGAGAGAATCCCAAACCTTAAGCCCTACCAACTCCGAATCACAACGAGCTAATTCGTGAGCCACTACATTAGCTTCTTTAGGTATATGAACCCATCTAAACTCATAGCAAAAATTTGTTAAACTAAATACACCATCAAGAAGAAAACTAATTAGACTAGGCCACTCCTTCTTCTCCTTCTTCATAGCTGAAATTAGTTGGAGGCAATCACTTTCAATCACTAACTTGTGGCATCCAAGTGTAGCAGCAAATTGCAAGCCCCTAATGAGGGCCTTTGTTTCAGCAACCAACGGATCAAAAGCTGGTGTAAGATTCTCAGTACATGCCCCATGAACCCTACCATTTTCATCTCTAATGCACACACCTAAGGAGGTCCTGCCATTATCGAAGACCGCTGCATCTGAGTTTAGGGTCATCCATCCAGTGTCAGGAGCTTTCCATTTTGCTTTCGCAACAGGTATTTTGGGCTTGGGTTTCTTCTTCATAATTTCCTGCAGCAGCCCTTGAACTCCAGTGACAAGAATCTGCGTTTCTTTGAATTTCCTTTCAAAAACTCATTTGTTTCTTCGATCCCACAAGGCACACAAAGTTGTTAGGAAAGTCGCAAAGCCCTCTAAATCAAGGCGGACCTCCATATTCTCAATCCACTCTATCATCGAACCTGCAGATTTATCAATATCCATGCCCCACATCTTCCGGGTCAGCTTACTTTCGTTGCACTCTCGGAAAATGTGGAGGTCATGTTCCTCAGAAAAATTGCAAACGGGGCATCTTTGATCGTGACTTTGGATCCTTCTCTTCAGTCTAGTATTTGAGGGAAGGGCATCGTTGCAAGCACTCCATGCCATCATCTTCACCCTAGGGGTTGTGTTAGCCATACAAATCTTGTTCCAAATAATTCTGTTGGACACACTACCACTAGCAGTCACATCAACGTCATCTCCACCTGTAATGCCATGGTATGTAGATTTTACAGTGAAATCACCATTCTTACTCTCACCCCATATCAGCCTATCCTCTGGCAAAGAGCTACTAATGGGAATAGAAGTGATTCTTTCAACTTCAAAGGATAGGAAAGTGTTCTTGACTTCACTAATTCTCCATTGAGCAAAATCACTACAGATCAGATCACTCACAAGAAGGTTTGGGTCATGATTGGCAGCTGGGCTAAGTACATGAAATTTGCTATTAGTGATCACCCACGGATCCTTCCATACCTTGATGGATCTTCCATTGCCCACATGCCACCTCATACCCTTCTTATAATGTGATGAACATTCTGTTGGTGAACATGTAAGTAAAATGTGATGAACTTTCAGTAGAGTATATCAAAATGAACGTTTATCAACATTTTGATGAACATTTAAGCTAATTGTAATGAACTTTTGAGTAATGAACATTTTATTAAATGCTTGTGAACATTTAAGGATGTTTGATGAACATTTAAGTATGAGATGATGAACATTTAGGTAATTTTTTATGAAGATCAAGTGTTTTTTTACTCGAAATTATATTAAAGTGGTGTTCCACATAAGTGGTGGTCAGGTGGTCCGACAGTGGCTTGATGGTGGATTAGTGGTGGTGGTCTAGTGGTGGTCCGGCGGTGGTCCGCCGTTTGTCCAAATAATATAACCATTTAAGTATAATAAACTTGGTGAACATTTAAAAATAATTTGATGAACATTCAAGTATAATGTGATGAACATTTAGTTGGTGAACATTCAGTTGGTGAACATTTAAGTATAACGTGATGAACATTCAGTAGAGTATATCAAATGAACATTTATCAACATTTTGATGAACATTTATCAACATTTTGATGAACATTTATCAACATTTTGATGAACATTTATCAACATTATGATGAACATTTATGAACAACGTGATGAACATTTAAGTCAATTGTAATGAACTTTGAGTAATGAACATTTTATTAAATTCTTGTGAACATTGAAGTATGAGATGATGAACATTTAAGTATGAGATGATGAACATTTAGGTGATTTTTGTTGAAAATTAATTGTCTTTATAAAAGAAATTATATTAAAGTGGTGTTCCACATAAGTGGTGGTCCGGTGGTGGCTTGATGGTGGTTCAGTGGTGGTGCGGTGGTGGTCTGGTGGTGGTTCGCCGTTTGTCCAAATAACATAAACATTTAAGTGTAATAAACTTGGTGAACATTTAAATATAATTTGATAAACATTCAGTTGATGAACATTTAAGTATAGTGTGATGAACATTCTGTTGGTGAACATTTAAATATAATATGATGAACATTCAATTGGTGAACATTTAAGTAGAATGTGATGAACATTCAGTTGGTAAAATTTTAAGTATAATGTGATGAACATTCAGTAGAGTATATACAAATGAGCATTGTGATGAACATTTATGAACAATGTGATGAACATTTAGTAATAAATAATTTTGTAATATTTGTGAACAATTTTATACATCTTTGTGACAATTTTATTTCGGCGAGGCACAAAGGTGGTCGGCGGTGGTCGGAGGTGGTCGGAGGCGGTGGTCCGGCGGAGGTCCGACGGTAGTGACAAGGGATGAAAAGGGGTGTCACGTGTCATCATATAGGCTCTTGGATCTCTCTTGATCTAAGGCTACAATCATTCTCATTTATCATTTTAACAATTATTTTTACATGACACTTTTCCATTATATAAAGCTTTCAATCTTGAACATTTTTATGAAATAGTTGGTTGTATTTCCTATCAATATGCAACTCTTTATTTCAGAAATGTGTACCGGCATTCATCCAAGAAGATGGAGGGGAAGAGTTACTAGTGTTTCGTGTGCAGGACCCCTTCCACCGCCTGCTTCTACATGGTGTTTGTGAAGTAAGTTCTTCCAAACTATATCATTTTATGCTTGAGGCCCTTGAATTGGTACAAGAACCACGTACTTATCAAGGCTAGTAAAATTCCTTAGAATGCCTGTTTCTCTTCTTCTTTTTTGTAGTTTTATAATTTAACATCTGTAACGGAAACGCGAGCAGAGGATTTACACATGACAAATATAAAGAAGAAGAAAATTGGCCCGACTGAGCTCCCAAACATTACCCTTGCCCTTTTCCTCAAAATGTCAAAGGAGGGAATCTGGTAACACACACAGGCAGACTTTGTTGGCTTGGATTTTACATGCTACACCCCCATTGTCAACTTATGGCATTTGGCATCTTCACATCTGTAAATTATTCAAACTAGTTTCCGGGCCCCGTGCTTCGCACGGGCTACACAGTTATTTTTATATACAAGAAAGAAATTGTTTTAGAAAAAGATGAAGGTTGTATTAAGGTTTCAATACTTACCCGATTTTATGAGATCATTGCATCAAAAGAAACCTGAACCTGATTTTCTGAGATTTCAAACTCTGCTACCTTAGTTACTCTACTTTCCGTTTGTTCCAATGTCGCGTCCTTAGAAGAAGTAAAAAAGAGTACACAAATATATTGAGGAAGCAGAAATGAAATCGGACTTACAACTGAACTTACAACTCACGACAGTACTCGTGGATATGTATGTGAAACGTGGATAACTTAGTGAATCTAGAGAAGTGTTTAATTCAATGTCTGAAAGAGATGTCATCTCTTGGAATGTGATGATATCTTGTTATGGAATGCATGGAGATGCATTATCTTCTATAAAAGTTTTTAAAGACATGAAAATTTCGAGTGTGCAACCAAATAGCGTCACATTTCTTGCACTCTTACTTGCTTGTAAAAATCTAGGCATGATTAAAGAAGGAAAATATTTCTTTTATAGGATGTAAGATTATTCTGTGACACCAACATTAAAGCATTATGCTTATATGGTTGATTCCTTGCAAAATCAGGTAATGTACAGGAGGCTGAAGAACTGGTTATGGACTTATGGTAATGCCTATAGTTCCTAATGGAGGAATTCGGAAAACTCTGTTGAGTGCATGTAAGCCCTACAATGAAGTAGAGATTGTAACAGGTTTTTAAATGCGCTATTGAATCTGATCTAGAGAATGATGAGTATTCTGTATGTTGAGCTTGTTTGATTCGTTTGGTAAATGGAAAGAGGAAGAGATGGTGAGAAAAATGATAAAGGATAGGGGTTTGAGAAAGAGGCATTCATTGTTGGAGTATTTTGCAATAAAATTGGAAAATATGGATAAATTAAACTACTGTCATAGCATAACAAATTTGTCCAAGAAGAAGAAATTCTCAAACAAGGTCCGCGATCCTGCCAATGTCTCCAGCTCAGAAGACGGATGGAAATTTTCTGATTTTTCTGAAAGATGACCTCTTTACAACTCTTGCTCTCGTTTACATGCATAAATGCCTAGTCACATATACTAACCAGAGACTGAGTTGTTAGTTATCATCCAACTAGTTGACTAAGAATACAACCCCAGTACCCCACTGATCTATTTCACTTGTCCTCCCTAGTCAATAACTTGTTTACTGAATATAAATGTGCCCCGAGTGTTTTGGCCTCGTTTCTCGTGACTTGTATATGATTCTTAACAATTTGATTTTAGTTTCACATTCATTAAATAATTCTCACCTGTATGTGATCTAAACTTTGTGTTAAATTTTACAGATTCATGTGTTTTGAAACTATCAGAAAAGCTTACTCAAGATTCATGTGTGTTTTACAGATTCTTAACAATTTGATTTCAGTTTCACATTCATTAAATAATTCTCACCTGTATGTGATCTAAACTTTGTGATAAATTTTACAGATTCATGTGTTTTGAAACTATCAGAAAAGCTTAGTCAAGATACTGTCAATAAATATGAAAGCATCAGATCAACATGCAGCTCTATAATTAATTCAAGAAAATAAGTAAGTCATACAAGAGGAAGATGTCATACACTGCTTTCCTTTTTGGTTTGAGGGGAAAAGGATGTATCTTCACTATACCAACAACTAACTAATGAAGAACAACAACACTTAATACTACTCCCACAAGAACGAAACGGTTTGCTGAGGTCCGTTTATTACTGCAGTAAAATGGTGGAATTATATCATTAGTTAATTCTTGTTGGCTTCTTGAAATAGCATGTACTTGTAGAGATAGAAAGACAGAGACCAGACCTTGTGTTTTCCCACTCTCCAACCCACCCAAAACCTTGCTTATACTGTGAAGACAAGAAAAGAAGTTCAATATGTGGAGCGAAGAAATTTCCTTAAGTTTAACCACAATCCAGTAAATAATTTCCAGAAAAATGTGGGGAATGGGTCAAAAGATGACTGTGAATCATAGTATTATAAAAACCAAGACTTACTAAAGGGTTCTGAACTGAAGACCTAAACTCCAGTTATATTGATCTAATTGTCTAACTGACCTAAATTGAGAAAAGTAGTAGATCTACCAAGTCAACATATAAAAGATCATAACTTGTATGACCCAGACTGCAGACCAAAGATGAAAATTCAGCAAATTAAACTGTTCAAAACAAAATTTTATATGAGATAAGTGTAATGTCATATATCCTCAAAGCTGCTTCAAGTAGCATATTGAAAACATAGAAAAGATAGTAATAGGTGAAACTACAATTGCTGACTGTGATTGTAATAACCAATATGAAAAGATAGTAATAGGCAAAACTACAATTGCTGTGTTTAAGTAGATGAGTTGTTCTTAGACAGACCTTACCTGTGTACATTATCCTCTTTGTTTGGCTGCATCATCAGCTTCTAGTAAGTTATGGATAAGCCACATGTCAGATTTCTTGACAGATTCTGTGGATAAGATTTTCATGTGATTTGCCCCACACAAAGTTGGTCACATCTGGAAAGTTGATCAGCATCAGATATAAATATTATTAGACCTGAATCTTACCATTTATTCAAATTCAAGCCAAATAATTCACATCTTCTGTTCTGTTACTGTGATCAATATAACAATCAACTCAAATTTTCTAAGAAATGTGAATTTACCAAAACAGAATCAGAAACACACAAGTTCCTTGACAACATCATGTATTTTTGTCTTGTCAGACAATGCTGTGTCACCTGAAAGCATTGTTGAAAACTGAAAAATATTTAGGAAAGATAGCACCAATTGTTTTCATCAGTGTTGAAACAAAATCAGAGAACAACACTTTGTGAAGAGAACTGATTTTTATCAGTCAACTGACTCAAGTAGAAGATTGAGAGAGGAAGACAGAAATGTGAGAAGAGAGCAAGGGAAGAGTAGAATATTTGTATTTAACAAGAGAGTATTTTAGAAGCTTAGAAGCTCCCATTGTGTGAGGACTATATAACAAATACTTCCATGTGACAGGAATGACAACATAATGTAAACATGATGACTGACAAGTGACAATCTCCATTTCTACAAGTCAATCATAAAGCATCATCAATCCGTCATCATAAGCGCACAAATGCAAGCAAGAAGGGATTGCCAATGCAAGAGAACAACAGTAAAAAATGCGGTACCACATCTCACACAGATTAAGAGTATAGTTCATATAGAAAAACTAAAGTTTATGGGTTATAGTTTTCTTTGAATTAGAAGACTATGCACAAAGTAAGAGATCATTGAATTTTTTATATATTGCAACAATCGTGGTAAAGTTTATGGGTTATAGTTTTCTTTTCTTCCCTCTTTTGCAGTTAAAATCACTAATGTGAATCGAGGACAGATCGAAAGTGTTATTTCTAAATCATTGAAAAAACTGAGTAGCATGATCATGTACCTCCAACAGCAAACCAACTTTAGTCACCAGAAATATTTCTTCAAGCTCGTTCGTCGTAGCATGCAAATATGAACTCTCTGCAACTTACACTTCAGAATATCCAACTCAGCTTGTAAAATTTAGTTCCTTTCTTGATATTCTTTCAGTTGAGCTAACCAAGTTTGCAACTCATTTTGAGAAACCAAATTCATTGACTAAGTTGTTTCTTTTGTCCCATTATTGAAGAAATCTGCATTATAGATATTGGAGAACTTAATGAGAAAAGTCACCAAATTCACTTCCTTAACTAAACAAGCACACAATTTGAAAACAGACGCTCGGTAACCTAAAATGAAATGGTTCACTTGAACACACAAAAATCAGCAATGAACAATTTCATAAAAGAAACAGCAAATCAAAAACAAGAAGATGGAATTGTTATAACAAACATCAAGAAAGCCAAAAAACACACACACACTCACTCAAAAATCAAGAATCAAGCAACTTCAATTCCACAATATAAAAAGAATAGTCAAGCTTCAAAATCAACGAAAGAGTCCCAAAATATAAATGAACATTTTTAAGTACTAAGTCAGCGTAGAAATCAAACATTAAGGTTGGTTTACTACCATATATAAAAATCAATTAAATTCAAGATTTGAGTCAGCTATTTATTCACTGTAAAACAGTGATAGAAATCTTTAGCAGGACATACATGTTTTTAATTCAAGGTTCAACCCAATCACAAATAATCATGTGTAAATGGTAAATAAGTGTAGACAACAACTTGACATATTCCGTCTTCTTTTTGTCAAAAGTCTAAAGCTTTAGATCTGATTAACAATGGCTTGTGGTTAATGAACCAAAACTATGAATTGCGGTGCTTCTAGTCATGTTCAGTTACTTCTTGGTGTAATAGATGTTAGATTCACTTGTAAAGTTGAAATACATGTGTTATACATAAACTTCATTAAGTTATATGTTAGTTTTATGTAGCAAGATGATTAAATTATTCTGGAAGTTTTATTCCAGGTCTAATGAATTTTAAGAAGCTTGAGATAATCTTGCTTAGGAAGCTTGAGATAATCTATAAGATCTAAATTATATGTTCTGTTTTATGCCAGGCCACTACATCTCTCACAGACATTTCATCAAACACCTTCCCTGCACTCTCCAAATCACCACACATTTCGAATAGAAGTAAACAAGAGTCGAATAGAAGTAAACAAGAGAAGAAAAAACTGTGAAGAACATAATCAATAAACATCACAAACGCAAACGCAAACGGGAAAACAGAATTCAGAAACGAAATATCAAATCTCGAAACTCAACAAGGCAAATTGTTAAAAGGGGAATAAACTTACAACAATAACTGAAAGGATGTGAACGATCGAAAGGTCAGGCGGAGGCGATTGAAAACCACGGAAGAAAACCTAAGATCGATGAAAGGATGTGTGGTTTTTTAGGGTTCACAAAAAATTGCAGCTCCCGAAGAAAAATTGATGAAAACGATACAATTTTACTGAGGGAGACGACGCCTTCCTTCTTCTCATGTACCTCCGGCGCACTTCTCAGCTTCGTGAGCGCAAGAGAAAATTCGAAATCGCCATGGATTGCGAGCGCAGGTTTATGGAGAGAAGAGAGAACGAGAAAACGCGTGGTTGAATAATGTGAAATTCCCCATGTACCCCTCTCCAACCGTAACCGTTGGAGAGGGAAGATAAGTCTTGTGACTGGTATCTTTTCTGCTTTGAGCAAGTCTAAGTCGTCCTGGTTTTATTAGAGAATTAGATACGGGCCTCGCGCGGAAAATTACGGATTTTCGTATGTGATTTAATATAGTTATACATTATTTGTTAATATGTTGTTGTTATCAAATTTATTAATATTTGTAAATATAAGTATTTTTTATTTCCTTATATTTATGTTTGAAGTAGTTTTAAAACATAATATTAGAATAAGTTTGCATTGTCATAAGAGAAGCTCACACATTAATTTAATTTGTGACTTAATTAAGTAGACTATAAATAAATATAACATAGGGATATAAGAAAGATATTTAAATACATGCCCAAAAGTCCAATAGGAGGTGATTAAGAAATGAGTAATGCATTAAATTGGTACTAATTTCATTCAATTTTGGCAATGGACAACCAACTTTTATATAGATAAGATGTTTCCATAAAGTGAAATAATTGAACCATGGAGAGATCAAGTGTAGCTTAGTGTTGACGATTGAGAGCAAGGTACGAGTGGTAAATTATACTAGTAAGTGAGAAGCTTCTAGTCTATGTCCAAGTCGCCTTTCTACTTGCTCAAAAATTCAATAAGACAAGGGAATTGCATTATAAGTTGACAAAGGTCTCGTGTTGAAGAAGACGACAACGAGAATGAAGGTGATGCAGATGAAGAGACTGCTCGACCCTCTTCACCGGAGCCACACGTGTATTGTATATACTCAGCGGAAGCAACAACCAAGACCAAAGCGGTAGAGAGAACAATGGAGATATTGAAGAAGGGACATCAAGGATATAGTATACTCTTTAGGTTGAAGCATACATTTCAAATTGGTCCCATACCGGAGCAAGAATGATAATACATCCACATCCTAAATCAAGATCGCCAAAACTTGAATGAAACATAACAAAACGTGTTTTTAAATTCGGTTGAACATCAAGTCATTTATTTACTAGGAAAAAAAAGGCTAAAATTCAACGCTGTACAACATCGTCTCACATCACTGACTTCAACAGTGCTAGATGTGCAAAAAAGAAGGATTCCTTGTGTGCTTACATGTTATTCTATGGTATCAAAATTCATCCAAAGATTCAGCATATGGTAACCAAAACTCCACATATCAATTCCTTCTCTCTATCTAATATCCTTCAAATTCCACACTTTGGCAGACATAAGTTTTGTGTCCACCCAGAATAAACTAATCCTGCAATTTTTTGAAAATAAACAAAAGTAAAATCAGAACTAATTTTCCCTTATAACCCACACCTCATTAGCAGTAGCTAATCTTGGCAAAATCAGAACATGAAATTAAAGTCACTCACCTTGGATTGAACTATACGAAAATGCTAAGAATTATCAGACCTTCTCATATTCGTATTCCCTCTAAATTGATATTAATATTTACCTGAAAAGATGAACAAGCGAGCCACTAAGAAGATAAGATCAATGTTAGGTACAAATTAAACAAATAAATAGCTATCTTACATTGAAAGCCTACAACTTAAAGTTCATCTTATATGCAAGCCGCTAAGAAAGTCTGGCAGCCTAGAATTGATGAACCCATGTTAGTGTGGTGCGCTGAGAGAGAAGGGCCCGTCCTTGGGGTAAAGAACTGAGTTTCAAAGCATTGAGTTTTAAACCAAAGAGAAAAAAGAGATTGCGAAGAAAACCTCTCTTTGTCTATAAATGTATTTCTATCTGCAGCCCCATCATGATCTGGAACCTCATCCTCAAGATGTCCATCATGGTATGCATGCTACATATGATAAACGCATCAAAGAAAAAGGAATAATAAGGTCCTGTTCTCAAGAAAACTATATGAAAACTACTCCATAGTATATTACAGAGTTTAATGCTTTTTCAGACACAGAAAGGCACAAATAATTCTTAGAAGACCCATAAATTTTGGGATAGGTTGGGTTTGCCGGTCGGGTTATTTTCTGCTGGGTCTATGCAGAACCATTACTGCCACTGAATTCATAATCTATTCTTCCATTCCACTAGCGAAACTCTAAACGATTCTGCCACTACTTGGGGAAAATCATAAGCATGCATTATTATCATAATATTTGGGGATAAATGAGGAGGGATGAGGTCATTTGTGAATTGAATTGAACATTTTAATATATGTAATCAATCAAAAAGATTGATTAGACTATTGCATGTCATAAAAAAAAACTTTTACTCCTAAAACGATAGATGTCAATTTAAAAAGAACATCCTTATTCAAACTACAAGAACTACAATAAGAGGAAGAATTTTACCAAAGCCACAAATAAGAATAATGAGTCCCCAACACATGATATAGTACAAAAATAGACAGCTGAAAGTAATTAATAGTCTATACCTTGTAAAAACAACTATCTCCAAATGGGCACGAGCCACTTCCAAAGTCAAAATACTTGCAGTCAATTGACCTGAAAGTGAAATTATATTATATCCTTCCCCAACAACTAATATTTGTTAATAATTGAAAAGCTTTTCAATTATATGCAAATCGAGGTACTTTTTAGTAAGTCATCAACTTACACATGTATTTGTTAAACGAGTCGAGTTTTCCTGTATTGTATCAGTCAATATCAAATTTATCACATACACTTGATTTTCAGTAGAATATTACACATGATACACGTATGTCTTTACTATCAGATTACTCACTAACATGCAAATATACAGCAACAACAACAATCCAGTATATCCTGCACAAGCGAGGTCTGGGGCTATAACATGAAAATATAAAAATATGAAAACTGGCCCAAGGAGGAACAAGCCCTATTATTTTAACATGTTTTGCACCAAATCTATATTCCAAGTAATAAGAACTGTATACACTACTAATAGGTTAGAAGAAATGTACTCACATAAGTTTGGACTTGTAGTTGTATATAATTTCCTGCTTCTTTTCTTTTGAGAAATACCAAATAACACTTGGAACAACAAAATATGAAAGTTTACGACAAATTGGGCATGCTCTTAGTACACTATTGATGTCCATTCCAGATGATGGGGAATTGCTGCGCCAATTTCTGATACAGCTAATACAAAATGGATGATCACATTCTGAAAGTAAGCCAAATTTTCTCTCAGCTGAGGTTGGCTTTGAAAGGACACGTTCTAGACAAACACTGCATTCTATCTCTTGACTATGTTTCAATGCATCCAAGTGCTTCTGTCTTCTCTCACAAGATCTCTTATGTTCCTCACTTTCTTCATATCTCAAAGGATGCAAGCAGTTTTTCCCACAAGTGGAGGATATGTCACCTTGAATATGAGGACATTTTTCTCCACGCAGACAAGTACTCACAGCTGCAAATTAATATAAAATTTGGCCAGCTGGTCAAAGAAAACTCACATAAAAATTATCAGCATCCTCCTCAATGAAAAAATGTATTGCTTGTAGTAGAAGAGAACTCACTGGGAGAAGAAGGGCCTCTTCTTGTTCCATTTATAAATGCTTCAGGTGTAGCACCAGGGGCAATGCCTGAAACAGGAGGTCCACAAAAACTAGACGAAAATAAAGCACAAGACTCCGAGTGAGGTATTATTATATGATTGAATCTGCATCTACTACCATAAGCACAAACTCCTTTCTGATAGTATGTGCATATCTGTAATATAGATGCACAGTATAAGATAATATGAATACACAGTGTGGAAGTAAGAGTGCAAGAATTGCTGACACAATTCACAGGTAGGTGTTGAATCAGTTACATTATTAGGGGGCTCCTTCCAATCATGAGAAAACTCGCAACATTCCCCTTTCAAACATGCTCCACGTGCAAAAAACTTGCAAATAACCCTAAAAATTATAACATCTGGTTGTTAATTTAACATCTTTTTACTGCAATGAAACCAGTCTATAAAATTTAGGCCTCAATGACACCTGAATAAAATATGTTCAACAATGGCAAGAGATGTCAACCTATTTGACAAATAGATCCCATCAGAGGACAGAAACAATATAATCATCAAGAATTGGACCCTGATTACCACAAAAGGAAACAGACATCTGCAGCACTGCTCATTCAATGAAAGATATAGTAATTCCTCATCCTAGCTAGACCCTTTTAGAAGTAACATATACCGAAGTATTTTCCTTCTTTTATTTTTGCATTTGTAGATATGTAAGGAAATGACATAGTACAGATGGAAATTTAGCTCTATGAGTCAACTTAAGAGACAATTTGCAAATTGCAATAAGTATCAACCAAGTAAGCTCTGTAGCCTTGACAAAATAGCATGTCTAACCTTGTCAAATGGCCTATTAGAATTTAACAAAAAAAAGGCCAATTTTAAAGCACATCGAATGGTTTGTGCTTATCAATTGCCCAATCGTAAATGCATCTCTGTCTTCCGGCTAACCTAGTCTGGAAACTATTTTACAAAGTTATATAAAGCAGGATATTCAACCAAACCAATGAATAGATTTGAGCCAACTTCAACCAATAAAGATGCTCGACCATATTAATGAATAAACCATAACTGCTGAAGACCAAAATTGGACGCAAAGTTTATCCAGGAACTCACATAATAACCTATAACAATTCAAAACTAGAGTGAAAAAACGGCAGCGGTTACAAAACAAAAAGCGGAAACCAATCGTGTTCTGCAACCAATCAAAGGAAAATCATCATAAAATAGGATAGAAGAATACCTCCTGGACATCGGATTGAAATGAGCCGGTGGCGGAGGGGATAGGGAAGAGCAAAAGAAAAGGGACTTGTGAGATGATTGGGAAGGCTTGTTTTGAGGAGGAAGATTGGGGAATTGAGGAAAAACAATTTCAACATTTCAAGGGCACTATCTGTCGAAGAAAAATGGAGATTGAGGGCACAAATTTTGGAAATGGAGAAAATTGAATTAGGGGTTGAGAAAAGACACGCCTAGACATTTTTTCCTGCATCCGTTGCTTCTTATTTCCCCCTTTTTTCCCCTCCTTATTCTTTTTTAAAGCCAATCTTTTATCGGTCACTCACATGAATAACCAATATATAAGTTTTTAGTAGTAAAATGACCATTTTAGAAACTAATCTCCTACTCCAAAGGAAAAAGAAAAACTCAATAGGTTAGTTTTCTTTAACAAACACTAATAAAAACTAATTAGCCCTAGTTTTCTTAATTAAAAAATTCCAATGGGTCATTCTGACACATTCTCTATTTTTTTCCTTCCTTAATCCTTTTTAAAAGTCAAGGTTACAAATGAAATTTCATGACAACTCTTGTTCATCCGATCTGAAAGAAGGAAACCATAAATGAGTAATAGTCATGGAATTGAAGACGCGTTTTTAAATTTCTAATAATTTCATTAGGTAGATTTGCATTATCTATCTATATATATAGGAATTGGTTCAGGTGAGAACCAATCCCCAGGCGAGAAACGGCCTTATCGTGAAAACCATTCTCAGTCGTCCGATTTGTTTAATCTTGTGGTCTACGTTATATCTTGGAAATCATTAACACGCACTCACGCGCCCGTTTCAATATTTTGTTCCTTCAGCTTCTCTCATCTCCTCTATCTTCTTCCTCTTCTCCCGACTATTTTCGCTCTTTGAGAATCGTCATTGTTGTCCCTCATTTCAAGCTCAAATCCTTGTCTTCTTCATTTCTCTCCTCCGTTATCTTTCATTCGTTGTTCGTTATTCTTCAAATCGACATTTACTTTTTGATTTATCTCCATACGACTCCATCGAATATGTCATCAGATTCCAAACCCGTTGATGATCCAAAATCTGCTTCTGGTTAGTCTAGTAACTCTATTTCACTTGTTTCTTTTGCTTTTAAACATCAAGGTATTATTATGTCGAATAGTCCATTTTTTTAAATTAACTTTACATTCTATATACCCTATATTTACTCTTGTAATTCTACACTCTAAATAGGCATTTTTGTGGTCCAATTACCTCGTATTTTTTTCGCGTAATTTTGTGGTTTGCGTGTTAAGTAAGTTGTGAATCTCATACTAAGTACTTCCTGAACTAGATAGTTGATTGTTTGGATAGTGATTTCTGAAGTGATTTATAGTTTTGATACTTAGTGTTGTTTGTATTGTATACCTGATGATATCTGGATTTCATATTGTGTTTTGTTTATTGCAGCTTATGAAATTTGTTAATTACTATATATGTGGTTTGTATTCGTAGTGATTTGTGAATCTCATACTAAGTGACTTGTGGTTTGCATATGAAGTTATTTGTTTGTCATTACATTTGTTTGTGATTTGAATATTAAGTGCTTCCTCAATGCATAGTTAATGATTAGGATGATATTAACATCCTAAGTGATTTTTGAAGTGATTTGTGGTTTGGATACAATTTTTTGTTCTGATTTCATACTCGATTTGTGGTTTTGCATATGAAGTGTATGTGGTTTGCATTTGAGTGTTACCTTGTTTTCATTTGGGGTTTATCTGGATTCATATGATGCTTATATGGATTGTATACACTTGTGTTTTGTTATATTCTGTCTGATATTGTTATGTTTTTATCATTGCAGGAAAAACATATGTTTTAGGTAAAAGAAAGAGTTGTCGCACACCGGCGAGTATTATGAACTCTAAACTTGTCAAGTCTATGTTTAGTGATGATGATGATGACAATAACCTCATGGTTGTACCCTATTCTCCTCAAGTTGTTGTTCCTGATTCTCCCAATGTGCAAGAAGAATTTGTTACATCAAAGCCTTCTAAGGGAAAGAAAACTGTCATTTTTATTAGGAGTAGTCATAGGCTTAATGTTCCCTAAAAAAAGTTGCTAAGAATGCACCTAAGGGAAAAGGCAAAGCGAAAGTAACGTATGCAGATTTCCCAATAGCAGCGCTGATTCTGATGACGATCCTGAGTTGAAGAGAGCATTGGATCTGAGCAGATATTTGGCACATAACCAGCAACCACCTCTTATCTCTAATGATGGGCGCACTGTTGTTAGGAAAAAGGTGATGGGTGTCATGAAGTCCCACTTTGAGACTTTGTCTTTCAGGAACTCACCCAAGGCTTTGTTTATTGCTATTAATAACGTGTCTGGTGATCAGAAGAAAGTTGTTATTGATATTGGTTTTGGTAGCATTCTTCACTGGAATATTCAAACTCTTCCTAGAAACATGTCTCATTTTGTTGTGGAGACTATAGAGCTTTCAAGCAGGGGACTTGATGCGGGAGCATCTGAGCTACCATCAAGAGCATTCGAGCTATCATCGAGGACAATTCATCCTGAATCTAGAGATGTGCTAACCACTAGAGTAAGGGCTAAAGATCGCTAAGAGTCCTCATCAAAGTCATTGATAGTAGCCCGAGCTCATATTGTAGTCATTCAAGCTCGTAGAGATCCGGTTCGAGTCAAGATGAGAAGGCAAATATTGAAGACGAAATAAACTATACTTCAAGACAAAACTCTGGGATTTGGAATCCCTCAATTCCGATCTCGGACGAGAGAGAACGAGCCGTTTCAAAAAGAGATGTTGGCGACATGTTTTCAAAGCTGCGACCGCCACCTACCTTACGGTGACCACCGCCGATTGACAAAATCAGCCTTGGCTACGAAGTGGAAACGGCGATCGCCGACTTGTGGCAGCGCCCGTCGCTTTTCTTACGGCGATCGCCGCCCCCAAAACGTCGCCCGCTGCCAGCTACCTCTTGCTACGAACTTTTGCTTATTTTCGGGATTATTTCATTTAAGTTGTTTTAGCTATTTTTAGGAATTACTTTTATTGCTTTATTTCTTTTGATTGACACCCTTATGAACCCTATATAAGGTTTTCCCTAGTTATTGTTTTAGGTTCTCAGACTTGGTTATTGCCCTAGTTATTGCCTTGGTGATGGAACAATTCTTGTATGTGTTGTTGAATATTTTGGTTAGTTGTTAGCCCTTTTCTGCCTTGTTTATAACCTAAGTATTCTGCTTCTTGTGTTTAGGATTTTCTTCTTCAGCAATATAACGTGGTTTTCCAAATTGCTGGTAATGTTCGTGCATTCTACAACAACATCGACATTGCTCCAGTAGAACATGCTCAGAACAACTTCTTCAAGAAAGTGAATGAGGAATGCACCCGGCTCTTGAAGATTACACTTCCAACAACTTTTCCTCAAGATGATGTTGATGCTTCTAGAAATTTGGAAGACAATGATGAGCGCTTTTGGTCTGATCCGATTGTCTTTGAGATGATTGAAGAAGTAGAGAAAGCAATTGCTTCTGAGAAGAAAGTTACAGAGCATGTATCCATAAGTACATGTAATACATCTTTCTTCTTCATTTGCATTTGTTCAATATATTGTTTCATTTGTATTTATTCCTGATTTTTATTCTTTTTGTTTCCATTCAGAAGGTTGTCCCAATAATTCTGTTAATGACACGGTTTGTCAAGATGTTGGCAATGAGACTTGTGAAGTGCCACTTGAGCAAGCTTCGTCATCTCCTAGCCATGATAATATAATTGCAACCAACATTTGTGATGTTTCAATGGAACAAGCTCCATCACCCCCAACATCTGGCAAACTTGGAGAATCTGAAGTTTCAGATGTCCCAATTATACACTTTGCATTACTGTCAGCCTGTGGGTTAGTTTCAGAAGTTGAAGATTTAAAAGTTCCAAATGAACAAGCTGCATTAGCATCAACATTTGGGATAGTGAAAGAATCTGAACAAACTGATCCAAGTAATAATGGAAATGAAAGAAATTTGATTGATTTAGGGAGTGATAAATGTTCATTGTCAATCCAGCTTCTGCAGAAGCAACATCTAATGTTTCCATACCCGATGGTATTAAAACTCTACTTTATTAATTTTACCCTACTTTATTTATGAATTACATACCTTACTCTATTTTTGATTTGGTATGTAATTGTTTCTGAATTGCATTCTATTTGAATTTTGAATTGCTTACCTTAAAGTTTTATCTTTGTTGTTTTCCCAGACTCAAATGATAAGAAGAAGAAAAACAAAATGCCAAGGTTCTGTGGTAGGATTGTTCGCCGCAGTCCGTGTTTTATCCTTTGAAAGTAATTCCAAACATGATCCGATTACAGTTTTGCTTGACAACCCTCCTATAGAAGTTTCTGCACCGGCTTCCACAATTTCTTCGTCATTTGTGTCTGCAAAATCTGTCTATGATTCCGAACAATATGATCTTCCACCATTCAATATGGGATTAAGCCCTACGCATTCCAGTTTTGCAAAATCCCACTTAAAGGCAATTCAGTTCAGGTAATAACCAGCCCTTAATTATTATACCTTAAGTAGTTTTTCTGTTTGTTTTGAAGTGCATTTTTTTTATTGTTTATAGTCTGTGCCTCAAGGTCGAAATGACAACGAACATGGTCAGTTTCCTTTGCTTACGGTGAGTACTAAATTTATTTTGTATTGGTTTCTCAAGCTCAACAAGATGTTGTAAAATTACTAGTGTATGTTTGTTTTTAAAATGTTTAATTTTCTATAGGTGTTCTGGTATTCAACAATTGAATAGCTCAGATTCTGGAAATCCCGTTGCCCTAAAACCCTATCATCAAGTTACCAGGGTATTTAATGTTTCAAGTTACACTTAACATATTAGTGATTCATTTTTTTATGTTGTCTAACATTTTAGTTTAATTTTCAGTCAATTGGAGGGAATTTTCCTTCCCATCGCACATTGCATCCTCCTCAAAGCTTAAACGATATGTGTCTTTGATAACATTGCGTTAATGAGAGCTTCTAGAATTAGTGAGACAAACAAATCTCCATGGAAGGAAAGACATATTGAACTAGATGTTAAACCAAACACCAAAGAACGTCGTTTGTTTGATTGGGTTTCTAATGCTAAGAATGAAAAGTAAGTTAAATCATTTGTTAAATTGTCTTTGTTTCATTTTTGGGAATTATCTAGATTGCATTTGATGTTTACTTGGATTACATACGAGGTTTCCAGGATTGCATTCTTATTGATTTGTGTTTTTTGAATTTCCTACTACCTCTAATTGTGAATTGCATAATATATTTTTATTTGTAATTATGTATGAAGTGTTCCTAAATTACATACTCTTTGAATTGTGAACTGCATACTAGTTGAATTGTGAAGCAATATTTTGTTCTTGCAGGGAAATCATATTCAAGCATGCTGAATTAAAGCTGACTTGTCGTGATTTTCATACATTTTTTCAAGCTCGTTTCTACAGCATTGGAAGTAAGATTGTCGATGTGTGGGCCTGAGTATTAAACTTTGAAAAGTTAAAGAGAAGTGAGCACAAAAGTTTATGTAAGTGCTTCTTTATTTAGTATTGTGCAGTTTGCATGTCTATACATTTGTTTAATAACTTATTTTTATGTTTCTGTTTTTTAGGATATAAGTATCCAAAAAGTTACAGTCACATATCCTAGTGCAATGGATGTCTTTTTTGCAAAGCAAATGCGCACTGAGCTAGTAAATTTGAAAATCGGTGTTTACCCCCAGGACTTCGTATGTTTTTTCTATTCTATCCTTTGAATTTACTATATTTCATTGTTATTTGCAAAATGTTAACTTTTCTTTATTTTCTCCCAAAACAGTTTGTATTTCCCATTACCACAGGGGAGCATTACTTTGTGGTTACATTTAATATGAAGAATAAGAATTGTGAATTGCTTGATCCATGTACAAATCCAAATTTGAATCACACCTGCTATGCAGAACAACTGGTAAGTTATGTTGATTGCGTTTTTTATTTTTTCAAGAGTTTCCTACTAACTGTTATTTGCTATTCTTTTCAGAAAACAGTTTTTGCACTATATCTTGAAAGTTTAGGTTTGCATTCATAATTTGAAATGGTTTACAAGATGCAAGTTACACAACCTCGTCTTCCCATTCATGGTGCGATAGAAAACAGAGATCTGTCTTTTTTTGCCATGTACAACATGGATACATATATGGGATTTGGCTTAAAGGATTAGAATTACAGGCTGTGTAACAACAACCCAAATCATATTTCCAACTTGAAGATTAGGTACCTGAACAAGATTGTGGCAACTTGCCCTCCAAATGAGACGTCGTTGGCAAAATGTGTACAAGCAAAGTGTATCACCTCTACCAAGTTAGATTTGGAATGAAAACTGTAACAGTGCAACTATGCAACAATTGTCTATAAAACTCTAGCTAGTGCTTTTTTAACCCTCTAAGTACATCTACGACACTTGTGTTCACTGTTGAATTGCATATGAAGTTGTTTCAGGATTGCAAATTAAGTCATATTTTGAACTGCATTCCAAGTATTTTATATATTGCTTGAATTTGTTGTTGTTTGCATACATAGTAATTTCAGGATTGCATAATAAATCAAATCCGATTTGTGTATGTAGTGTTTCCAGATTCCCCTCAGTTCCTATTCCTACTTTCTTGTTTGCTTACTATGTGTTGGTGATTCAAACAACTTGTTGATCATTAAAAGAAAGCAATTTTGCAATATGCTATATTATCATTAATTATAATCAACACGTCCACGATAATCATAAAACCCTACATCCACGAGTACTATATATATATGACAATACATAGTTATACTAGTTTGAAAGCCATTAAATCTCTGGTTTCTCTATGTAATGCTTGATCTCGTTGGTGTTGTATAGTAACTCTTCACAATTTCTGTTAGGGAGTTTGCAAAGTCGTAGTGCCTATTGATGTTGATCTCATTGACCTTCAATCAAGAGTTAAGTTGGACAATAAACATACATAAAACAGATTAGAGTTTCAGTTTGCTTGATCAATTTCTATAAAAAAAAAAGTGAAACTTTGATCAATTTCTTACGATACTAAGTTGTATGTCTCTCCATCCTCTTTGATTTTCAGTTTCGATGGGAAGTTGTTTTGCTTCTTCAATTTTCTGAAGCACTACATGCTTCTTCTCTAGCATTTCCACAAGATCAGCATCTCCACTTATTATGGACATTCTCATTGTGTGTCTCATGTAGTCCGGTGTCTCTCTAGTGTCTGCCCACATGAAACTTGAATCATAAAAATTTGAAATCTAAATACAAAAACTTAAATCATATACATACAATTTCTTAGGTTGCCATTGGCTTTGGCCCATTGAAAATCATGCCATATCCTCTGATATGTTTCAGTCACTGGACACAATTCGGAATCGTTGATGTCAATTTTCTGCTATACCATTATATCAAGAAATTATGTTAGAACAACGTTTATTATTTCCGTCTATATGTTTTTCTGAAGTTCTGAACATTCAATCCTAGATCTTCTCATATGCAGTCGTAGATCTCTCCACAAGAAGTTTTCACAATTAATTTAGAATCATTGAGTTTAAAAAATTTCAGAAATTAGACAGGGCAAATTTTACCTCGTTTTCCATGGTTGTCTTGTTGAAACGGCTTGTCGAACCCATTCAGAGAAGATGAAGAACTCTACAAAATAATTTTTTGAAGAAATTAGTACCAGAGAAGCTAAAGAAATATTTCCGAGATAACAAGTTTTATAGGAAGTTGTTGGTGATAGAAGGATAGAGAAGAAGATCCTTACAAAGGCTATGAGTATTTGTAGTTGTTTTTTTCAGATGTTGATTGCATTAGGTGGAGAATAATCCGATGAGGCGTGTATTTATAGACGTTATTGGTCATATCAACTCAGAAAAAGATTAATCCACAGAAGGCACTTGATTTTACGAACACTAGGTTTTCAAGAACTGAAGAAGAGGAACAGATTCTCAGAGCATGAATTATATCATAGATTCCAGAGGTATGAGTGATTGCAGGTCGCAAATCATTGCTCTAATAACATGTTGGTTAAGAAAGATCAACAATCACTCAAGAAATTTACACTCGGACAAGAGGATAGGAAATAAAGACTCAGAAATTGAAAACTTAACATTGCAAGATAAGCTTCTAAGAGCTCCAATTTTTTTGGTACATATAGGTGTGTTTGTTGTGATGACGTCGTAACTGAATTTGCTGACATCAGTGTGACTAATCACAATTTTGTTATAACAAAATGTCAAGACTAATCTAACATCTTTACAATAAGATCATCACTTTAATCTTCAATCTCTATCAAGTACTCATAATATTGATTTCGTTTCCAATAACATCCATCAAAATTCATAACATTGATCTTCACTTCACCAACAGTTCCTGACATCGACTCCATAATGTTGAAGTTTCGCTCGATCTACCATTTCCATTTTCACATCGTTATCCGTCTCTTCCGCTACAACGCCCTAGATTCGTCAACGAGAGGTTATCACGACTATGCATACGATCTACATCCATTTTTTTTTAGATTGTCTTGACCATCACGAGGTGAAGTTCCATCGGATAGAATACTAGTAATGCCAATCTCACCCAAAAACATAGAACTAGAAAAAAGAAAAAGCCCCTCGTGTATTTCTACTACGGAGTACTATAATATAAGGAAAAGAGTCATGTAATAATACTTGTTAAAATGATAAATGAGAATGAATGTGGAGCCTTGGATCAAGAGAGATCCAAGAGCCCATATGATGACACGTGGCACCTCTTGTCCCCCTTGTCCCCACCGCCGGACCGCCGCCGGAGCACCGCCGGACAGCCGCCGGACCATCTTTGATGAGCATCAAATGTTCATCACAATGTTCATAAATGTTCATTTGTATATACTCTACTGAATGTTCAACACATTATACTTAAAAGTTCACCAAATTTTGATGAACATCAAATGTTCATAAATGTTCATCACGTTATACTTAAAAGTTTTCCAACTGAATGTTCATCACATTCTACTTAAATGTTCACCAATTTTTGATGAACATCAAGTGTTCATAAATGTTCATCACAATGTTCATTTGTACATACTCTACTGAATGTTCATCACATTATGCATAAAAGTTCACCAATTGAATGTTCATCTAAATGTTCATCATCTCATACTTAAATGTTCATCATCTCATACTTCAATGTTCACAAGAATTTAATAAAATGTTCATTAGCCAAAGTTCATTACAATCGACTTAAATGTTCATCAAAATGTTGATAAATGTTCATCTTCTCTTACTTAAATGTTCATCAAACATCACATTATAATTAAATGTTCATCACATTATATTTAAATGTTCATCACATTATATTTAAATGTTCACCAACAGAATGTTCATCACATTATAATTAAATTTTCATCACATTATATTTAAATGTTCATCAATTTGAATTAGACTTAAAATTTTCATTTTATACTTTAACCTTTTCATTTATTATTGGACCACCGCCGGACCTCCGCCGGACCTCTACCGGACAACCACCGGGTGGTCGCCGGGAAGTCGCCGGGAGGTCGACGGACCACCACAACTACCCCCACTTGTAGTGGGAGTAACTAGTTTAATCGAAGCCATTGAATGTCTATTTCTAAGAGAGGGTTTATTATGGGATTCTCACCCATATAACGAGAGAGAGCCTTTTCATGTCCACCACAACCTCCTTCCTCACAAGTTTTCTCCCATTTTTATTACTCAGTGTTTTTTTAACTAAAAAAAAACAAAGAAATATACTTCGGAGGTTGTATAAATTTGTTTGTGGAGTGTGGTTTTTCTAAAAGGAAGCCATTTAAACATAAATTAATTTCTGTTCTCCCCTGAAGGATTTAAACAGAGACAATCCTTCTCCTCTGCCATAGCTTTCATCTTCTCTGTACTTCCAGGTTCAAATACCACCATTGGCGACTTCCAAGTTCATGTAAATACCCCCAAGACTTCAGCATTCTCATTACGGTATGTGCTCTGTTCTAACTCTCAATCAATTTGCGTGGCATGGAATTTATAATTCCTTCTCTTCTCTTCTTATAATATCTTAAGGCTTAGGGGGTTGAAGAGTTTGTGATATACAAATGAGGTGTGGCGGTTTGATTGTCACTTGGCTAATCATTACCACCCTTGGCGATATCAACAACACTGGTTTTCTACCAAAATCAATGTATGTTCTTCCTCTTCCTTCTCTAATTTCAGCTTTTATTATAACAATAATTTTTATCTTCGATTGTAAAGAAATACTACATTAACTTCCTTTTGGGTTTTGTTTTTTGAGTTAGAATGTTGCCTCGTGAGTCCAGTAATAAATTGATAGATAAAAAAATAAAAAAATGGTGTTCACGGGTGCAAAAAAACGAGCAGGATTCGGTCTGTTGTGTGTGACACGTAAATTCAATTCAAAACGTAGAGCGAAGGAATACCAGCGTGGTCTGGTGGTAAGAGACCTCAATCACCCAACATGAGATCTCGAATTCGAGACTTGGTAGAGGTTAAAAATTGTTTATTGGGAGAGCCACCTACGCAGCTCGAACTCTAAGGGAGTCCCCTAACCGCTGAACTAGAGTGAGAAACAAAAAAAAAAAAAAAAAAAGTAGAGTGAAGGGATTGCACATTGATTTAGAAAAGTTGAAATACATTTATCTCCTTTATATTTTCATGTGATTGTTTAACATGTAGGCACACAATAAATAACTAAGAGAAAAAAGATTTATATCCTACATCCTCTAGGAAAGTGAAATAAACACATCACAATAAAAATACAATATAATACATTATTTTTGTAGTTGTTTACACATAAGAAAAACTCAATTTTCATATATACATTTTTGCTTTTAATGCTTTCTAATAGTTGAGTACTTGAAACATCCATCTTTGGATTTTTGATTTCACGAAGAATTGCTTTTAAAATAGATATCTTCTAGCACTAATGTAGGTAATTTGTTAATTCTTTCACATACTGACATATATGTTTAGCAAACCATTGAAATATTCTCTATATAATTACTAAGGAAATGATATATCAATAAATGATATTAATAGATTTAGGATAATGATCTTTCTATATTTATATATTCTACTATAATTGTTTTGTGTTCAAATAAGGAAATGAAATTATTAGAATTAGGTTAATTATCTTTAAACACATATATTTCATTTTTTCATTTTTGAAAAAAATAACATGTGTCAAATGATGATGTGGCATAGCTTATAGATGAGTAGATGATGTGGCATAACTTATTGATGGATATATTGTTTACTTTAGTAATTATATAGAGATTATTTCAATGGTTTGCTAAACATATATGTTCTATATGCGACCCATTTTTACGAGTCTTATACCTTTTTTGGAGTTGCCCAACAAAAAGATGACTCATTACTTTGGAATAAAATAAGACACAAAACTCTATTCTTCTCAAATTCCTTAGTCTACTTCAGTTTAGAATTTCAAAATAGATTAATTTGATGATAAATCTCAAATTCTCCTTTTTTTTGTCTTGCTCTTGATTTATGTGAGTGGCTGATTTATGTTAATAGTTTTATTGAATAGAAATATACTAATAAATTAAGCATTGTTTTTTCAATGAGTAGGTGGATGTATTTGTGTTTTAGTTCGATTATAAGTTGAATGTGTGATATTCTTTGTTATAGTTTGAATTATAAGTTCGATGTTTGATATTGAACAGACTGAAAAGGTTAGTTTAGACTATGGCTTAAGTTCTTTATGTAGAATTATGGAGTCTTAGATCCACCAGGATAAAGTGAAAGGTTTTAATAATAAAAATGGATTATCTTGAAGATTATTCGAGAAGTTGGTAAAATTACAAATTGTGTCCATATGATATCAACCTATGTAATATCAGCATGAATAACCAAATTACCTTTATAAAGAAACACTAACATGACAAGAGACCCAACAAAGAGCAATCAAGAAGACGATCAATCAAGAGTTTATAGCCTTTTATATCAAAACGGATTATCATCTCCGGCAAAACAATTTTTCGCCTTGAAGATTACTCCAAAAGTTGCTAAAAACTACAAATTTGTCTATATAATATCATCATGAATCCGATATCCAAATTACATTTCTAGAGAAACACTAACATTACGAGAAATCCAACAAAGAGCAATGAAGAAGACAATCAATCAAGGGTATAGAAAATATTTGCATAGAATATTTGCATAACATGTAGAATATTTGTATAGAAAATAAATTTAACACAATAAAAACAATATACACATGGGGATGATGGTTTTTTTCCTACAAATATAAAAACACTTAATACTCCTTATAAAATAATATAGACTCGCCCGTAACGCAAGAGCTATAATATTGAAGTGTATTTTATATAGTCTACTGATAGGAAAACCTAGTGGTTAACAAGCGACCTCAAGCAAGGAATTTGCATGCTTTCTTATGCTATTAGAAAGATACTAATTAACATTAAGGTTTCCACCCAAGAAAAATACAATTATTAAGGTTTTCTTTTTTGAACTTAATTGGGGTCTAGCCTGTCAAATTTTGGCCGGATTAGGCCACCTAATGTAATTTATGTGTTAATTAACATTGTTGGACATAGATTGAGGTTGAGGTTTGGTGGGCGGTTAGGTTAGGTTAGGTTACGTTTGTTACGTTAGGAAGAAGAATTATTCTTCTCTAGAGTTGAAGCCACGCACATCCCAGTATCCCACTCACTAAAAAGCCTGTTGAGCTTTGCCTTTAATCACCGCACGTATTCTCTTCCATTCCTTGCAAGCATTCCTAGGTAATTGTCCTAAGATATGAAATCGAATTTATATGTTATAAAAATAATAGAATACGCTATTTTGAATTTTGTACTAAAATGGACAATATTTTGAAAATAATTCCTTTATAGGCGTATTTAGAAACAAATTTTCGAAAAGGACACTTTTTTTAGGTTTGGAAATTGACAAAGAAGGAGATGCGTTGTTTAAAACAACGTCTCTATTCGAAGCTCCGTTCACATTCAAAAAATAATAATAACAATAAACATATAAGTCGTTGTTTAGAACCAGGGGCGGACTCAGTATAGGCCGAGGAGGGGCTATAGCCCCCACTCGAAAAATAAAAAATTCCCAAAAAAAAATAAAAATAGTATACAACATAGCGTTTTTTTTTATATATCCCCTCCTAAAATGTAGTATTTTTATTCATTTTAATTAATATACAATTTAGCCTCTCTTGAGTTCGAATCTTGCGTACACCACTGTTTAGAACAACGACTCATAACTTTTTTCCAACGGATTATCAGTTTTACATTACGGAGACTTGTGCGGGTTCATGTGACCCGTTTGGAATCGGAATCGAACGAGATTAGTTTCGTTGGGTCCGTATCGATCCGAGATTTCCCAAGATATGTGTCTATGCATTTAAAAAGAGGGAACAAATCGGTAAATCTCCATTTACTGTAGCAGGTACGCAAGAGACTTACGCTGGTTCGTGTGGCCCGATCGAAATCGGAATATAGCGAGACCAGTTTCGTTAGGTTCGTATCGATCCCAACTTTTCCAAACTGGTCACCTGAATCCGCGTAAGTCTCCGTAATGCAGAAATGATAAGTGTTTGGAAAAAACTTGTAAGTCGTTGTTTAGAACAACGACTTATATGCTTTTGTTAAAAAAATGTGAACAACGCCTTTCGTTAACATTAGCTTAGGTTCTTTGCCAATTTCCGGACTTGTAGAAATTGCTTATTTCGGGAATTAGTTTCAAAAGACGCCTATAATGAGAATTATTTCTAAAATTTCTCATTTTTTATATCTAAATCTATTATTTTTAAAATTTAATTTTAACAATATTTTTGTGGTCCACTAAATTAATACTAACAAATATGTATGTACTTTATTCTACATAATTTTATTTATTTGTTAAAAATTCTTGAGGTCCTTTTTTCTGAAATGCGTTTTTTTCAAAAAAAAAATCCCGCTATAGGCTCAATTTAAAACATATTCCCAACATATGTACAATTTTTTAATTCAAAGAATTTACACGTTGAAGAGACGCTGTTTTTGACAGCGTCTACAATCCAACCATATTTTTTTGAGGATTTTTTCGATAAGTATTTTTGCACTGCTTTTCGTTACATGCCTCAATTCACGCGGAGCTAGGGTTCGCGCGGAGTTTGACTTCGCGCGGAGTTATGGAATGGGCGGATTTATAACCCGCCAGAATACTTGAAAATTTTGTAAAAAATTAGGCTGAAAAGCTGGCAAATCCTAAATCCGCCCGGTTTTTCAAAGTGAAAAAGCTGGCGAATCCTAATCTGCCTGCTTTTAAGCTTTGAAAAGCTGGCAAATCCTAAATCCTCCCGCTTTTTAGCTTTGAAAAACGAGCGGATAAAGCTGGCGGATTGTAAATCCGCCGGGTCGGTCAAAGCTCAGCTCTACACGAAGCTCAGATTCGTCGGAAAATTAAAATGGTCATTCAATCTGATTACCTGTCCCATCTATGTTCAAATAGCATCCCCATTTTTTTTTGTCACCCTTGTTTTTGTGTTGATGGGATTATGAATTGCAGCAAAAGAGGAAGAGCCAGAGCACAAGCACTGTCAGCGGTTTCCTTGCAGCTTGGGGACCAACACGTACGTGTGTGCAACCCACTATGGATATATTTCCTTTTTTCCTAAACTCTTAAATCTGTTTACTATTCATCCGTTAACACGCTTTGTTAAAAGGGTAAGAATTCCATAATAAATCTTCTCTTAGAGATAAATAAGAATGAATCTAAGTCATTGGATGCCTTAGCATCCAATGACTTAGATTAAACTAGTTACCTCCACTACAAGTGGGGGGTAGTTGTGGTGGTCCGACGACCTCCCGGCGACCATCCGGTGGTTGTCCGGCGACCGGAAGTCTGATGGAGGTCCGGCGGCGCTCCGGCGGTGGGGACAAGGGGGGCAAGGGGTGCCACGTGTCATCATATGGGCTCTTGGATCTCTCTTGATCCAAGGCTCCACATTCATTCTCATTTATCATTTTAACAAGTATTATTACATGAATTTTTTCCTTGTTAAAATACTAGTATTATATAAGAAAAACCATATATTCAAGCGAAATCTTATTTGATTCGTCTCAATGAATACTTCAATAATATCAAAATTTATAATTTTTACTTATGCATAACTAAAAATATTGATAATATAAAACATGCCTCGACAAATGTGAAAAAAGAAACATGAACTATAATAAGAGACACTTCAGTTTATATTTTTTACTTATACATAACGAAAGATATTTTTACTTATACATAACTAAATTTTATAATTTTATAATTCTCTTTTTCTTGTACACCAGTTCAGTTTTCCGTGCCTCGCAGTGTAATAAAATAATAAATTTAATTTAAATAAAGAAATAAATTAGGTAAAAATATCTTACCAAATAGATTTAGTTCATTTATCATACAAATATAGTAAAATTTATAAAAACAATTGCTAAATGTAAATTATTACCTAAATAGGTAAAGTAAAAAATAATCAATTCTTTGAATATAGTTTTTGAATTTGTATGATAAACATAATTTAATAAAGAGTGGTTTATTCAAGCATTATTTAAATATTTTAATAATTTTAATTTAAATATTTAAATAATTTTAATTTAAATATTTAAATAATTTTAATTTAAAGTATTTAATTATTTAAAATATGAGATTAAATATTTCTATATAACTATTACGTAACTCTTTGTTTATTAAAGCACACAAAATATGGATTATAGAAGGTTAAAGTTATAAATAAATAAGCACAATAACTTACAAATCTTAATTATCCTAAATTAAACATATTCACATATTTACAATTTTCCTATTATATTATTTTGTTTATCAAAAAGTAAAATGATTAAAAAATGACATGTGGCAAAAAGATTAATGAAATGACATATGACGGTTTTATTGAGGATGTGACATGTGGCAAAAATGGAGGATTGCTTTAATATATATATATATATAGTAGATTTTGATGACGTTTCTTTAGATTATCGGAAACCAAAATGGAAAGGAAACAAACTTAGTTCATTTTAGTTAAATTGTTTTTTTTATTAAAAGGGAAGCGACACTCTCACATATTTTAGAAATAAAAACGCTACTTTGTCACCCAGTGAGGTGTAGTAAAACCCCTCACATCGTTCGACAATAAAGAAAACACCCGATCAGGCGGAAACTCTAACAAATGGACCCCTAGAGGGAAATCAAAAGCGAAGCAAGCAATACAATCTGCAACAAAATTTGCTTCCTGAAAAATGCAACGAAATTGGATCCCCCAATCCCTAAGAACGAAGCCTTGCGCTTTGGAAGCGAGGCTAAAAAGAGGGTGATAACTCTCCACAGGTTTGAATAGTACCAGAAACGCCACACGCGAATATGTTTCTAGGCAAACCCTTCTGTATCCCTTGTCCCAAGCAACCTTGAGACCAGTAACAATGCTCCAAAGTTCAGCCATAAGCACAGAACAAAGGCCTAGATTATGGACAAAATCGTCGATCCAGTCACCCTCGGGATTACGAAAAGCGACCCCGACTGCTGCCCAACCATTGTTGACCGCACCAACCGTGTTCAGTTTCACCTAGTGGGTAGGGGGGGGGGGTCCCATTTCACAAGCACCAACTCCTTAGTCTTGCGACCCAGAAAGTGACCCTTCTTCGTAGCATTCTGGTAATCCTTGTAGACCCCAAGAATAAACTCCACTTTGTTTCCAACAAACTTCTCCTTGCGGAAGACCCACATATTCCGCCATTTCCACACATACCAAATAGTAATGACGAAAAGGCTAGCCCAGTGTAAGCCATCCAAATTGAGCCCATTGTGCAGCAGATTGATACGTGTCGACTCAGGGAAGGCCATCTCAAAGAAATCAGCCCAGGAAGAAGGCGGCTGTAACTTGGCCAAATCCCAACGACATCGCTACAATCCCTGAGCAAATGGAGATGGCTCTCAACATTCAGCAAACAACATGGACACCCATCTGAGGCGCTAATGGGACGTCTCATCCGCTCAACATTGGTTAGGACACCACCCCTAATAAACAACCAAGCAAATTGTCTGACTCTTTCTTGAGCTTTCAGATTCCATATGGACTTGTGAAGCGGCAAATCGATCTCAATCATAGAGCACTGTGCATTGATGAGTCTGTACGCAGAGGCAATCTTGTAGTTCCCTGAGGTGGACTGACCCCAACTAATGGTGTCCGGGTAATCCTCGCCTTCAGACCGTGCAATATCAGCCAAGCGAAGGAAAGACATGCTGGGGAGGAGGGGGCTCAGTAACTCCCAGCGCCAACCGACCCCAATCTCCCACTGCTCACTAATGGGGATTACTTTAATATATAGAGAGAGAGATTTAGGCCGGTGTAACAGCCTCTTACGGTGTAACGAGTATTCACCCTCAAAATGGTATTCGCGTTTGTTAAGGTTGATATTCAACTTAGTTTACCTATATTAATATAGGGTTGATATTCAACTAAATAAACATGAACACTAATCGAAAAATATTGAATAGAGGCACAAGCATATGAGAATGTGATTAGTGCATATATAACCTAAATCTATATAAAGTTGAATATCAACCTTAACAAACTCGAATACCATTGAGGGTAAATACTCGTTACACCAGAACTCACCTCGAGAGCTCTATATATACATAGTAGATTTAGGTGACGTTTCTTTAGAGTATCGAAAACGGAAATGGAAACGAACCTAGTCCATTTTAGTGAAATTGTTCATCCAACAACATAGTGATTTTATTTCTTTTTTTCCTTCTTCTAATAGTAGCGTTGGGGTATTTGTTACCTAATTTTGGAGTGGATTTTAAAATTCCCTCGCCAATTTACCCCCCTTCACCCCACCCTCTTTTCTCCTCTTTTGACATACAAATTTTAAAATCCAAAATCAAGTTGTCAATGTATCATTTATTAATAATAATCTAGATTCATTTACATTTTCTTTCCATTTTTTTTCCGTTTCCAAATACTACAAACAAACGCCACTTTACTCTTTTCATTCCTTTCCATCGAGGGGACAAGTAGATGAGTTAATATGTGAGTTCAGATTATCAAAATGGACATTTTCAGATTCAATGCCTGCTTGATCATCGAGAGATCACAGAAATTATAATGTGATGAATTAAGTGTTCTCTAATACGAATTTTGTAGGTGGTTATGGACAATGGTATTCTACAAATTACTGTGGCTGTTCCGGAGGGCTATGTCACGAGGATTAGCTATAACGGAGTCGATAATCTGCTCGAAACTCACAACGAAGAATCAAATAGAGGGTGTGTATAAAAATAAACAAAACTTGCTTACATCATTACTATCTCATAGGTTTTATAAGGGACTTGAGAGTCATGAAACCGTCTCTAATTTTTTTTAGCAAATGTAGGTATTGGGATGCTGTTTGGGATGCTCCTGGACGATGCAAGATTGCTCCCGGCTGTGTAGATCGGTTAGCTCCTCTCTAGGAATTTCCTTTATTAATCTTCTTAATGTGTAATAGTTAACCATGATTTCGTTATTGCAGGCTGCTGGGAACAAGCTTTAAGGTCATTAATCAAAGTGAGAACCAAACAGAGATTTCATTTTCAAGAAAATGGGATCCGACTTCATGGAATTCGCATGCTGATTATCCAACACTTCCTATCAATGTGGACCGAAGGTATCTTTGTTCCTGCTCTTCCTTCTTTAATTCTAATAATTTAGAGTTTCTATTAAATTAATTAAGGGTATTTGAGTCATATTACATCATTAATATTTGTGCTTAGCTCTAGAAAGAAAAGGAAAAAAAACTATGACTGCCTCAGTCGATCAACATGTATGGAATATGATATACTCTCTCTCCTTTAATATCTTCCCAGTAGTATGTACATTTATTAAGACAAGTCTAATTAAAGTAAAAGTATAAGTATTGACACATTAAATCATAAAATTCAACCAATAGAAAATATATTACAATATCAAGACACTTTTACCAATAAGAAATTGGGGTTTTTAATAAATAGAATAAGGGTATAATAGGAAAAAGTTAATAGATAAAAATAAAAATGTGAACAACTTAAGGGGGCGCCCAAAAAAGAAACGGAAAAAACTTAAAGGGACCGAGGGAGCATCACTAAACATAGTATATACAATCACATAACATCAAAAGCGGCAAAAACTACCAAAAGCATGTATGTATATATCATAAAAAAAGGTCAATGACCGAAAACCACCCGTAATAAGGCCTAATTTGCTCAAAACGACCCGCTAAACACCTATTTACCGAAAACCACCCAATAACAGAGCTCTGTTACTCAAAAACCACCCTAACCCCTTTTCCGTCTGAATTCCGTCAACTCTGATTAGAATAACATTATTATTTACAAAAAACCTTTGAATTTTACAACTTGAGCTCTACAAATGTATAGAAAACCTTAAATTCGGGAAAATTTCAAAAGGGGCTAGTCTAGGTTCTTCCAATTCACACTCAAATTCTTCGAATTATCCAAGCAAAGTGTCTGAATTGAAAATTTTCGCTCAAACCCTAACCAACATCTTCTTGGATCTAGATTTGCCATAATTCCGGCCTTGGTTAGTTCCCAGATTAAGGCCCTTGAGTTCCGAGATCTGGTTGTTGCCGATGCTCGGGCTCCTAGATGTGTGATGTTCTTGGTCGGGAGTAACCACTCTGGTGACGATCTAGACTGTAACACCGGTGGTGGCGATGGGGAGAGGAGGTGTTGATGTGACCTTGTCTGCGAAGAGTCACATCGTCATGATGGAGGATCGAATTGAACCTGTAGTGGGGCGTTCTTCCTTGTAATTAACGAACTAAAGATGCGGAATTTGGTGGTGATTGTGATTGTGGGATTGATGAAGACGAAGCGGAATGCAATCTTAAGGAGCAAGCTCGACAGAAGATCACCTGAATGGAGTTGATGTTGAATCAAGGAGCAAGCTCTACAAGATTCAAGATGACGTTTGTTTCAGAGAGAAGGAGTTTTGCCTCAACTAATTCTGAATAATAATTAACGTAACCCTAAAAAGGAGTACATAAGGTTGTTTATATATGAGAGCTTTAGGAAAAGCTCTCATGCTAGAAATATAAAGATTGAGCTGGCCCTCTCTATGCAAAGAAGAGAAGCCAACCAAAATAGAATGCAATAATATAAAATAGTTGTAAATGTAAGGAAATATAATAAGTTTATGGAAAATATAATAAACTAGAAATAATGATAACTAGATGATAGAAATCAATATAACTAGTCTATATACCAACTGTAGAGAGACAAACAATGGATGTTGCTTCTGAAGTGATATGGCTTTGACCAGCTACGAGTCTGGTCACTAATGATTGAGTTGCTGCTTGAATAGCGCGTAATAGGACCAGTATGTCTGACACTCATAGCGTCTTCCTCCTCTATAGCCGTCATGGGAGACAAGGTCACATCACCCTCCCCCACTTGAGTGTGAAGCGTCCCCGCTTCACCCTCGTCAAATTCTGGCTCCACGTACGGTGACAAGTCAGCTACATTGAATGTCAAGTGGACACCGTACTGACCTGGAAGCGCTAGCTGATAGGCGGTGTCTCCAAACGCCTTGAGAACTCTGAAAGGCCTGTCTCCCCGTTGATCAAGCTTTGACTTGCGGGCAGAAGGAAAGCGCTCTTTCCGCAAGTGCAACCAAACCAAGTCGCCAGGGGCGTAGACAATCTTGCGTCTTCCTTTGTTCTTCCGGGCCGCGTACTGAGCTGCTCTTCGCTCCAGCTGGATGTGTGTTCTTGTGTGCAGCTCCTTGATGTGATCGACCATCCTGTCAGCTGTGATGTTTTCTGCATCCTTTAAAGGGTATGGTACTAGATCCAACGACGTCAGCGGGTTCCGGCCATAGACGACCTCGAATGGTGTTAGCTGCGTTGCAGAGTGCCTGCACCTGTTATAAGAAAACTCCACAGTAGACAGTAAGTCCTCCCACCTGCGTGGGTTACTCTTCAGCACCGTCCGAAGAAGGGCGCCTAGAGTACGGTTGGTCACCTCTGTCTGACCATCCGTCTGAGGGTGATAGCTCGTGGAGAATAGTAGTCGAGTACCGAGCTTCCCCCAAAGGGTTCTCCAAAAATGACCTACAAACTTGGTATCCCTATCGCTTACTATAGTTTTAGGAATACCATGCAATCGCACAACATGGTCAAAGAACAAGTTAGCAATGTCGGTAGCGTTGCTAGTGTTCTTACACGCAATGAAGTGAGACATCTTAGAGAACATGTCCACAACAACAAATATAGAGTCTCTGCCACGCCGAGACATCGGCAACCCATTGACAAAATCCATAGAAAGATCTTTCCAAAGAGCCGCAGGAATTGGCAGAGGAGTGTAGAGACCATGTGGTCTAGACCGAGACTTGGCCTTATGACATGTCACACAACTCTGACAGTACTTCGTAACACTGTTGGCCATCTTAGGCCAAAAAAAGTGTTCGCGGAGTGCAGCCAGCGTCTTGGACACACCAAAGTGGCCTCGACTATGTGCTTCCTGGAACAACAAATCTCTGATAGATGATGAAGGAATGCATAGCTTTCCTGTCCTGTACAGAAACCCGTCATCGAGGAAGTACGTAGCATGCTCATGACCTGAGTTCTTACATTGCTCAAAGATGTCAGGAAAGAAAGGATCAGACGCATATAGATCCTTGAGCAATGTGAACCCGAATAATTGGGATTGGAGTTGGGTAATGAGAACGTACCTGCGAGAAAGGGCTTTGGCTACCACATTCTCCTTACCTTTCTTATGAACAATGAGGTACGGAAACGTCTCCATGAACTCGACCCAACGTGCGTGGCGTTGATTAAGAGTCGTCTGGCTGCACAAATAACTCAAAGCTGTATGGTCAGAATGGATCACGAACTCAGTTGGCCACAAGTAATGTTTCCATGTCCTCAGAACCCGAATCAGCGCGTTCAACTCCTTGTCGTACGTCGGGTGGTTCAGTTGTGCACCTGTCAGCTTCTTTGAAAAATAAGGCAACCGGTCTCTTCTCCTGCAACAAGACGCCTCCGATGCCGAAATCAGAAGCGTCACATTCCACCTCAAATCGACGGGTGAAGTCAGGAAGCTGCAGCAGCGGTGTGTTACATAGGGCGTCCTTGAGTGCAACAAAGGCCGCATCATGTCGAGGAAGCCATGTGATCGATGTTGCCTTTTTGGTCAATTCATGCAGAGGTGCGGCTATGCTGTTGAAATCACGAACAAATCGTCGATAAAATACATCAAGACCTAAGAAAGAACATACCCGTGTAGGAGTGGTTGGCTTAGGCCACTCCTGAATGGCGTGGATCTTCTCTGCGTCCACCCGCAAACCGTCTTTGGAGACGATGTAACCTAGAAAGTTCGTAGAGGAAGAGCAAAACATACACTTGCCAAAGTTGGCGTATAATTTCTCTACTCCCAAACTTTCTAAAACAGTTCTAAGATGCTCAACATGCTCATCTATAGTCCTAGAATATATGAATATCATCAAAATATACAACTACGAACTTACCTAGATACGACCGCAAGACATGGTTCATCAACCTCATGAACGTTGACGAAGCATCAGTCAGTCCGAAGGGCGTCACTAACCTCTCGTACAGACCATACTTGGTCTTGAAATCCGTCTTCCACTCGTCGCCTTCCTTGATGCAGATCTGATGGTAGCCGCTCTTCATATCAACTTTGCTGAAGAACTGTGCACCATGAAGCTCGTCAAGCATGTCGTCAAGGCGAGGAATGGGATGTCTATACTTGATGGTTATCTGGTTGATGGCGCAACAATCCATACACATCCTCCATGTACCATCTTTCTTGGGCACAAGAATGACAGGCACCGGGCAGGGGCTCATGGATTCGCGGACGTACCCCTTCTCAAGCAAGTCTTGCACCTGCTTCTGCAACTCCTTCGTGTCCTCTGGAGAAGATCTGTAGGCTGCACAATTTGGAAGAGAAGCCCCTGGAATCAAGTCGAACTAGTGTTCAATGCCTCGATCAATGGTGGTAAACCGTCAGGAAGTTCGTCCGGCATCACGTCCTTGTATTCCTGGAAAACAGACAATATGCAGGGAGGTAATGCGAACTCTATAATAGGTAGTGTACAAGGTCTAGAAATGAGTAGGAAACAAGGAGACTTGCGTTTGATGACACTCGAAACCGTCCGATGGCGCGCCAAAAGAAGTCGTTGTTCGCAAGAGCCTTTGATTGTTGAGTTACTTGTAGGTCGCACAGAAGCGTCTTTTGGAACGCCACGACCATATGCAGACTTAGCTTGCTGATCTGGAGTCTTCTGATGACCCGAAGTGATAGGCGCAGGGAGTTGTAAGGAACTCGACGGAGAGGCTGCAGGGGACGTTGCAGAGTGAATTCCTGCGTCCTTTGCAGCCTGACTTGCTTTGTTCCTTTGTCTCTCTGCATGATCCTAAAAAAATCTCATGAGGGGTCATAGGCATAAGCGTCACGCGCTTCCCATGGTAATTGAACATGTAACTGTTCAAATACCCATCATGGAAGACGCGACGATCAAAGAGCCAAGGCCGTCCCAACAGTATATGGGTGGCGTCCATGGGGGTAACATCACACATTACAGTATCTGAATAAGGACCAATAGAAAAAGATACAAGGCACTGTCGTGATACAGAGTTACCTGAACCGTCGGAGATCCATTGTAGACCGTAGGGTTGCGGATGTGGTTGCGTAGGGAGGTTGAAATCCCGAACCACCCTCTCATTGATGATATTGCAGCATGATCCACTATCTATAATCACGCTCAAAGACACAGTTTGCATGCGGCAACGTGCGTGAAAGAGATTTTCTCTTTGCTCTTGGGGACCTCCATCCTTGACGCTAAGAACGCGTCGGGTGACTAAGGCATACTTGTTCTCCTCGAACTCGCGATCAGCTGGCCTTATCACCTCATCTTCAAACTCTGTAGGCTCCTCCTGGATGTCATCACCATCCGGATCGTCGGAGACGCTCTCGTAACCTGTCGTTTGGGAGGAGTAGAGGAAACGTTTCGGATTCGGACAGTCCCTTTTGTAGTGTCCCCTACCACCACATTTGTAGGACTCTAGATCACTAATATGATCAATACGTCCTTTATCAACTGACGGTGGTTGCGAACGGCGCACAGATGATGGAGGGTTGGGCGCCGAACGTTGCGTCTGGCTAGTTGACGCTACACCTGTACGGTCCTGTCGAGACACTGAAGCAGAAGAGTTAGTACCTAAAGAATTGACAGGGGTATGAGAATACCTTGAGGGAGTAGACGACGAAGACTGTCAGGGCTGTTGTCTACGTCGTTGCGCTTGGAGATAGAACTTTTGCGCAATATGGAAGACGTTGTTGAGGTCCCTGATTGGAAGAACATCGACCTGATCTCTGTATGGCTGTGACAAGCCAGTTATAAAATGTTTTCGAAGAGTAGAAGGAGAAACACTTACCCCTGCCTTGAAGTACATATCTTCAAGGCGAGCAAAGAACTCCTGGGGGGAATCTCGACCTTGAATTGCAAGCGCAATTGCCGTTTTCATATCCTCACGGTATGTCGTCGGGACGTACTTAGGTGTCATAATTGTCACTAATTGTTGCCACTCTGTAACAACTGGCCACCCCATACGCGCCTGTTGTTGAACCAGTCGGTTCCACCAAGTGCGCGCTGCACCCTGGAAGTGCAAGGTGACTATCTCTACTAGGGGTGAGCAAAAATATCCGATCCGGCCGATCCGATCCGATAATCCGCTGATCCGATCCTTAAAAATCCGCCATCCGAAAATATCCGATTAAGTTTTATCCAAATCCGGTCCGATCCGGGCGAATTTTCCGAATATTTGGACCGGATACGGATCGGGATATTTAGCTTACGGATATCCGAAAATATCCGGTACTATTATTATAATATATAAATATATTTTTATAGAACTAAAATATACTTTTATAAGTGTAGATGATTCAATAATTATTTTTATACATTTTTAAACAATAGGATATATTCTCTCAACACAAAAATTCTCTTGTATATAACATAATTTTTATTGTTGTTCTCAAAAATTTAAATTTTAATTGCTTATTTAAATTGTTGATTCGCTAAATGAATCAAATATATTAATTTTCATATCTTAATTCCTCTATATAATATATATAATTATATATTTAACATTTATTTGATATTTTGTGAATTTTAATTTTAATAAAAATATTAAATTCAATTTAATTTTCATATACCTTCTAGAAATCGGATAATTCGGATATCCGAGTCAAATATCCGATTCGATCCGGACAATATTTATCGGATATCCGCTCCAAAATGGACCAGATACGGATCGGGGTTTTGTGGAAATTTTTTTAGCGGATATTCGGCTTACCGGATCGAATCGGATCGGATAATCCGATTGCTCAGCCCTAATCTCTACCTTCTCATGTTCCTCATAGTGACAATGTTGAAAGACGTGGCTGGTACTCTGCAACCATTCAATAAACACAGACGGGTCATAAGTACCAAGGAAGGGTTCGATTTTTACCTTGATGTCTCGCCGGGCCTGTGGAGCAGGAGGTTGTAGACGTTGCTGGGCCGGAGGTACATAGGCAGCATAGAGATTGCGTTGCCCTCGTTGTTGTTGTGGAGGACCGACAAACTGTTTTTGTTGTTGATGATGATGTCTAGGCCGGTATCTGTGGCCCTGGGGAACTGCATTGTGGTATGCAACCTGATTTTGAGGCAGTCATGGAGGAGGAACCCAACCTGTAGGGTGATATTGTAACTCTGGAGGGTCCTATAAGGGAGGATGAAATCCATCTGTATTCATGTAGGCCCCCTCCTCCTCATCCTCTAAGTCAAACTCCTTGAACTCGTCATCTGTATCTGACCCACCAGGAGTACGAATACTCTGATAATCAGCATAATCATTAATATTAAAGGAGCTAGAAGTTACCTCTCTTTGACGATGTGTAGGAGTGTGATGTTCCAGACGCCGGCCGCTTGTAGGGTCATGCACATGATGTTGGGACCGTCCCCAACGTTTGTGCCCGTTGCCGAATGCATTGGCATCGCCACCGACATACTCTGCGGGGGAGTGTTCCCCATCAGAATCGTCAGCATCGTCGTTCTCCTCAGGAATAGGCGCATGCGCAGGGGTTCTCGTCCTTTGTCGATGCTTAGGAACGACGTTACTTTCTTTCTGGGACCCCAAGCGTATCGTCTTGCATGGATTCGTTGAGTAATCCACATGCATGCTTCACCTCAACAACAACAATATATTTCTTGCTTCCAACACGTAATCAAAGCATGTAATTTCCTCTCTAGATTGATTCAAGAGTGAATAGAATGGAGATTCAAGAAGATGCAAACTTATATTCTTGCTTCCAACAATATATTTTTGGCACAATTTAGTCAAAGTTTATGCAAACTTAAACCTATATGCAAGCTAGTCTAGAATAAACAACAAATCAACCAAATTATCAACTAAACTTTGCAATTAGAGTGTGAAGGGACAAGGATTGAACAAGAAAACAGTTTTTTTTATTGTAGATCTAAGATGGCTGAAGAGCGACAACCCTAGGCAACCCTAGGCTACGTTTTTGAAGAAATAATGAAAGGGAATTTTTTTTTTGGCTCCTAACGAAGAACAAGTTCCAAGTTAGGGTTTTATGGATTAAATTGGATGCGAAAACAATATAGTTGTGATTATCAAGGAAGCGAAACGACTTACAAATTCGTAGGCTCTGATGCCAGTTGATGTGACCTTGTCTGCGAAGAGTCACAACGTCTTGATGGAGGATCGAATTGAACCTGTAGTGGGGCGTTCTTCCTTGTAATTAACGAACTAAAGATGCGGAATTCGGTGGTGATTGTGATTGTGGGATTGATGAAGACGAAGCGGAATGCAATCTTAAGGAGCAAGCTCGAGAGAAGATCACCTGAATGGAGTTGATGTTGAATCAAGGAGCAAGCTCTACAAGATTCAAGATGACGTCTGTTTCAGAGACAAGGAGTTTTGCCTCAACTAATTCTGAATAATAATTAACGTAACCCTAAAAAGGAGTACATACGGTTGTTTATATATGAGAGCTTTAGGAAAAGCTCTCATGCTAGAAATATAAAGATTGGGCCGACCCTCTCTATGCAAAGAAGAGAGCCCAACCAAAATAGAATGCATTAATATAAAATAGTTGTAAATGTAAGGAAACATAATAAGTTTATGGAAAATATAATAAACTAGAAATAATGATAACTAGATGATAGAAATCAATATAACTAGTCTATATACCAACTGTAGAGAGACAAACAATGGATGTTGCCTCTGAAGTGATATGGCCTTGACCAGCTACGAGTCTGGTCACTAATGATTGAGTTGCTGCTTGAATAGCCTTCGCTCTGGAGCGCATAATAGGACCAATATGTCTGACACTCATAGCCTCTTCCTCCTCTATAGATGTCATGGGAGACAAGGTCACATCAGGTGCATAGGGGCGGGAGAGGATTGAGCCGAAAGTGTTATCAGTTGGGAGGTTGGCTTGGCGTCAGGTGCGAGAGAGAGTGGGTAAGGTTTGGTTTCCCGGCTTGAATTTGTTAGGGCTCATGAATTTGAGCGAAGAACACACCAAATGGAAAAATATAGATTAATAGAGCTCAATTTTTAAAATTGAAAAAAAGGGTTAAAAAAATAAAACATAATACTATTTTAATCAGAGTTGACGGAATTCAGACGGATAAGGGGTTGGGGGTGGTTTTTGAGTAACAGAGCTCTGTTATTGGATGATTTTCCGTAAATAGGTGTTTGGCGGGTGGTTTTGAGAAAATTAGACCTTCTTATTGGTGGTTTTCGGTCATTGACCCTAAAAAAATCATTTACACAACACTCACCATGATTAACACTATATACGGATACCATGATCAAAATAAAGTCTTGACTTTTCATCACAACATATCATGTTCAATTTTAAATAGATAAAATTGTATCCCAGCGTATACTGATCACAGAGAAATCAGGTAAACAAGAGCAATCCAACGAATACCAAAGATCTAATTATCTAAGTATGATTAGGCTTTGATACCACTTGTTAGAATTCAATCCATCTAAACACTATATGCTATGGGTCAATCATGTTAAGAATATCAAGAAACAAACGAAGACAAACCTGAATCCATAGAGGCAATATAATCTTTTGCAAAACTATGAATGAGTGTCGTAGGAGTATAGCCTTCTTCAACTAAATCACCAAGAACACTAGATGTGTATTTTTGTCTTCTCTGACGGAGAGAGAACTCAACGCTACTTTTCTGATTTAGTATATTGAAGACCATAACCATGTTTTTTTATATAGTGAACCAAAGAATCTCATTAAGCTTATTGGGTCACACTCGTATTCACTCATTGGGCTCATACCGCTTTACGAAGTCTATTGACTTTTAACTAAACCAAGTCAGTTAACTGAGCCAACTTATATTTAACTGTATATAATTATGTTACTATGTGAAGTCACATGAATATAAATATGTTAGGATAATATAATCCAACACGTTTATATTCTTTCTCAGTGCATCTTGAAGATTGTCATGAATCATGCAAATTTGAATAAAGTTTGATTAACGTACAGGTATATCATGCTTCGCGGACTCTCTGGATTTTACTCATATGCGATATTAGAGCGTGAAGCAGGATGGCCTAAATTAAATATCTACCAAATCAGGGCAGTTTATAAACTTCATAGAGACAGGTTAAATATTCTTGTTGTTACCTGATCATTAAAAAATGCTTCTTTGTTATCAAGCTCGCCTAGCCGTGAAATAATTTTGAGTCTTGTTTTGGCAATTGGACTAATGTGTATTCAACAGGTTTCATTACATGGCTACTTCAGATGAAAGGCAAAGGGTCATGCCAATGCCTCAAGATCGTGACTCAGGCCATCCCCTTGCTTACAAGGAAGCTGTCCTATTGACAAATCCACTCAATAGTAGTCTTAGGGGCGAGGTATAGAGTTATACAATTTAATTTCTTGCATGGTCCAGGATGTAGCATGATTTGGTCAAGAATGTTAAAATGTGAGATACTTACTTAGGTGGATGACAAGTACCAATATTCATGCGAAGACAGATACAACAATGTGCACGGTTGGATTTCAGGTTATCCATCTGTTGGTTTTTGGATGATAACACCGAGTAATGAGTATCGCTCTGCTGGCCCTCTCAAGCAAGATCTTACTTCCCATACTGGTCCTATCACTCTCGCAGTAAGTCCTTCTGAACATGGAAATTATATGTTTTTCAACAATAGGTGTCTATAAATCATAATAATCTAAGAATTCGAATACTTCATATTTGTAAGATGTTTCATAGTAACCACTATGCGGGTCTGGACTTGATAATGACGTTCGATGAAGGAGAACCATGGAAGAAAGTTTATGGCCCTTTCTTCGTCTATTTGAATTCAGCTTCTGATGATCAGGATGCGCGTGTTCTGTGGATTGATGCAAAGCGTCAGGTGAGCTATACCATAACAAACTTGTGCAAGTGATTAAATCTCCATACCAAGCCAGTTTTAAAATTTGTAACACTTGCTCCATACTATTCCTGCAGATGATGGAAGAAACCTCAAAATGGCCTTATGAATTTCCAGCATCAGAGGAATTGCCTAAGTCTAGCCAGCGCGGTTATGTATCTGGCCGCTTACTCGTGAATGATAGGTACAAATGCAGTTGCAACACCAACTTACCTGTGTAACAAGAAGCAAATACTATCTACTAACTAACTTGATTTGTATGAATTCAAAGATATATCAAGAACTCTTTGATCTCAGCAAATTTGGGTTGGGTTGGATTGGCTACACCAGGGCATCCAGGATCATGGCAAACCGAATCAAAGGTGATCCAAAAGTCATTAATGGATTGAATGTGTGTGCCACTTCGCAAAAAACAAGTTAAATTTGGCTTATAAATGTTACTTAATTTGTCAGGGTTATCAGTTTTGGACGAGAGCTGACCACAGAGGAAGATTCTTGATTGATGGAATCCGAGAGGGGAACTACACTCTATATGCCTTTCTTCCGGGATTCATCGGAGATTATATGTATGAGGACGTAATCAGCGTTGTATCAGGTCTAACTTTTAACTAACTTGGTAATTGTACTAAAACTGATTCTGTTGACTATACTCTATATCATAGTAACTTGTGCATGTTGATGCAGGGGCTAAGATTGAACTGGGTTATCTCATTTTCGAGCCTCCAAGAAGCGGTCCCACATTGTGGGAAATAGGGCACCCGGATCGTAGCGCAGCTGAGTTCTATATTCCCGATCCAAGTCCAGTGCTACTCAACAAGCTTTATGTTCACAAGATTCATGAGAAGTCAGTTCTTTTAATTCTTTTTTACTGATTCTATACTTGTTAGTCCTAAATGATATATTGCTGCTTCTTCACGATCTGCAGGTTCAGGCAATATGGATTGTGGGAACGATATAGCGACTTATACCCTGACCTTGATCTTGTGTATGATGTGGAGTCAAGTGATTATCGTAGAGATTGGTTCTTCGCCCAAGTCACAAGGTACGTACTAGAAGCCCTTAATCTCTATAAAAACTTTCGTTACTTCATTTCCAATAATTCAACCCATGTATATTACATACTGCAACATTGATAGGAGAGGCGAAAATATGAGTTACCAAGCAACCACATGGCAAATCATATTTCCATTGGAATACTTGTATCCCTTGGCAAACTACACGCTCCGATTAGCTTTAGCATCTGCCACAGTATCTGAAGTGCAAGTGAGTATTGTACGTGGTTGTTAAGGTTGAGATTGTGGCTAATTAACCTTAGTTTCTTACATAGGTTACTTCTTTTCTGGATTAATCTGGCTCAGGTTAGGATCAATGATCCGGGTTTGTCCATCCCTCACTTTACAACGTCCATAATAGGCAAAGACAATGCGATTGCTAGACATGGGATCCATGGTTTGTATTGGTTGTTTAACGTCCAACTGCTTGGCTCTTGGCTCCGAGTTGGAAGCAACACGATATATCTCACCCAGACGAAATGCGCAACTCCATTCCAAGGAGTTATGTATGACTACATTCGATTAGAAGGACCTCCTACTGATACTTGATTGCAAGATATGTTGTAAGATTAGAAAAACGTGAGTTTTGTTTTTCAAAGAGAGGCAACTCTTCGTATAAATATTCCTATTTATTGCCCTGGGCATCCTTGCGTCACGTAAGGATTGCTGCGTGACAAAAAGATTTTATTATTTCTGAAATCCTATTCTTACGTCGCGTCACGCGACGTGATATCCTTACGCGACGTAAGTAATTCATACGCCACGTAAGGATGTAAATTCTATGCGTGACGTAAGGAAGTGTCATATGCTAAATGACCTTGTATAGTTGTATGTGTTAGGTTAAGATGCTTGGAGCATACGTTCAAAGAACGTTGTATAAATGACATGATCAGGAGTCAACAGGGACTACAATTGCTTGAAAAGTGGTCAAATACGTGTAATACTACGAAGTGGTGGTTGTGAGTAACCCTAATGAAGTGATTATATCTTGACATGCAGTTTCAATCCATTTCGACATCGTTTGGACGTTGGTTTGCCAAGTTAGAGAGTTATGACTAATTTGTTTTTTTATAAATGAGGTGTTACTTGAAAAGTAAAAAGTTGTGATTCGAAGTAACCTACATGGTCAAATACCTTAAATATGTTAGAAATCGAGTGAATATAGAGAGATTAGAGAGAAGAGAAAGAGTAGAGAATTATATGTTGTATATTCTTACTATCAACATACAAGCCTTTATATTGGCAAATATAGGGTTACAAATAAGGGTATAAATGTGGGAATAACAAAAGATAGATGTTACATCCACTATTAATGTATTGCAACACTCCCCCTTTTATGTACATTTCTTAGACTATGAACTGCCTCGTTAAAACCCTCGTCTGGAAAAACCTAAAGGGATAAAAAACCCAAAGTATGGGAAAAAGAGTACAGGTATAAGTCTTCCACTCAAACCAACATATATCCTTGAAACCACAAAACCAGTATCATGAATGAGCCCTTAGATGTATAGATTGCCTCGTTAAAAACCTTATCTTGGAAAAACTAATTGGGATAAAACCAAGACTAAGGGGAAAAAAGTGTAGTCTTACTCCCGTTGAATCATCATACATCCTTTAAACAACACATCTCGATGCCACAAACATGTTCCTTGAAAAACTTTTGTCGGTAATGCCTTGGTAATCAAGTTTGCTAAGTTTTGCTAGATTGAATTTTATGAGTATCAACCTTTTCTTCTACTTGAAGCTCGTACTAGAGAAAAACTTTGGAGATATGTGTTTCGTCTTATCTCCTTTGATGTAGACTTCTTTGATTTAAGTGATACAAGCCCACAAGATGTCTCGACATGGTGGATAAATGATCTCAACCACACGCATTCTCTTCCGACTTCGTATAGTGCAATCAACTCTGCATGATTTGCCGATGTAAATACGTAAGGCATGTTTTGTTGATCGCCATGAAATTGCTGCTCCTCTATGCATAAATAAGTAACCCGCTTGCGAAATGGCTTTGTGTGGGTCATAAAAATAACATGCATCAACATAAAACCGACCAATATTCTATTTTGTATTCCATTTGGTCGAATATTGTTTCTAAACATAATTTGAATTCTTGAAGTACATGTCGAGTTGATAGATTAAGCCGTGTATTACATAAACATTATCAAGTTGATTGTATAATGGATCTCTTCTAGAGGTCTGAATAAGAAGTTACACAAACTGCCTCATTAAAAACCTTGTCCGGAAAAACCCAATGGGATAAAAAACAAAAGCTAAGGGAAAAAAGGGCAGTGAGAGCAACAAACTCCCCTCAAATGAACATATATATACACTTCATATGGTCAATATATAACATTTTGTTCTTGCATAGGATATGGTAGTTCTGGACCATTCATAACATTATCTCACATCAAAAAACATTTTACCTTAATTTTTCCGAGTGTCAAATCCTTTTAATGAACTAACAAGTCGATTTATTAGTTTTCTAATGGTCTCTTCTGGAGCACCAGTTTTTACCACATGACTTGTTTCACTTTTCATAAATTTGTGGCAATCACAATATTCACAGCTTTATGAGTAATAACTTTCACTACAAGTGAATATGTCGTCTTTAGGTAAAGATATATTAAAAAAATTCACTAAAGGTGAATAGAGTTTTATATCTAGTCTAGACTCTTAAACCCTTAAGAGATCGCTCTATCTTCGGATCACAATATCATTGGACTCATAAGAAACAATGCATGTGTGTCTATTTTCATATTTTCTGGTGTTGACCCAAAACATACCATGTCATTTACAAAAATTGACTTCTTTACATTTCCTCGTATTAACAAGGAGTCTACAAAGAATTTTCTTATTAATACTATTCATAATTGTATCTCAGCACAATATGTGACTTTGTCAAACTATTTTAATTGATAACAATAATAGATTTGATAACATGTAAGTTATACATACATTGAACATCTTGTTCATTCCTTTGAACTTCTAGTTCGTTTCATCACTTGAACTTTTGGTTCGTTCGCTTGAACTCTGGTCCGTTTAACTTGAACATCAAAATCATTTAACTTGAATTTCTAACGTATTAAGATTGTATATCATACAAGTTCTTAGATACTAGGCTTGTTTAAGGCATGTACTTCTGTATTACCCTCGTGGAGGATAACTTGATTATAATGAAGGTGAAATCCATTTAAATAGGCTAACCCTAGTTCTATCTATAAGGAAATAGAATAATATTTTTTCCTTCCATCTAATATCGATAATAAACATGGTAAAAGATATTCTTTTAATATCTTTTACTACTTTTACTATTTACATAAGAGGAAAGTTTGGGTGCAAATAGTTCTTAATGTAGGAAAAACGAACGTACCGCGTTCACATATTGCACGTCAATGTTCATATTTAGGATGATAATGTTTATAATCTAGGCCATAATTTTTTTTGAGTGTTTTCAGTGAGGGACGTAGTGACATACTTGTAATTACTGCGAACTTTGGTTTATCTTTGTTTTTTTTCGCAAAATGACCTCAAAAGTTATATCGCCCAAATTTTGAACATTATCGCTCAAATTATGAGCATTAACTTATTATATGTGAACGCAAAAACTTCGTTTTTCCTACGTTAAACCTTGTTCTCACCTGAACTTTTCTCTTTACATAAATGAATATTAAATAAAAGACTTAAATATACTCGGCCTACTTCACCTCGACCCCAACGACGCATTCATACTCGTTTTCTCTCGTAGCCGTCGTCATCTACGCGTAGCTATCTGACGCGTTCTCTTCTAGTTGTATTTTTAGGCACAAACAACTATAATATCCAATTCCCGACTAGCCTGAATTTCTATGATGCCTTTGCTGATTTTTGTAAAACTAATAAATCCCCTGACCTATCCTTCTTTTGTTGGTGGAACCTCTAGAACAACCGCAATAAACTTATTTTTAGACCTGACTCCATTTCCTATAAACCAACCCTTGTTGAAATGGCAAATCAAGCTCTTTATCACTATTAAACCTGGGAAAATGAATTCCCCTCCAAATTAAAAGCGAACCTGCTAAACTAAATCTAATCCTACCCAGAAGAAGAACAATTGGACCAAACCTCCCCCAAACTATTATAAGTTAAACTGCGACAACTCATCCCGTTCCAACTCTAGATCCCCCTCATTGCAGAAGTCGTTGTTGTACTTGAAGGCATCTGTACCGCTATTCAATTGGATATAAAGAATCTTATTGTAGAATGTGATAATTTGGTGGTTATCCAAGCCATCTCGTTGGCTGGATCATTCCAATGGGAGATCCAATCCTTTATTATTGATATTCACCAACTGCTCCATAATTTTGATTCTTGCAGATTCTTTCATGTTCTCAGAAACTCCAACAGAGTTGCCGACTTTCTGGCCACTGAAGATATTGATATTGAAGATCTCAGATCACTTCTCTCTCAATTCAACTCCATTACGTGTCATCAAGACATTCTGGTATTCGAAGTAAACTCTGGACGAAGAACTCAAGATTCTTCCCCCTAAATGAATTTTTCACGATCATCTGCGCTGATGATTTAAGCCTGAGGTGGTTGTAACAATAGGTCTTCTGTTAGCTTGTTCAGAACAAAAATAAAACGTTTAATAATTGCGTGTTTCCTTTGCTTTTGCCAATGATACATAAATTAGTCTCACACATTGGTTATAGAGGATTTCCCTTCTTACAGAAGGAAGGGCTGTGATTAAACAGAATGAACAACATACACTAAATAAATATACTATACACTGAGAAGCAATTGGTTTTATGAGATGGAGTGATTCCTCCTTTTGTGAAAGAAGAATCTGGACTCGGAGGTGGGCTTTGAGGCCATGGGCTTGGCATTGGTTTTGTGGAGCCTGAAAAGCAAGTTAAGTTTGCTGAGCTTCCTTGTAAATGAGTTGAAGAGCTTATTTGCAGGATGTGATTTCACAAGCTCCTGCTTCATGGAGATATGGTCCTTTTCAAGATCGGTGAGTCTCATCCTCATTCTAGCCACCTCCAACTTCAGCTCTCTGTTCTCTCTTCGAACTGATGCATAATTATCCCTGGGTGAGATTGCACCACTCCCTGCACCACTCCCTGATCGGTGAGGGAAATGGCCACCATTGAACATCACATGATTGTGGCCTCCACTCATCGCATTCCTCAGCCTCATCTGCTCAAAGTAGAGCACTTGAACTGCCATTTGTACAGGCAGCCTCTCGTTTTGAGCTGCGTGGCTGCACGCTTCTTGTGATAGCTTCTGACAATCCATGGTTTTGCATAGCCTGTACCGTTCTGAGTCTTTTATATTTGGATGAACCTGGTTATATAATCATGCCACAAAACTAAGATTTTAATAACATTTATTAAAAAAACACTCTCATGTGGGATAAGGGCTTGCCTTGAGGAAGATGTCGACAGCTCGGTAGAGCCCATCGGTGACAATGCGTGCGTGATCGGGAAGCAGCTCCGCGAGTGCAATGAACTTTGAAGGTGTCAAGTTGGAGTCTAAAGCCACTTCAGCAAGATAATTGTCCAATAACTTGGACACTTTAAGGATAGAGCTCTGCTTGGGTGAGCATGGATTGTCGAAATCATACAACATATCCTCATCGTCGTCGTCATCATCATCATCATCATCTTCCTCATCCAAGTTAAGAAAAATGAAAGAAATCCTCAAAACGGTGTCTGTATCGTAAATGGGGCTATGTTTGTTTCCATGTGAGTTTGAAGGGATGAGAATGTCCTGAAGAATAGCCTGGTGGAGCTGCAACCCCATCCTCCTCTCTAGGTCGGCTTTGCAGGATGTGAAACAGGAGGATGCAATGGCGCTTTTTAGAAGGCTCGAAAGGAATGCCATTGGAACAGAACTCTTCCTTGATGGGGTTGGAAGAAGGCCTACCATAGCTTCAACAATAACCCTTTGCTTCTTCTGCAAATCTAAGTCCAAATTGTTTTGCTGCATCTTTGGGTCCCTCACAACTAGTCCTTGTAATGAAGTATGAGCATAGTGTATCAAGATCCTGCTGATCAGATCCTGATTCAGACCCTTTAATTTCACAGCAGAAAGCACCCTTTGGAATAGATCAAGATTCAGGACAGCAAGTGACTTCCCCCACCAGTCTACTGGTGTTTCAGGCTCTATACTTGATGCGGTTTTCGTCCGAAAGTTGAATTCGAGCTTGAGTAATCCAGAGGAGAGCTGCTCTTTACTTGCATTGCTGGTGATTGAAGTCACAAGCCTGTTGACCAAGTTGATTTCGTCTGCTACAGGTAATAGATTTTCACAATGGTGAAGCACTGAGATGGAGCTTGAAATGTTTGGGAGCACAAACTCCTTAATGTATCCCTCAGTCCTCAACACAAGATTCTTCTCTGCATATTCTTCTGTCATCTCGAGGAAATGGGCTGCGCACCGCAGCATGGCCACGTTTGAGAGGGTGATCTCAGTGTTGATCCCATAGCAGAACTTGGCTGCTATCTCAAATGCTTGTGCACCACCAGGTACATAAGGTATGCATATTCTTGATATCTTTGAATCCTTGGCTTCAACAAGAAGGTTTCGGATCAACCCACTCCGGGAAACAAGTGGGAACTGCAATGCAAAAAGAGAAAATAAAGGATAATTACAAGTTATAATTAGTAACAAGATGATGGGTTTCTAATCACCTTGTGCAGTGCAAAACTAGCTGGCCCTACTTCGACGGTAAGGTCACTGGAAACATCAGAAATTGGCCTGAAAAGTATGCATAACCAGATGTATTTAGAAACAAGACAAAAACTGAATTGCAGTAGTATGTATGTACATACTTAGATGTTTGAATGATTAAGTGATAGATTTTCCCTCCTCTAGGGCTCTACTACCCCCAATTCCCCAAAAGCTATGATTGTGGAATTAAGGAGTAATTCAGATGACACTATATCTTCCTAATACATAAACAAACCATGGTTTAGTGACAATGACCTATTTTTTGTTCCATATTTACGAGACTTAATTTTGATCATCCTATCCTAATCTACTATATATACACGGGCCTCGCACTCCGCGCGAGAAAATTACGGATTTTCGTATGTGATTTAATATAGTTATACATTATTTGTTAATATGTTGTTGTTGTTATCAAATTTATTAATATTTGTAAATATAAGTATTTTTTATTTCCTTATATTTATGTTTGAAGTAGTTTTAAAACATAATATTAGAATAAGTTTGCATTGTCATAAAAAAAGTTCACACATTAATTTAATTTGTGACTTAATCAAGTAGACCATAAATAAATATAACATATGGATATAAGAAATATATTTAAATACATGTCTAAAAGTCCAATAGGAGGTGATTAAGAAATGAGTAATGTATATTTATTTATGGTCAAATTGAATGGCAATGGACATCCAACTTTTATATAGATAAAATATATTAAAACAATCTCCTTTCATGTCACATTTCGTTCCTCTCTTTAATCTACCGCGTGTCAAAATACAATCACTAACGCCACATTTTCTCACTTTTGTAATGTTTAAATACACTTATATAAATAGGGAAAGTGTCGGGTGGGAATAACTTTTAAAATACGAACGTGAGAATGATGCACATTAGTAATAAATTGGTGGACATTTAGTACTAATTTGGTGCACATTTGTTGACAAACTTAAAAACATCTAAAATTTGAAGAACTTTCATTTTTAAAGAACATTTATTGAGAAAATGAAGAACTTTCAGGTAAAGTGTATATGTGCATCACTTTTTCAAAGTATGTGGATCAAAAATTTTAATGCACATTTAAGTATATTCCTTTTATAATTCTTTCATATCTCAACAAGCACTTGTGCTTGCTTGGTTGGAGTCTAAAATCACAATAATTGAAAATCTGTAGGAAATTAAAATGAATATGTGTGTTTGGTTTGAAAAAAATTCTTTGAAAATCATGGGATTTCCATTTCCTGAGATTTTCAATTCCTCCATTATGTGAGAATTGAACTTACCTAGTCCCTCTAGGTAATTCACTTTCTCCCATTTTTACACATGAAATCCTAAATTCTCCAATTTTGATCTATCTAGTGTAAATTTTAACCAAACACCTTTTCTCAAATCCCCTATATTACAAATCACCTTAACTAGTGTAGTGACCCGTGCCATGCACGGGAAATTCTATATTATTCGTGTGAAAATTTTATATATTTTAATCAGAGTTCATTCTAAAACTTAAGTTTAACTTTCATATACTAAGAGAATTATTTTTAATTTTTTTCTTGTAAAGACTTTTAATAACAATATATTTTATTTCATAAATATTATGTACATAGTTTGACTTATTTTATATTATCGAAAATCATCCTAATTTTATCCTAAAAATGATATATTAACTCTCATAGTAATTTTTATTCTTAATGAAGTAGCTTGTATATTTGTTGTTGAAAGGTTTTTGTTAATGTAACAATGCAATATATTAATTATTAATATTAAAGATAAAAATAGTAATTGTTTAACAACTTACCCTAAAATTATTCTAAAGGCTCTAAAAGGGTTAGCTTTAACATACATGGTCTTTATTTGACGCACCCTATTTTTCATTTTTAACGCACCATTTGGTTCGTACCGTATGAATTATAGTTGAAACGTTCCGAATTAAAAAAAAGTTTATTTGGAACGTATGAAGTGCAGTTCATTCGGAAAGTATGAACCTAGATTCATCCGGAACGTATGAATGTTAGGTGTGATTCTGCAATTTTGCAGTCTTGGACAGATAGTACATGAAGTGGAGTCCATATGTTACGTATGAACTTAAGTTCATATGGTGCGAATCAAAAAAAAAATTCATTCGTTTCGAATGGACATGTATTCATCTGGTGCGTATCAGAGTGCGTTAAAATATCCGGGTGCGTCAAATAGTAGGGGCCTTAACATATGAGATAGATTTTCCTATTAAAATTGTTACGAAATAAAAATTATAAATATAAATAATAACAATTAATTAAAATTTGCCACATGAAAGGTGGTAGGGCCAAAAGCAATGAGAAAGCTTGAAAAGACTCCGTTTTAATAGATAAGATAGATTCAATTCACATGAATTCAATTCCTATGAATTACAATTCACACATTCAACCAAACGAGCACTTTAGTATCTACTCCATATTAGACAATTTCTCTATTTTGATTCTCCTTCCTATTAGTATTTAGACAATGATTTTATTCAAAATTATTTCTTGAAAATTATCTCTATAAACAATTATTATATATATTTGAATTCTAATAGTTGTTGTTTTAATTAATTATTTTATTATATTATCATATTATATTTTTAGATTAAAAAAAACTCATCATTTTAATTGAAAAACTTAATTATAAAATTATAAAATCTCATAACTAAAATTAGACTAAATTCTAAATTATTATTTTTATAAAACTCGTGCGAGGCTCGAGCACTAAACTAGTCTAATCTATATATCTAAAATAATATAAAGCCAGGGGTTCCCCGTACTAATCACATGCATTCAATGCTTTGTTTTATTTAATCTATTTTTTTGATTTTTCATATTTTTCTATGTTTAACCAAATGAAGATTTTTTTCCGATCCAAAACATATCATTATCTTCTAACCTTCGATTCCTCATGCTATTGTGAAATTTACCTTTGATTTCTCAACAACCTATTTTGAAATTTACATGCCGCAAAACCCGCGCGTAGTGCGGGCCCGAAAAACGTAGTCTAATAGTCCCTCTGTCTCTTAATGTTCTTCTCATGAGACGAATAAAACAAGACCCCATATTACTATATTTTTTCTTATATATTGGAAGATATGTCAAAGATTCTCTTAAAACGTGAATAGCGTAGGATGAGAAGAACATTTGGGGAGAGAAGAGTATAAAGTTAGATGTTGAGGGAATTAAATTTCAATCTCCGCCATTACACCACCCACATTAATCACCCTTCTATTTCTAAATTTCAATCCCGTCTTTTCCAACCATTTATGGAAAAGTTGGGCTGATTGGGCCTTAATTTCCGCCCTAACGCTATCAAAATTGAGACTATCTGCATCTTTACTACCGCCTTCCTCATTCTTGATATTCTCGCAGACTCTCATCATCCATTGTGCTCACAATAAACAAAACAAAAACACTCAAAAACAAAAACTATTTACATCGTAAAATATAAACAACCTTTTATATATACCGAAATAAGAGATTCACCAATAAATACTCAATATTACGTCACATATTTAAAACCAAGCTCTTTGTAATATATTATATCAGTCACAAATCAAGCATGGTCATCCCTTTCATAAACACCTTCATTTTTTTGGTATAGTTTATTTTAAATTTATGTAATATATATAAACCAAATTATACTACTCATGGTTCGATTTACAATTTTATTTAAAGTTCTCACCAAATATATTAATATGTTAGAATTGAACTTTCCCCCGTTGTACGCACCTAAAATTATCTTTTACTGCAAGATATGCTATTTGGCCTTATATTCACGAAATAGACCTTTCCTGTTGATGTGATCCCTCAACTAACTTCTGGTACAGATCATCCGTACATCCTTAGTAGGATTCTAAATCTTGAGTAAAATTTTCAAAGGAGGAATTTGGTGGCCCTTCATCCCTTGTGCCATTGTCTCCTCCTTGAGATAGAGTTTATGAAGAATAGAGGAATGATTTATTCGTCTCATTAAGATTATATGTTAAATTGCGTTTAGAAATTGAAAGTTTAATTTATTAAATGAATCTGATTAAGGTTATATATGACTGCTTTATTTAGCAGAGTAATTGGATTATAGCACAAAATGAAAGCAATTATGAATGGAAGATGAAGGAAAGTAATGCAATACCATTCATTAGCATGCCTAGTACTGTTTAAGGTGGGTCGAAACGCCCTGTTCCCTGCAGCGATGCTGATGCTGGGTTTGAGATCAGCCATAGTTACAACCCCCATCTCCCTATCTTTGCTTCTCAACACATGAACTTAGCTAGCTAATGATATAATTAAGCTCACACTTAGCCGCTCCTGCCTTCTCACCACCAAAAAGCTCTTTCATCTGTTTTCTGTTTCGAAATTACACCAAGGTACACTTTTTCAAAAGTCACATGTACTCATGCAAGATTAAAGGCCAATCAAGTCAAGACTTTTATTCCTTCTTCTTTTGGGGTTCGGGTTTGTTTTTCTTAATTATGACATGATATCTGCTTTGTTATAACACAAACGAAACCAGAACAATAAACGCAAGAAAGATACAGAACCTGGTTCACCAAATTTGGCTACGTCCACAGGAGAGGGAGATCAGATTATACGGATACGGATTACAGTTTCGGTACAATTAGGGTTTACACATAAGCCGCTATATATATAGCGCTAAACAACCCTAAGCCCAACAACAAAACTGATGGGCCCAATAAAGCCCATACAACAGATATTATGTACCGGATGAATCTAAGTCAAGGAAACCTCCGTGCTACCTGTCGCAGTGTGTGATTCAGATTCATGGCATACTACTATGATATAAGTCGAGGACAAATGAAGCTTTGCTGTAGCTGCTTTTCGGTGAAAGGCCTTTTGCTTCTTTTTTCCTGCGGAGGAGGGGGCAATCATGACTTTGAAAACTGGCATCTATATATATATATATAAAAAGTTGATGGATCTGAACAAGTAAAAGGAACATGTAACTAATAAATGTTATTTTAATATTTTAAATCTTTATTATAATTACTTATTATATTAAATGTTAATTTCATCGTCAACTAAGAGCACACCATCTTCGTCTCTTTTCTCTACCACAATCTCCAAACTCATTCGCATCTCTATCCTGTTCATCAATTCCTTCGTTTCATTGCGACGCCCCCTCCTTGCCCCGATTAAAAAACAATCTGGATTAATTAGATAATTTTATCTATATATTAACAACACCTAAGATTGATTCATATGCGCCAAAACATGTAACACAACATTGGCCTGAGTAAAACATGAACATCATATAAATACTTTATGTTGCAGATTTCGGCTGTAAGCAACTGTTGCAATAGTTGTATTTGCATTTTACGAGTTTGTAGAATTGTATTATATCATCGTTCACTCATTTTGAATTTATGGCCTATTTAATGACTAGCCGCAACCGAAAAACCGTGATTTCGCGCGGGATTCCGGATCTAGTTTGCTTAAAATAAGGCTTTGATTATGTGTAAAGCTATCTCTAAGTGGGCTTATTAAAAGAAATGATTACACAGTGCTATAATGAGAACCATAGCACTCGGTTAATACGTATTGTGCTCGAGTTTTTCTCAAAAATTAAGATCATTTGAACTTTAATGATGACACCGATAGAGCTTACCTTATACCTAATTTATTTTCATGTTTTCATAAACAGAGTTAGTAACATGTAAGGTTCATAAGTCCGTATCATACTTTGAAATCATCTTGCGGAAAGAATCAATGGAGAACTACATTGGTGAGAGAAGAAAGGAGAGGAAAATTTCAGACCGACTCCTCTGGAAATAAGCGGCGGTTACTGTGGTAAAGAAGAGAAATTTTTAATTGCAGTTTTAATCCAATTTTATACCCTACTCGTACAATTATAAACCCTGAACCCTAAGTTATAGGAAAAGTGTCCGTGATAATAGTTTCTAAAGTAATAAATAAGAATGATTCTGGGCCGTTGGATCTCGCCAGATCGGGCGGATGGGGTAGATTGGTTTTTGGGCGCGTGTAATAGCGCGTTCAACAGATCTCGCTTTTTCCATCTTCTTCTTCTCGCCTTCCTTATCCTTTCTCCCAAGTTGTTCAACAATTCTTCTTCAGATCTTGTCTTCTCTTCTCTTCTACGTAATTCCTTCGTTCATTACCTCCCTTCTATTTGTTTCTAATTGTTTTTATTTTGTCTTCCTCATCTTGTCTACGTTCAGAATTTTGTGTTTTGCGCGAGCTGATTTTTGTTGATTTTTTGTATTCAGGTGTCCTTGTTCTCTTGATTGCTCTGTTCGCTAATCCAACACATCAATTATCATTAGTTAACTTCTGTCTCCTTCATTCTACCTATGGATCTAGGTTTTGCTTCTAATTTCTTTGTTTCCCCAGTTTATCCCCGTGTTTCTCTCAAATTTGAGCTTATTTGTTGAAGTTTTACGATGATTCGTGTATATTAGAAGCAGTTTTATCTCAAGTTTGATGAACATCATCGATGAACTATTATTGATTATCTTTAAGCTTTGAAAAAGCTTATTATCATACTTCTGAGGTAATTAATGAACATGTACAAGACATATGACGAACGTTTCTAAGACTGTTAGTGAACATATATTGAACATTTATAAGACTGAAGATGAATATTTAGTGATGTGATGAACATTTATAAAATTTCTGATGAATATTTTTAACAGATTTGATGAACTTCTATAATAGAAGTGACGAACATTCTATTGGACATATTATGAACATTGCCAGGATTTTTTATGAACTTTTATAAAACATGTGATGAACGTTGAATACAGTTTTAATGAACTTTTAATACTAATTTGATGAACTTCTGTTCTAGATGTGATGGACATTCTCTAGGACTTATTATGATCATTCACAACATTTGTGATGAACTTTACAACTAGATGTGATGAACATATATAACAGTTGTGATGAACATTTTAAAGTGTAATGAACATTAACAGGATTTGTGATGAACCTTCTGTTTTGAACATTTATAAGTTGCTTGATGTACATATGGTTAATATCTGATGAACATTTTTCTAGGTGTTGATGAATCCAATGCTAATGATGTAGTTTCTATTTCTCCTGGAAATACGAAATACTTTTTACCATTATGTGAAGATTCTTACAAGCCATATGTAGGTCAAGTGTTTGCATCAATTGAAGATGGTATCGAATTTTATAAAAAATATGCAATCGAGGCAGGCTTTAGTGTACGTATCATGTCAGGGACTAACACTAAAGATGGAACCAAAGTTCCAATTTGGAAGTATCTTTGTTGCAGTAGGCAGGGATATATGAAAGTAGATGGAAATACTGCAGATGACTCCACTTCATCTAAAAGGAAGAGGAATTCAGATAGATGTGGTTGTGTTGCTAAATTAGCTATTCGCTATCTTGGGCATGATGGCTATTTTGTTAAGATTTTTGAGGAGCGTCATACACATTATATGGTTGATGAATCACAACGACATTTTGCCAGGAGTAACCGGAAATTGACTTCATTCCATAAGGACTTTATTATGAATTGTATCAAGTCCAATATTGGTACAAGCAAGGCATTTAAGATGTTCAAGAATTTTGTTGGATCTTACGCTAATGTCGGTGCCTCTCTGGTTGATTTCAAGAATTTTAACCGAGATCTCAATGCGTATATGGTTGGTTGTGATGCTCAAATGGTAATTGATATCCTTTTTCGCAAGAAAGAGAGATGTGAGGCTCTCTATTTTGAGTACTATGTCAATGAGCATAATCAACTAACTCGTTTATTCCGGGCTGATCCGATTGCACGCAAGAGTTTTTCATTCTTTGGTGATGTAGTGACTGTTGATGCAACATACAAATCAAATAGGTATGTTTCTATTTTAAATTAACATCAGTGTTGATGAACATTCTTACCTGTTGTGGTGAACAATCTTAGTAGTTGTGATGAACAATGTTATATTTATTGATGAACATTTTTAGATTGTTAGATTTATTGATGAACATTCATACTAGTCTTGATGAACATTCTTACCTGTTTTGGTGAACAATCTTAGTAGTTGTGATGAACAATGTTATATTTATTGATGAACATTGATGAACATTTTTAGATTTATTGATGAACATTGTTAGATTTATTGATGAACATTCATACCAGTCTTGATGAACATTCATACCAGTCTTGATGAACATCGTTATATTCATTGATGAACTTTCATAGCATCATTGATGAACATTAATATTTGTTGTGATGAACCAATACCCCAGCTTTGATGAACTTTTAAGTTGTGTTGATGAACTTTGTTAACAGTAATGATGAACATTGTTATATCATTTGATGAACCAACAATACAGTTTTGATGAACATTATGATATTTTACTTTTTGTTTTCAGGTATGATATGGTGTTTGTTCCTTTCACTAGAGTTGACAGCTACAAGTGCTCAATCAGCTTTGCATTTGGCTTATTGTTGAACGAAGATATTCCATCTTATGTGTGGTTATTTGATCATTTCAAAAAGGCAATGGGACATGAACCTTTTGTTATTTTGACTGATCAAGATGCTGCTGTCAAGGCTGCTGTTGAGGAGGTTTTTAGCTCAAGTGTTCATCGTTTTTGCATGTGGCACATAATGTTCAAAGTGTCGGGTAAGATTAAGGTTGAACCATAGCAAAATAAAGATTTCAGGGATAGATTCAATGCTATTGTTTGGAGTGATGAGATTACTCATGTGGATTTTGAGGAGCTCCAACATGGTATTATAGATGATTTCAATCTTCAAGACAATGTTTGGCTCAAGACAATGTTTGATCTACGACACTTATGGATTCCCGCTTTGTTTCAAAATGTCCATATGAGTGGCCTACTTAGAACAACCTCGAGGTCTGAATCTCAGAATTTCTTCTTCTCACATTTCATTGGCTCATCATCATCCCTTGTAGTGTTTATGTTGCAATTTGAAAATGCTATTGATTCCCAAAGACATACTCATCGTAAGCATGACTTTGAATCTTCCACTCGACGTCCTACTCTCAAGACACCGACCCAAATGGAAGTTAAGCTTTGTGATCTCTATACATTGCCTGTTTTTGATGATTTGCAAACTCATCTTTTGTCATCTGCCTATGATTGTGCCTTTGTTAGTTCTCTCACAGAGGGTGATGTTCATTACTACCGTGTTCATGGACATTTTGATAAATCATTTGTGGTTCAGCACTTACCATCCACAAATGAATATAAGTGTTCTTGTAATAGGTTCTTGCAGATAGGTCTTCCATACTGACACATGATATTGGTTATCAGATGTGTTGGTCCACCTTTGGATGTGAAAATACCTGACCAATATATATTACCACGATGGACTAAGAGCTCAACATTGAAGCCAACTTTTGAGATTGATGGTTTAGTTTTTAAAGAATCTGTTGAGATGGATGAGAAGAAGATTTTGGTGTATGATGTTATGTCTGAGATACATAGTATTATCAATGACATTGAGCATGATTCTGATCAATTGAAAGACTTGTTGGTTGTTCTAAAGGAGAAGCGTGAGTTGTACAGTTCATCCATTCAGGCTGAGTCGTCTTCAATGAGTAACAACAAGACTCCTACAAAAAGCAGAGAGGCAAGATTTGAGAAGTTTGTTGGTCCTTTACCAAATACAATATCTGTCCTTCCACCTCCACAATCAAAGAATAAAGGCAGGCCAAAAACTTTGCGTTTGAAGAGTACAATTGAGAAAGTTAGATTGAATTCCAACAAGGTGAAGAAGTGTTGTTCAATATGTTTGAAATCTGGACGCAATCGCTCTACATGCCCTGAGAAGACTTCAACAAGTGTTTGAAGTTGGATCATTCAAAAACCATCATTTAAGTCTTTTTGTGTAAAGTTAGTTCTGGTGAACATTTGTAATCTACTTGATGAACATTTATAGAAAATCTGATGAACAGTATGGGAGACATTGATGAATATCGATATCATATTAGATGAACTTTCTCTGTTAATGTGATGAACTTATTTTGTTAATTGGATGAACTTTGCCTTTAAGCTCGATGAACATTCAGTGTTAAGATGATGAACATTTGTGACTAAGATAACGAAAATTACTTTGTAAATTGATGAACTTTTGAGATCAACCTCGATGAACATTCAGTGTTAAGTTGATGAACTTTGGCTAAATCCTCAATGAAAATTCATTGTTAAGATGATGAACATTTGTGACAATAATAACCAAAATTGCTTGAATATTGATGAACATTCAGTGTTAATATTTTTGTTGAACTTCCTCTATAACTTAGATGAACATTTTATAGAAACATGATGAACATTCAGATTACTGTGTTCATCCGCAAACTATGTATTATATGGATGAACATTGTTAAGTGATTTGATGAACATTATGTAATATAACGATGAACATTGTAGAATAATATGAAGAACATTTCCATAATATAAACACATTAACACTATCTAATACCATCATTTCATCTACAAACTACTTGTCTTCAGATACAAACTAAATAAAACATTTTCAAATTCTAAATTCCAACAACTATTACACACTTCATTTTCCATTGATCCACTCTATAAGATTTGAGTAAGCAAGGTTGAATCTGTTGGTTAACAACTCTGAAAGGTACTTGACTCTTATCATGTCCATTTGTTTTTGTCACCCTTCTTCAAAGAAGATATCCAATTTGCCAGTCCCTCGCCAAAGTACGTTTCCATGTGTCGCATTGTAAATATCCCAGAGTCTTCCTTGTTCTTATCATCTCTCCAGTACATTGAAAGACGTTTAGCTGGGACCTTCCTCTCGTCTGTGAATAAAGCTGCTTTGGCGTCCAAGTTATGCATCCTTAGAAAGTTCACAAATATTGCTCGCTGTAAAGTAAAAACACATTAATATCAAACTGTTGAAATACAATGATGAACATTAACAAACATACTGAAATACAATGATGAACATACTGAAATACAATGATGAAAATTATCAAATATACTGATGAACAATATTCAGTATTAAAACTTACCATCACTTTAGGAACGTGGTTATATTTGTCCACTTTCTTCCCTTGAACACTAGAGTTGTCAATGATATCCATTCTTGGGTTCTTGACGTTGAAAACAATGCAATAATAGTGGTGGCTCTGGTATATTGGGAAGACAAACTGCATAGTGAACTTCCTTTGTGAGTTTGATGAACAACTATGAACAATTTAGTGAACATGTATAGATAATATGATGAACATCTTTAAACAACACAGTGAACATTTGGCGATAGAGTGATGAACCTTTAGAGATAAGTTTAATAAAATACTTACCAACTGAATATCATTCAATTTGTGAAGAGGCAATCTTGCTAACTGAGCTTCCATTTCATCAGTGAAGAATGTTTGAGCATCAGTATATATAATATCAAAAGTTTCCAGAAGTTATATTACCACATGTTAATGACAAAATTGTTCATCTAAAAAATATCTACCACTGTGTCAATTGAAGCAAAGAATCTTAGAGGTTTTGCATCACTTCTGTCTTCCTCTTTGAGATTCAGCAAGTGTGCCCATGCGTCAATCACGTTGCTTTCAACATATGCTTTGCGCTTCAGGCTCTGAAATTCATTCTTCTTGAATTTTAAATGCCCCATGGTGAAAACAATGTCCCTGAAACAATGAATGAAGATATGAAAGCACTGATGAACAAATAGAAAAAATGATGAACACCTAGAACTGATTTGATGAACATGAGGTGAGAAGTTGATGAACATAATGTGAGAAGTTGATGAATATAATGTGACAAGTTGATGAACATATATAAAACAAGAGATGAACTTTAAACAAAAACTAATTGAACTTTTCTTACTCTTGGTGTGTTGTATCTTCCAAAATCCAATTGTTGATTTTCATTTCTAAAACAGTTGGTTTCTGTTTGATGTCCACAATCCTTTGCTTGTACGGTGATTTGTTTGGCCAAGAAATTTGTTTCCTTCTTTTTACTTTTGGGTCATCCTCACTTCCCATCTTCCAAACATACATTGTTTTTTCAGTTAGTTCCTGTCTCTGTTTGATGAACATTTATAATAAGTTTGATGAACATTTATATTAAAGTTGATGAACAAAGGAATAGAAAAATCACCTTCTCAACTTGCTCCATAGTCTGTTGTCCTTCAATCTCCTTTTTGTCCTTTCCCTTCTCTTTCTTCTTTTCCTTCTCAATCTGCCTCTCCATGTTACTTGGAATTTCTTCTTCTTGAACAACTTGTACACTTTCCTTTTCTTTGAGTTGTGATTCGGGAACCACCTCTTCTTCGTTCTTATCCATCTCTTGTCTTTGTTCCTCAACTCTTGCTTTTCCTCCCCTTTCCTCGGATTGTAGTTCCATTTCATTCCCTTGTTCCATCCCTTGTTCCTCAACTCTTTCTTGTTCCTTTCCTTGTTCTTTCTCAAACTGTTAATAGAAATTATGATGAACATAACTCAATAATGTAATGAACATAGATAGAAAAATTGTTGAACATTTATAAGAAATTTAAAATTTATGTACCTGATTCTCTTTCTCTATTTCACGTTCTTCCATCCTCACCTCATTGATATCACCAACAAGATTAATTTCCTCAACTATCTCATCAACATTGCTGTCAACAACAGGAGTACTTTCTTCTATATCTTCAGAGTGCATGGTATCTGCATCCAACCTCCTCTGTCTCTCAACCACAGATTTAGGAATCTTCAATTGAAATTAAACACAACAAGTTATTATACATAAAACCATAGAGAATAATAATAGTTAAGAAGTTTTGTATATTACCTTGAATGATATTTTCCTTTTGTACTGTTTTGTGGAACTTGTTGGCGGATCAACTACCATCGCAATCCTCTTTGGTGATGGGGAGAATACTCCCAATGAGAAGGATGGAATCTCTAAACTTAGATTAATGTTTCTTACTGTCTCATCAATAACTTCATCTGGTGTCTTTTCATGAACTTCATCTTCTGTTTTTACAACATAACTCTTCTTTGCCTTCATAGTTCTCTCAACTTCTTCCAGACATTTTGATGCCTCACGCCAAAACTGTTGTTGGGTCAATGTCTCTTCCTCTTCCTCAGTTTAATGTTGTTGCTCTGCATTTTCTTCATCATCCCTCACATTTAGCATTCTTTCAATAGCTTCATTCACCTTCTTGAACAAGCTATTACTTGCTATACATGATTGAGCCTTCTCAATTCTTCCCAAGAACTTTCTAATATTTGTAGCAAGTTCTTGTCCTTCTTTAATATGATCTTCTAAGAATTCCTGTTTCAATATTATAAAATGAAACTTTGATGAACAAGCACATAAATTATAATGAAGTAATAGAGCAAAGATGATGAAATAGTTAGAAAATGTGATGAACATTATTCAAAGATATGATGAACATTGTTCAGAAATGTGATGAACATTATTCAAAGATATGATGAACATTATTCAGAGATGTGATGAACATTATTCAGAGATGTGATGAACATTAATAAATACTTTAGTGCACATTTCTTAATATTTTGATGAATATTATTATATAATACGTTGAACAGATAGAGCAAATCTGATGAACAAATAAAACAATGTTGATGAACATTGATAAAGAATTTGATGAACATTTATAACAAATCTTACCAGTAAACTTGCATCATCTTCTACCTCTTCTTCTAAAAGATAAGACTCGGATGGACTGTCTCTTCTATTTGCAGCAGTGTTCACATCATCAACAATAAAAGTTGGAGGATCTCTGACATAACCCTTTCCAAATCCACCAATTTTGATCTCTTGTGCCCCTCTTGCCCTCAGCATGGCTGCATCCCAATTAACAATTATTGGAAACTGTCTCTCATGTTCAACATTCTTGAGAATTACACGATCAAAATATATGAATTACAAACAAATAGAGTAAATGATTAAATATTAGTTTTGATGAACATATAGTGGAATGATAATGAACATAATAAAGAAAAGTGGTGAACACTAACTTGTAGTAGAAGGATTGGTCCTCTGAAAAAACTAGCATTTGTTGTCCTATCAAAAGACTCCTTTGTCTTTATCAGAAGGTCAACTAGCAATTTTGACCAGTCGTACTGTGTTATCATCTCTGTGCACTCAAGGTAATGAAGAACATTGTAATTCAACCCACCATTCGGTTGACTGTCCATAATGCTTGGAACAACCAACATTATGAAATTTCTCTTGAGCCATTCTCCACGTACTAAAGTCTTTACCAAAAGATTTGCCACATGTGATGCATGAATCTTTGAGGCGTCACACAACTTGATTTCACCCACTTCAGTGTCGACATCCATTGGAAATTGATTCCTGAACCTTAGGTGAAGATCTTGATATTGTAAATTTTCATGTTCTGTAAAAGATCTTTTCAAGTCAATTTGTAGTACACCAACAGGAATGCCAAGATAGTCATGAACATCCTGCGTTGTAATTTTGTGCCTCACCGACTTGCCAAGCTTCATTGTGCAGGAAACCACATCAAAGTTCTTCAACAAACAATGACTGATTTTAGCTGGTAGTTTGTCTACTTTCCATTGTAGCAAACATCCAAAGCCCATCTCTCTTATGCAGATTTGCTGAATTGGAGTCATTCTAGCTATAGTTGCAACCAGAAGTGCTGGAGAACTTCTACATTTTTGAGCCAGGAACTCCTTCTTGTTGCTTTCAATCAATTTTTCTTTCCCTTTCCTTGCCTGCACTATTTCAGACTTGTTTGTCTTGGACGCTTGTTCTTGTTCTTTAACATCTCTTATGACTACCCCCCCCCTAGGCCTTTTCAGGTTCTTCATGATCTGCGTCACAGGAACTTCTGGGCTATAAAATTATATTTCTTCCCCGCCTTGGTTTGAGAACTGTGTATCCTTTGGCTACTTATTTTTCCCTTGCTAGTTGTGGCAGGTACTCTTCTGGATTTTGCCTTCTTAGCTTTAGGGGATTCTATAATATTAAAAGTCATTTATTAGTAAAAGTAATGTAAAAGTGAACATTTAAAAAAATCATGGTGAACATAAGAAATAAAGGTGATGAACAAAATCAAGGATCATGGTGAACAATATCAGACAAGACGATGAACATATTGAAATACAATGATGAACATTAACAAACATACAAATGCACATTATATGAAAAGAATGATGAACTTTAATAAACATTCTGATGAACATTATAAAGCTGCGTGATGAACAAAGAAAAGAGAGTTGATGAACACTAGAATAATATAGATGAACATTTATTACCATCTACTGTTTGTTGTTGGGATGACACACTCTTTTGTTTTCTGTCATTTTCTTTGTTGCTCCTAATCTCTGTAATATTGAACATACAAGTTATATATTGTGCAAAAATACAGAGTTTATAAGTAATATTATATTCATACCTCTTGGACCTTCATCAGCTCCAGGATTCTCTACGCTTAATGTTGCATCTTGAAATTCAATAACTGCAAACATAAGACATATTTAAAAGTTATTTGATGAAACATTAGTAATGAGTGTTTTGTGAACATACATATGCACTGAGATGAACAATTATAGAAGATGTGATGAACATTTATAGAAACTGTGATGACAATATATAAGAAATGTGATGAACAATCACAAGATTTATGATGAACAAATAAAAAGAAATCCGACGAACAATCTTAAGACATATGATGAACTTATATAGACAATGAGATGAACAAGTACATGATTTTTGGTGAATACAGATACATGAATTGTGATGAACATTGAAAAGAAATCTGATGAACAAGCTTCAAAAATGTGATGAACAAGCTTAAAAAATGTGATGAACATGTATACAAGATCTGATGAACAATTACAAGATATATGATGAACATTTAGAAGAACAATAATGAACATATATAAAAGTTCTGATGAACTTTTAAAGGAACTGTGATGAACATATATACCAAATATGATGAACACATAGTTAAAACACAGTCATGAGTAAATGATAAACACTCAGTACATACAAATGAACATTTCACACTGAAAATAGTAGATGTACTCATAAAAATAAACTTTTCAAACTCAGTATATACAAATCAAACATGCATGTAGCCAAATCTAACATGTCGAAGCCAAAACCTAACTCTAAATAACAGATTATACTCCATACCTTTTCCTTGTTGGCTTTCATGAGATCCTGCTATTTTTAGTAGCGGGTTGATGGATTTTGGTGAAGGACGGAGTGAAACGGAGAGAAATCAGTGAGAAATCACAGGAAAAAGCATCGTATACACTAAAATTAGGGATTATACACCATACCTCTTCCTACATTCTTCTTCTGTGATCCAGTCATCGTGAAATTGTACGAGGAGGTTGTATGTGATGATCGACGAGCAAAAACGAAGTGATTTCGTTGAGAAATCAAGAAAAAAGCTAGCGAGTAGGGAGGTTAGGTTTAATCGCCTTTTGCGAGAGAGGTTTTCTGTGGAAGTTTTGGGAAGAATGTGAAAAGACGGTTTTCACTCCAATTTTGTATCACAATAGAAGCATGAGCGCGTGTGTTCCACACAAAAAGCTAGCGAGTAGGGAAGCGCCACGCTAGAGAGTGGGATTGATCTGGGTCGTCCGATCAATTCGAATGAACGGTTTCCGTTCATTCTCATTTATCTATAAAGCCCCCTTTATTACCAGATTCATATCCAAATTATAAACCCTAAACTTGAAATTATAAATCTCAAACCCAAAATAATAACTTTTATATATTAAAAATATATTAAAATAACATTCTTCACGTGTCTACATATGCTACTCTAGAAGATCCGATTTGGGTAATTAAATATATGTGTGTTTGTATTTCTGGATAATGATGAAAAGGAAAAAAAAAAATCTGAAATGGGCTTTTTTAAAATAAAATTCCTGATATAGGCTCGTTTTAAAACTTATTTCTAACATAAGCTCTCTTTTGTGCTTCGGAAAAAATACACGTTGAAGAGACGCTAGTTTTGACAGCGTCTCCCAACCGAACCATATTTTTTTTTAACACTTATGTATATAGTTGTTTAAAAAAAATTCCCGTATAAGAGACGCTGGCATACGCTTCTCAATATATTAAAAATTTAAAAAAAAAACAAAATTTTAGACATGACGGCTCGTCACCTCTTCTTTTTTATTTTTTTCAAATCCTTATCATATATATATATTATATATACTAGACTTACGCGGCTTCGGATATCTCATATGTGCTCGTTCGAAATCGGAATCGAGCGAGATCAGTTTCTTTGGGTCCGTATCAATCTCAGCTTTCGCCAGATTTGTCTCTCGCTTGATTCCGATTCTCAACGAGCCCAAAGGGCAACCCAAACGCGCGTAAATCTCACGCCGGTATGCATCACTAGACTTACGGGCGTTGATAACATTCATTTTGTACATATTTTAGGTGTCTAGTTGCATATTAGTTTAGATTACTTTGTATGCATATTATATATATTTTATAGTTAATTTCGCATTATTTTGTATTCGGAGTCTGCACCCTATTTTTATGTGTTTCAGGTATTTTTTGGCAGATTAGTACTAAACGAGAGCTGCTGAATTTGGACCGTATTAATTAGAAAGCTGTGATGGACCAACCCATACGGAGGAGGACAACAACAAAACTTAGTGGGCCGGCCCATATGCACAATTGATGAATTGTATAATGGAGGAGAGGAAGGCTACAGGGGGCTATCACTTTTTTTAGGCCCTTACTAAATACAGCCCGAACGTTTTACTAAATAACGCCCGGCTCCCCGCGTAACGCGAGGGAGCGTCATCTCGCGTAACGCGAGGGACGCCTCACTCGCAGAACGCAAGGGTTTAATCCCTATAAAAGGGGAAAAAACCCTACTTCTACTCATTTTTACATTCTACCGCCGCTTTTTTTACTCCTTCTCTCAAAAACCTACTTCATCTTCTTCTTTTCAACACAAATCTTCAATTAAGGTATGTTTCTTCTTCCCTTATGCTTTCTAATGTTGATTCTAGATGAATATACGTTGTTAGTATATGAAATTGCATATTATATGATGTTTTGATATTGAATGTTGATTTAGAAATGGTTGTATATAGTATTAGGTTGTTTGGAATGGATGAAAGATGATGATTTTGTATTATGGTTGATGAGTGGATGTTTTTTTTATGTTGAATAGGTTGAAATTCATTAGGGTTAGGTTTTTTTTATTAGGGTTTACATTTTATTTAGGATTTTGATGTTTATTTGGTAATTTACTTAAATTGATAGGTTTTTTAGTTAAAATATTGAATTTATGTTGAATTTATGTTGAATTTGTGTTGAAATCTCGCCGGAAACTGACCGGAATGAATGAGATGACCAGAGAAGAAAGTGTGAAATCACGCGTCACGCGTGACGTCACACCTCGCGTTCTGCGAGATGGGTAATCTCGCATGTTTGGGTTTAATGTGATTGTGTGTTTATTTAATTTGATGCTGCTGCAGGGTTTGTGTCGTTTATTCCTACTTGAAACTTTTAGGTGATTTGGTGCCCATTGCTTAGATTAAATATTTGATAGTGGCAGGTGTGTCTTATATGAATGAAGTTCTGCTATCATGGGTTGAATTTATACTGAATCATGGTTTATATAGTTTCGGGGAGATGGCATCAGATATTGGATTGACTGTTTCATGCTTGGACTTACTACATATTTTGTTGATGATGAATTTAGTTCGTCTGAGCATGTAATTATGTTTGTATCTGTTTGCCTTATAACGGCTGCATTGTGTAGTCTTGTGTTTTGGGTTTGTTTTGTTTTGTCTATGTTGTATACAGTGCTACTGAGAGAGAAGAAGCCGCTGAAAAATTCTTCAGCACTTGTATTCATTTTTGACAACCCGGAACAAAGAGTGAAGATGCCTTGATACCTGACCATCTTTGTGAGTTTCTTTTTCCTCTTTCTTTTATGTCTACATTGGGGACAATGTAAAATTTAAGCTTGGGGGAGATTTTAATTCCATGTGTAGACTTGGTTTGCATTTTAGTGTTAGTATGCATTTTAGTGTAAGTTTGCATATTTGTTTTTCATTTTTCTTCTTTCTTTCATTTTTTTTCCTCATGCATTGCATTGCATATGTGCATATGGATGTTTTATATGTTCCCCTGTTTATTCCTTTGTGGGTCATTATAACGGTACATAATTGTGTCTCTCCTTAATATGCCTTGGCTGTTAATGTTTCAATTGCATTATGGGCATGATATGATTGATCAAAATTTTGACAATGACTTGAGCATGTGGACTTTGATTAAGATGTGTTGGAACCGAAACTCTAGACAAAATGTCCTGGTGAGCTTGTTAGCCTTTCATGGACTACAAATTGCAAAAGTCCTCTTATTTTCTTGTGTGATCTCTCTTTGCTTGCTATCTCTAGAACTTGCTTCTGTACCTCTTTGAAATTGCATATAGGACTAAAAATGCATTACATCTTGATTAAGACATTTTTTTTATGAGCCTATATTATCTTTGACCACCCTGATATTATTTCCCTCTTTTTGAAGCCCCTGTGAGCCTAATAGCCTATTTTCTTTGTAAGCTCCACAAAAGCAATCCGAGCCTATTATATCCTACCTATTCAGGGGGTTGAACTCAATTTGCTAAGTGTGGAGATGGACTAAGCTTGGGGGAGTTGCATAAAAATGTTGGGTGATCATTAGAAATTGATTGTAAGGTTTTATAACATTCAGTTTATAAAAGTTTGCTTCCTTTGCTTCATTCAAAAACGAAAGAAAAGAAAAAGAAAGTCAAAAAAATCTGGAAAAAAAAAAAGAGTGAAGGAGGAGAAAAGAAGTACATAAAGAAAGGGAATGGTGAATTGTTTATTTGGGGTGTAATTATTGAGCTTATTGTAATATCGTATTATGATTGGTGTTGGTTTGAGAAGTTCTCTCCTCTGGATTCAACACCACATGGCCAAAAATATATCCATGCCTATTTAAAATACCTTGGCCCCGTTACAACCCTATTATATGTCTCATGATGGTGTTATTGTCCTAGCGATGGAGATTAGATATTGTTGCAAGCTTATGGTAGTTAGCATTCAAAGTAGAGAATTGAGCGAAATATATAACATAAAGACATGAGTGTGAGTGACTTCTAAATTATCTTGTGAGGTCTAGAGTGGAAGAACTAATTTCATCTTGTGATTGATTGAGAAGCATTTTAGGACGGAAGTTGTCATTTGTTTGGCCTTTCATGGTCATTGCTCACTTGTCTCTTGGATTGCAACAACCATTGTATATTTCGTGGATTCATTAATTGTGTACTTGCTTGGGACAAACAAGGTTTAAGCTTGGGGGATTTGATAACATTCATTTTATACATATTTTAGGTGTCTAGTTGCATATTAGTTTAAATTATTTTGCATGTATATTTTATAGTTAATTTCGCATTATTTTGTATTCGGAGTCTACACCCTATTTTTATGTGTTTTAGGTATTTTTTGGCCGATTAGTACGAGACGAGAGCTGCTCAATTTGGACCGTATTAATTAGAAAGCTGTGATGGACCAGCCCATACGGAGGAGGACAACAACAAAACTTAGTGGGCCGGCCCATATGCACAAGTGATGAATTGTATAATGGAGGAGAGGAAGGCTACGGTCACTTTTTTTAGCTTAGGTTGGATTTCATTTGTTTTCGCTTTAGTTTGGTACTGGGAGAGAACGCCGACAGTAGTGTGATTTTCATGTGGATTTTGTAGCTCCGTTTGATTCGAAGACGGTATTATTGTTCTAGCCTTGATCAACTTGGATTATATTTTATCTCTTATTTTTATTGAATAATCCATATATGTTGTTGGCTATTTATCTATTGATGTCTTTGATCATACTTGACTAAATACTTAGTTCTAGGGTTTTGGTGATCTAAACAATGTGTATGTAGATAAAGTTATTATCTTTGCCTGAACTGAAATAGTATTTGATTAGTTCCTAGATGTTTTATACCCGTTCTAGCTTACGCTGATTGGATCATATTAGGGTTTGAGACTGAAAGGTGAAAACACTAATCGGTATTTAGGTAAAGTTTGAGACTGAAAGGTGATAACTTCTACCGGAATCCTAGGAATTAAACCTGAGTGTTATTTGTGCGAAAGCGACTTAATTACTCTTGAGGATACTAAGTCATCATAGATGTTCTAGGTTTAGGTTGATTTAGCGGAGCGCGACAACGAATGTTATTTCAGTTTATTCCTAGACTCTAAGAGCGTTAATGGGTTTGGATGAGATTAGCTCTGCACGACAGCGATTGTTAGTTAGTTCAAACACGTTTACTATCGTCTGAAAGGAGTTAGTAGATTACCCGAGATGACTTACCTTCAATTACTTAGACTAGATTCAGACAGAGTTTGATTTTATTTACTAAAACATTGTTGCGGTGATCCTTAACCTTAGACACATTTATCCATTTATATAACTTTATCTGTTTTATTTGTTATTCTTAGTTAACTTGGTTCGTCCTTATCAATATCTTTTCGATCTAATCCATTGATAGCGTTACAATTAGTATTACATTGGTCTCTGTGAGATCGACACTTGACTACTACAACAACCCCGTACACTTGCGGGTACGTTTTAGCCACATCAGGCGTTTGGGTTGCCTGTTTGGCCTCGTTCAAAATTGAAATCGAGCGAGATTAGTTTCTTTGGCTTCGTATCGATCTCATCTTTCACTAGATATGTCTCTCGCTTGATTCTCATTCTGAATGAGCCCAAACGGACAACCCAAATGCGCATAAATCTTACGCGGGTATGCTCTAGAAGTATCCTTATATTAATATATGTTCACTTTTCTTAGAGCATCTGCATTTACGTGATTTTGAGTAATAAATTTAATTTTAAAAAAGAATTAAAAAAAGATGTAAGAAGTTTTGATAAAGTTAATACAATGGGCAGAGAAAAGTAACAAATTTGTATTACTCCTCTTGACAATAACATTTGTGTCAAGTGGTCCCCAACAAGTGCTCATAATTGTATTTTCTCATAAATGAAAATTACTTAAATAACAAATGGCCCTCACCACACATATCTTTTTCCTTATCAAATCAAAATCTATAGTAACATCCTAATCCTAATATATATAATTTTTGGGGTGGTTGAAAAATATTCAACAAGATATTCATCTTATATTGGACTTTTGCTTGGGCCACCGGAAAAAAAATTCAATATTATTTTGCTTGGGCCACCGAAAAAACCCCAATATTGAATAAACAAATTCTTAATTTTTATAATGGGGAAAAATATTATAATTTGGAATAATTAAATTTTCTCTTTGCTCCTAACGATAAAATATGCTCACTTATTAAAGGATAAACATTATCATAATATATATATTTTTGCGTGGTTAATATATATCCCGATTATATATATTCATCCAGCCTTATTCAAATGTTACATCCATGGTATATACGCTAACTCTGAATTTGAACCATATATTATTCTGTTGTATAAGATAAACCTCCATGAGTTTGATTCCGGTGAGGATGGTTCCTTAGATGGGGACTGAGGATGATGCACACAAACATTATAAGTCATGCACACACAAGTTATAACTCTTGCACACACTTTGTGCATCTATCACAGATGTTGTGCATCACAAAATACTGTGTGCATTAGTTATAACGTGTGTGTGCAGTAATTATAACGTTTGTGTACATCATCCTCAGTCCTCATCTAAGGATTCATCCTTACGAGATCTCCCCAAAAGATCCAATGAGGATGTGTCTTCCCATGAGGAATAAGGACACATCCTCATCCTCCATTCCCTAATAACCCTACACCCATCCCACCGTCCACGTGGCATATTTTCCCCCAAATTTGTTTTTCCTCTTCCTTCTCCTTTCTCGTGATGTAGCTCTGTTCCTTCGTTGGACTTCTCTTTGCTTCCTTCTCCTTCAATCGCCGACGCTCATGGATTCCTCCTCTAACTCCCTCGCCGCCGACATCACTTCCTTTGTGCAGAGTGGATCTGTTTTGATCGATTCAGGTAATAATACGTCTTCGACATCGATTTGTGTTGTTGACATGAATTATTCCATTGGATTTAAGCGGATTTGCATTTTAGGTCAATTGTGTTTGTTGTGGTGTTGCTTTGATTTGAAAATTGTATTTAGGTTAGCTTTTCTTAAGCTCGGAATCTGCACTATACGACAATTGATTTGGAAAGTGTATTCGAGTTGAGATCTGAATTGTTTGTATACTCTTCAAGTTTAAAGTTTTTCAAGTAAAATTACTATTATCGAGCAAAAAAATTTGTTTCTCTATTTCGACCTCTGTTTCAAACATTTTATTTAGTATTTGAGGATTCTCAGTTTTCTAATGCACGCAGATGATGTGACTGCTGCACACACGAGCAATAACTTATGCACACATAAGGCCTAATTGTTGCACACACAAGTAACAAGTGATGCACACAATATTATTTTGACTTCTGTTTCCTCATCTTTTGGGGTATGTATATAAAATTGAGAGTAGTTTGAACTATAATTCAGAGATGCATATAAAATTGAGAATTTTCTCTCACATTCTTTGGATCTCGTTATCTCCTTCATGTATTCACGCGTAAGATTAAGATTTGAAATTGATTTGAAACTATTTTGATGTAGTATACAATAAGTTTCTTATACATTAGGTCAAGTGACATGGAATCAACTTTGAGGTTGTTCATTTTGATGAATATCAAGGCTATGCTGGCATGAAAATCTTTGATGGCAAAGTATTTCGAAGAAAAGAGAAAAATTAACGGACGCACTCCACCTGTTTGATAAAAATCCCCAACCAGATTATTTTTCTTACAATACAATGTTGGCATGTTATGCGCACACTGCTGATTTGAAGATTGCTAGAGAATTTTATTTAACAGATTTCCTTAAAGGATGTTGCTTGTTATGTTGGCTTGTTATTTCCAAATTTGTTATGTGTTTTATACTTGGAAACACAAAATTGTAAACAAAAGCGCACAATTTGTTTGGAGTATTCCATTTTTTGGGTGCTTTCTGATTGATTTTTGTAAACAAAAGTAACATCATGATTTTATGGAATCGTAATAAACATCGACACAACTGCAAGACATGCCAAAAATTTGTGTATTAAGTTTGAGATAAGGGAGCACTAACCAATGCATTCAAGAGCACTGACCCATGCACACAGAGGCAATGTCTCATGCACACGGATGCACAAAGTCATGCACACGGACTGTGGAGAGATACTTTTTGTTTTCTACTACAAAATTCTTTCAACATAAAGACAGAACCACTTTAGATTCTTTAGGGTGTTTTTTATAATAATACTGACTCATGCACAAATTAGCACATACTTATGCTCATAGAAGCACAAAGGCATGCACATCGATCCCCTGACTCACGCACATACATTTTTCTGAGATTTTAGAGTAATTTAAATTAATGCTCTGCATTTCCACAACAAAATATACTCCAAACAAGCCATCAGCTAGAATCTGTTATACGATCTTTTTTTGTGAACCATACTACCTTCCAAAAACTAGAATCTAGTACACAAAACATCAACTAGAATCTTTTACACAATTTTTATACATGAACCACACTACCTACCAAAAACTAGAATCTACTACACAATTTGCCCTAGTTCCCACTTCTTCTTTCTAATACGAGCTTCTTTAGAGGGTTTTGCAGCTTTTGAGGGTTGGTTTTCTTCATTTATCTGTAACACCCTTTTATGCACTTCATTGTGTTCGTCGATTAGCAGATTGTAAAGGTACTTTATTCTTATATTACCAATCTTCTTCTTGTCTCCTTTCTTAGGACCACACTTCCAGCCCGATATTCCACAACCCGTGTAGGTTTTTATGTGCTTTTTGCGTTCATGTTTTTGTTCATCTGGAGATTGACAAAAAAGGGATCTATACAAACAACGAGGAAAAAAAGTTTAATTTGGCAGTTTCATTGTACAAGAAATAATGCTATAATTATGTTACTATGCCAAACAACATACTGACTCACGCACACTAATGAACAAACTCATGCACACATAAACATAATATCATCCACATAGAGGTATATGGCATAAAGCATAAGAATTGATGACTATTAAATTACCAACAACAGTTTTTGGTGTTTCAAATATTATAAGCACTTAACATGCTCACACATATGTTGAAACTGAAGTTGGACCAACTGTTCGAGATAGACTAAATTTATTATATACATAGTTACTAATTGATAAAGCAATTGCCGTGGTTGCTAAATCAAAGAAACCCTAAAAACTAACTAGAGTATAGCAAGTAAGTAGAGGTCGAATCCAAGGGAATCAAAACGCCAAATCAATGTAGTCAAGTGAAATATAAACTAACGAACAAGTAACAAGTAAACAAGAGGGGTTTTGATTATATAAAGACACACGAGTAACAAGTAGCAAGCAGATAAACGATGGGTTGAGGATATTATGCGAAAGGGTTTCACCTAGCAAGTATCCACACAACAGCCAATCAAGTTGATCATAGATTATCTGAAGTTCTTATCAATCCTAGGGAATGTTCCCATTCCAATCTTTAGTATATCAGCAGGCCAACCGGTCCTGATCATACTTACTATTCAACAACCTAGGAAACCTCTCAAGGTTAAGTCAAATAGCAGCAAAGAGCACAAGAATCATAAGGATGCATGCAATAACTTACAACCGTCAAGTATTAACATGCAATCAATTCTCTTTCATAAAAGCAATCAACTACCGGATCATGTAGATGTGGATGCTACAATGACAAGGAATTTCACCGTCTATTCCTAGTCTAGCAATAGAAGACTATTAATCAAACTAGGTGATCAATCTAGGAAAACCAATAGAAATCATATAGATGAAGAACAAGAGAATTAATACAAACCCAAAGGAAAAGAACAAGAGTTATAAATCTCACAACTTAATAACTGAAGGCTTCAACCGTTAAGTAAAACAATGAAATTAGTTCCTGCTCATGGTTGCAAGACTAAGATCAGTTGTGGATGAAAAAGATGATCAAACAATAGAATGAACTAGGGTTCTTAAATAAAGTCTAACCTAAAATAATACTGAAAATAAACAAGGAAAAAGTATTCCAAACGAAAATAATAAAATAAAACAAATAAGGAAATCGGGAAAATCTGCATCAGCACGCCATGGCGATCACCATCAAAATATGGTGATCGCCATCTTTGTCGTAAACTTTGCAGGAACTTCTGCTGGCACATGGCGATCGCCATCTTCAATGGAATATTTGTGGTAGCCTCTGTTGTTACATGGCGATCACTATCTTGGCATGGCGATCACCATCTACTTCAATTCCCGATCTGATCCTCTTTTGTGACATAGCGATCGCCAGGTGAGGATGGCGATCGCTATCTGGCTCCAGTAGCTTCTTCAACTTCGTCTCTTCTTCATTCTTCACTTCTACTCTCTTAAATCTTCATTTCTTCCCAAATGCTCCATAACATAGCAATACCTCCAAACACATATGAAATCACTCCTAATACAATGTAATAATCCCTAGTTACGCTATACAAAGTGTAGCGTATCACTCATGCACATAGAAGGTAAAACCCATCCACGCACAAGATTCAACTCATGCAAACAATTATAATCAGATTAAAAGTTTATGGAATATGCAATAAAACTCATATATGGACTGAATTTATGAAATACAAAACTTCTTCATACATGCAAATCGTATAATTAATGCACGCAGAAAGAAGAAACTCATGAACACATAAGGTAAAACCCATGCACACAGAAGGTAAAACACATGCACACAGAAGGAAAAATTGATGCACACAACTATATTCAGATTAAAAGATTATAGAACATGCTATAAAACTTATCTAAATTGAATTTATGAAATAAACACTTGTTTCTTCGCACAAAAGGTATAATAATTGCCCACAATGAAATGAAATTACCATTTAGTGTTGATATTGTAGTAGTTGGAACTGGACATGCATTAATTGAAAATGGAGTTGAGTTGCGCTAACACGTATACTAGTTAAAATCGGAGCTGCACTAACACATGTACAAGTCGAAACTAAAGTTACACTAATTTTTGGGTGGAAGTGGAGCAACTTGCATTATTCCATTCTAATTCCAATACTTTGGTGTGTCACCTACAGTTTATAATATAAATGTATTGTCAAATTTCACATATATTTTATGCTTTGGTTGATGCTTAACAAAACAAAGAATGCAAACACTCATGAACATAGAAGGAAAACTCTCATGCACACATAAGGCAAAATCTATGCACACAGAAATTAAACTACATGCACACACTAGGTTCAACTCATGCACATAGCTACAATCAGATTTAAAGTTTATAAAACAAAAAAAAAATGATGCACACAAGAGGTTATACTCATGCACATAGAAGTAAAAACTCATGCACACAAGGAAAAAACTCATGCACACAACTAAATTCATATTTAAAGCTTTTTTTATTTTCTTTTTGAAATGGCAAAGCACGGAGCGTCATTCCGGGAGGAATGAAAAAGATTTAAGGCTTATAAAACATGCTGTAAAACACATCTATACATTAGATTTATGATGCAGACAAACATGTCAAGAAAAATATATCAAGAAAATAGTCATAAAATGCTAACTATGCATATAATGTCTCACTCATGCACACAAATACATTTACTTCTGTACTCAGATATATTGAAGAATCATATGCATACAGATTAGTAATGTTTAGATCAACATCCATCTAACAAACTCAAGCTTATATTGAGCGAGGTAAATAAATCCTTAGATTAAAAATCATCATCCATGGAACACAAGAAAACTAGTAGGCTAGAACCTAGAAAACACCTCCTGGTAGCACTCAAATATGCAAGACTCATGCACGCAGAAGATAAAACTCATGCACACAGAAGGTAAAACTCATGCACACAGAAGGTAAGAGAGTTTAGGGTTTGAGAAGATTATGTTGCTCTATGTGCATGTATTAAACCTTCTGAGTGGGAAGATCGGCTTGTTTGACTTCCTCCGTAGGCAGGGCGGAGGACAATGGAGTTTTCTTCTCCACCTGTAGCATGAAAGCCTTGAACAGTGCCATCTGTTCGTCGGTGAGAGTCATGGGTGATTTTGGTGCGGCCATTGGAGAGTAAGAGAGTTTGAGAGTTTAGGGTTTGAGAAGATTCTGAGAGGAGGCGAGAGGAAGATTAGAGTAGGGGGAGGGAAAGTAGGGTTAAGCCGTCCCTTTAAAAAGATTTCCTTCCGCAAGATCACCACAAAATCCTTCAAACGGTCAAAAATATCGTCATAAAATCCTTCCCCAATTACCGCTGTTCAAACGGTCACAAAATCCCTAAGAATTCGTCCAAAGTTTCCATAATCATGGCAGCTCCAACGTTCACATTTTTACCATAATTTTTCACCACACAATAACCATCATTGCCCTATTACATCAGCACAAGGAACTAAGTTCAAAAGCAGCGTGTCAGGCGGCTGCGCGTATTCCCGAGGTGTAAAAGCGAGCGGCAGATAAGAGATTATGGAGTTCCTTTCACAGTTTTGTCTCAGTATTTGGCAAGGATGGGTTTGGATGCATTTAAGTGATATGTAATAAAATAAATCAAGAGTACACATCCAAACAATGAAATTCGGGGAGGGTCAATTTTGACACAAACATAAACAAGTTCCAGATTGGTGCTAATATAAAAAGATGATCATAGGAGCAGTTTATGTAAGTCAAGCTAGGGAGGGTCTATAATCAATCTTCATTTCGGCTTATAATGCGGGTTCAAATAGATCCGATTGATTATTTTGTGTTCAAAAAAGTACGATTTTGTCAATTTATCATGAGTGAAAGAAGAGTCCGTATATTATGCACGTCATAAAGATAATAACACATTTATAATGAATATGACTATAGAATCAAGGACCATGTAAGCAAACAAGGAACCATAAAATCAATCAATCATTTACTAGTCAAGACAGGGAAATATACAAAGGAACTCAGAACCGCTAGTCAATGACTATCATACCCAGGAGTAACCTGAAGTATTCAAAAGGTTCTCTGTTTAGGGATTTAGTGAATATGTCAGCTATTTGGTCCTCAGTACGACAATGTTCCATGAGAATGATACCCTTTTCCACATTATCTCTAAGAAAATGGTGCCTTATGTCAATGTGTTTAGACTTAGAGTGAAAAACAGGATTCTTAGATATACTAATGGTGCTAGTGTTATCACAAAGAATTCTTAGAGGGCCATAAGACTTACCAAAGTCAGCGAGTTGTTGCTTGAGCCATAGAAGATTTACACAACAAGCCGCAGCTGCAATGTATTCCGACTCAGTGGTGGAGAGGGAAATGGAGGATTGCTTTTTAGATGCCCAAGACACCAGACAGGGACCAAGGAACTGAGCCATCCCATAGGTGCTTTTCCTATTCTTGAGATATCCTGCATAGTCAACATCAGTGTAAGATAAAATTTCAAAGTCGTCACTTTTAGGATACCAAAGACACAAATTTTCAGTTCCCTTGAGATATCTAAGGATACGCTTGATAGCCGCCAGATGTTTGACTCTTGGATCTGCTTGGAATCATGCGCACAAGCACACGGAGTACATGATATTTCGACGACTAGCAGTCAGGTATAGAAGGGAACCAATCATTTGCCTGTAGAGAGATTGGTCAGCCTTGATATATGTGGGAACCAGCGTCAGTTTGGTGGTTGGAGAGATTGGAGTGGAGAATGGCTTTGAGGAGCTCATCTGAAATCTGTCCAATAGTTCTTTGACATACTTTTGCTGATGGATTTGGGTTCCTGTGGGGGAGTTGATTTATTTGCAGTCCCAGAAAGAATGTGAGTTCCCCAATCATACTCATTTCGAATTCACTGCTCATGAGATCCTTGAACTTCTCTACAAGGGACAGGTTAGTGGAATCAAAGATAATATCATCGACATAAACCTAGACAACCAGGATGTCTTCATTTTGTTCAAGAAGAAAGAGAGTTTTATCAATCAAACCTCCTTTGTATCCATTTGATATCAGGAACTGAGCTAACCTGTCATACCACGCTCGTGGTGCCTGTTTGAGTCCATAGAGGGATTTGTCGAGGAAGTATACATGATCGGGTCTGCTTTTGTCCTCAAAGCCAGAGGGTTGTTTGACATATACTTCTTCTTGAAGAAATCCATTTAAGAATGCAGTCTTGACGTCCATTTGGTATAGTTTGAAGCCCTTGTGAGTAGCAACGGCGATCATGAGACGAATGGCTTCCATTCGAGCAACTGGGGCAAAAGTCTCATCATAGTCAATACCTTCTTGTTGACAATACCCTTGGGCGACAAGTTGTGCTTTATTTCTGGTGACCATGCCTGAGTCGTCTAGTTTGTTTCGAAAGATCCATTTAGTTCCAATGATAGTTCTGTCTGAGGGACGAGGAACAAACCTCCAAACTTTGTTTCTTTCAAATTAATGAAGTTCCTCATGCATGGCATGTACCCAGTCCGCATCATTGAGGGCTTACTTGTAGTTCTTAGGCTCAAGAACAGAGAGGAACGGAGTGAAGGCACATAAATTATTTAATGAGGATCTGGTGGAGGGACCTGTCTTGTCAAAAGGAGAGAGAATCTGATTAACTGGATGAGAGTCCTTGTATTTGTAGTTGACCACCGGAATGGATGATGAAGAAGGTACATTTTGAGGGACCGCGTTGACATCGGTCTCATTTGAGTCTAGGTTCTCTGACGGGGGATCTGGAGTTGAGTCAGAGGAACAAGGAGCAATGGGAGGGGATTCTTCATTTTGTACAAGGGAACTTGGGTCAGGATTGCTAAGAGTAGGAGTTTCCTCCGGGTGCTCATTTTCAATTCCGGTAGGATTCAAGGAGAAGCCAGGTAGTGAAGAGGAGCTAGGAGCAAAAAGATACTCTTCTTCATCAACATTGTTGTCACATGTGGGAGGTACCTGTGAAGACACATGAAAAGCAGATTCATTGAAAACAACGTGAATGGATTCTTCAAACTTGGATGTCCTCGTGTTGAACACTTTGAAGGCTTTGCTGTTTGGGATATATCCCAAGAAGATCCCTTCATCACTCCTAGGATCGAACTTGCCAATGGGAGTCTTGCCGTTGTTGTGGACGAAACACTTGCACCCAAATACCTTGAGATGAGATATGTTGGGAACTCGACCATGAAGGAGTTCATAAGATGTCTTCTCAATCTGGGGGCGAAGCATGGCTCTGTTTAAAATGTAGCATGCAGTGTTGACAGCCTCGGCCCAAAATCTTTGAGAGAGGCCTGTTGAGATGAGCATGGTACGAGCCATATCTTCAAGTGTCATGTTCTTTCTTTCAACCACTCCATTTTGTTGGGGAGTTCTGGGCGCAGAAAAGTTGTGAGTAATCCCCTTTTCCCTGCAAAAGGTTAGGAACTTTGCATTTTAGAATTCGGTTCCGTGATCGGAACGAATAGCCTTAATTTTGTGTCCCAGTGACATTTCGAGAATGGGAACTATTTCACAGAATCTATCAAACACAACGTCTTTAGATTTTATGAAAATAGTCCACGTATATCTCGAGAAGTCAACCACAAACACAAGAATGTATCTGTTACCTCCAATACTTTGAGTACACATAGGACCACAAAGGTCCATATGGATCAGTTCCAGAGGTTTGGAGGTACTAATGATGGTTTTAGGTTTGAAGGAACTACGTACCTGTTTGCCTCAAACACATTCAGAGCAGAAATCAGATTCATCTACCTTGATGGAAGGTAGACCGTGGACCAGTTCCTTTCTTTGAAGTTTATGAATGAGATTTAGACTTGCATGTCCCAGTCGTTGATGCCACAGAGTGTATTTATTTTTCATTGTGGCAAGGCAGAGCTTTTCTTGAGGAGAGTAGCTATGGTCGACGATGTAGACATTATTGAATCTCTTACCTTTAAGGAGAGTCTTCTGAGACTCAGGGTGAATTACAAAACACTCAGAGGGAATAAATAGTACATTGTTCCCTCCTTGATCACACATCTATGACACACTGATTAGATCAAAACCAAGATTATCGACAAGATGAACATCACTTACCTTAATGTTTTCAGAAAGATCAACAGTTCCAGTTCCCAGTATTGCTCCTTTCTTCTTATCACCGAAGGAAATCTTTCCTCCATTGTATCTCTGAAGTGAATGAAGTTGCTCTTTATTATCTGTCATGTGGCATGAAGCACCACTGTCTATGTACCACTTAGCAACATTTTTCACTTCATCCTGCAAGTAGAAACATTAATTTCTACGAACCCAGTCCAGCAAGGCTTTTCTGGGTATGTTAGTCTTATAGTTCCCTCGTTGGGCAGTTCTGGCAATTTTCCGAGTCTTGGAATTAATGTCTTTAACATTTTCATTTGTGGTATAGTATTGAGGGTCATTAATGTCATTGATTTGAGTCCTTCCTTGTCTAAAATTTCTGGAAGCCCTTTCTTCTTGTTTCCTCTTTTTCTCACAATCATATATAAGATGTCCTTGGTTCCTACAGTGCCAGCAAACACGATTAGCGGGAATCCACTGATACTTATCTTGAGTTTTATAGTGAGATTTCTTCTTACCTAGATCAACCTTTTTCCTGGGGGTATTTCTAGGTTTACCCTTTCCCATATTCTTTTACATCTTGTGAATGTGAGGAGTAAAGTATGGGGCATAGGGCGGTTCCTTCGTAGAGGAACTTTCAATCACTTTGATTCTTTGTTCCAGAAATTCATTTTTACTATTAGAGGTCTGAAGAGCTAAGTCAAGTCTTTCATTTTTGGCTTCAAGAGTTTTTGTTATTTCATCAAAGTTTGCATGAGAGTCACAAGGTGGATCAGATGCGTCATGAGATTTATAGCCTAGGCCTCTACTAGGTTTGACAAAGACGGTCTGATTAACAGTTTTCTCATGAATGCATTCAGTAAGAGAATCAAGTTTTTCAATAATGGTTTGCAACATTGATTCAGAAAGATGTGGAGAGGAACTGTTTCCTAGATTCAGTTTTTCATGCAAATAACAAGTAGGACAAGAAATAATTTTCTCAGAAATGATAGCATTTTCATATTTCTTACACCAAGCTTCACTTTCGTCGGATAGAATAGAGATTTCTTCCTCATTTTCAGCAAGTCTTCCTAAGAGGTTACTGTTTTCTTTACTCAAGGATTTGATAAGTTTAACCAGTTGTTTCTTATCATATTTAAGAAGAGTTTCAGATAATTCAGAGAAGGAAGATACCTCAAGGGTTGGTGACTCATTTTCAGGTTGAGCCATGAGACATACTTTGGACATGTCATCCTCAGAGTCACTATCTCCCCATATGGCTTGTGGTTGCGAGACTGTCATGAAGCAGAGTTTTGAGAGATTTAGATCCAGTTCCTTATCCGAATCACTATCACCCCAAGTGGTGGTTGTGACCAAGGCCTTTTTCTTAGCAGGAGCTTCTTCCTCTTTGGGTTTTTCTTCATTCTTAGGACAATCTCTAGCACGATGCCCTAGCTGATCACATTGATAGCATCTTAGTTCCCTCTTTTCCTTTCGATTTTCATTTTTGGGGAACTTGCCTTTATGAAATTTCCTTACTGTGCTTGTCAGTAATGCAGTCATTTCATCGTCATCATCATCAGAGTCAGCCCCAATGGAAAGTCTTTCCAGGACTAGTCAAGGCTAGAGTAATGCCAACTTTAGTGGAGTTTTTCTCATTTCCCTTCATTTTATCTTCATGTCGTTGAGCTTGACCCACCAGTTCCTCTAATGGGAGTTCTCTGATGGAAGGGGTCTGAAGCATGATGTCTTGAGTAACACTAGTGGAAAAAACACTTGTTGCAGCGCCCTTGTTGAGGCGGGCAAACCTTTGCTCGCCTCAACAACTCAAAAATTCGGACCTGTTGAGGCGGGCAAAATTTTGTTCGCCTCAACACGGGTCTGTTGAGGTGGGCAAAATTTTATTCGCCTCAACACGGGTCTGTTGAGGCGGGCAGAGTTTTGCCCGCCTCAACAAGTTATTAAATACTACGTATACCAGATAAAAATCAGACTCCCTTACTCCCTTAAACCATTTTTTATTGATCACACGGATCATTAATATATACCATTGGATCTAATACTCATCCAACGACTCACATTAAAACAATAAAAAAAAAACAAATAACTTTACACTCCTCTCATATCATCCAACGACTCACAGTAAAAACCCTAATGATACTATCCTCTAGCCTCCTCTCATCCTCTCGCCTCCTCTCATCCTCGATCTCATTTTCGTCCAGCAATTTCTCCAAAAATTTCATGACAACAACAAAGCATCGCCATTAGCGTAGCGTTACCCCAACGATTCATCACTCTCTCTCAAGAATCCCCAAATCCTTCTCTCAATCTGTTCCTGTTCTTCGTATATCCCGATTTCCAGTTTCACCCAGTTTGATTCATGGCGTCAGAATGCTGAATCCGTGTGTTTCTTGATTTCGCGATGATGATAGTTAGATCTGAGCTCGGAGGGTTTCGATTCGCGTTAGTTGGAGCAAAGTAGTGTGGCTATGCGAGAGATCTTGATTGTTTAGGGTTTGATAATGGTGGCAGTGATGCTGGAATCCAAGGCTGATAACGCAACGGGGATCTCGAGGCCGCCATTGTTGCCTTCCGAGAGAGAGAATGGGATCAAAGGAGGTGGTAACAGAAGATCTAGGCCTAGAGGGAGGGAGATTCCTTCGAGGTACATGTCGCCTTCTTGCTCTAGCTCTTCGTCTAATTCAACTTCCACATCTGGTACTACTACTACTGCTACTAATTTTGAGAACGAGCACAAATAGTAGCTCAAACCCTAAGAGGTCTCTTTCTGCTGATCGAAAACGTTCAATTACTCCGAGAAGCGGTTTCCAGGCGACGGCCTCGCAAAGGTGAGCATGAGAGGTAGAACTGGTGCGTTGGCCCTAGAATATGAGGATCTTCCCATCGAAGAAGACGAAGAAAGAATTTGTTTTTTCTTTTTCTTTTTTTTCCTGTTTTTTGTGTTACATTTTGTTGTAATCTTCATAAATTTGACAAGTTCCATCAAATTGAAACGTTCCTGTAAAAAAAAAATTGTTTTGACAAATTCCAATAATATAATCTTGGCTATGTATTTGAGGCGACATGGACAGATTCCCCAAAATTTTCTTTTGGTTTTTGTGTATTTGAGGCGAGCAAAAACTACCAATTAGAGGCGGGCAAAAAAACAATTGAGGGGGGCAAAACAAAAATTGAGGCGGGTAGGATATAATTTGAAGTGTAATATTCGCTCCATGTTGAGGCGGGCACTGTTTTGACCGCCTCAACAATTGACTTGTTGATGCCCGCCTCAACAAGTATTTACTTGTTGCAGCCCCCCCTGTTGCAGCGACCCCTGCCCGCCTCAACATGGGGGTTTTTGCCCGCCTCAACAGGTGTTTTTTCCACTAGTGTAACAACAAACTTTGAGTTTAGTCCATTAATGAACACCATGGATTTAGACCATTCTTCAAGCTTTACCCCACAAGCACGAAGTTTGTTGCAGAGTATCTCCAGACGAACATGATAGGAGGAGACATTTTCAGTTTCAAGCATCTTGAATTTATGATATTCTCCTTGTAGATCGAACTTTCTTCTATTTTGGAGATCTTCACTTCCTAAGTTGAAAGTTTCAAGAGCTTTCCACATATCTTTTGCATTGTTGATGCCCATGAACTTATCCTGATCTGACTTGGAGAGGGCATTCAGTATGTATTGTCTTGCTTTAGCATTTTTCTCTTGTTGAGAAAATTGTTCAGTGGTCCATCGCTTGAAGTCAAGATCTGGCTTAGGATCAGCTGGGTCCTTCAGGACTTCGTAGTTTCCATGCTCAACAATTTTCCAACAAATCATGTCATTTGTTTGGAAGAAACCAGTCATTTGTTCCTTCCACCATTGGAATTGGCCAGGTTTCAAAAAGTAAGGCTTGTTTGTCGAGATTCCTAGTTCTGGTTCGCTTGGACGAGACATGTTGATAACCTGCGAGTAACACACAATCTAGAGCTCTAGCTCTGATACCAATTGTAGGATCTGTATGTTAGTATCAAGGGAAGTGTGACAAAGAGTTGTCCAGTTCCTAGGCACAGTGGAAGTAATATAACAAGTTATCAACGCAATTACTTAAGGTGGAAACCCTAGATAACCAAATAGTTATCTTTGGATGAAAACCACCCCTCTTTCGAGGATTGAAAAGTCTACTTGTATATTTAGTCAATGAGTTTAGAGAAGAACGAGATTACAAACTTATTGCTAAGTACTAACCTAGTTCCTATCAGAAACTCTCATATGATAATACCAGTGGACCTACTTGATGTTATTTTGCAAGAACAACTTCTCTTTTCTCTTAGTCTGATGCACTTCAAGCTCCGTCAAAATACATAGGTCTAAGAACATAAAGATTATCATATATATAGGAGGGAAGTCTGCCGTATAAAGATATTCCAAGAATATATTATACGTCAAACTACTTTCCTAATTTATGACAATCTCTATGGCTTTCAAGTTAACCTAAGTAACTCAAGATCTTCTAGATATTACATGGACCGATTACAACCAACTTTAGCAATATCCTAACAAGGAAAAGATCTTCTACAAGATCTTCTCGGTTCGCCGCCCACACTAGGGTTAGGAGTAACACGGATGTAACGTAGTTCCCTCTGGCTTCCCTTAATACTTCATCAGTGTAGGATCTGTATGTTAGTATCAAGGGAACTGTGACAAAGAGTTGTCCAGTTCCTAGGCACAGCGGAAGTAATAAAACAAGTTATCAACGCAATTACTTAAGGTGGAAACCCTAGATAACCAAATAGTTATCTTTGGATGAAAACCACCCCTCTTTCGAGGATTTAAAAGGTCTACTTGTATATTCAATCAACGAGTTTAGAGAAGAACGAGATTACAAACTTATTGCTAAGTACTAACCTAGTTCCTATCAGAAACTTCTCATATGATAATACCAGTGAACTTACTTGATGTTCTTTTGCAAGAACATTTCTCTCTTTTCTTAGTCTGATGCACTTCAAGCTCCGTCAAAATACATGAGTCTAAGAACATAAAGATCATCATATATATAGGAGGGAAGTCTCCCGTATAAAGATATTCCAAGAATATATTATACGTCAAACTACTTTCCTAATTTATGACAATCTCTATGGCTTTCAAGTTAACCTAATTAACTCAAGATCTTCTAAATATTACATGGACCGATTACAACCAACTTTAGCAATATCCTAACAAGGAAAAAATCTTCTACAAGATCTTCTCGGCTCGCCGCCCACGCTAGGGTTAGGAGTAACACGGATGTAACGTAGTTCCCTCTGGCTTCCCTTAATACTTCACCAGCTTCAAATCTTCAATCTTTTCATCTGAAATATCAAGATAAACTATACCATAGTATATGCTAAGGTTGTCATCTTAAAAACAAAGAGTAATAGTGGAAAGGAACCTATTGAGGAACCAGAGTTCCTTAGGTCCCTATTCCAACAATTTCCCCTTTTTTTGATGATGACAAAATCATATAAGTGTAATCACAGAGACAATAGGCAATTTTGAATATAAGACTCAGGACAAAGATACTTAGACCAGACGCTTCAACGAGTCCCCCTTAACCTTTGAATTTTCTAACAAGTTCCCCCTAAACATGATACCAGTCCTATTGGTTCCAAGATTTCAGAGTATATTCCCCCTTTTGAAATCATCAAAAATATATGAAGATAATATAAGGAACAATGATGCAAAACAGTGATAATCAAGACTCACAAGTCATAGAACACCAAAATATAATTATTTTCATTCATGAGCCCAAAGACAACTGCGACTCAGACAGACAAACACAAAAAAAATAACAAACTCATGAAGCAGAGAGAACAACAAGAACAAAAGGATTGATGTCCTGGGGAACCCTAAGGGAATTCTATGCCAACTACATCGGAGGAACTGCTGGAGAAACCCTATCCTCGCTTGGTAGTGAGAACTTCGGCAAGCTTGACGAAAGCAGAGTTGAGGTCACGAACAGCAGCCGAAATTTCTCGCAGTTCCTCAACAATCTCTGAGGTGGCCTCCTCTTGATCATCTGCAGGAGTGGGTCGAGCAAGTATGTTTCTGGAGGGCCTGGACTTCTTGGAGACAGTCTCTTCCACCTTGAGATTGTTGATGTAGGAGTCATCCATATTGTGGGAGAAAGAAGTCTCTCCCTCTGTTGCCGGGTAGATGTCAAGTCACTCCAAAAGAGCCTTGATGATTGTAGGGAACGACAGGGAATGGGATGGATGGCTATGGCATGCCTGCATGTGATGCATAATGATCTTAGGCAGGTCGAGGAACTCCCTAAAGACGATCTTATCCATGAAAACAACATCAACGATGAGAACAATACTCCTCTTTTCCTGGCGAGGAACAACGTTGTTGATGAGGAAGGCATGGAGCAGCTTCATAGACAAGGAGAGGAACCTGGTATTGAGTTCCTTGAGGTCCGGGTTCCCAAAGACAGTCCTGGCATAGTCGCTTTTCTTTGTGGTCTGATGCATTTTGTGGATAGCAAAGAACCCAGTTCCTGTTGGAATGCCGAAAACCGAGGAGATCATCTCTGTGGTGATCTTGTACAGCTTCCCCCGAATGTTGACCACTATATCCTGGGGATCCTCAACTTCTGATACTTGAGCGAAAGACATAGAAGAGTAGAAGGACCGGATTACCTCTTCATTGACGCTATGAGGGTTGGAGAACAAGGATTCCTAGCCTTGTGAAGTCAAGAGGGAGCGGAAGGTGGCAACTTCACTCAGTTCCGAGTTCCAGAGCTCGGGGTCCACAAATAGAGGACCTAAGATTTTCCTCTCAATAAATTCCAATTTGAGAGAAGTGGTGGCGGTTGCGAGAGAGCTGGAGGAGGAGACTGTCGGCTTTGCAGATCTTGTGCGAGCAGCGACGGAGGTGGATTTGAGTTTCTTTGCTTGGCGACCATCGTGAGTGGTGGTCTTGGTGATGACTGGTTCGTCATCATCAGCCTCTTCCCTAAGGCGCTTGAGGAAAGCGTTGCCCACGTTGGCTGGCTCAGGGACGCTGGGAGGTGGAGAGGGATTGCCCTGGGAGTGGGGTGAGGAGTGCTGGTGGGATTTGTGGGGGGGGGGGGGGGGAGTGAGTGGAGGAGTCACTTTTGGCAGGGCTGTGGGTAGGTTTTGTGGAGCTCTCTGAAGGAGGAGGAGATTTAGCCGGAGATGAGGAGGGGGAGATGTAAGGGATGATGGCCATAGCTATGGGGTCGGGGGAGGGTGAGTTGTTTTTTGGTGGTGAGGCTGGTATTGAGGAGGGCAGTAGAGTGGAGGAGGATATGGGAAGATCGGCTTGTTTGACTTCCTCCGTAGACAGGGCGGAGGACGATGGAGTTTCCTTCTCCACCTGTAGCGTGGAAGCCTTGAATAGTGCCATCTGTTCGTCGGTGAGAGTCATGGGTGATTTTGGTGCGGCCATTGGAGAGTAAGAGAGATTGAGAGTTTAGGGTTTGAGAAGATTCTGAGAGGAGGCCAGATGAAGATTAGAGCAGGGGAGGGAAAGTAGGGTTAAGCCATCCCTTTAAAAAGATTTTCTTCCGCAAGATCATCACAACATCCTTCAAACGGTCAAAAATATCGTCATAAAATCCTTCCCCAATTACCGTTGTTCAAACGGTCACAAAATCCCTAAGAATTCGTCCAAAATTCCCATAATCATGGCAGCTCCAACGTTCACATTTTTACCATAATTTTTCACCACACAATAACCATCATTGCCCTGTTACAACGGCACAAGGAACTAAGTTCAAAAGCAGTGTGTCAGGCGGTTGCGCGTATTCCCGAGGCGCAAAAGCGAGCGGCAAAGAGATTATGAAGTTCCTTTCACAGTTCCATCTCAGTAGTTGGCAAGGATGGGTTTGGATGCATTTAAGTGATAGGTAATAAAATAAATCAAGAGTACACATCCAAACAATGAAATTCAGGGAGGGCCAATTTTGACACAAACATAAACAAGTTCCAGAGTGGTACTAATATAAAAAGATTATCATAGGAACAGTTTATGTAAGTCAAGCTAGGGAGGGTCTATAATCAATCTTCATTTCGGCTTATAATAAGGGTTCAAATAGATCCGATTGATTATTTTGTGTTCAAAGAAGTACGATTTTGTCAAATTATCATGAGTGAAAGCAAAGTCCGTATATTATGCACGTCACAAAGATAATAACACATTTATAATGAATATGACTATAGAATCAAGAACCATGTAAACATACAAAGATCCGTATAAATCAATCAATCATTTACTAGTCAAGACAAGGAAATATACAGGGGAACTCAGAACCACTATTCAATGGAAATCATGCCCAGGAGTAGCCTAAAGTATTCAAAAGGTTCTCTATTTAGGGCTTTAGTGAATATGTCAGCTATTTGGTCTCTATTTAGGAGTACCCTTTTCCACATTATCTCTAAGAAAGTGGTGCCTTATATCAATATGTTTAGACTTAGAGTGAAAGACATGATTCTTAGATATACTAATGGTGCTAGTGTTATCACAAAGAATTTTTAGAGGACCATAGGACTTACCGAAGTCAGCAAGTTGTTTCTTGAGCCATAGGAGATTTGCACAACAAGCTGCAGCTGCGATGTATTCTGACTCAGTGGTTTAGATGGAAATGGAGGATTGCTTTTTAGATGCCCAGGACACCAAGCATGGACCAAGGAACTGAGCCATCCCTGAGGTACTTTTCCTGTTCTTGAGATATCCTACATAGTCAGCATCAGTGTAGGATAGTATTTCAAAATCATCACTTTTAGGATACCATAAGCACAAGTTCTCAGTTCCCTTGAGATATCTAAGGATACGTTTGATGGCAGCCAGATGTTTGACTCTTGGATCTGCTTGGAATCGTGCACATAAGCACACGGAGTACATGATATATGGGCGACTAGCCGTCAGGTATAGAAGGGAACCAATCATTTGCCTGTAGAGAGATTGATCAGCCTTGATGTCTGTGGGAACCAGCGTCAGTTTGGTGGTTGGAGAGATTGGAGTGGAGAATGGATTAGACGAGCTCATTTGAAATCTATCCAGGAGTTCTTTGACATACTTTTGCTGATGGATTTGAGTTCCTGTGGGAAGTTGATTTATTTGCAATCCCAGAAAGAATGTGAGTTCCCCAATCATACTCATTTCGAATTCGCTGCTCATGAGATCCTTGAACTTCTCTGCAAGTGACAGGTTAGTGGAGCCAAAGATAATATCATCGACATAAACCTGGACAACCAAGATGTCTTCATTTTGTTCAAGAAGAAAGAGAGTTTTATCAATCAAACCTCTTCTGTATCCATTGGATATCAGGAACTGAGCTAACCTGTCATACCACGCTCGTGGTGCTTGTTTGAGTCCATAGAGAGCTTTGTCGAGGAAGTATACATGGTCGGGTCTGCTACAGGGGGTTGCTTGACATATACTTCTTCTTGAAGAAATCCATTCAAGAATGCAGTCTTAACGTCCATTTGGAATAGCTTAAAACCCTTGTGAGTAGAAAAGGCGATCATGAGACGAATGGAAGCAACAGGGGAAAAGGTCTCATCATAGTCAATGCCTTCTTGTTGACAATACCCTTGGGCGACAAGTCGTGCTTTATTTCTGGTGACCATGCCTGAGTCGTCAAGTTTGTTTCTAAAGATCCATTTAGTTCCAATGATGGTTCTGTCTGAATGACGAGGAACCAGCCGCCAAACTTTGTTCCTTTCAAATTGATGAAGTTCCTCATGCATGGCATGCACCCAGTCCGCATCATTGAGGGCTTCCTTGTAGTTCTTAGGCTCAAGAACAGAGAGGAACGCCGTGAAGGCACATAAGTTGTTCAATGAGGATCGAGTGGAGGGACATGTCTTGTCAAAAGGTGAGAGAATCTGATCAACTGGATGAGAGCCCTTGTATTTATAGTTGACTACAGGAATTGATGATGAAGAAGGTTCATCCTGAGGAGCCGTGTTGACATCGTTCTCAATTGAGTCTAGGTTCTCTAACGGAGGATCTGGAGCTTAATCAGAGGAACCAGGAACAATGGGAGGAGAGTCGTCATCTTGCATAGGGGAACTGGGTCCAGAATTGTTGGGAGTAGGATTTTCCTCAGGGTGCTCATTCACGATTCTGGTAGGATCCAAGGTGAATTCAGGTAATGAAGAGGAACTTGGAGCAAAAAGATCCTCTTCTTCATCAGCATTATTGCCACCTGTGGGAAGAACCTGTGAAGACACATGAAAAGCAGATTCATTGAAAACAACATGAATGGATTCTTCAAACTTGGATGTCCTCGTGTTGAATACTTTAAAGGCTTTGCTGTTAGGAATGTATCCCAAGAAGATCCCTTCATCACTCCTGGGATCAAACTTCCCAATGGGAGTTTTGCTGTTGTTGTGGACGAAGCACTTGCACCCAAAAACCTTGAGATGAGATATGTTGGGAACTCGACCATGAAGGAGTTCATATGAAGTCTTCTCAATCTGGGGGCGAAACATGGCTCTGTTTAGAATGTAACATGCAGTGTTGACAGCCTCATCCCAAAATCTTTGAGAGAGGCCAGCTGAGATGAGCATAGTGCGAGCCATATCTTCAAGAGTCTGATTCTTTCTTTCAACCACTCCATTTTGTTGAGGGGTTCTGGGCACAAAAAAGTTGTGAGTAATTCCCTTTTCCCTGCAAAAGGTTAGGAACTTTGCATTTTGGAACTCGGTTCCGTGATCGGAACGAATAGCCTTAATTTTGTGTCCCAGTGACATTTCGAGAGTGAGAACTATTTCACAGAATCTATCAAACACCACGTCTTTCGATTTTATGAAAATAGTCCACGTGTATCTCGAGAAGTCATCTACAATCACAAGAATGAATTTGTTACCTCCAATACTTTGAGTATGCATAGGACCACAGAGGTCCATATGGATCAGTTCCAGAGGTTTGGAGGTACTTATAATAGTTTTAGGTTTAAAGGAACTACGTACCTATTTGCCTCGAACACATTCAGAACAGAAATCAGATTCATCTACCTTGATGGAAGGAAGGTCGTGGACCAGTTCCTTTCTTTGAAGTTTATGAATGAGATTTAGACTTGCATGACCAAGTCGTTGATGCCACAGGGTTGATTTGTTCATCATTGTGGCAAGGCAGAGCTTCTCTTGAGGAGAGTAGCTAAGGTCGAGGATGTAGACATTATTGAATCTCTTACCTTTAAGGAGAGTATTCTGAGACTCAGGATGAATCACAAAGCACTCAGAGGGAGTAAATAAGACATTGTTCCCTCCTTGATCACACAGTTGTGACACACTGATTAGATCAAAACCAAGATTATCCACAAGATGAACGTCACTTACCTTAATGTTTTCAGAAAGATCTACAGTTCCAGTTCCCAGTATTGCTCCTTTCTTCTTGTCACCGAAGGAAATCTTTCCTCCGTTGTATCTCTGAAGTGAATGAAGTTGCTCTTTATTACTTGTCATGTGACATGATGCACCACTGTCTATGTACCACTTAGCAACATTTTTCACTTCAGCCTGCAAGGAAAACATTAATTTTTACGAACCTAGTCCAGCCAAGCTTTTCTGGGTAAGTTAGTCTTAAGGTTCCCTTGTTGGGCAGTTCTGACATTTTTCTGAGTTTTGGAATTAGTATCTCTACCATTCTCATTTGGGGTATAGTATTGAGGGTCATTAATGTCATTGATTTGAGTCTTTCCATGTCTGAATTTCCTAGATGCCTTTTCCTCCTGTTTCCTCTTTTTCTGACAATCATATATAAGATGTCCTTGGTTCCCACAGTGCCAGCAAACACGATTAGTGGGAATCCACTGATACTTATCTTGAGTTTTGTAGTGAGATTTCTTTTTTACTTAGATCAACCTTTTTCTTGGGGGTATTTCTAGGTTTACCCTTTCCCATATTTTTATACATGTCGTGAATATGAGGACTGAAGTATGGGGCACAGGGTGGTTCCTTTGTAGAGGAACTTTCTATCACTTTGATTCTTTGTTCCAAATATTCATTTTTGCTATTTGAGGTTTGAAGAGCTAAGTCAAGTCTTTCATTTTTTGCCTCAAGATTTTTGGCTATTTCATCAAAGTTGGTATGAGAGTCACAAGGAGGGTCAAACACGTCATGACGTTTATAACCTAGGCCTCTACTTGGTTTAACAAAGACGGCCTGAGTAACAATTTTCTCATGAATACATGCAGTAAGAGAGTCAAGTTTCTCAATGATGGTTTGCAATATGGATTCAAAAGGTTGTGAGGAGGAACTGTTTCCTAAGTTCGGTTTTTCATGAAAATCACATGTAGGACAAGTAGTGATTTTGTTGTGTATGATAGCATTTTCATATTTCTTGCACCAAGCTTCACTTTCCTCAGATAGTATAGAGATTTCTTTCTCATTTTCAACTAGTCTCCCTAACAGATTGCTATTTTCTTTGCTCAGAGATTTGATAAGTTTGATCAATTGTTTCATATCATATTTGAGAAGAGTTTCAGATAGTTCAGAGAAGGAAGATACCTCAATAGTTGGTGACTCATTTTCAGGTTGAGCCATGAGACATACTTTGGTCATGTCATCCTCAGAGTCACTGTCTCCCCATATGGCTTCTGTTTTCGAGACTGTCATGAAGCAGACCTTTGATGGATTTAGATCCAGTTCCTTGTCAGAGTCACTATCACCCCAATTTGTGGTAGCGACCAAGGCCTTTTTCTTAGCAGGAGCTTCTTCCTCTTTGGGCTTCTCTTCATTTCTGGGGAACTTGCCTTTATGAAATTTCCTCACTGTGCTTGTAAGCAAGGCAGTCATTTCATCGTCATCATCATCAGAGTCAGCTCCAGTGGAGAGTCTTTCCAGGACTTTGGTTAAGGCTAGAGCAATCCCATCTTCAGTGGAGCTTTTCTCATTTCCCTTCATTTTATCTTCATGACGTTGAGCTTGCCCAACGAGTTCCTCTAAAGGGAGTTCCCTAATGGAAGGGGTTTGAAGCATGATATCTTGAGTAACAGAAAATTTTGAGTTTAATCCATTTATAAACACCATGGATTTTGACCATTCTTCAAGCTTTACTCCACAGGCACGAAGTTTGTTGCAAAGTATCTCCAGACGACCATGATAAGAAGAGACGTTTTCAGTTTCAAGCATCTTGAATTTGTGATATTCTCCTTGTAGATCGAACTTTCTGCTATTTTGGAGATCCTCACTTCCTAGGTTGAAAGTTTCAAGAGCTTTCCACATATCTTTAGCATTGTCGATGCCCATAACCTTATCCTGATCAGATTTGGAGAGGGCATTCAGAATGTATTGTCTGGCTTTGGCATTTTTCTCTTGTTGAGAGAATTGTTCAGTGGTCCAACGCTTGAAGTCAAGTTCTGACTTGTGATCAGCCGGATCCTTTGGGACTTCGTAGTTTCCATGCTCGACAATTTTCCAGCATATCATATCATTAGTTTGGAAGAAACCGGTCATCTTTTCCTTCCACCATTGAAATTGACCTGGTTTCAACAAGTAAGGCATGTGATACGCTACACTTTGTATGGCGTAACTAGGGGTTATTACATTAGTTTAGGAGTGTTATCACAAGTATTTGGAGCTATTGTTATATTCTGAGTTGTTTATGAAGAAGTGAAGAAATGAAGACCAGAACCGAAGAAGAAGAGGATCAAAGATTGAAGACATGAAGACGAAGACACCCTGCGGAGCAGCGGCGATCGCCACCATCACTATGGCGATCGCCATTCTACAACAGGAGCATTTCAGGAGTTCGAGAGAGCATGGTGATCGCCATGACTATATGGCGATCGCCATGGGGTGACAGAGACGAGGCAAAGTTTTACATGAAGACCGCGATCGCCAGTCATCCATGGCGATCGCCACAACAAGGCCGAAGATATTCCGGACTTTCCTTATTTTCCTTATTTTATTTTATTTCTTTTACCTTGTTTTATTTCGTTTAGGATCTTTCGTTTACCATATATTTTGGGGTTAGTTCTCTATTTAAGGACCCTAGTTTCTTTCTTTCTATCATATCTTTTCTATCATCTTTTCCATCAGACAATTTAGTTCTGCAACCATGAGCAGGAACTAATCTCCATTGTTTTACTTAGCGGTTGAAACATTCAGTTATTAAGTTGTGAGATTTCTAAACTCTTGTTCTTTTCCTATGGGTTTGTATTAATTCTCTTGTTCTTCATCTATTGATTTCTATTAGTTTTACTAGCTTGATCACCTAGTTTGATTGATAGTATTCTATTGCTAGACTAGGAATATACGGTGGAATTCCTTGTCATTGTAGCGCTCATATCTGCATGATCTGGTAGTTGATTGCTTTTATGAAAGAGAATTGATTGCATGTTAATACTTGACGGTTGTAAGTTATTGCATGCATCCTTATGATTCCTGTGCCCTTTGCTGCTATTTCATATAATCTTGAGAGGTTTCCCTGATTGTTGAATAGTAAGTATTATCAGGACCGGTTGACCTGCTGATATATTAAAGATTGGAATAGGAACATTCCCTAGGATTGAATAGAACTTGAGATAAATCTATGATCAACTTGATTGACTGTTGTGTGGATACTTGCTAGGTGAAACCCCTTCTCATCATATTCTCACCCAAACTCCCTTTGTTTGATACTTGTTACTTTTGTGTTTCATACAATCAAAACCCCCCCTTTTGGTTACTTGTTACTAGTTAATATTTCACTTGACTGCATTGATTTGGTGTTTTGATTCCCTTGGGTTCGACCTTTACTTACTTGCTATACTCTAGTTAGTGTTTAGAGTTTATTTCTTTGATTTGGCACTACGACTTTAGCCTCATCAGCATGTTTGTTGAGATACCTAGTTCTGGTTCGTTTGGACGAGACATGTTGATAACCTGCGAGTAACACACAATTAAGAGCTCTAGCTCTAATACCAATTGTAGGATCTGTATGTTAGTATCAAGGGAACTGTGACAAAGAGTTGTCCAATTCCTAGGCACAACGGAAGTAATAGAACAAGTTATCAACTCAATTACTTAAGGTGGAAACCCTAGATAATGAAATAGTTATCTTTGGGTGAAAACCATCCCTCTTTCGCAAATTTAAAAGGTCTACTTGTATATTCAATCAACGAGTTTAGAGAAGAACGAGATTACAAACTTATTGCTAAGTACTAACCTAGTTCCTATCAGAAACTTCTCAGATGATAATACCAGTGAACTTACTTGATGTTTTTTTGCAAGAACACTTCTCTCTTTTCTTAGTCTGATGCACTTCAAGCTCCGTCAAAATACATGAGTCTAAGAACATAAAGATTATCATATATATAGGAGGGAAGTCTGCCGTATAAAGATATTCCAAGAATATATTATACGTCAAACTACTTTCCTAATTTATGACAATCTCTATGGATTTCAAGTTAACCTAATTAACTCAAGATCTTCTAAATATTACATGGACCGATTACAACCAACTTTAGCAATATCCTAACAAGGAAAATATCTTCTACAAGATCATCTCGGCTCGCCGCCCACACTAGGGTTAGGAGTAACACGGATGTAACGTAGTGCCCTCTGGCTTCCCTTAATACTTCATCAGCTTCAAATCTTCAATCTTTTCATCTGAAATATCAAGATAAACTATATCATAGTATATGATAAGGTTTTCATCTTCAAAACAAAGCGTAATAGTGGAAAGGAACCTATTGAGGAACCAGAGTTCCTTAAGTCTCTATTCCAACAATCAGCTTCAAATCTTCAATCTTTTCATCTGAAATATCAAGATAAACTATACCATAGTATATACTAAGGTTGTCATCTTCAAAACAAAGAGTAATAGAGGAAATAAATCTATTGAGGACCTTATTCCAACAATGTTATTGTTAGTCGAACTATCTGTTAGTGGATTGTTGTTCGTATATGAAGTTTAATTTGTTGAGAGAGTGGTGTCATTTTCGTGGATTGCTATTTGTTCTGATGAGTTTTAATGGCATACATGTTGTGAGATTTTGGCATTAGTTATGTCAAAATGAAAGAATAGATAATGTGATGACACTATTTCAAAAAAAAAAAAATGACAGAATCTTAGTAGAATTAATGACATAAGCTATTTGACCTACTTTTGGTGACACTATTTTAAACTTAGTACTATATGGATTGCGGCTACCTACTTGATTGGTTCCTCCCTGTGTGATATTTATTGTTGTGATTGATCTACTTGGATTGCGTTGTGCCTATGAGACTAACCGTTTAAATTTAGAGATTGTCATCACTAAAACACAGGGTGTTTGATAATGTGTGTTAATGACATTATTAATCCATGCAATTCTTATAACGACACTTTTTATAAGTTCAATGACATTTTAGTTAATAGTTTCTATCTTTCTAATGACACTTTTAAATACTACTGTAGGTTTAAATATGGATCCAATTGAATGTGAATATTACATTTATCAAGAACAACGTTTTGATGCGAGGATTAAATTTTTTCATCAGCCGGATATCTTTGGTATTATAAGATCTCATCTTGGAAAGCCTGAGTGGGAATCCTTATGCAATGGTTGCCTAGGTCCAGTAGTTAAACTTGAGCTGAAACTGAAGTTCAATGCTCAAATAATCGACTATGTCTTGTCGAATGAGATTAACACTTACAAGGAGAAAGAAATGTGGTTTTTGGTGAAGGGTCATATTGCCCATTCCTCATTGGTAGAGTTTGTTGTCGTAGCTGGTATTGATGCTTCTAATTACCCTTCTCCACCAATTGGTTATTTTGATACGAAGGTTGTTCTTGGTAGGAAGAAGTGTAGTTATGCTAATCTTCTAGATATGTTTTATGAAGAGGAAGATTAGGCAAAAGAGTTGGTTGTTGTTCATGTTAGGATCCTTGATGGAATGTTGTTTTCTGAGCACGAATTTTGGGTTCATCGGTGACAAAATAGGTGTTCAAACGAGCCAAAAAAAATGTGCATGCGAGGCGGAATTTTTGCCGAATTATTCGTGTGTGTCCGTTTTTTACGTTTGCAAAATTGACTTGTGGTCCTTTCTCCCATAATAGGGAAATGCAAAATTGACTCGGACTCGAAAACCATACCGAAATAGACCAGATAAGAGTCATTTCAATCATGTATCCCGTAGAAGTATTTCATTTATTCTAAAACCCGAAAAGGCAGGATGGACATATTTTGTTAATTTTCAAATATAAATAATATGTAAAATACAATTGATATTAATGTTTTCGAAAAATCATCTAACATAATAATACAATAAAAAATAAAACTTCAATTTTTGGTCTAATCCGATCTGAATCGGATATTAGGGTTGTTTATAATGTCCCTTAAATTTATTAACTAGCGTAGTCCTCGCGCCATGCGTGAGTGATTGTTTGACGTTTATTTATGTTGTAATTTATATATATCGCTAATTTATGATATTGTGAATTTATTGAATCTCACTTTTATCAGTTTTCTTAAAAAGTTCAAAATTGATTTTTATTTATAAAATTTGGACATAAAATTCAAATAATGATGGAATAAATTAATCATGTGCCTATAGTTAAACGATTTTTCTAACTTATGCCCTAAAAGCTTAGGATAAGCAACTTATAATGAAAACTAGCGTAATCTCCGTGCCATGCAAAGGTGTATATAAAATTATAATTATAATTATAATATAATATAAGAACAATTAATATAAAAGGGTATATATATTTTGAATATTTTTATGTAATTTCAATTTGATCTTTTATTATAATATAAATTTAATTTTTCGTGCATTTCTAATAATGTTACATAAAAAATTATGAATATAGATTTCATATAAGAAATAGTAATCATGATATTAGTAATGGAATAAAAAATAGAGGTTTTTGCATATAATCACCCTTTATTTGGGTCAATTTGCATAGAACCACCCCTTATATCACTATTGATTTATAACTACCCACTATTTTACTTTTTATTACAAAATCTCATCATCGACTAACTTCTGTTAAATTTTCCATCCAAATATTGAAATTACGATTTTTCCCTTGTCTTTTTAATTAATTACATAAATTACCATTCTCAATCTCAAATTGGGGGGTTCTTGATAAAATTTGATTTCTCAACCCTAAATTCAAAATTCGATTCGGTTTCAAAGAAATTGATTAATAATTTGGATAATTTATCATCCCTACCTAATTATTTGAGAAATTGGAGGCTCTCAATTTCTCTAATAATTAAGTAGGGAGGATAAAATTTTATGCATGCTTATAAAATTTTCTTAAATTATTCTATTGATCATTATTTTAAATTTATGGAAAAGTGTCATGTAATAATACTTGTTAAAATGATAAATGAGAATGATTGTGGACCATTGGATCTAGAGAAGAGCCCATATGATGACACGTGGCACCCCTTGTCATGCCTTGTCACCTTCGTCGGGCCACCGCCGGACCTCCGTCGGGCCACCGCCGGACCTCCGCCGGACCACCGCCGGACCACCGCCAACCACCTCCGACCACCGCCGTACCACCTTTGGGCGTTGCCGGAATAAAATTGCCACAAAGATGTATAAAATTGTTCACAAATATTTCAAAATTATTTATTACTAAATGTTCATCACGTTGTTCATAAATGTTCATCACAATGTTCATAAATGTTCATTTGTATATACTCTACTCAATGTTCATCACATTAGACTTTATAGTTCACCAACTGAATGTTCATCATATTCTACTTAAATGTTCACCAATTGAATGTTCATCATATTATACTTAAATGTTCACCAACTGAATGTTCATCACATTATACTTAAATGTTCATCAAATTATATTTAAATGTTCACCAAGTTTATTACACTTAAATGTTTATGTTATTTGGACAAACGGCGAACCACCATCGGACCACCACCGCACCACCACTGACCCATCATCAAGCCATCACCGGACCACCACTTATGTGAAACACCACTTTAATATAATTTCTTTTAAAAACACACTTAATTTTCAACAAAAATCACCTAAATGTTCATCATCTCATACTTCAATGTTCACAAGAATTTAATAAAATGTTCATTACTCAAAGTTCATTACAATTGGCTTAAATGTTCATCACGTTGGTCATAAATGTTCATCAAAATGTTGATAAATGTTCATTTGATATACTCTACTGAATGTTCATCACATTATACTTATATGTTCACCAACTGAATGTTCATCACATTATACTTAAAAATATTCACCAACTTAAATGTTCATCAAATTATTTTTAAATGTTCACCAAGTTTATAACACTTAAATGGTTATGTTATTTGGACAAACGACGGACCACCGCTGGACCACCACCAGACCACCACGACCGCACCACCACTAACCCACCATCAAGCCACCGTAAGACCACCGGACCACCACTTATGTGGAACACCACTTTAATATAATTTCGAGTAAAAAAACACTTGATCTTCATCAAAAATTACCTAAATGTTCATCATCTCATACTTAAATGTTCATCAAACATCCTTAAATGTTCACGGACATTTAATAAAATGTTCATTACTCAAAAGTTTATTACAATTAGCTTAAATGTTCATCACGTTGTTCATAAATGTTCATCAAAATGTTGATAAACGTTCATTTTGATATACTCTACTGAATGTTCATCACATGTTACTTACATGTTCACCAACAGAATTTTCATCACATTATAATTAAATTTTCATCACATTATATTTAAATGTTCACCAATTTGAATTAGACTTAAAATTTCATTTATTTTTATACTTTAACTTTTTCATTTATTATTGGACCACCGCCGGACCTCCACCGGACCACCGCCGGACCGTCGCCGGACCTCCGCCGGACCGTCGCCGGACCACCACAACTACCCCCACTTGTAGTGGGGGTAACTAGTTTAATCTAAGTCATTGGATGCCTATCTCTATAAGAGATTTTATTATGGGATTCACACCCTAAATTTATATGTATTAATGTTATATTATGAAAAACGATTTTCTGTATGCTTATAAAAATTTCTTAATCATACCATCTAAAAATATATTTTTAAGAAATATAAAATTGTTAATATATCTCAAATCTTTTTATAAATACTTTTATAACAAAAGATTTAAAGTTATAAATTTTTTTAGAAAATCTTTGATTCAAAGATCTACAAAACCTAAATGACCAAAATCTAAACCATAACCAGCCGATCTGAATGCTAATTATTTCACATATTTGATCTCTTACTAAATAATACATTTAGATGATTAAAAGTTTCAAAAATATTTGTTTACTTTTTTGTATATGGTTTCAAATTTTTTTACTACTATATTGATCATGAATAAATAAATAAATAGTACATACACATTACTAAAAGTTTGAAAACTATTTGTTTATACGTTTTTTATATTAGAAATCAATGTTGACTCAAAGTTTTAAAAAAATAATGTTACGTTTTTTTACTAATAAGCTAAGCATTTAAATTTTAAAAATTCAAATGTAAAATGATTTTGTTAAGATATGTTAGTTAGAAATAAACTAAATTGTTGGTAGAAATTTGGTTTGGATAAATTAAGAAAATAAATAAAAATATATTTAGTTGTAATTAATTAGATTTAATCATAAATTGACACATAGGATTAGTGGGGCTAGAGTGAATGAGAGAGCTTCAAATAGCTCTGTTTTAATATAGGAAAAAGATCACATGAGGACAAGGGCTTAAGAAAGGAATAAGGATGTACCACAGCCGTTGATCTTGACCTTCTACCTTATAATCTCAATCGTCCATGATAAAAGAGAGATTTCACGCTCTTCTTCTTCTTCCAAGCCCGCTTCTTCTCTTCTCGCTCTTTTTTTCAATCATGTTGCTCGCTTCTTTGCTCACCTTCTTCCTCACCCCTCATATGCGTTCTTCTGCTCGTTTTTCGCTCGCGTTATAACTTCTTCTCTCACGTCTCCCTTTCTCGTTTTGAAACAGGTATTTTTAATTTATAGCTTCGATTTTGTGTTCTATTGATTATTCGATCTAACTGGAAGTTCTTATACCTTTGTTTATGTTTTTTGTTCATTGTAGTGTAGTTTCGAGGTTGTATTCCTCACTTTGAATAAAATGGAATTGGTGACAATGAGTTTGGAATTCCTTACATTGAATTTTGATTTGCTTAGCTTGATTTGATTGTGAGTGTTGTGTGTGCGTTGTAGCTTGTTCTTGGAGGTTGTTGTATGAATCAGATTCGTCTGGTTGTAGTACTTTTTAAAACCAAATTGTTTAACAAGGGAAATTACAGAAAATTATTTATCTTCTACTACTTGTCGTCATGTGAACACATGTGTTTTTGTATGAACACATATGCTTTTACAAATGAACACATGAGTTCCTTTGATTGTCTTTTCATGTCTATACCAACAAGTTTGCTATTAATTATATCCATATGAACACCTATGTTTTTGCCGACAGACACATACTTAACATCCCTATTATACTTGTTTAGATATCTACTTATGTGATACATGTGAACACATTGACATCTATATAAGAACACATATTCCTTTTATAATGAAATGCTAACTCAGATCTTTATTTTTGTGTTTTATATTCTATTAATTATTTTCAAATTAACAAATACTTTCTTTGACGTGAACACAATGATATCCAGGAATGAACATAAGTTCTTTTAGCAATGAACACGCTGATACAAAAACAAATCATGGGTTTTTATCTTGTTGTTAGCTAAGTGAACTTGTCTTCTATCTCTCCTAGCATAAATGCTCACTATTATACTCTTGTGTGTTGACATTAATACTGAAGGAGTTTTTGTATGTGATAAAGGAACAAAAGTGATTGTTTGTAAGTTCAAGCGAAGTTGAGCCTCTATTGAAACCCCAACGAAGAAAGTCTACATTTTAGAAATTTGTTGGTGTTACATCAGATCAAGTTAATGTTCATCCTCCTCAACAAGCAAACAATAAGCTCAAAAAGAGACAATTAGGGGGGCCTAAGAAGTTGGTCAACAAAGCAACGTCGAACATGTTTCATTTGTAGTCAGCTTGGACAAAACTTCATTGCATGCCCTCAATTAGTGGCTATATTTTTATTTTTCATTTTATGTTTTTTGTTTTTTATGTAATGAATCAGATACCAAACTTTGTCAAATAATGAAGAACACACATATTCTTCTATCTGAAAGATGAACACATATGGCTTGAGAGATGAACACAAGTAGAATAATGATTAACAAAGTTATAATCCACGCGTGATATTCTCAATCTGTTTGATGAACACAAATGGATAGACAGATGAACACATATGCCTTAAGCAATGTACACAAAAAGAACTAATCATAAATATATTTAAGTACTAATATATACAAAAAAAAATCACATCTTTTGTCTCACATCTTTTTTATAGAGGTTACAAATCACTTTTGCTCGAAGAGGGAGTTGGTGTTTTGCTCTTTTCAACTTTGTCTTGTACATATTTGCTTCTGAGGTCCCATATGATGTTGAAACTGTTTTATCACCAATGGATATTGTCCCATGAGCTAATTTCTTCACTTTTATCACCTATAATTCATAAACATCAGGGACACAAAAGTGTTAGCGTATAAACACAGAGGACAATTACAGAAGAACGCATTTCCATTCACTCATGAACACACACAAGAATGTTAATGAACACAAAATGCATGACATCCACACATACATATTAAGTTCAATGTGCACACAAAAGCATTATTATCTGAACACATGTGCTTTCACCATTGAACACACGTGGCTTAGATCATGAACACATGTTTCATAGATGATGAAAACCTATTTTTCATATGAACTGCACATACATGAATTAGTTGATGAACACATACATATTCTTTGATGAACACATATGGCTTACATGATGAACACATGTCTTTCATACTAACAGAACATACATGACCTAGTTGATGAACACATACATATATTTTAATGAACACATACATATTAATGCACATAAAAGAATTAGTATATGAACACATGTGCTTTCACCAATGAACACACGTGTTTTAGATGATGAACACTTGTTTTTCGTATCATTTGAATATACATGAATTTGTTGATGAACACGAACATATTTTTTGATGAACACATATGACTTACATGATGAACACATGCCTTCCATATTAACAGAACAAACATGACCTAGTTCATGAACACATACATATAAATTGATGAACACATACCAATAAATTAATGAACACATACCAATAAATTGATGAACACATACATAAATCGGTGTTAATTATCACAAGATACCTGAGATTTACACACGCATTAACCAAATACTCTTGTCAATATTTTCATATGAACACATACAAATTAGTTATCCACACAATCATCATGAACCACTAGTCATCATGAGATTCACATGCTTCTTAGTAAACAAAAGCACGAACACATGAACTTTCACCGAACAAACATGACCTAGTTCATGAACACATACATATAAATTGATGAACACACACATAAATTGATGAACACATACATAAGTCGGTGTTATTTATCACAAGATACACGAGATTCACACACACATTAGCCAAATATTCTTATCAATCTTTTCATATGAACACATACGAATTAGTTATCCACACAACAATCATGAATCATCCGTCATCATGAGATTCACATGCTTCTTAATAAACATGTGATTAATAACTTTAATTTGGACCTTGTTAGGGTTACTAGTATGAAATCGAAAGACTAATACCTTGAATCTGGACCTTGTTTGCACCGTGCTTTGTCATCTTACGCTTCAAAATTTGATTTTGTTCTAATTAGGTCAGAGAACTTGCAAACCTAGCAGAATTGAGTGCAAATTGTGAGAAATCGTGAAGAAATGCACAAATCACCGCTTCTTCTCTCAGATCTGAGCAAACGACTTTGAATTGTGTTGAATGAGAGTGAAATTCGATTGAAATTGCTAGTATCTCAGATCTCAACTCGTATGGAGCACTGGCATGGCTTTAAATTTTGTCGACGGGGAAGAAAGTGAGAGGGAGGGAGGGAGGGAGGGGGGCTTTATAGGCGCATAGAAGCGCTAGAAGCTATGTAGGGAGCTCTTTAGTCTTAACACTAAGGGGCATCCTCATGTGAATCAAACCCTATATATAGATAAGTGTAAGATATCTTGATTGTGAATTATATTTTTTGTTGTGACCGGTTTGTAATCCTTTCATATAGCGAAACAATTTCTTATACAAGTAAACTTAACATGTGTCCTTAGAGCATATATTAGAAAAATTGTTTGTATAAAGATGATGTTGAGATGCGAAATTCGTTAAATTAAGATAGCTACATACATTAACAAAGTATAATTACTTATAAAGTTATTGATGAAAACATAGTTACATACAATAACTAATAAAAGGGAATAAAATTTACACTTTTTTTAAGCTACACGAGTTTGTTAATAAATTTGAAATCCATATCTAGAGTGTATCTCAAGTTCGTTAGTGGTGAGATCTTAAATTACTAAGGCTCCGGACCTAAATAAATTTATTTTAATAAGATCAAAAGAGTTTAAATTAATTAAAAGAAAATTTATCATAATTTAATACGTTTATCAGAATGAATGAGAGAACTTTAAATAACTCTGGTTTAATATTTATATATAGATCTGTATCACCGACTAACTGCTCCTAGTAGGGGTGAGCGTAGTCGGATAACCGTTATTCGGTTAACCAATCTTCGATTAAACCAAAAAGTTCGATACGGTTAATCGTCTATTTTGGTTAACCAAAATAATAAAAAAGTACAAAAAATATATTCCTTAAATTGTTTAAAAACAAGTTAAGGACAATAATTTTATCAATCTCCCATATAATAAAAAACCAAAAGAATACTTACAAGATTAGTTACTTGAAAAACAAAAGCTAAAAAGATATGAATCACAAATTTAAAACATATCTTAAGAGGTAAAAGCCACAAACTAAATTTCATTAATATTGACTCATTAGCTATTGGCGACATGAACAAAGAAACTATATGCAAAGAAAAGAGTTTGGTTGTCGTAGCAAAACAAAAATAAAGAGATGTGTTTTTTGATGTCATGTTGCAAAACAGAATCAAGAGAGGTCATCCTTACCTCGGTACATGAAATTTTGACATAATATTACTTAGAAATTTTTGGTTAATCCTATTAAAAGTTCTCGATAATATTTTGACCATAAGAAGACCAACTCCAGACAAGTTTTCGGTGATCTAAAAATGGTTGATTAACAACGATTAAAAAACTAATAGTTTCGAACGTAACGCAATACACGAGGATGATTATTAGAGTATTGTTATACAACTAGACTATTATAGGTATTCAAATTAATTTCTATTCAAATATATATATTGTAATATATTTGGTTAATTCGATTAATCAAACATACAATTTAATTAACCTTTTTTTACCGTTTAACCGTAAATAATATTATTCGGTATTCGTTTAATTTTATTTGAAAATTAAAGTTTTACAATACGATTACCTAAAAAGAGGTTGATTTTTCGGTTTTTTAATTTGGTTTTTAAATTTCCGATTTTTATGCCCAGGCTCCCACTGCTCCACTGGGGAAGTCGTATCATCTCTTCCTTCCCTCAGGTAAGCTTTGAAACCCTAGAAATCCTCTTCTCTTTCAAATTCTTATCGGAGCAGAATCCTACGCCTCAATTCTACTGTTAAACGTGTTTTCAATTTACAGTTGATTCTTCACTCTGAGTTTCGGTGATCCGTGCAATGGCTCGTACCAAGCAAACCGCTCGCAAATCCACCGGTGGCAAAGCCCCTCGCAAGCAACTCGCCACCAAGGTCTATTCTCTTTTTACTCCTTCCTTTTTTGTTTGGCTTTGGATTTCGTTAACAATGGCTAATGACTTGGATTGGTTAATAATTCTATCTGGTCAATAAAATCATCGGCCCCAAGTCATCGCCGGAGAATTTTATAGTTTTTCGTTAATCCAGTCGATTCGTGTTGTAATAATGACCTAGGCTGCACGAAAATCTGCACCAACGACCGGCGGTGTCAAGAAGCCTCACCGTTACCGTCCTGGAACCGTCGCTCTTCGGTAATATTAACATGCTAACTAACATTCTTCCCCATTTCTTTATTGTTTGATTTTGATTCATCTGTTTTAAGATAACAGTGAAATCCGCAAATACCAGAAGAGTACTGAGCTTTTGATCCGTAAGCTTCCCTTCCAGCGTCTTGTCCGTGAAATTGCTCAAGACTTCAAGGTATAAGAATTGGCTTGGTTTGGTTTGGATATATGTTTGAGCTGTTCTGTCTGATTACTGCAACTGCATTTCAGACTGATTTGAGGTTCCAGAGTCATGCTGTTCTTGCTCTCCAAGAAGCTGCTGAGGCATATCTCGTGGGTCTCTTCGAGGACACCAATCTGTGTGCCATTCACGCTAAGAGGGTCACCATCATGCCTAAGGACATTCAGCTTGCTAGGCGTATTCGTGGAGAAAGGGCTTAAAAACAAAGTCTGCTCTCCTGTTTTATGGTTCTCTCACTGGATAATTTATTTCTTATGTTTCCTTTGATATTTTGCTAAACTCAGTTTCTTCTGTGTATTGCTTTTCAGACTGCTAACTTCTACTTAGTAATACACTATGGTATTCATCACTTCTATATGGTTTTATGTCTCTGTGTGCTTCTCATCTCATAGTTTCTTCATATAATGAGTTGTAGGTTTTCTTTGTGATTTCAATTTTTGTTGTAGTATTAGAATGTGTAACCAGGTTGGCATAACTTGATTTCAGAAACTGGGTTAAGTTAGAATTTAGAAATCATTATATAATGTAACTCGGACCACAATTGATGGTGACCTGGTGGTTTAGATTTTGTGGCATGGGTTGGTTATGGTTTTTCCAAATCATGGTATTTGCCATTTTCAGCTCTACAAGTTGGCTTATGAGTCCGTGCATATAAAATACTAAATTTATATAAGTTTTTTTTTTAAAATAAAAATTTGATTCGTCACGTATGTCCTATATACCTTCGTGACGTATGTCTTTGGAACCTTCGTGACGAAAGTCCTCAGTTTCTTCGCGACGAATCTCTGGTGATTTTTCTTCGTGACGAAGATCGTCTCTAATACATTCGTGAGAAAGATTCGGGTGTGCCAAATAAACTTTTAGGGTTTAGAGCTAATATATGTTATATTGTAATTTAGATAGAGTTGTATAATTTTTTTTATTTAAGATAAATAAAGTTGTGTATATAAAAAATTGATAATAGGAGAAAGTTAAAATATATTAGGATATCATATTCTATTTAAGATACAATTAAGAGATTAATTATTTTTTAGTCAAGAAAAAAAGAATGTTTAGAGCTATTATTCCATGTGAGAATATCTTAGTTTAGTACTCCGTATATATGTTATTTTTGAGATTAGAAAAAAAAAAAAAGTAAATTCAAACTAAAGCCTTAAAATAAAGCTTTTATATTATTGAAAATTCAAAAAAAAAAGACATTCAACTAAAATAAGTTAAGAATGTCATTTGTCTACATAAATTAGGGATGCACAACCGGTCCGGACAGGACCAGACCGGGTTTTTTCTATATAAAAATAAAAAAATTCCAAATTCTTTAACAATTTTTTTTCAAAAAAAAATTATCCGGGTTTCCGGTCCTGGACCGGACTGAAAAATTAATGGACCGGACCGGAACCCGAAATTTCTGAAATATGTGGACCGGGGACCGGACCGGACCGGAATTTCCCAGTCCGGGCCAAATCTGTGCATCCCTAACATAAATGAGTAATGTCGAAAAAGAGGATTTTTTATTACTATATAGTAGATTTTCTACCATCTGATGGGGCCAATTAGGGTGTTGTAATTTTGTAATTGAATAAAAGAGAGATAATAGATTGTATTTGTTTAACTTAATAAAGAAGCTTATATATGTTCAAAAAGTAAAAAGAACTATATGTAAAAGGAGGAGGAAGAATAGAGAAGTACATATAAAAATGGAAATGAAAATGGAAAGTGGCAGTATAAAATTAACCTGCGGTAAAAATAATTATATGATGACATTTGGAAATTGAAAGAGAAGGACATGCGACAAAATTGAATAATATATAATATATTGTACATTTTTGCCTTATTTATCAAACTTTTTTTTGACATATCTTAGATAATTAGAAATTTCATATTAGTTATTTTCACAAATATGAAAAATATCATTCTCATACAAATTATGGAAGCACTATTTTGATATTCCCAACAAAAAAATAGGAAAGTAATCTTTTAGTGATTTGAAAATTGCAATAATTAGTAAAAAAAATCTCGAATAATATATTGGAGACACGTGGCTAATAGGTGGATGGCTTCAATGAAGAGGATCCTATGTGGTATAGCTTAGATGAGAGTAAGGAATTTTGTTTTAATAGTTATATAGAGACCGTGGAAAACCACCTGTTATTTGGGCCATTTTACACCAAACCACCTGTTATTTGGGCCCACCTACCCTCTTGCTACTGTCTTCTTCCCCACTTCACCAGAAGGGAGTTGGCTCAAACCTTTAGGGAAGATGATGAATGGATGGTGGGGAGAGTTCCCCGTAAGCGTTGTATCCATTTTCAGCCACTCTTTTTCCCCCTCCACTTCATTATAACTCAAATTCAATCCTGCATGGCTCAAGGCGAAAACCTAAATTACATCAAATTTGTCGACAAATTCGGCTCTCCACTGAAAGACACCATCGTCTCCCTCAGAATTTCAGTCGATGAATCCGTAAAAAACCGTGAAATTTTGATGAAAAATGAAGTTGAACGACTAATAATCCTTCATTTTCCTCTCGTTTCCTTCGTCAAAACCAAACAATCCAATTAATTTATCTCCCTTCCATCCAAGCAACAAATTGAAATTCTCCCCTCTTCTCTTATTTCCTCTCCCTTTCTTTTCCTTCTCCTTTTCTTTTATTTCCATTTCCTCCTCCCCATTACCTACTATTCTAACTAGGTATGGCAGTGGGTCGGGTGATACCCGGGTGGACGACTTCCATCACCCGACCCATTTTGAAATTCGGTCACCCGCACCCGACCCACCCGATCACCCGCGGGTGATCGGGTGAGACGGGTGATTTTTGGGTGGCCTTCAATATTCATTTATACTTAAAAAAATACAAGTAACATAAAATCATAACAAACCAAAAATATGCATCAAGTATCAACAAGAAAATCATAAAAGTCTACAAGTTTTCGTTATTGATTCAACATAATGACAATGAAATAAAACATTACAATCTAAGATATGTCTTCAGTTATCCAACTTCTTCTACTTCTTACAAAAATGGATCTCGCAATATACAAAATCATGTCAATAATTCAAATTCAAGTTTATATGACATTTAGAAGTAAAGAAAACTGTAAACATACATTGACAACTTCACTAGTACAACTTTCCTCTGCTGCATTCCTTCTCGTAGACCATGTCGTATAGGCTCCCATGTCGCTCGGTTTCCAGGCAGCTCTGCTCCCAACGAAGCACAGACCGTGTGATATTGACTATGTTGCATATTCATAAGTAGAGGCATAGACCGATAGCCACAATGTCCTTCTAAACACACATATTTCACAAAACTCATGTTTGAAAGCCAGAAGTAGTCAATATTATTCACCCCCAAGTTCACCCCCATATAAATGATGGGTTCTTCCATCTCTTCTTCATCTTCTTCTTCCTCTGTTTCGTTTGGATCTAGAGTGCCTTATTGGCAAGCATAAACACGGTTGGTCCCAGGTTAGTTGTAGTAAACCAACATTATACATTGTGGCAAACACCAAACCCATAAAATGACATGTCAAGCCAAAATGGCCTCTCACAAGGGCTTCTCATGTATTTAACTTGAGTAATAAGATCATCCCATGTTCCTTCTCGTAGACCATGCCGTATGGACTCCCATGTCGCTCGGTTTCAAAGCAGCTCCGCTGCCAACAAAGCACGAACCATGTGATATTGACTCTATTGCATACGTATAAGTAGAGTTATAGACCGATAGCCACAATGTCTGTCTGAACGCACATCTTTCACAAAACTCGTGTATGAAACCTGAAGTAGTCAATATTATTCACCCCCAAATTAACCCCCATGTAAATGATGGGTTCTTCCATCTCTTCTTCATCTTCTTCTTCTTCCTCTGTTTCGTTTGGATCTAGACTTCCTTATTGGCAAGGACAAACATGGATGGTCCCAGGTTAGTTGTATTAAACAACAGTTATACACTGTGGAAAACACCAAACCCATAAATTGGCAAGTCAAGCAAAAATGGCCTCTCACAAGGGCTTCTCATGTAGTTAATTTGAGCAATAAGATCACCCCATGTTCCTTCCCGTAGACCATGTCGTATGGTCTCCCATGTCGCTTGATTTCCAAGCAGATTCACTGCCAACGAAGCACGAACCATGTGATATGGAATCTGTTGCACACCCATAAGTAGAACCATAGACCGATAGCCACAATATCTGTCTAAACGCACATCTTTCACAAAATTCATGAATGAAAGCCAAAAGTAGTCAATATTATTCACCCCCAAGTTCACCCCCATATAAATGATGGGTTCTTCCATCTCTTCTTCGTCTTCTTCTTCCTCTTTTTTGTTTGGATCTAGACTGCCTTATTGGCAAGCACAAACACGGGTGGTCCCAGGTTAGTTGTTGTAAACCAACATTATACACTGTGGAAAATACAAAACCCATATAATGGCATGTCAAGAAAAAATGTTCTCTCACAAGGTCGTCCCATGTCACTCGGTTTCCAAGAACCTCCGCTGCCAATGAAGCACGAACCATGTGATATTGATTTTGTTGCATACCCATAAGTAGAGCCATAGAATGATAGACACAATGTCCGTCTGAACGCACATCTTTCACAGAACTCACGTATGAAATCCACATCTTCCATCTCTTCTTCATCTTCTTCTTCCTCTCTTTCTTTTGGATCTGGATAGAAAGCTCTTAGGGGCATGATATTCATGTCTTCATCTTCTAAATGGAGGATCTTTGAAAATAATGGTTCAGGTTGGGATTGTAATCCAAAGTCGAACGACACTTCACTTGCTTGCTTTTTAGGACAAGTTTGTCGTTTATTTTGCATATTCGCCTTCTCCTTTGCGACTTTTTGCGATTCTCAGTATTTGTTAAGTCTTCACTTACGTACTCGTGATAACTCTTTCCCCTCTTTTTTCTCGGAGGAGACTTCCCTTTGGCTTCTTCTCCTTGTTCTTGGTTCCTAGCGGCCTTCCCTTTCCCTTCCTATACAAGTTTGTTGGGTCTACCAAATAAATTTCTTCCAGATGTCCAAGTCAATGTACAAATCACTTAATCTTAATACGGTTCATCCCTCAAATTACCACTTAACATTTTCAACCACATTTCACACATTTTGATCTCTGGAATGGACATTGGACGATTTTCGTCATGTAAGGACATATTTATTGCATCATCTTCCCATTTCAGTTCCTTCCAGAAGTCATGAAAATCATCAGATATAAGAGGTGTCTTCGTAATGATTGTCCTAACAAGATCGTGTACACATGGCATCCCAAGACAATCTCGAACCCCATGATCATCACATTTATTTGAATACTCCTCCTTCAATATCTGCTGATACATTTCCAACAACAACAAAAAACACCAATCTTACACTCTGTAATACAACCTTGAAAACAATATTCGAATCGTAGGAAGAAAGGTTGGGTCATTAAAGACCATTTTCCGAGTGGTAAGTGTTTGGTTCATTGTTGCCGTAATCAAGTGGAGTTGAATTATGACCGCATGGTGGATCTTCACTATCACTTTGTTGAAGCCGCCTCTACAAGAACCCACAATTTCTTTCAACACCTTATGCATCCCCTCGACCCTAAATAAACACAAGTTCTACATGTTAGTAGGAATAATATGATGGTCAAAATTACCAACTAAACAAAAATATATACATATTTGTAGTCCTCGTGTGAAAGTGAAGAGTATAGTCGGTCCACGCTCTAACTATGAACTTCTTGTACGAAGTAAGTCAGTACTTTCCAACTTAACCAACAATGCCCCTCTTCCACGAATCTCTCATCTTACTTAGCCTTTGTTTGTAGATTTCTTCAATGCTCGAGCTAAATATCACCCAACAATGCACACAAGCTTGATTGCTCTCAATAGAGCCTTCTCACAATCGGTCATTATAGCCTTCGACACTATTCCCAAATTTCAACACAACTCATGAACGCACATCATCACAAACATGTAATGCATTATTGTTTCATGAACCATGAATGCATATGCAATGTTGAACGTCTTATGCGCGCAAGTGAAACCAACCATCTCCACCTATTTGTCTTGTATGTGAAACCAACCATCACCGCATCAACTCCGGGTAAGCAAAAAAAGGACGTCAACCTCATTCGTCTCCGTATTCCTCAGAGGTTAAAAATAATACTTGTTCTCGGCCATAAAATTTAGAGACCACTAAGTAACTGACAATAACCCACGACCTTCAAAATTGATCTTCTTCAAAAAATTGGCAATCGTCTTCTTCGTCTTCCAATCGTCTACTGCATTTGATATATTTTCTTCGTCATCTTCGTATGCTTCTTCCACGACCCCCGATATCTAATTGCCGTTACCATCATCCTCACTACTCTTATGATTATAAGACATTATGTTGTGGATTGCAAAAATAGAATGAGAGCCCCGTTCATATACAAGCCAAAATATTGACAGTTGGAATTTTATTACCGTTGGTGCGTTAAATGTTACCGCACCAATGGTAATAAAATTCCAACGACCATTTTTTTTTGAAATCTAACCTTGTGTCATAACATTTACAACACATATTTGTGCGGTAAATGTTACCGCACATTGTTTTTTATTTTAAAAAATTAAATTAAATACTCGTGCGTTAACATTTACCGCCGTTGGTTTTTATTTTTAAAATAAAATAAAATACATGTGCGTTAACATTTAACGCACAAGATTTTAATCAAATTTAAACCTTTGTGTTAATTTGGATTAAGGTTCTGCGTTAAATCTTAGAGCATCATTCAGTGCGGTAAGATTTAGCGCACATGAATGATATGCCTTTTTAGAAAATTTTCACTTTTGCCCATGAAATGGTCTGTGTGTTAATGTTTAACGCACCAATTTGAACTGCAATTGTTACCGCACATAATAGTGTGCATTTAGCCTAAAAATCGTGTGCATTTAGACGCAACCTTCATAAATCGGTCGGGTTACGGGTTGGTCGACTTCGGTGAATCTTTTTTCCGGTTAGCTTTGGTTCGGTGAATCTTTTTCTCCTGTTAGCTTCGGGTTTAGTTAATTCGGGTTTTCAGTCTGATCTGGTCGGGTTTGTATACGGGTCGGTTTTCAGGTTCGAAATTTTTTTGACAGCTCTGACAAATTGTCTTTGCTCTTTTAGTCTAACGAATGTTCCTCTATAGTACAAAATATATTCATCGGGTGGAGGACTAGGTCTAATGAGGGCCATAAGGCGACACAGATAGTAAAGGCCCCTAATATAATATTATAAATTTAAATTTAAAAAATTAAAATAAGATCTAATAACATATTTTGATGAGAATAATTTGTAGTAGGTTGCGGTTTAGATGAGAATAATTTTGAAGGTGAGAACGTGCAAATGTTTAAAATTCATCAATATATTTATAAATGTTTATCCAAATGTACTCAAATGTTCATCAAGATTTTGATGTATATACATTGAAAAAGTGATGGACATGTATGCTTTTTTCGTGAATGTTTTTCAGTTTCTCAATAAATGTTTTTTAAAAGTGAATGTTACTCAATTTTCAAATGTTGTAAGTTTGTCAATAAATGTTCATCAAATTAGTACTAAATATTCATCCTTCTCATATTCATTTTTAAATTTATTCTCACCAACAAACTACTACAACATGAATCTGGAATAAAAAACAGGAGACTGGAATGCCCCAAAACTGTAATGTTTTTTAAGTTTTTGTATCACTTTTTTAAGTTATATGGAAATACCCCTTTGCTGAAATGGCAATTATAATTTGTCAACAAAATAACAGAGTTGTCAATAAAATTTTAACCTTCTCATATTCATTTTAAAATTTAAGAATCATGAACCTATAAGACAAACTAATGAACCTGCAAACTAATCTTGATGAACCGACATTAAAAATCCCACGAACACTATGTGTTCATGTGTATAACAAACAAGTTCATCTGTAAGAAGCAACATGTTCATCAAGATATTGTTTTAAAAACTTATGATATAATTTTGATGAACTTGTAGGCCTGAATTCAAGTTGTGAACCTATTTCAATTTACATAAGCTAAGAATGAAAATAAATATATAAACATAAATGAAGGTTCATGTGTATGGACTTGCAAGTTCATGTATACCACAAGCTTGTTCATCCATTTTCTTAAAATCTAAAGTTTAATTTTCATGAACCCCATAGGTCATGAACCTCTGTTTTAAGATTTAAGAAAATTTATATTAAAAGTTCATAAGGTTCTTAAAAGTGTAGAATAAGTTCATGTCCATAGACTTCAAGCTTCACAATGATAGTCATGCAGGTTCATGAAATTTCTAGTGTTAGATAACTAAGATAACACCATGAACCATAAGGGGATTGGAGGGGAATTTATAAATCACATTTGACTTGTAGGTTCATTAATTTACTGGTAAAGGTTCAAGTTTTTTTTTTTTGTTCATGAGTTTACACTTATAGGTTCATAAGTTTACTCTTTTATACATTGATTTGTTATAGGTTCATGAGTTTACACTTGCAAGTACATAAGTTTACTAATGTAAGTTCATTTTTGAATTTTCTATTTTCATAGTTTATGTGAGATTTGAACTCATATCATGTGTTCTAAAACACATTTCTCTTCCATTTGAGCTAATAGACTGCCTCATCAAGAACTATGAGAAACCAATATAGTGTAAACTCACATCATGATACTGCTAATTCATCAACGTGGAACATGATATTTTGATGGCTATCAGCAATTTCACGATAAACCGAACCATTGATTTGCAAGTAGCCAATATGAAATAGCAAGCAAATCAGTAGCATGTATGAAATGATAGCAAAGCACAACAACACACATTGTCTAGTTCACAAATTTTAGATTCATGAAGTGTAATACACAATAAAATCTTCAATGCAGGTTCATAGGGAATCAATGCAAAACTTAAACAGAGTAAAATCATAAATGGAAGTTGATCAGCTCATGTTCATCCAAGAAGAGCATAAGTCATAAACATCGGAAACACAAACAGAATGAAAGAATTCATAAACTAAAGATTAAATCTTGATTTAACTCTACAAGTAAAATTGTTAAGAGGAGATTAAACTTACACAAAACGGTAGCTTGTCAGGAAATATGTTAGAACTATCAATATTCAACATGCAATTATATTAAGATGAACAAGGAAATCCCACGAACACTACGTGTTCATGTGTATAACAAACAAGTTCATCTGTAAGAAGCAACATGTTCATCAAGATATTGTTTTAAAAACTTATGATATAATTTTGATGAACTTGTAGGCCTGAATTCAAGTTGTGAACCTATTTCAATTTACATAAGCTGAGAATGAAAATAAATATATAAACATAAATGAAGGTTCATGCAGGTTCATGTGTATGGACTTGCAAGTTCATGTATAACACAAGCTTGTTCATCCATTTTCTTAAAATCTAAAGTTTAATTTTCATGAACCCCATAGGTCATGAACCTCTGTTTTAAGATTTAAGAAAATTTATATTAAAAGTTCATAAGGTTCTTAAAAGTGTAGAATAAGTTCATGTCCATAGACTTCAAGCTTCACAATGATAGTCATGCAGGTTCATGAAATTTCTAGTGTTAGATAACTAAGATAAGACCATGAACCATAAGGGGATTAGAAGGGAATTTATAAATCACATTTGACTTGTAGGTTCATTAATTTACTGGTACAGGTTCAAGTTTTTTTTTGTTCATGAGTTTACACTTATAGGTTCATAAGTTTACTCTTTTATACATTGATTTGTTATAGGTTCATGAGTTTACACTTGCAAGTACATAAGTTTACTCATGTAAGTTCATTTTTGAATTTTCTATTTTCATAGTTTATGTGAGATTTGAACTCATATCATGTGTTCTAAAACACATTTCTCTTCCATTTGAGCTAATAGACTGCCTCATCAAGAACTATGAGAAACCAATATAGTGTAAACTCACATCATGATACTGCTAATTCATCAACGTGGAACATGATATTTTGATGGCTATCAGCAATTTCACGATAAACCGAACCATTGATTTGCAAGTAGCCAATATGAAATAGCAAGCAAATCAGTAGCATGTATGAAATGATAGCAAAGCACAACAACACACATTGTCTAGTTCACAAATTTTAGATTCATGAAGTGTAATACACAATAAAATCTTCAATGCAGGTTCATAGGGAATCAATGCAAAACTTAAACAGAGTAAAATCATAAATGGAAGTTGATCAACTCATGTTCATCCAAGAAGAGCATAAGTCATAAACATCGAAAACACAATCATAAATGGAAGTTGATCAACTCATGTTCATCCAAGAAGAGCATAAGTCATAAACATCGGAAACACAAACAGAATGAAAGAATTCATAAACTAAAGATTAAATCTTGATTTAACTCTACAAGTAAAATTGTTAAGAGGAGATTAAACTTACACAAAACGGTAGCTTGTCAGGAAATATGTTAGCACTATCAATATTCAACATGCAATTATATTAAGATGAACAAGGAAATATTTTTTTCCTAAACCTACTACCATAGTACTCTGAACATGTGCACTAACCATTGTTTTTTTGGTTGCCCATCCGGTTCACCCCTTTGATCACTTACCTAGTCAATTTTTTTGGGGCTAAATCCGGATCGAGGTCAAGTTCGGGCTGGTTAGGTTCCATTCCTCTCACAAGTGCAGCTGCGGGGATCAATCCTTAGACCTCCCTACCAAGCGCAGTGCCCATCACCGTTGTGCCAGCGCACACTTGGTGCATGTGCACTTACCATTATGAACCTAGACTCATTCAACTATGAACCTTAATGTGTTTAGTCATGACCTCAATGTAAAATTACATAGCCACCCTATCTCTCATTGTCCTACTTTAAAAGATTTAGTTGCATCCTACCCTATCCTATTCTAAAGCTGACCATTTTGACCTGCATTGTGGTAGTTTATTAATGTAATTTGAGAGAATTTTAGTTGGAGCATTTATGTGCACTCTGCCCTCCCGTAACCGTTGGTTTCCTCTTCCTGAATCGGCGTTTGGCTGGCCTGCCCGTTTCCTCTTGAGAACGAGAAGATTCATCTCCACCTAACCCTAAATTCTCACTCTCCTCCCTAACCTTCCCGATCTCCCTACCATTCTCCTTCATTTCTTTTCTTCCTCTAAATTCGACGCCTAGTCCGACGATAGCCACGCCTCCTTGGCCTCCACCGTGTCCTCTGTCACTGACCAGCACCTTCCCTCCCCGTCCCCCATTTGAAGCTATGTCGTCTGGAGCCGCCTGGCTGAATCAAAGGAATGTTGCGGCTTAACAACGGCAAGGACTTCACCGTTCTCTCTCAACCGTCTCGCTTTCCCTGCGTCGCCGCTTCCCATCTTCTCCGGACGACCTCCTCCTCTCTGGCTGTTGTTTCAGTTGTTAGGGTTTTGAATCTCATGTCACTGAATGATCTGAGATCTATTGGAATTGCTTTCTCGATGTAATTACTTTGAATCCAGTTGGTTTCCTCAAGCAGCATATGTTTGTGAGTTTCAGATCATGATTTGATGATTTTGATCCTGAATAAATTTATACAAAACTAATGCTTTGATGATTTTGTTTCTTCGTAAGCAAAAGTAGGGAAAGTCTCGATTACCGCCTGATCGAGGCCACGTTTCGTCTTCATCGGCTGCACTTTCAAGTGTTGTCTCTACACTCACACTGCTAAGGTTCCGACTTTTCTTATCTTTGAATATGCAAAATCTCCAAATGGATTAACAGGTTTAAGACCTGCGTTCGTACCAATTCGGTGCAGATGGTCGACTCTTTGATTTCGGATTTTGATGCTCGCTATCCAGTTGATTCTTCCCATGCCTCTCCGGCTACCGGTGTTTCTTCTCACAACCTTCTACCTTGCCCGCTGACTCCGTGCAATTGTGGTGATCACATACATCTTTTTTATCGCGGAGAGGAAAGTACTCGATGAGATGATCAAAATCGTAAAGAAACGGGTCAGTATGTTTCCCCGAAACACATTCAATTGAACCTTCTTATTCTCTGTATCAGTAAGTTTTCTGTTTATTGCCTTCATTTTGATCATTTGTTCTTTCAGGCTGATTTGCAAGTAAGGGTCAAAATACACTAATCCTTCTAAATTCATGGCAAGCAGCGTTTGGTGGATCTGGCAGAAAGTATGCACAATATTAATGGGCTTATGATGAACTGAGGGTAAGCAACTAATATGTGATAACTTCTGATTATTTTGCATAATTAAGTACAGTATCTATCTATCTCTATATAAGTGAAGTGTAACAGTTAAAGGGTAATGTGTGGTGATGGCAGTGATCTGGTGTACAATTTCCCCAACGTTGGATTTGATATATGCATAATGAAGAAACGTCTTTTCTGTTCCTTTTGAAATTATAGGAAGTGTCAAATATTTGAAGCATGACGATGATAAGATGGTTGGAAGCACCCAAAATAGTATATGACTTTTAGTGCTTTAAGTATGACTTGGCTTCTTTGACTGAAAATTATTATTGCAATATCTCGATTATAGTTGTTTGAATCATAGATATTAAGAGAATTTTTTGATGACAAGCAATGTATTTGGTGGTAATGAAGTTTGTTTTCAGTTTTCCTGATAGTTATACATTTTCTTAATGTGTTCTCACACTTTGATGAAACTGTAGCATGATGGCAAGCTATTCAGGAAAAGGTGGTGCCCCTGCCTTAAATGGGTCTATCTATGTCTGCAATCTGCCAGAAGGAACAGATGAAAGTATGTTAGCTGAATATTTCGGCGCAATTGGCTTGATAAAGGTATAACTGCTTTATTATTCTTCACATCAAAGCGTTGAATCCTTTTTTCTATTGTGAAGATTTAAGTTGCTGACCTTTTCTCTCTTTTGCTTGGTGAAATATTTTAGAAGAACAAGAGGACTGCACAACCCAAGATATGGTTGTATAGAGATAAAATCACGCATGAACCGAAGGGTGATGCTACAATCACCTATGAGGATCCAAATGCTGCATTAGCTGCTGTGGAATGGTTTAACAACAAGGAATTTCATGGGAACAATATTGGTGTTTCGATAACACAGTAAAAAAACAAGGATGATGGTGTCGCTATGGACCCTATCATTCCTATCGATTTTGGGGTTGCTGAGGACGATACCAAGGATATGATTGGGAGACGATGTGGGAGGAGGAATTGGACAAGGTGCTACTCCTGCAAAAGCTTGGCAACAGGATGTACACTGGATGTGTCCGAATACAAGGTCTGTGATGCACGATTTGGTGAGCAGCTCTTTTTACTTTCCTCTTTTGTAGCACCTGCTTCTGTCTTCGTTATAAGTTTTGCTTATATGTTGTTTCTTATGTATGTATCCAAGTAAAATGACGAATAAATACACGAGTTTCAATGGCCCAGTCTTGTACAGCAGCTTTCGGTGAGACCGAATGGACCGCCTAAGCTTAAAGTTATAGGAATTGATTATCCTGTTAATGGATTTAGGCCTGCTGAGGTGGTGGAAATGACGGGTCGTCGTTTAAAAGTGTATTGTGAGAGGTTTAATGTGCCGTTTGAGTACCTTGCAATAGCGCATACGTGGGAGACGATCAAGGCTGGGGATATTAAGATAGAGAGGGGAGAGTTAGTTGTGGTGAACTCTCATTACCGATCAAATACATTGTTGGATGAGACAGTTGAGGTGAATTGTCCAAGAGACGCTTTCTTGAAACTGATCAGGGATCTCAGCCCGGATCTTTCTATTCATGGGATTGTGAACGGATCGTATACCGCTCCATTTTTCATCACTCGGTTTAGGGAGGCTTTGTTGAATTTTATCTGTGTTTGATATGATGCAGGCGACAATCCCGAGTGAACATCACGAGAGGAAGCTGATTCAGCAGGATTTGCACGGGAAGGATATTTTGAATATTGTGGCGAACGAGGGATTGGAGAGAGTGGTTCGGACTGAGACGTATAAATTGTGGCAAGTGCGTATGCAACGCTGGGGATTTAGAAAGTACCCGTTGAATAAGGGTTTTGTTGAATGAGAATGAATGATAAACTTTTTCTATCCTTCAACTTCTATTTTGCTTATATATTGAACTAATAAACCACACATTTCCAACAGATCAGAAAAAACAATACATCATTTAATTTTTAGACAAAACTATCTTCTCTAATAGCCTAATGGTTATTCATTAGTGTTATTAAGCTGGAACACATCACACAAAAGAGCATGAAAACAACATTGACATGAATAATCGACTGTAGATGTGTTTGTAAGTACGATATTAAAGCATCGGAAATTCAGTGTCAACAACTTGCATCAACATCAGCGTTTACCCAAAAGTTAATCTCTGTCTACCAAACTCTGGTTGTTCTTATCATGTTGAACAAATGAAAGGTCATAGAGACATAGACATGCTTTGGACTTTGAATTCTATCATTATTTATATTTATCTGAAGTGTGTGTAATATTTTTTTGGTGAAGAGAAGTGTGTGAAATATAGACAAAGTAAACACGTGTTAAGTATGCAGCATACGCTTATTCATGTACTAGGTAGAGGCGCGCGCGAGCGCGCGCGGATGGTCCGCAGAATGTTATTTGGTGGTTCTAAATTGACACAATGGATGTAGTAATGTAGCGAAACAACTATAGATAAGAGCTTACATTATGAAGAGCAAATAAAGTTTTTATACAGTGACAACATATTTAAACTATGTATATATATTACAACAATATGCGAAACTTTACCAGTAGATTGAGTATTTTGATTCCATGAGGTGCGTAGATACCGTTAGGTCAACATTGATTGTTTTTCACATAAGTACTGGTTTTGAGACATAAAATTAAAGGTTAGTATCAGTGTTAGTAGTAGGATAAAGTATTAAATAGTGGAGAGAGTATGCTTACTTTCTTTACCAAGAAGAACACCCCCAATGTGAAGCGTCCCAGATCTTGCTTATATAATGTGCGCCTTTTGAAGGATCTCAAATGATGTAACATTTTCTACAGTCTGTTGGTCGTGATGACCTTTTTCAACAGGAGGGGTAAATATCGTGAGATCGGTCCTTTTTTTGGCTCTCGAACAACCAACATAAAACTGTCCATGTGAAAAGCATGGTTGCCTTAGATATAACCCTACCCGATCTAGCGTTTGTCCTTGTGCTTTATTAATTGTCATGGCAAAACATAACTTAATGGGGAATTGTTTTCGTTGGAATTGGAAAGGGTATTGCAATGTTGATGGCGCTCTGAGTGTAATTCGTGGAATGAACACTTGTTCACCTTTGTAATAGCCTGATGAAATCTGACATAACACTGTGTTACGGTAAAAGCTTTTGCAAATCATTCTTGTACCGTTGCACAAACCAGAAGATGGATCCAGATTCCTTAGTAAGATAACATGACATTCGTTCTTCAAAATCAATTCATGAGGGCTCGTGCCAGAAGGACATAAAGTGTTTAGGAATTCTGTTGGGTATATCTTGCAGTTCTCCTCTATGATGGAATCAATACTTTTGTATGAGTATGACTCTCCTGGGAATTTTTCAATCAATGCATCATTTATTGTATCAGCATCTTCGTTTGTGGGGCTTAGAATGGCTCTGTTGCTAAAAATCGATGAATCTACTGTATGTTCTTGCATTTCAGGATATATGTGGCGTACAAGCAGGTTGACACAGTCATCATTGATTGTAATGCAGTCCGTAATTTCAGTGGGTATTTGAATAAGCTCTTTTTCCACTTTCTGTAGATATCCATTTCCAAGTTGTAGCAGAAACTCTGAAAATATAGGATCTTGTGCGGCTCTTATATTTTGAGTCAGCCATAAGTAGGAGCTTACCAAGCTTGCACAGACTGCTTTGTGTTGTGTTTTGTGTGGCAATACGGGTAGTACTTGCCTGAAATCTCCTCCAAAGACTATTACCTTTCCTCCAAAAATCTTAGTGTTGTCACATATGTCTTGTAGGAGAAAATCTAGTGATTCAATATTTTCTTTTTTCGCCATAGATGCTTCGTCCCAGATTTAGGAGGGAAGATTGCCTGAGCAAGTGTGCAAGAGTACTTTGCTTGGAAACGTTGCAGACTAATGATCCTGTGTCATCAATTGGTAGCTTGAAGCGTGAGTGTGCTGTTCTTCCTGTGGGTATGTTTGATGCTACAATTCCAGATGTTGCAGTTGGAAGAACAATTTTCCCTAGTGAACGGGTTTTTACATATAGAGCGCAGTAAAGAAAGGTCTTGCCTGTTCCACCCGGCCCATCAATGAAAAAAGCACCAGGCGTACCTCCTTCGACGTGACCCATTATGCAATCGTATGCAGCTCGTTGTTCTTGAGTAAGAAGTTCAGGTGCATTAGCATAGCAATATGGAATAGGAGCGTATAAAGCGTCGCTGATGTCTCGCGAGATGTTGTGGCCAAATGATTCAACCTGGTGGAACATATCTAGCTTGAAGTGCTTCAGACTCTTTCCCATTGCGTCCAAATATTGCTCAACCTCGACACATGTTAGGTGTAAGACTCTTGGGTCCTCTCCTGGGTAGCGATGTGCGAAGTCTTCTGAGAATGCCCTGTAATGATGGTTCCATAAGGATAACGGGTTAACATGGTCACAATGCATTAGTAATGTAGCAAACAAGCGGCGTAAAGCCGATGGCATGTGTGCACGTGTTGCTTCTTCCATACATAAGTCAACGTAGTTATCTTGCTCTACTAAGCCGTATTTCTTAGCTGCTTTTTGAAAAGTATTGTATGTAAAACCATTTACTGTGCGTAAGCAAGCAAATGAAGTTGGAGCCTTGATATGTGTTAGAAGAAGCCTCAAGTAGTAGCGCTCTCCTTCTGCAGGATTGACATATGTTAGTCTTCCAATCGATGTTTCAGGTACAGCTCTAGTGTGCCATATTTTGCACGACTTATCCCATACATAAAACAAAGGAAATTCATGATAGAAGTATGGTATAGATTTTGGGTGGTCCCTGTTGTATTGAAAAAACCCGGTTAGCATAGTTTTCTGTCGATCCTCATTTGCGGCAACCTGTTGCAAGTTTTCATGTTCATTGAATGTTACAACATGCATCTGGGGCAAGTGTATCTGCAATGGAATTAATGGAGGGTGCATTTCATACAACGGAAGGCCGAATATTCTCCAACAAGCTTCTGGAGGAGATACCCATTTGCCTGATTGAAACGCAGTGATCTCATCTTCCTGAAAACGATCATTCTGAGAAATATCGAAGCTTATTCGATCGTGACCTTTGTATACGTACTTGTAAATGTATTTCACAGCTTCTATAGTAGAACAAACTTCTACATTGATATGACAATCAAAGGATGCTAGAAGGTATGGGCTGTATGGAATCACCCATTGGTTGTCAAGTTCAGCACCCCTAACCCGAGTGTAATCTCCGTTCTGTCTTCTGCGGTAAATCGGGTAAGAGTCATCACCACAAGTCGTAAATTCTGCGTAGTCTTTGGGGTAACGAGACTTGCAATAGCGGCGATGGTTTTCCTCTTTCATGCAAGCGCAGTCTGGGTTAAGAGATCCACAAGGTCCATGCATCATGTGCTTTATAACAAGGGCTCTTAGATTCGGATTTTCCTTAGATGGAAGTTCCGCACACACAAATTTGTCAAAGGCTTCCGGACTTAGAATCTTATTCTTCTGCTGAAGTATGACTAACATATGTGCGTGTGGTAAGCCTCGCTTCTGGAATTCAATAACTTCAACTCTTGCAGCTATTGGGCCAAATATGTGCTTTTTCATTAATAAATTTTTGAGTACCACAAGCTTTGAGTGAAAAATCCTTACTATCAAATCAGGTCTGTCTTGTGCTTTTTCTCCTTCCTCAAGTCTTTCCATTATTTCAGGCCAGTTAGTATTGCAAGTAACAGTTATGAACAAATCTGGTTTACCAAACTTTTGGACAAGAGTCATAGCATTCAAGTACCTGCATCTCATGTCCCTTGGACCACCAATAAAGGTTGCTGGAAGAATGACACGTTTTCCAACAGATGTTGCGCTTCTGTTGTCGTCTTGTACGCTATCGACAATACCCTGGTACAATTCAGCCCTGATCTTCGCTTGATCTCTTCGAAAAAAATCCAAGCGTGTGTTTTCCGTTTTAATGTACATATCGACGACATATTGAAGAAAGATTCTTCCTGATCTGAGCAAAAAGTTATTCAATCGCACTTGAAGTTTATAAGCATAGTATCCCCTACAAGAGACCTCTTTGTCGTCTTGTGGTGGCCTTCTCTGTGCAGCTGTGTAAGAGTAAGTAATGTAGAAATTACGAGGTTGAGTAAGTAGAGTAAAATGCATCAAAGGCATGGTGTCTGACCTGTGGTTTCTCTAAGTACAAGATCAAATGCGTCTTGCACCAAACATGTTGATATAGGGAAGGAGGAGTCTTCACTGGTACTCACATTTGAAGCTCTTATTGTTTTGATACCTTGATGCCAACCCGATTCTCCTTTTGGAAATAAAAGTGGATACTGTAAAGGGTCGTAGCATCCAAAGTAGTGCATTACTCTGTGTCGTTCTGCTGACCTACCATACACTATAATGTGGGGGCTATGTATCTGTTTACAGTTTGTTTCTTCAACAAATATTGCAGCAACTTCGTCTGATGTTGGAGCATTGTAGACACGTTGATCCAGCACTGGGTTATGAGGTATGGTAATTCTGGAATTCACATTAATGGTAACCTCACGCAAGGATCTAAAGAAATGTGCATAAGGATTTTGATCCATAAGCGACATTAGAATCGAAATAGTATCAGAACGTAGCTCCTTGTAACAATTTTTCCTTGTATCAATTTCAGCAGCACCATCATAAAAATACATCTGAAGATAGTTTGGATTATCTGCGTCGGGCAGCAAATCAGGAATGTAGTGGTAAAGTTGTCCATGAAGAGACAATGTATAAATACCTCTAGCAGTATCTTGTTTGAATTTTGTACCAAGAGAGGTGAAAGCAAAGAAATTGTTGTAAAGTCTAGCGTAGATGCGGAAATTTTTACCGCGCTCATCGTTTGCTGTGTATAACTGAATAAGTTCGTGAGGGGTTTCATTTGAAGCTAACTTAATTTTTCCATTGTTGCAACAAAAGGTCGGCCATTCGTGTGCGAATTTCAACGCATTGCATTCCCTGCATGTAGTTGCAATAGGCAACCTAAGTGGAGATGATGGTATGTGTGACATACCTTGTGCAAGGTAGATAGGTGCTACAGGAATACGACTTCTCCTCCTTTTGATCCCAGAAACCGGTATTGTAGTAGAGGTGTTGGCCATCAGTTGTAATCTGGTAAACTAAATTTGTGGTGTTCTGTTATTGCTGCATGAAATGCGAAAAACAAAAAAAAAGTCACACCCTAAGAAAAGTGTACTATTAACTTAGTGTATGCAAATAACAAGGATAGTAATTCACACAAAGAATAAGGATAGTATTTACACAAATCCGTATGTGGCGTTGCAGGTGAAATAGCAAAGAAAATAGGCACAAGCAAGAACAGGTAACAATATGAAGGAGAAGGGATGCATGATAAAGAAGCATGAGCACAAAATTTCCAACCAAAAAGCAGGACCAACTGTGTTGCAAATACAAAGCGGGTGAGTGCTGCTGTAAATGCACAATTACTCCAAAATAAAGTGAAAACTTAGTTCTCCATAGTATGTATCCGAATTTGAGCGGGTTTTGCAAACGTGCTTCTTATCACATTAGGAGTATATGTACATCATCCTTTTGTAGGACCAAAAAGTTTCTTCACCGTTCATAGGTGGATTCCAAAAGGGGTGGTCTTACATGCTACACAACATGTTAGAGTATATGTACATAGACCATATAACGAGCAAAAACTACTTTAAGTCTATTTCAGTGCTGCTATAGCAGGATATGGTAGGTTTTAGAGTATCTCCTTCAGAGTCCACACAACCTTCTTATGATCTTCAAGAAGTGTGGGTACAGGGGTAAGAACCATATTAGTCTTCTTAGCACGTAGTGCTGTGTTTGTTGTATCAGTGAAGGAAGCACGCTCCTGTTCATAAAAAAAAAGGTTGTAAGATTATGAGAGTAACAGTAAATACGAAAGATAGCAATACGAAGAAAACAAATAGAGATTTAGAAACTGTTTTGTTATGCTAATAATCATAGTCAACACAAAACAAACCCATATTCAAGAAGAACATATGGTGTCATAAGTAAGGTAAATGCATCCATGAGTTACAAGTAAGGTAAATACCTACATGAGTACCTATATACTACAGAGCAATTAATATGTATGTTGTAAGATTGTGAGAGTAAAACTAAATCCCTGTTTTGTTGTACTAATAGTCATAGTCAACACAAATAAACCCATATTTAAGAAGAGCATATGGTGCAATCAGTAAGGTAGATGCATCCATGAGTCAAAAGTAAGGTATATGCCTCCATGAGTACCTATATACTACGGAGTAATTAATATGTATGTCTTTTTTTTATAACTGATAGTTCTGTAAAACAGAATGTAGAAGGACAATTGTTGGATGATGCACTTAGTTGTTATTTGCTAATTATGTCTAACACCCAAGATGGAAGAAATACATATCTAGCTTCCATGGATTTGTAGGTGCAATCAGATACTATATATCACTAACAATTAATAAGTTGATATGGTTTTCGCTTTCATGCACATGTAAAATATAGGTCGAAGATGCTACTTGTTAAAGTAAGGGCTTACCTGGGTAGACATGCTATACAAGACAGCCGGCTTAGTCTTTAGCAATTGCTCTGCAGTTCTTGTATTTGCGGCCAACTTAATTGTTCCAGTACCATCCGTAGCAGTGAAATCGAAAAATAGCCTGTCAAAGAAGAAAGAGGAAAAAAGGAACGTATCAGCTATGTAAACTAAACATTATAGTTTACGTCAATTCAACCCATAAAAAGAATAGTTGTTGTACTTTGGTGTGGACAAAGCGTAGTTCGCGCATGAATCACAAAAATATGACGATTCTGGAGGTACATCACAAACCTTATTGCACCAATTACAGCTTACCGATAAGCGTAAATGGTCGGCTGTAAAATCTATAACATAAGCGGCAATTCTGACCATCTCGCCATTGGTGATTTCCTCAGCCTAGTTTTCGTAACGAACAGGAAAAAATGAGATGTGAAAGAACTTGTTAAACAAGTTTCACAATAAAATGCATAAAGTCAAATGAAAGAACTAACGTAGCACCTTCACTGCTAAAGCTTGCTCTATAGTGAACACACGAGTATCAGAAGGTATAGTTTTCTTTGTTGGCATGTTGATCTCCCTTGCTAGGACCGTATCACGTTTCTCGAGAAATCTTCATGGTGCCAAATTAACAAAACTATGTTAGGAGTTTTGAAATTGCAAAGCATCATATCCATATTAGAGAGCTCTGAAGAATCGTGTACACAGTAATTACAACCAAAGAAGTGTCGTTTGTAGGTGGGGTCACAAATGTTGGTGAACGTAAAGTGGATATAGAAGCTGAAGTTTGGGGAGAAAAAAAGGAATACGTACCACTTGCGCAGTTCTTCGATTCTAGTCCCAACAGGACTGAAGTCAAGCTTAGTGTAACTTGTTGTGGACAGAGAAAACCCTGTTGAAACAAACAGCAGCAAGTTGAAGCAGTTGGCAACGAAGTAAGTGCTTACGATTAGTAAAAGGTTGAAGAAAGCGCAATGCGTACAAGCGAAAGCATACCTTTGTAAGCCTTTGTCCTCAAACCAGTTGCATAAATAACTGATCCACGGAGATCTGAACTACCGAATGTCGTGCATGCAAATGCAAACTCGTTCCAAAGCGAAAGGAGCACTGGATCAGAACAACTAAATAAAGTGCAACATGGTATACAAGTAAGTTAAAGCGAAGTTCAAAGAAGTAATACACAGTATATTAGAAAACGCACCTGTCATCTGTAACGTACAACTCCGACAGGTCAGTAGGTGTAGGACTGAGCTTGTTTGGTACCTTCCTAGGAGGTGTGAAGTGGAGAATTACCATCACCATATCTAGGTAACAGTGGAACAAAAGCAACTAATAAGATAACCAATAATTGATGCATTTGCAAAGCTTTAAAAAAATAAGACCTAAGTTGTAATCCAACGAAGTACCAAATGTAGCATTGTGAGGCAGATGCTCTCTTGGTATTTCAGAAATACGCGTGAGCCTAGGTGTGAAGTTGGATGATGACTCCCCAAGTTCGACCTTTTTTATCGTTGATGATGTGTTTATATGTAGTTTCCTTTCTTCAGGATAAGCTTGGTAGGATGGATCTACTAATGACACCACAACATTACTCATGTCATAACATTGTCCTTCGCTGATAATTTCGTCGAAGTGGTCTACATTATGTCCAAACAGTACTGCTTTCATCGTAAGACCCTTCAAAGATAGCAAGAAGCAAAAATGAAATGCTAGGTCATCAATTTTGCATGAGTACAAGTACTGGTGCTATTTGAGACATACCTTTTCGTCGACGAGAAAAAGCCTTTGGAATTTTTGTTTCCCTGATTGCGCTTCAGTAGTTTTCTTGCTTATTACCTTAGTACGAACTTCATGATTTCGGGATTTGGTAACCAAGGAGTCGAAGTAAACTTTTTTGGGCTTCATCCTACAATAAACGATTAGGCCCATACAGTATAAGGAAGGCGCGTATTAACTCGCACGTTCAAAGCAATAGTGAAGTTTCGTAAAAGTATGTATTTCAGCTTTATAATATTTTATATGATGTCCTAATATGATATGTAGCAGCAGAGATTGGAAATTAAGAATCTTACTGCATGTCAACCAAGATTCTGTAAATACAAGAACTCAGAAGCACCATATTAGAAAGAAAATGAGATTTAATAAGAAGAAATCGGTCCATCAACTTAATAACCTATCATATTAGAAAGAAAATGTTGGTTTTGTCTTCTAGGGAAAGATATATATAATTGTGATATAATCTAACAAAATGTACAACATAAATGAAGCTGGTAATGGGTCTTGCTTTTCAATACAGCTTAGGGCTAAGATCAGCTGAAGTATCTTTAAACTGTAGTGGTCAATACAAAATCTTTGAAGTCTAATAGGAGCAATGCAAATTCTTTGAAGTTTCTTTTTAATACACACCGACATCGATATGGTATGACCGTCAATGGAGGCTTCAAACTCTAGTAGGAGAAATGCAAGATCTTTCATCGGAAGGCTGATCAATCTTTCCATTAATAACTATGAATTAAAATAGTTAAAATGACATGCCAGATGACAAATTGATCAAAACTCATAGGACGGATAATGAAGGAAGATAACTACGGAGTAAAATGCAATAAAAGACAGACAAAGAAAAAAAATTACTCCATTTAAGCAATAACTAAATACATGAGTTGTTTCTTATTTTACTAATTTCAATGTCTTTTTGTAATTACTCATCTACATCACAATTTGAAATTCCACCTGCCAAAAAGAAGAGGATATTTACGAAATAACTAATTAAAGATATTTGTAAGTCCAAAGGCATAATTACTGTCTCGTCAAAACGCATTAAAGATATTGGGGTAGCTTATTTTTCCTTAGAATTGATGTTTGAGAATTTTGGTCATTTGATTATTAAGAATTGTGCATAGGCTTATCAATCCCACCTACAACATACAATTGATTGGAGCTAGTCATTAATATGTAGAGGAGCTCTTCTTGATTGAAGAGATGCACAACACACCCGATGGAAATCTAAACCCACAAGGCTTGCCTCATGTGTGGATTGGCCAAGGAAGTTGATATGTTGATTTCAAAGATAGAATGTTGGCATCAAGGCATAAATTTCCCTAAGGATATTGATTGATATATATATATATTGATTCAATGCACAAACCTATTGAACAGAGAATCCAACAAGTCAATTCACTCCCTTAAATCATCCTCGTACTTTAATTATATTCATTTGACAAGTATCACAGTCCACAAAGCATTAACATCAATCACAGTATAGCAACATACTAATGCACAACTTGAACCAAATTAAGGTTAACAGATTTACCAAGATATTGTGATATCTAAAAGATTGATTTTATATTACCTATAAACAGTAAGTAGTGATCCATTCTTCCTACACAAAAAGAACACTTAAACTTGGTCAAACTTCAAGAACACATAAAAGACCTCCTTCCTCGTGTCAATTTAAATGAAAACTTAGAAAAAATAATTGATTAACCGTATAACAAAGACCGTAAGAGCAAGAAAAACCCCATTTATTCAGCAAAAAAGATGTGTAGAAGAACTGACATAGTAACCTTATTAAAAGGGTAATCGTCATCACAAAGAACCAGTTTCAGCAAAACCATATGTCTTCAAAGAAAATGCGTCAAAGAAACTGCGACAACAGTGGGCCCTATGCATACATACATACTAAACCAGCACAAGCAAGAAAGCAATATATAAAGCACAACAACACAAGCAACAAAGCAGTATAAAAACCACAACAACACAAGAAACAAAGCAGTATAAAAAGCACAACAACAGAGACAAATAACGAAATAAGGGGCCCAATAACAGCCAAACACCTCAATTTAGATGCAGACGGAGACAATTGATAACTACAACAGCGCAAGGAAGCATGTGACATACAAGTAAACATATGTAGTTGAAAAAAATGGTTGAATACCAACCTTGTAGCAGGTGGTGTTTGTCTGAACGACGATAGAGAGGAAAGCAGGAGAGAGAGTAGAGAGTGATACGTACAGAAAAAAAATCCCTCCCTTGACCACGAAGTAACAAAGTGAAATTCATCTGCACCTGGAATGAAAGACACGTATAGTAGAAGGTAGTGAAACCTGTAGACACCTGTATAGTAAATACTCTCACTTATCAGGAAAAAAAAAAGTTTTTGTAAATAAAGTAACTTGATTTGTTTAGTTAAGAAATTATGATTAATCAGTATAACAATAATAACTAATAAAGGAAGTACTAATTAAAACAAACCATGTAAAAACAATATTGAAACAAAGCTAAATTAACAAATCAGGATGAACAACAAATCAGGCCTGAACACCAACCAAATGTGGCCCCTTTTCTAAAACTACGAAAACAAAATTTGGGAAATTGGTTTCACCTACTGTCTGTAATTGATCTTCAAATAAG